>JAKSZT010007815.1:23150960-23470696 GCA_026826555.1 Tolypeutes matacus
CCAGTGCTTGCTGGAACAAACACCTGGACACAACTACTTGGCCGAGTTGATACATTAGCCTAACCATCACACTCACATTTATATTTCTCCTCTCCTTTCCATGGTTGCTTTCTACTTCCTCTTCCTATTTGATGGGAACTTCCCTTAAATAAATCATCTGTTCTCTACACTATTCCTTAAAGTAAAATTCTATCATTGAAATAGATACAGAAAGAGGAGCTTTCAGAATTTTGGAAATACTTGATATACTCAATAATATTGGAGTATCAGGACTGTAATTTCTTGAATCATTAAACTTTATTTTGGTGGTTGATTTTTAAAAATACATTGTTTATTTTTTCTTACCATCTTGGGATCCTCCAAAGGATATGGATGGCTTTGGCTGTAAAAGGGATGATCTTAAACAATAAGTTGTGAAAAAAGGGCATTCATATGCTTCCAAAATATTTTTCTCAATTGTATATATTATTTTTCCAAGTAGATAATCAACCAGTATTTCTTTATTCATCAATTATATACTGAGTGGCTGCTTGTGGGCCACACTTTGTATCACACAATGGACAGAAATGGTTTATGTTAAAAATGATAGCTATAGATCAGCTGTTATATATCTTAACATAATACTAAATCCTAGAATATCAATCTTCTATGTATACAAAACAATCATAGCAAAATTGTATTTAACATCCTCTTAATAAAGTTACTGAATTTACTTTGTCCTCAAATTATTCTCCACAAATAAGCTAGAGTAAACATTAATAATTGTAGAACTTATCATGTCATCTTGTTACTTACAAACTTTCAACAGTTTTCATTGACATAAAATAAAAATCCTTACCATGGCCTAGAAGGCCCTAAATGGATGGGATCTGATTTATATCTCTGTTTTATTCTGAGTCGATCTAAATATAACATCCCATCTTTTTCCCCATTTGAGATTCAAAATAATTGAAGGAAACAAAGTCAGCATAAAGGAAATTAAAATATCACCTTTATTATAATCCCTTGATTGATATAAAAAGCTTGGATCTGTTATCCAAATAAACTTGCAAATATTTCATTCCAAAAATTAGGCTTAATAATTTGACCATATGCTCAGCTATACAACAGTAGGCCAAACACATGAAAGGCTGGCTCTGTAAAACTTTTTACATGGAGGCTAATAGGAACATAGGAACGGTATGTACTTCTGGAGTGCAACCTTAAGCGATAAAGAGAAAGGAAGAGGCTAGTTCATATCTGCACCTCTGTGTTTCTGAAAGAATATAAGGAGGCCATGGTACTCTAACTGATACTTATTTTCATGAAAACATGAAACATGGAGAAAAGGTACCCTTCAATATTCCCCAGAAACATTCTGTACCACTCTCTACTTGCTATCAGTGTTCCACTGGCCTACATTCTTTGAACACATCTTTTTGCTTTTCACAATTTGTGTCAATAGTGTAGTCCCTCTGCCACCTTCATTTGGTCGTCTCCACTTCATCTATCACATATTACTTGTCCTTCTGCTATATAATCTCTTAGAGCACTGTATCTTTCCTTTATATTTATCATAATTTGAAATTATATATTCTAAGTTTTATTAAGTTAAAGGTAGTTATATTTGCTGTACATTTTACCCAGCGTTGCTATACCAAGTTTTCTTTGTTTGTTGAATAGCCTAAGAACTAAATGAATACTCAAATACTTCTGGTATTAGTTTTGATGTTTTTGAAATACATACAGAGATTCCAGATTGATATTGAAGCACACCCTCCAGATATATGAACTGGTTTCTTACGAGCAGAAATGTGATTTAGAAACTAAATAGTAATATAAATGTGGCCAGTATTTACTAGGCCCTCTTGATCTTGGTAAACTACATGCATGATAATTACATCCCAGACAAATAAAAATGATTTATCTGATTCATCCCAGATAAATCAAACCTACTGCAAGACACATAGGTTACTATGTGTCTTGCAGTAGGTCTATTAGAATTTATTCTGTTTGGAGTACCTTGCTCTTCTAGGACATGTATAATTATGCCTTTCATAAGAGTTGGGAAATTTTCAGCCATTATTTCCTTATATATTCTTTCTGCCTCTTTTCCCTTCTCTTCTCCTTCTTCACTTATGATGCATATGCTTGTGCATTTCATGCTGTCACTCAAATCCCTAAGATAGTGCACAATTTTTAAATTCTTTTCACTATCTGTTCTGACTGTATGATTTCAATTGTCCTGTTTTATAGTTCTTTGATTCTTTTTTCTGTCTGTTCAAATCTGCTACAGTATGCCCCTAGTGTATTTTAATTTCCACTCTTGCGGCTTTGTTGCCAATAATTTCTGTTATGTTTATTTTTATATTTTCAAATAATTCTTCTTTATGCTCACACATTGTCCTCTTAATATCCTTTAGCACTTCATCCAAACTTTCTTTCAACTCCTTGAATTGATTAGGAAATGTGTTTCAAAATTTTTGGTTAATTGTTCCAACTTCTGAGTCTCCTCTGAAGTTTTAATTTGTAACCTTGACTGAGCCATATCTTCCTGTTTCTTAGTATGGCTTATAATTTTTTGATGATGTCTAGGCACTGGGTTATCTTGATGAGTTTTCCCTGAAGGTTGGTTTCCCCCTCTTGTCTAGAGTTTTATTGTTTATTGGCTTCATGTTGAGGCTGTTCTTTGATGCTTGGTCCAACTTATTCTAGACCTTTAGAATAGCCCACATTTAACTGTTCAGATTTTTCAGCTCTTCTTCTTCTGAATCTTGCCCTAATTATACAGTATAATATTTAATATTGCACTTTTTGTGCAACTGTTTCACATCCTGGAGAAAACTTTCCTCTGCTCCTTCTCCAGGAATCTTGATCTGTTTGTTTTTGTGCAGAATGTTCTCCCTAACTCCCATGATTTGTTTAAATTATTTCCCTCACTCAGTGCCCTGTTTTCCTTATACTTTTCAGTTCTGGAACCCATCATATTTTAGAGCAATTCTGTTTAATCCTTACCCACTTTTTTCTATATAACCCTTTCCTTCTCTGATTTCTTCCTCAGTAGGGTATCCTGCCCTGGGGAGCCAGATGGGGTCAATCCAGAAAGATGGGTCACTTCAGAAAAGTTCATTTTTCATTTAGGTGATCCAGCCAAAAGAAACAGAATTAAATGTGAGTACAACAGTTCATGTCAGCAGTTCTACTGCTGTTTCTCACTCTTTTGTTTTTCCTTTGGGGGTCCATTTATATTCAACACTTCTCAGGAGCTTGTGTTCCAAGCTAGGTCTATGTGGACTTGGGTCCCTGTGCCTGGATATATGTGGAGTTCTAATTTGCTTCTGTGAGTAGCTATATAGTCTTTGTCCATGGTGGGAGGGACCCAGGGCACTACCTCTGAGGTACTCCCAAGCTGTGTGTGATGAAGTATCGGGGAGGGGAATGGCCTAGCAGTCTGGGATGGAAATTTTCCACATGGTACTTTCCTTTTATTTGATTCAGTGTTTGTGGAAACTTTCTCTAGTTTCTACCATCTTGCAGCATTCTAAGCAAGTGGAAGTTTCCTTTCATTTGCTAAATCTCAGGAAAAGCCTTTTCAGGGGATGTCTTGCATCACCATGTTGATGACATCTCCTGGTGCTATTCTGAATACAAGAATAAAGTTAATATGCAGTTCTACTCTGTTAATACTCCCTATCTCACATCCTCTGAATTGCAAAATTGAAAATATAAATGTTATCATAAAAAGTCTGTAAGAAATTAAAAAACAAACAAACAAGGGCCATATTGAATGCTTTTCTTATATTCTGCATTGTGCCAAAGATAGTCATTGCCATTTTCTAGGCACCCTGGAAATTTTAGCATTGAGGAATTCCTTCGCAGCTTTCTATTGAATGGAATATAATCATGATTATCTTCTGAGTCATTATATTCCCCTTGGATCTCCATTATTGATTAGTGATGTTATGCTTTGCTTGGGTTGAAAAATACCCTCAAGATAAGCTACCACAAGGATAACAATTATCACTCCTAATTCTTTGATTCTTTTGTACTGCCTCATGTAGTGTTGAAAATAAATTTAGACTGTATTTAGGCCTAGGAGGAAAAAGTACTGAGAGAGAGTAGTGATCTCTTATGGAAAGGACAAGATTGTTGTAGCTGGTGGTCCAATTATTTGACATCTAATGCTTTAAGTTTTACATTAATAAATTATTTTTTTCTCTGGAAAACATTATCTATTTAAATGCATCTTACTTTCTCCATTTAATGCGATTTTCCTCTCATGTGCCTTTTCATAACCATGTCCAATCCCTGATTATTCAGGGAAGAGGGATTCAACCCAAATTGCCCCAATTTTTAAAAAATTCAGGTGAATGCAAAATTCTTTGTGTTTATCACTTCTTTTAGTTAATCAGCATTTAAGCTCTGTTCTACACATGTAATATCTTCAAATCAAGAAAAACACAATAGAAAAAATAAACACAGAATTTGTATCTCCCCGGTGTGAGACCACAAATGTAATCAATGAAATATTCATTTAAAATAAAATAAAAGATTTACATTTCACACACACAAAAATAATAATAATAAAGATAAATAAATAAAATGCGCAACATATACATTTGGAATATCTTGTTGCCATTTATCTTATTAATATTCAATTACTTAGCATTATGGCTTAATTGAAAGAGCAAAAATTTTATGATATTGCAAACAGATTTGAATGCCTGTTCCAATGTCTCTTAATTATATGTTCTTTGGGGTGTATTTTAAATTCTTAGACTCAGTTTCCTTATCCATAAAATGTAGATAATGATAGTCTACCAAACAGGAATGTAAAGAAGATTATATGAGTTAATATATGTAGTACACATAGAAGGAGCTCAATAAATCTTAGTTCCCTTCCTATTTTACATCCTGTTTCTGCTTCACAATTAATAAGAAAAAATGAAAATTTAATAAATAAATGTGACTCCATAATTCAATGTGATTGATATAAGGGAACACCTGTCCTACATTGATGTGGCAAACTATCATTTCCTAAGCTCATTATAACATCACTGGAATTTGAAAGTGGTCTCTCATACTGACTTTGGAATATTCAAAGTGATAACAGAGGGTTGTAGCTTAGATAATTCTATTCTTTGAAATCACAAAATATAAAAATAGTCCTGAATTTAGATTTAAATATTAAATATATGCAATAAATAATGAAAAAAACCCAGAAATATTCATTTTACTAAACAGTTAATATTAAATGAAGAAATATTTCTGTTCATGAATATTATGATGTGGTAGTAGCTTCTGATAAAGAAGAATGACAATGCAGCTCAAATCCATTAAATACATTGAATAGCTGACTAAGAAGGTAAAAGAAGGCCAGACACTTTTGCTCCTTAATGTATACAATGAAGATAGAAACTTTATTCCTTGGAGATCACAGTAAGAAGGCAGGCAGTGAATACCAAAATGGATTGGCATGGTTCTGCTTACAAGGACAAGTAGATTAATCACTAGCATCTTTGTCTAATGTGACAATACAACAGAGAGACTATGAAAGCAGCTTAACAGAAAAGGATATAATGGGTTACTGAAATCAGACACCCTCTTAACTATAGATTTGCCCCCTTGAGAAGGTTATTATACAGATTCTAGTCTTTGTTATGTGGGTCATAACATCTATCTTATTGGATTCTTGTGAGGATTGGAAGGTGATTATAAACGTCAAGTTGTACATTAGCACATACATAATAAGAATTTAATGAATTTAAATTTTGTCTAATCCCAAAATGCTTGTTTTCCTCATATGTGTAGTTGCCTCTTAAACTATACACTGATGAGATCCATGTTAATATTTCATTTTTAACTCATCACAAATTGAAGTTTAATTTAGGGATTCTTTTAAAACTCTTCTTAAGTAATGCTGTTTGTTTATATAGGTACACTACATGTGATTCATTAAGATAGTTACCTAAGTTAAGGTTGTAATAATTCTCAGCATATAAATAAATATCCAGTGTCTTAGTCCTGATTCCTTAGTAATCCATGTGCCATAACATTGAGAACAAGAGAAATTAACCATTTGCTGTTAGAAATAAAACACTGATTCCTAAGAATTTCCATGAATGTGAACCAGAAAAAAATGTGATGGAAAAAAATTAAAAGTAACTGAAGAGAACAAGGAGGACTTTGTTTTATGACAACTTTCACTTCCATTTTTAATAGGTATGGTAGTATGAGACCACATGTTCCCCAGAAATCATGTTTTTGAAACTGGCCCATTCCTGTGGGTGTAAACCCATAATAGGTGGAACTTTTGATTACGTGACTTCTGTAAGATGTGACTGACAGTGGGTCTTAATCTTCTTACTGGAGTCCTTTATAAATGGATGAATACATAAAGGGCCACAGAGACAGAAACCCATAGAAGGTGAAAGCGAGAAGACCTGGAGGAGAAGAGAGACTCCACCTTGTGCTTTCCCATTTGACAGAGGAGTCCAGGATCACAGGCAGCTGGTTTTTGGGAACAGAGTGTCATCTGAAGCCTTGATTTGGACATTTTCATGGCCTCAGAACTGTAAACTTATGTTAATAAATTCCCATTGTAAAAGCCAACATATTTCTGGTGTATTGATTTGCCAAACTAAAACAATAGGGAATTGTTGTTGTTGTTGTTGTTTTTAATAAAACACAAACACTAGACTAAAACATTATTTGGGACTTATATTGAAAAGGATATTGGTAACTGATTTTTTTTTTTAAGTATTTACTGGGTAACATGCCTAGAATGCTACATATTATGGTTTAATCAAGGCTCAGGGAGCGTGGGGTGGAAATGGAGGAAGTTAAGAAATATAAAGTAAGACTTTTAATATCATTTACTTTAACATGCAACATCACAGATAGCCAGGACAGATATTAATTTTCCAATTTTTATATATGAGGAAATAGGTTCAGAAAAAATTAATGCCCTGGTCTGAGTCACAGAGAGATAAGGAAAGTCTTATAAAATTTTAGAGAAAGTAAAGTGTTGATAAGAATAACATTTTGAGACTATGAAGTACCAGACACTGTCCAAAGGACTCCACATATAAAAGTTAGCAAGACAAACAAAGTTCATGATTTCACAGAATTTAAATTTTGTAGGAAAGATGGGCAGTGAAGAAATCAGCAAATAACAAGAATAGCTTTCATAGTAATGAGTTCTGTGGCATACAAGAAGCAAGAAAAGAGAATAGATGATGATGAGGGAAGTGTGTGTATTGATTATGAAAAGGCCTTTCTTAGATATGAAATGTAAGCATTATTGAAGAGATATGAAGTAAAAAGAAGCCTTGTGAGTAGATATTCTAAACTGAGCTCCTTGCAAAAATGAGCTTGAAATTTTTCCAAGAAATTGTAAGACAAGTGTAGTCAGACTATAATAAACAAGGTTAGGAATGATGTTAGGAATTAAATTCAGAGAAAGACATACAGGTGAATCATAACGGACCTTGTGAGGACTTTGGACAGTTTGAATGAAATAATTTGATTTTTTGTTCAAATACTGAAAGAGGTATTTGTTTTGACAATCTCATGAGGTTGTTTGGATATGTGTAATTCTTAGACGGATTATTACATCATTCTGGGTCCCTACAAGTAAGAGAAGGGACACACAGAGGAGTGATTGAAGAGAGTTTAATGTACAGAATATTTATAGAGGGTTGAATAGTGTTAAGAGAAAAACCAAGGGATGGTAAACCTTCTTTTATTAATAATAGAAGTTCTTGGTGTCCCTATCTTTATTTGGTTACCACAAATTTCCATTGACTAGAATTAATGACCAGAAATGATAAAGAAGCATTCCAGTGTATCCAAAGTATTCCAGATCTATTCTCCTTATTCCCATTGTTCAGTAAGAAACTAGGAAGTGAGTTGCTATACAGTGCATCATGAGAACACAGGCTCAGGCACAACAGAGACTTTCAGTGAGTGACTACTTCATTACTTAGACAGTTCAAAGGATCCAAAAGATCAGAGGAAAATATTCCTCTATGGCCAGCCTCCCTGGAAGTCCAGTTGCTCATTTCAGGGTCAATGGATGGCAGCTCCGCATACTCCACTTCATGTTGGAAAAGAGAAACTAATCATAGCTGGTCCTTTTAGAGGCCAGTGGCTCAGCAGTTCTGCATGCCTCTCTTCATGTCAGTAATGAAGGACATCTGCACTGTATAGTACTGGTTATTAATACTATGAGGGGGTGGGTCTCTGCCAATGAGCAATCTTTGTGTCTTGGCAAGAAGCAATCTTTGTGCCCTGGTTAAGACTTAACTTCTCCCCTAGCTGCCTGTGGTCCCTTGCAAAATAAAACACACTGAAGAACTGCATGCAAACAAGAATAAATGGAAACATACCAAACACCTGTAAACATCAAACAAGAATGGTAACAAAACACCTTCATGCAAACAAACAAAATGGGAAAAGACAGGGGTAGGTGAGGGCTGGGGAATGACCACTGTGTCCATGAGTTCCCCAGCAGAAACCAATATTTGTTGGGTGATTAGTTTCAAGCACCTGGGTCAATATAGTGCCTCTTTTTCTGCTTCTTGGTTTGGTGGCATGAGGAAATACTCATAAACATTAAAATGTTTCATGGATATATTCCATGTTAGAAGCATTCCTCCTTTGGGTGTTAGGGCTTCTAAACTTATTGAACTAAAAGTTGTAGGAATAGGAAACAAAATTTTCTCACCTGAGTTATTAGGTGGCATAATGCCAGGAGCCACATCCAACTCTACATTTTAATTCTTGACATGTATACTTTAGATACAGGAAGACATCACCTTGTATTTCCTACTTGTCCACTACATCCTACAAATCAGCACCACAATTTTGCAGGGTGCTGTCTCCCATTTGTTACTCTAAGCTTTCAAGTGGCTATTTCATGGTTCTATTTAGGTAATACGATGTGTGATGGCAATGTTAATGCAACTTCTAATGTTTAAGCCAACACAATAAGTCTTAGTTAAGTGAATCCATGTTGACAAAAACAAAAACAAACAAACAAAAAAACCAATATTGTATGAGACCTTCTGATATAAATTGTGAAGATTTTGCAAAACTTCTGTTGTATCAACTAACTCCTCTTGGATGGTGCCTTATTTATCTGTGTCAGCCCTGCTGGCATCTAGCTCTCTTTATGGGCAGGGAGGTCATAAGGACTAGTAGGAGCATGTTCTCTTTCACAAGGAAGTTTCATGGGGACTTTTGAGCAGACACAAACAAGACTAAGAACATAGAACATCTAAATCCTATGAAACTTCCTTGTGAAAGAGAACATGCTCCTACTAGTCCTTATCCGTGTAATATTTTGGGTAATCTAAGCACCTCTTAAAATATATGTATATATATATAAATAACATTTTTGTAAGCAAATACACATATATGCATATATATTTATATATCATTTTGCAAATGTTTGTATGTATTGTGAGAATTTTGATTTTTACCCACAATAAAAATAAATAAAAAATTATAATTAAAAAAAAAAAAGTCCCCATGCCAAACTCAATGTCCTCACCCTTCCCCCACACTCTAAGAAATTTGGAGGGGTTGACACTAAATTGGTTCTACAACTTTACATTTCTTACATTCTAGGCCCTGGGACTGATCTTCAACCATTACAATTGGTAGAATCTTTAAGAGTTTCCTCTCCTGTCCTATTTGGGCTTTCAAAGCTCTTAATTTTTCATTTCTCTGTGTATTCTCTAATTTTTTCAGAAGCTGAATCTCAATGCACAATTTATCTTTAATCTCTTTTGTCACCATAGTGACTTAGTTGTCATGGGTACTCCAACAGCCATACCTTGTTTTCCACTTACACTACTTTCTATTCCACTACCACTATAAATCTGATAATAATGATGCCACTGAAAGTCAAAGATTATCAGGTACCCAATTTCCCTGGCAAGAATTATATTCTTTCATTTGTCAAACTTATGAACTACCCAATCTTACAGTCTGGATTGTTTTCTGGGTCCATTCCTTCTATCAATATATTGGTCTGGGTGCCAGCAGAAAGTAAATGCAGGCTGAAAAAGAAATAGTGGTCATAAAAATACTACTATAAAAATGTGGACAGAGTTAAGGAAAACCAACAAAGGTTGGTGAAACACCCCGGTGGCTAGCTGCAGCCTTAGGCAAACTTTGTTTATAAGAAAATGTTATTAAAGTATATCATTCATACATGAGCATATATAAACAATAAAAATATAATAAAAGTCATGAACTTACAAAACAAACATGTATATCATCATACAGGGCTCCCATACATCACCCCACCACTAACACCTTACATTGTTGTGAAACATTTATTACAAACTATGAAAAAGCATCATCAAAATATTACTACTAACTATAGCCCATATTTCACATTTGGTGTATTTTCTCCCAACCCAGCTTATTATTAATACCTTATATTAGTGTTATACATTTGTTATAGTTCATGAGAGAATATTCTTGTTTTTGTCCTATTAACCACAGTCCATCTTCCACCACTAGATTCCTTGTGTTATACAGCCTGATGTTTTGTACGATCCATTCAAAGTGTACACTCAGTGGCTCTCACTTTCATCACAGAGTACTGCTGTCATCACATCAGTCAATTTTAGAATATTTTCATTACAACAAAAACAAAAGGATAATCTCATACCACCTTATACCCCACTATTTTTGCCCGTTGGAATTGATACATCTTCTTTGCAATTGCTGCAAAAATATTACAATATTACTATTAACTATCATCCATAAATTACATTAGTTGTAATTTTCCCATGTATCGCCATATTCTTAACACTTTGTAAAAGAAGAGCATTCTTACCTTTATACTATTAATCTTCATCCACAATGGGACATGAGGTGAGAACTGTTAGCAGAACCCGAGAGAGCTCCAGGTGTAGATGAGTACCACCATCCAGGAGACGTGGCCTTGAGTAGAGGAACTTATCCACTTCCAACCTTCAGCAAAAATGTAGGTAACTTTTCCCCTCACCCTCCACTTTCTAATTTTCTGCTAGGACTTACCGTTGGTCAAAGACAAGTAGAGGTCAGAGAGCAAGGGAGGCATAAACGTAATACTCCTGGGATATTCTTGGGATGTTGAGGAAGGTGGAGAGGGGTCATAATTAATCTAGGGAAAAAAATACATGTAACACAGATATCCACAGATTAATTAGTTGTCTTTGTATGTTGAAGCTTCAGCTGTAGAGAAGCAGGTCAAATGATTCTCATTTATTTTCAAACTGGAAATTAAAGATTTAGAGTCTCAGTCTTGGAATAGCTGAGTCAAAGTTTCACATGCATCTTGTGTGAACTTTTCTGCAGTGTGAGAAGCAGGTTTTAGAGTAATTTATCAGGGACAGTGATTTGTTATGGCTGTCTTGAAACACAATCGGTAAGATGTGCTTTAAAATTACATCAATTCGCTGAAATTGTCATGGTATTGGTGACGCCTATATAGGCTACAATTTGAAATGACTGTCAGAGACAATGCTCCATAGTTTCTTATTATACCAGCCTTATTTCTTTACCAATTGGAATATAATAGAATAAAGAAAATAAGAACAGATTTGATGATAATTCCCATTAGAAAACACATTTTATCTATTAGAGATAATTATTACCTGGTTGGAATATTTTATGTGATTCTCAAAAGACATTCTTAAGGAAGTTTCTATAATTTTATAAGAGTAGTAATACTAAGAAAGAATAGGGTATTGAGCCTATATCTTTTTGAATAAAAACTCTATGCTCTTCCAATCTGATATTGTTTCAAAGTTGTGGTATTTGTATCTTTGTGCAATACATATTGGCTTTTATTGGGGTACAGAGTAACTCTAAAATTTTTAAGTTGCATGTACATTTTAAATATGTATTAAGGGAAAATAATGACTGTTCTGGTTTCCTAACCGCCAAAGCAAATACCATGTGATGAGTTGGCTTAAACAAAGGGAATTTATTGTCTTATGGTGTTGAGGGTGAGCATCTTTTCCCAGAAGACTGGATGTCTGACGCTGTCTGCTAGCAATCCTTGGTGCTCGGATTTTCTGTCACATGGCAATGCACATTACATGGCAGCCTCTACTGGCTTCTACTTTCTCTTCCAAGTTTCCTTGACTTGGAACTTCTGTCTGCTCCTAATCTATCTCTCTTTGTGACTTTCCTTTTTTTTTTTTTAACAAATCAATTTTATTGATACATATTAATAAAGCATACAATTTATCCAAAGGTACAATCAATGGTATTTGGTATAATCACATGCTTTCATCACTTCAATCATTACTAAAGCATTTTCATTATTTCAATAATAGTAATAATAAACAAAAACCAGACAAACAGACAAGAAAATTCCTCATCTTTCAAACTGTTTCCCCTGCTGTACATAGCTGCTATTTACGGCTATTCTTGCACAATTATTGATTTGTTTAATTAAGCAGTTTTATTGAGATATTTTCACATACCATATGATCTATCCAAAGTGTATAATCAATGCCTTTTTTTAAGCTGTTAAAAGCCCTTTATTGTAATATTATAAAATAAATAGAAAAATAGACTGAAAGAAATTACAAATTTTAAAAGAGAGTGCAAGGCCAGGTTAGATTTAATATAATCAATTATAAAAAATAGATAGCATACCAACAACATACATGTAAATAATAATTCAAATATAGTAGAGATTAATTATAACATAATTCTAATTTTTATATTACAGCTCTAACAATTGGACATAATAGTGTCTAAGAATGAAATAAATGATTGATTTAGTTATATTATTTCAATTTAAGCCATAATTATTTCTAGATAATCAAATTCCGATTTGGGAATTCTTCACATCTTATTAGAATGAATTACAGCAGATAACAATTTTCCAACTCATAATTTTATGAGGCAGGAAAACTCAAAATCTTGTTCAACAGTAGTTATGCTAAATCATTATTGATCCAGATAGATTATTTTAATTAAAGAGTATGAATAAGAAAGGGTTAAAGAAAAATGAAGTGTCCAAAAATATATCTCTTTTCCAGCCCTCCTCAATTAAAAGCAAGTGTTTACTTTGTATGAAAAAAAATTACAGGATACTGATCACAGGAAAAATTTGCCAGTTACACCAAAAAATTATTATTCATATAAAAATGTTATTTTACATTTATCTGGTCTACTCCAGCTCTTTTTTGGTTACTATTTGCAAGGCATACCTTTTTCCAACCTTTCACTTTTAACTGGTTGTGGCCTTATGTCTGGAGTGGTCTCTTGTCGACAACATATAGATGGCTCATATTATTTTTATCCATTTTATTAGTCTATGTCTTTTGACTGGGGAATTAAATCCATTAACATTCAGTGTTTTTACTGTAAAGGCATTACTTACTTCATTTTGTTCTTTGGCTTACTGTTGTCATATCATTCTATTGTCTATCATCTTATCCTTTAGTTTACCCTTCCTAATAATCTTCATTTCTAAACTCTTCTCCAAATCTCTTGCCCTTGTTTTTTCCTTTCAAGCTGCAGCACCACCTTTAGTAGCTCTTACAAATCTGTTTTTTTGGTAGCATACTCTATCAGTTTTTGGTTTGTCTGTGAAGACTTTGAACTCACCCTCATTTTTGAAGGACAGCTTTGCTGGAGACAGAATTCTTGGCTGGCAGTTTTCCTCTTTCAGCACCTTAAATACATCATACCACTTTCTTCTCTCCTCCATGGTTTCTGATGAGAGGTTCGCACTTAATCTTATAGATATTCCCTTGTATGTGATGTTTTGTTTTTCTTTTGCTGCTTTCAGTATCCTCTTGTTATCTCTGATATTTGTCATTCTGAACAGTAGGTGTTTCAGGGTAGGTCTATTATGGTTTATTCTGTTTGGGGTGCATTGTCCTTCTTGGATATTGATATTTATGTCCTTCATAAAGATTGGGAAGTTTTCTGTCATTATTTCCTCAAATATTCTTCCTGCCCCTTTTCTATTCTCTTCTCCTTTTGGAACACCAATAATACGAATGTTTGCATATTTTGTGCTGTCTTTCAATTCCATTTTTTTCCCATTCTCTTCTTCTGTCTTTTCCAGTTCAGATGTTCTATCTTCAAAATCACTAATTCTATCTTCAAGCAATTCAAATCTGTCCTTATGTGCCTCTAATGTATTTTTTATCACATCTATTGTGTCTTTCATTCCCATAAGGTCTGTTACTTTCCTTTTCAGGCTTTTAATTTGTTCTTTATGCTCTCCCAGTGTCTTCTTAATATCCTTTATCTCTTTAGTCATATTGTCTTTAAATTCTTTGAAGTGATTTAGGAGAGCTGTGTGATTATCACTGATTAGTTGTCTTAAATCCTGAATCTCTTCAGGATATTTGGTTTGTTCTTTTGGCCGTGCCATCTCTTCCTATTTCCTAGTATGGCTTGTAAATTTTTGCTGATGTCTAGGCATCCAAATATGCTGTTGAATTTGCTCTGGTGGCCTATTTCTCTCTCTTGCCTATTTTTTTCACAGCTCTTCTTTAATATTTGGTTCAATTTATTCTAAGTCTTTAAAATTTCCTGGTTTAAGTTTTAAAAATTGGGCCAGGAACTCACTATTGGGGCACAGATTTTCTCCCCATGGTTTTATACAGAGAGTATGGAGAATAGTTTTTGTCCATGCAATTTCCAGACTGGGCAGTAGATGATGCTCTTCAGGAAATCTTTCCTTGGAGGTGTTTCAGTCTCAGCTTTCCTGTTTTCCTATGTTGAATCTCCAGATTGGAGTTTCAAAGTGGGCTCTGCTGGCTGAATTCACTGGAGAAAAGTCCCCTGATTCACCTTGCCTTTTCCCTTGAAAGAGCTGACAGAGAGGAAGATGTCTGTTCCCCTCTCAATCAGCTGCAATGAGCCAGGTGTTTTATCCCAGCTTAACATCTTGGGAGTAGGGCAGGGGAGCCCTTCTTGGCCACCACAGTAGTTTGGTAATTCACATTTGTCAATTAGGCTTCTTCATCTCTCTTTCCCTCACCCTCCTGGCAGTTGTGTAGCACTGTCCTGGTTTGCTGTCCCCCAAAGCAGGTGCCTTGGACAGCTGTTGGCTCTTTCACTGTTGTTTTTTCTGAGAGCTTTCATCTCCCTTGTAATTACCACAAAGATTTTCTCCACTCTATAGAATTAAATAATGGAGTTTGGACATAGGAGAAATAGTGAAGATAGAAAAGAACATGAACTAAATAGGAACAAGAGCACCTTAATTAAAATGGGAATTGGAAGGATTAGCCAGTGTATTATTTAGAAATTGTATAAAAAAGGATATATTTTGAATTTTATATGAAAATTCCAGGATTGTCTGATTCAGGGGTCTGAACAATGGATGGCATTTCCACACCCTGTCCCTATGTTGTCTTAATTTTCAGTCCTCAAAAAAGTGACCACTGACAGAATCAAGCTTATATCATACTTAGTGCCAGCATTCTCAGAGAGAAAAAAAACTCTTGATGATAACTCCTGCACACATTTGGGGTTCACTTTGATTTGACTTACTTGAGTTACATGGCCATGTCTAAAACAATTTCTGTAGCCAAGGATCTGGAATTTTGCTGACCATTCAACCAAATGTTTACAATGTTAACAATGTTTCCCCTTTCTCCCAGGCCCACACCCAAATGTGGATGGAGTCCCAAGCAAATCAAAAGGAATTAGAGTTAGGGGGGAGGTTGCATTCCATAGGAAAGTTGAAATACTATTGCTTGAAAAAAAGGAATGGATTCTGGATGGCTTCGGGGAAAAGTTCCTCATAGCCACAGGTATAACCAGCAACTTACATCTTACCCCTGAGCTGCATCTGAGTGATAATTTCTAAGGTGAACTTTTCACATGTTTTAAAAGACTTGCCATGCAACTAATTTTTTTTCTTCAATGGAATTCATTTTCATAGCACTTTAAGTAGATGAAGATTCTTCCCACAGACAGCTTTTACAACCCATACTCCCATAAGTTGTGCTGGCAGAAAACTGTTATTATAGATAACAACTGGCAATGAGAACATAAAATAAACCGTGAGCAAAGATTGTACACAGCATTTCAAAGAGAATAGGCTTTCATAACAATCAAAGAATAAATGACTCAGTACTTAAATAGTTTATTTTAAACAAGGGCAGAGAGAGGATAGCATAACAGATATAAGAGCTCTGGAACAATGTAAAAATTCTCAATGGAAACAGCAGAGAACAAAACAACATGGGATATACACAATCTAGATTATAACTGTCCCTCAAGTAACCAGGTCCAGGGTCATTGCCCCATTTAAAAAGAGGAGAAACTTAAGAATGTTATAAAAACTCACTGTAATTTCTATATTCCATTGTATATAATGATGCAGAGTGAATGCAAATAGTTTGTGTTGTACATTATGGGCTCAGTATGAAAATATGGGAATACTTCTTCAAAAATGATGAGGAATATGGCTGGAAAGGGTAGTCTATGGATGTAAACATTAATTGAAAGAAAGATAGAGAATAGTCTAGGGACTGAATAACATAGTAAACCCAGAGGTGGATGAGAATTGTGGTTGATGATACAGATGTCCTTTGTGAGCTAGAGCAGATGTACATCACTATTGCAGGGTGGTGGGAATGTGGAGAAGTATGGGAAAAATAAAACTGGAGTGACCTATGGACTGTGGTTAACATCAATACTGTAATATTCATGCATCTATGCCAAAGATGTACTGTGTTGGTAATGGGGGAGTATGGAAAAAGTTTGCCAAATGTATGCTATGGACCATGTTTAGTGGTAATAGTCTGATGGTATTATCTTATAATCTGTAGCACATGGTGTGGTGTGTTGATGGAGGGGTGTTGTATGTGAATTATGCATATGTGCATGATTGTTTTATAAGTTCATAGCTTCTTTAATAAAATATATATTTTAAAAAATAATAATAGGGTGAAATGGGGGAAAGTACTCCAAAGGTAAGATATACACTATAGTCAGTAGTAAGATTTTGATATTATTCTTTCATAATTTGTAACAAATGTCTCACAACAATGTAAGGTGTTGATGGTGGGTTGATGTATGGGACCCCTGTGTGATGTTATGCTTTGCTATGTAAGTTCACAACTTTTACTATACACTTATTATTTAAGTATATTCATGTATGAATGATATAAAAATAATAATAATAATAGAATGGGTTGGGGGAAAAATACACCAAATGTAAGGTACTTTCATTAGTCGTATTATTTTAAAGGTATTCTCATTATTTGTTAAAAATGTTTCACAACAATGCAAGGTATTTTTGTAGGGTGAGGTATGAGATCCCTGTATGATGTTATACGTGTTTGTTTTCCAAGTTCACAACTTTTACTATATACTTATTGTTTATGTATGTTTATGTATATGTGACATACTTCAATAAATTTTTAAATGAAAAAAAAATGATGACGAATTTCAAGTGACAATAGCAGAGCATTAAACCCAATTTTGTGTGAAGATTCTGTGTCACTGCACAGGGTGCATGCCCATGAAGCTGGCCATGGGGTTCAATCATTCTTAAAATTCATTTGACATCTTTAAGGAGTCAGAGTTAAAAATCTATATAGTCACTTGATGCCCACAACCCAACCTTTAAAATAAAGTTACAGGAGTCCATAATAGCCAAATCACACAAAGAGCCCTACCAAGAGGATATGCTGTTTGATTTTTTTGTTTGTTTGTTTCCTGCAGTTCTCATCATAATCAGGACACAGTTAATAGTATAATTATAATAATATTCTTTCATCAATTGTAAAAAATGCATCACGCTAATGCAAGGTATTAATAACAGGGTGGGAGTGTATGAGAACTCTGAATTTTTGCAGTTTTTGCTTAAAACTACAACTTTTCTAATTTAAAGAGAGAGAATGTAGTTTTAATAACTCAAGGTTAAGTTGTAAATTGCAACACCCCCTGCCCCTCCCACAAATGAAAAATAGCTTAGCTATTTATTTGCCATCAAGGAAATATTAAAACTCTTAGGGCTTTTTGGAACAAAGACATAGTGATATATAAGATATATCCAATAATTTGGGGTACAATCTTTGTATATAGATTTATTTGGGTTCAGAGAGACTAAGATATCAAATATATATCACAACTCAAGATCTTTTCATGTAAACTCCCATTTCATAAAAAAAATAATTCACACGTTGGGAAACTTCTTAGCAGAACTGGAACTTTGCTTCACAGAAACAGGTAGTAAAATATAGACATCCAAATATGCAAAGTTAACAATCAGATAAGAATCAGCTAAATAATGAACATTCACAGTATATTATTTTTTGGCATTACAATAATTAAAATAATAGCTAACATTTTTGAATGCCCAATATTTTCCAAGAACTTTACCAATTTTTAAAGCCTATGGTGCCCATGCCCCCTAGATAAGTTTATTTTCCATATTGTACAAGTGATGAAACTGAAATTCAGTTTAAGTTACTTGCTTTTGTTCACATGACTAATGTCAGGTTTGCAGCCAGAATGATCTAGCACTAAAATACATGCCTTGATTTTATTATTCTTGGTGCTTGAATTCTTCCTTAAAGAGAGAGACAAAGAAGATTGTATTACTTACCAAAACTTTATGAGGTCTGCTGGATTTGAAAACAGAACTCGGTTGAGGCACAGAGATAAGAGAAGTCAGGCAAATTTCTCACACCTTCATAATCTTTTTAAATAGCAGCTTTCCCATCCCCCACAGTAGCCACCTTCTCAAGAGCTGGCAGATGCTGGTTGATAACTGATTCTTATCAGAATACTATGGAATACATCAGGGATTATCAGAATAAAAGCAGGTTGAAAGAAAACATTTTTAAAAAGACAAAAAATATAAATTGAGCTCTTACAAAATGTCAGGCACTGTTCCCATAACTTCACAAGTTTTCTACAACAGCCATATGAAGGAGAAAACTGTGGTACATGAGGATAAATTACTTTTTCAGCATCACCTGCCAAAGCTATGATTCAAACCCAGGTAGGCCAGATCATTACTTCGTAAATGATAGTGTTAAAGTGTCACCTATAAAATGTTTCATAATCTTCTTTTAAAAAATCTATTTCAGGTATCTGATACTTCTATCTTCAGAGACTGAGAAGAGTGATCTGTTTACATTTGCTAACTGAGATAATTTAAAATTGGACAAATCAGACTTTCCTTTCTGATTAGGATATGGTATGTTGCTAGGGACACTTGTCATTCTTACAATCAAAACAAGGCAGAAAATCTAAAACAAACACACAAAATAATCACTGTTTAAAAATCAGGGACTTCTGGGAAAATGGCGATGAGGTAGGTAGGAAGGGTCTGACCCTCTCACACACACACAAAAAAAAAAGTGGAGAGAAGGCAGGGTTCTATCTAAAGGAGCTGCTTTGGAGATATATATATATCTCAGAGCAGGAAGGTGCTCTGAGTCTTCGGAAAGGGTACTGGAAAGATAAAGAAGCCAAAGGAAAACTGTGAGTTGCTTGCCCCTGTGGCTGGAAATGGCACATATACCCCACCCTCAGTGCACGTACCCTTGGTTCCCCTGACTTACTGCTGCCAATGGACTGGGAAGGGGCATTCCCTGGGAGGAAGAGGGGAGTGGCAGAGGTGTGAGTATGGCCAGCTGAGTCCCCTTTGAATCTCGGAAGGGACCCTGAACCAATGGGGAGAGGGAAAGGGAGATCTCCTCAAGCAGGCTGTCATGCCCAGCTGCCCAGGGAGAGAAAGCAATTAGATTAGAGAGGGGGTGGGGTTAAGTGCATAATCAGCCAGACTGTAGCAAGCTGTAGAAGTCTAAAAATGCCTGTAGGTAAGGGGGCAGATAGCTTTTTGAAGACTAATTAACTTAAGGAGAGAATTTAGCTGAGTGGAGGAATTCCCACCTTGCATATATGAGACCCCTGGTTAGATTCCCTGCTCCATCAAGAGAGTGATTCACTGGGTTATCAGGCATCCAGCTGATACCTATGACAGGGAATATATAGAGCTTCTTTTTATTTTAGACTTTCTTGGATGTCTTATTATTTTTTAAAGCTTCCTTATTTTTTACTTTTATTTTTTAATATTTTAATTGCTAAAACCCAGTACAGCACCTGCAGAGGGCAGGTTGCAGGGTGACTGATGAACACCAGCATCACGAGAAGCTCCTCAGGGGCCTAAGAGGAAAGGCTGTTTTTCTTTGGTTGTTTGTTGTTGTTGTTGTTGCTGCTGCTGCTGTTTTGTTTCTTGTGTTTTGCGTTTCTCCTTTCTTTGTCCCCCCCCTTTGTCTTACCAAGTTTTTTTACCATCTAATTTCTTTTCTTTCCCTCATTTTTCTACTCTCTGTTTTCTGTTGTTTTTCATTAATTCCACCTCGTTTTGTTTGGTCTTCAATGTTTATTTTTGTTTGTTTATATTTCTCTCTCACTCTTTTTTCTCTGTTTTTTTCCCTTTTTAATTTTTTTCTTTTTTCTTTATTCTTTTCATCTCTTCTCATCATTCCAGACTTCTAATTCATTTTATGTATTTTTCTCTATTTTGTTTCTCATTTCATTTTTTCTATTCCCCCTTTTAATTCTTATTTCTCTTTAGTTCTTATGAGTTTTACTCATGTTACTTATTTATTTTTCTAGATCTTACACAGCCCTTTGTCTACCTTTTTAAAAATTATTATTACTATTATTTGTATTCTCTTCTTATATATTTCCTTTCTCTTGTCTTAATTTTTTTTAAAGGAACAGAGACAACAGCAAGGAAATAGAATAAGAAGAATGAAGTGTCAAAGTGAAACCTTACCAAACACACAAAAACAACAAAATAAAACCCTTGAGTAGAAAGAGACACTAACTAACCAAATAAACCCATCAAGATAAACAGATGCTTAGACACCAACAAAAAATTATAAGCCATACTAAGAAACAGGAGGAGATGTATAACATGGAACAACTAATCAGAGTTTTTCAAACAAATATCATGAATCAACTTAATGAAGTGATGGGAGAGATTAAGGATCTTAAGAGGAAACTGGGAGAACATACCGAAGAAATTGTAAACATAGATAAAAAAGATAACGGATATGATGGAGATGAATGGCACAATGGAAGAAATAAAAAATACACCATAAGCACATAACAGCAGGTTTGAACAGGCAGAGAAAAGAATCAATGATATGGAAGACAGTATATCTGAAATCAGACAGATATTATAACAGCTAGGTAAAAAGATAGAAAAAAATCCAGCAGGGACATAGGGACATGAATGACAACATGAAGCACACAAACATATGCATTATAGGCATCCTAGACAGAAAAGCAAAAGGAAAGGGGACAGAAAGAGTGTTGGAGGAAATAATGGCTGAAAATTTCCCAAATCTATAGAGGGATATGAATATAAAAAATAGAAGTGGAGGGAACATTGCCTAACTCATTCTATGATGCCAAAATCACCCTAATACCAAAGCAAAATAAAGATGCCATGAGAAAGGAAACTATAGACCAATCTCTCTAATGAACCTAGATGCTAAAATCCTCAACAGAATACTTGCTAATCATATTCAACAACACATCAAATGAATTATACACCATGTCCAAGTGGGTTTCATCCCTGTTGTGCAAGGATAGTTCAACATAAGAAAATCAATCCCTGTAATACACCACATAAACAGATCAAAAGAAAAAAAAATGCATGATAATCTATATAGATGCAGAAAAAGCATTTGACAAAATACAGCACTGTTTCCTGATAAAAACATTTCAAAATATAGGAATAGAAGGAACCTTCCTCAACATGATAAAGGGTATATATGAAAAAACCCACAGCTAACATCATCTTCAATGGTGATATACTAAACGCTTTCCCTCTAAGATCTGGAATAAGACAAGGATACCCACTGTCACAGCTCTTATTTAACATCGTGTTAGAAGTACTTGCTCAAGCACTTAGGCAAGAAAAAGATATAAAAGGCATCCAAATTGGAAAAGAAGAAGTAAAAACTTCACTATTTGCAGAGGACATGATCCTATACCTCAAAAGCCCTGAGGAATCTACAACAAAGCTTCTAGAGTTTATAAATGAGTTCTAGTAAAGTGGCAGTTTACAAGACTAAAGTGAAAAAAATCAGCCGCATTTCTTTACACCAATAATGGGCATTCTGAGGAGGAAATCAAGAAAAAATCCCATTTACAATAGCAACTAAAACAATCAAATAACTGGGGATTAATTTAACTAAAGATACAAATGAGTTGTAAACAGAAAACTACACAACATTGTTGAAGGAAATCAAAGAAGTCCTAAATTAATGGAAGAATATTCCCTGTTCACGGATAGGAAGACTAAACATCATTAAGATGTCTATCCTACCCAAAGTAATTTACAGATTTAGTGCTATCCCAATAAAAATCACCACAGCACTCTTTTCTGAATTGGAAAAACGAACTGTGAAATTTATTTAGAAGGGCAAGGGGCCCCAAATAGCCAAAGACATATTGAAAAAGAAAAATGAAGTAGGAGGAATCATACTACCTTTAAAACATACTACAAAGCTACAGTGGTCAAAATTGCATGATATAGTCACAAGGATAGTCATACTGACCAATGGAACCAAGTTGAGAGTTCTAATATAGATCCTTGCATATATAATAAACTGATATTTGACAAGGCCACCAAGACCATTCAACTCTGAGAGAATGGCCTTTATAACAAATGGTGCTTGGTGAACTCGTTATCCATATCCAAAAGAATGAGAGAGGAACACCGCCTCACACCTTATACAAAAATTAACTCAAGATGGTTCAAAGATCTAAATATAAGAGTTAAGCCCATTAAGATATTGGAAGATAGTATAGGGAAGCATCTACAGGATTTTGTATTAGGAAGTGGTTTCAAGAACTTTACACCAAAAGCGTGAGCAATGAAAGAAAAAATAGATAAATGGGACCTCCTCAAAATTAAAAACTTTTGCACCTCAAAGTTGTTTGTCAAGAAAGTGAAAAGGCTGCCTACTCAATGGGAGAAAATATTTGGCAACCATATATTTGATAGGGGCTGTATTAGTCAGCCAAAGGGGTGCTGATGCAAAATACCAGAAATCTGTTGGCTTTTACAAAGTGTATTTATTTGGGGTAGAATCTTACAGTTATCAGGCCATAAAGCATAAGTTACTTCCCTCACCAAAGTTTATTGCCATGTGATGGCTGCTGACATCTGCCAAGAGTTCAGGCTTTTTCTCTTCCTGGGGCTCTGTTTCTTTCTGGGCTCAGCTGCTGTGCTCTCTCCACAAGGCCAGCTGTAGACTATCAGTTGAATGGTTCTGTCTCTCACCCTGGGGCTTCTGCAGGGTCTAAGGAGCTGTCTCTATTCCTCTGTGTTCTCCTCCTGTGTGTTCACTTCCTGGGCTCCAGCTCAAAACTCCCAACTCTTGTCCTTTGTCTTGTCTTTTCTCTGTGAGTCCCCACCCACCAAGGGGATAGAGATGTAACATCCTACTGACAAGGCCCAATCAAAGCCCTAATCAATATTTAAAATGTGAAACCTCTGAATCCAATATAAGCTAATATGCCCAGAGGGACAAAGCAGTTTACAAACATAATCCAATATCTATTTTTGGAATTCATAAACAATATCAAACTGCCACAAGGGCCTAATATCCAGCATACATAAAGTAATCCTATATTTGAAAATAAAAATACAAACAACCCATTCAAAAAATGGGCAAGTGATTTGAGTAGATACTTACCCAAAGAAATACAAATGGCTAAAAAACTAATGAAAAAATGCTCAACATCACTATCTATTAGGAAAATGTAAATCAAAACTACAATGAGATATCATCTTATACCCATTAGACTGGCAGCTATTAAAAAAACAGAGGACTACAAGTGTTGGAGAGGATGTGAAGGAATGGGAACATTTTTCCACTGCTGGTGGGAATGTAGAATGGTGCAGCCATTGTGGAGGACAGATTGACAGTTTCTCAGGGAGCTGACTTTAGAACAGCCATATGATCCAGCAATCCCACTACCGGGTATATACCCAGAAGAATTGCAAGTAGAGACATGAAGACATATATATGCAGCAATGTTCATAGCAGCATTATTCACTATAGCCAAAAGTTGGGAAAAAACCAAATGTCCAGCAACAGATGAATGGATAAACAAATTGTGATATATACATATAATGGAATATTACTCAGCTATAAGAAGGCATGCAGTATTAACACGTGGATAACATGGATGAAGCTTGAAGACCTTATATTGAGTGAAGCAAGCCAGGCACTGAAGGACAAATATTACATGACCTTACTGGTATGAATTAGGCAAATTGAGCAGACTCACAGAGCTAGAGACTGGAAGATATGTTTACTGGAGACAGAAAGGGAGAAGTAAGTTGTGAGCCAATGCCCATATAGGCAAAATCTATGATAAGGTGGAAGTGTGTAGTTATGCAGTGGGTGGGCATGACAGTGGTGCAGTGATACTATTGGGTTGGGCAGTGCTGGTTTGTGTATTTTCCAAAATATAAACCATACTGTAAATCATTGACCATAGTTAGTAGCAAAGTTTCAATATTTGTACATCAATTGTAACAAATCACCATCCATATTTAAATGTTATTAATAAGGGAAAGGGAAATAGGTCAAGGATGTTGGATATATGGTAATCTGTTATATTCTGTATATGACTTTTCTGTAACCTAAAGCTAGTTTGAAGCCCCCAGAGGATAGTGGCCCATGTGAAGACTTAACTAACCTTGGAACTTGTAAATCACCATTGGAAATGCAGTTCTAGAGGAAGGAATTGTGGAAAGTCTTACTGTCTGATGGCTTGGACCCCTGTTTCCGGCATGCTAAACCAACAACTTTTTTTCTTTTTTTTTTGGGGGGAGGGGTTATTATGAGGCTTTAATGGATTAATACATTTAAAAAATTTACCATGATACCTTGGACATTACAGGTTTTCAATAATATTTTTTTAATAATGGTAGTTTTGGTAGCAGTAATGGTGGTACTAGAAATAGTTAAGCTGATCATAAGTACACATTATTGACTCTCTCTGTCTCTCCCACATTTAATATTTCCTTAAGACAGAACTTTGACATGGTGTAAGAAAGTAACTGCTGCCTTCTCAATACACAATTCCAGCAAATACTCCACTTCCCCCTATATAAAAATGAAGGGTAGTGGAAAAGAAGAATCGGGGAAAATTCCCCATAGGTAAGGTTTTTATTCCTCTGGCTGCTTTCAAGAAGTGATGTGTTGGCATGAATTTCTTTGGGTTTGGAGTTTTCTCAACTTCTTGAATCTGTAGGTTTGTATCTTTTACCAAATTCAGGAAGTTTTCAGCCTTTGTTTCAAGTACTTTTTCAGGATCTCTGCTCCTTCTGAGATTCAGGTGACCCAAATGTTCTTTTTGTTATGGTCTCAGAGATACCAAATCTCTTCATTTTTCTTCTATTCACTCTATATTTTCTCTACTGATAAGACTGTGTAATTCCTATTGTTCTGTCTTCCAGTTCATTGATTCTTTCCTTTGTCCACTTTATTTTGTTATTGTGCCCATCCACTGCACTTTTAAAATTTTCATTATTGTATTTTTCAGTTCTAAATTTTTCAGATGGTTCTTCTTTGTATTTTTGCTGAGATTTTCTATTTCTTTTCTTAGAGTTTCTATTTTTTTAATTTGTTTCAAGCATGTTTGCAATTGTTCATTGAAGTAATTTGATGACCCCTTTAAAATCTTCATCAGATAAATCTAATATCTCTGACATCCCATTGTTGGTATCTTCTGATTTTATTTTCTTCATTCAGTTTGTGATCCTTCTGGTTGTTGGTACAATGACTGATTTTCAATTCAAACCTGGACATTTTTCTGTTATTTTACATGACCCTTGATACTATTTAAACCTTCTGTTTTAATTGGCCTTCTCTGACAGTGATCTGACAGGAAAATGGGGGTAGTACCTCAGTACTTCCAGGTGGAGGTAGATGTCCAGTTTTCCCAGTCAGCCTTAGTTGACAGGTGAGGCTGCACTTCATTATTGCTGGGTGGGCATGGGAAGTCCAACTCACAATGTGGTCTTCCCTGCACTGAAGTGTGTTTAGCCGCATTGCTGCTGGGCAATAATAAAAGTACTGACTCTCCACTAGGCTGCCTCTGACACCATCCCAGTGGAAAGAGGGAGGGACACCTCATTAGTGCCAGGTGAAGTGGAAGTCCAAGTTCTGCCCAGGTGTTTCTACGTATACCATAGGAGTTGGGTTTCATCACCAGCTAGAAAAGATGAAAGACTGAGCACCCTCATTGGCCTTCCCTGATTACCACCCTGGTGGCGGTTTTGGTGTGCCTCCTTACAGCCTTGTTAGGTTGGAAGTCTAGGCTCTCCATTTATCCTTTGTGGCATAGTTGAGGGTGGAGCTCCTGCTTATTTCTGTGTGTTTTGGCTGAAATAGAGTGGTAATTGTCTAAAAGTTTTGAGATTTTTTTTGATAAGCTGTCTCTTTCCTGGTTCTCTGGCCATAGAGAGGCTTCTGGTTGGGCTTCTTCTGTTTGTGCCCTTAAGCATTTCCAGGTTGCCAGCTTCTTCATCTCCTAGTCTTGGATTGGTTTCAGGGGCAAGAAAGCTTGCTTCCTCCCAAGTCCATGGTGTTCTGTCTGGCCAGAAATCTGTGGGTTCTTGGGCTTTCTCATCACATTGCAAGGTCCTCCCAAACAAGCTTTTTGTGAGATATGACTGAATGAAACCACTGTCAGCCTGGACTAAAAGGGACAGGGAGGGGAGAGATTGAAGGGAAAACAGCTTCAAGAGGAAAGCCATGGAAGCTGAGGTTTAGAATTCAGATATTTCCTAAGGCTAAGAAAGGGACCCCACCCATGTGTAAGGAGAGGGTAAGTTTGCCCCAGCATTTGAAAAGGGTGGATGTTCCAGCCCATTGTTCAGGGAGAGTTTGGGTGCCATAGGCTACAGAAAGAGTGGTTGTGGAGAGTTAGGTTGCCACTCACCTTCTCCGAGGGGTGTAGACCTGTTCCCCATAGGTTGGGGAGAGTTGGGTCACCACTCTGCTGATCTGAGGGGGAAGGGCCTGTATGCCAGAAATTAGGGTGAATGTTTCTGTCCCCTCACTGTACTAAGGAGGTTTAGAATGTACCCCAGAGACTGGGAAAAGTGTGGCCATCACACCAACGTTCTTGAAGGGTGAGGTCTGGAGTTCAGTCACTACCCAGATGTTTGAAGAGGGTATAACCAAAAGTATGGTCCTTGGGAAAGCCTATGGAAAGGGTGGGCCCCCATGAGGTCCCAAGGAGAAGAAGAAAGAATTATTCTAAGGATGATGCTCAGACTTTGAAATCTAATGGGTATGCACTGCAGGTTTTTGGAACTCTTGGGGACTCAGGACTCATTCTTCCCTCCCAAATTCTCCTTATGGTAATGTAAATGTTTACCCATATATATATTGAATCACATAACATGTTTTCTAAGTTTCACAGTTCTACAGCCAGAGGCAAACTTTGCCCCAAGACAAACTGCCTGCCTATAACTTATTTTAATATGATTTTTGTACATAGCATTGTTATTGAAATGATTTAAGGTTTTTGGAATATTGTGGTATAATGAATTCATTCTGCATATGGAAAAACATGTCATTTTGGGATTTGTAGGGTGGAGTGTTTGAGATTATTTTATGAATCCCCAAAAGAGAAAGATTATGTTTGTAAACTAATCTATTCCTCTGGGTGTAATATCATTTGATTGCATTAAATTCATGAGAGATCTTTGATTAGATTACCTGATAAGATCACTTTAGGGCTTTTTTATTTTTAATTTAATTTTTTTTATTAGAGAAATTGTGAGCTTACAAAACTATCATGCATAATGTGCAGGATCCCCATATATCAACTCTCCACCAGCACTTTACATCGTTGTGGAACATTAGTTACAGATTATGAAAGAATATAATCAGATTATTATCACTAACTACAGTCCATAGCATACACTTGGTATATTTTTCCATACCCCCTATTATTAACACTATGTATTTGTATTGTACATTAATTATAGTGCATGAGAGAATATTCTCATGTTTCTACTGTTAACCACAGTCCATCTTCTACCACATGGTTCACTGAATTATACAACCCCATGCTTTTTATATTCTCTCCAAAGGGCACAGTACCTCTCAGTTTTGTCACAAAGTTGTGTAGTCATCCCACCAGTAAACCCCTGAATGTTCTCCTTAGTCCAAAAGTAATAAATCCCATACCCCCCTTTTATTGACCCTTAGCATTGATATAGTACCTTCTTTGACATTGACGCAAGAATATTACAATTTTGCTGTTAACTCTAGTCTATAAATTACATTAATTGTATTTTCCCTATGCATCACTATTTTCTTACCACTTTGGAATAGTGACGTACATTTGTTCTAGTTCAATGAAGAACATTTTTGTATCTGTATTTTTAACCACAATCCTCATTCACCTCCAGGTTCACTATGTTATTTAGTCCCTAGATTATTCCCTAGCTTTCTTTTAACTGACATTTATACCCTTTCAGTCACAATGCCATGTATAAACCAGCTGTGTTAATTATACTCACTATAATGTGTTACCATCACCTCTATCCATTTTCACAGTTTTACAGTGAAGCTAATTGAAAATTCTATATACGTTAAGCACCAGTACTTCTTCTCAGTCCTTGTCCTATTTCCTAGTAACCTATCATTTAGATTTTAACTCCATGTGTTTATTCTTCGTATTTAGTTCATATTAGTGAGACCATGCAATATTTGTCCTTTTGTGTCTGGCTTATTTCACTTAGCATCATGTCCTCAAGGTTCATCCATGTTAACATATATGGCCCAATTTTATTTTTTCTTACAGTAACAGAGTATTCTGTCATATGTATATACCACCTTTTGTTTATCCATTCATTGTTTGATGGACACTTGGGTTGTTTCCATGTTTTGGAAATTTTGAATAATGCCTTTCTGAACATTGATGTGCAAATGTCTGTTAGCATCACTGTTTGCAGCTCTCCTGGATATATTCTTAGAAGAGGTATTCCAAGATCATATGGCAGTTCTCTATGTAGATTCCTGAGGAACCACCAAACTGTCTTCTCCAGAAGCTGCACCATTCTACATTCCCACGAACAGTGAACGACTGTTCCTATTTCTCCACATCCTCTCCAGCACTTGTTATTTTCTGTTTTTTTTTTTAAATTGACGTTCTCTGAGGTGTGAGATGATATCTTATTGAAGTTTTGATTTGCATTTCCCTAATAGCTAGTGATATTGAACATTTTTTTCTGTGCTTTTTGGCCATTTGTATTTCCTCTTTGGAGGAATGTCTAAGTCTTTTGCCCATTTTTAAATTAGATTGCTTGCTCTTTTATTGTTGAGTTGTACGATCTTGTTATATAGAATGGAAATCAAAGCCTTATTGGATATGTGGTTTCCAAATTATTTTCTCCCATTGAATGGGTTGCCTTTTCACCTTCTTGATAAATTCCTTTGAAGCACAAAAATGCTTCATTTTGAGGAGTTCCCATTTATCTATTTTTTCTTTCATTGCTTGTGCTTCAGTAGTGAGGTTTAAGAAACTACCACCTATCACCAGGTTTTGAAGATGGTTCCCTACGCATTGTTCTAGCATTTATATGTAGTTCTTTGATCCATTTTTACTTAATTTTTGTTTAAGGTGTGAGTCTGGGTCCTATTGCTTTCTTTTGGATATGGATATCCAGTTCTCCCAGTACCAATTGTTTAATAGACTGTTCTGCCCCAGCTAGGTGGGTTTGACAGCCTTGTCAAAAATCACTTGACCATAGATGTGAGGGTCTGTTTCTGAATGATCAGTTGGTTCCATTGGTCTATATGTCTCTCTTTATGCCAGTTCCTTGATGTTTTTACCACTGTAGCTAGGTAATAAGATTTAAAAACTGGAAATGAGAGTCCCCCAAGTTTTGTCCTTCCTTTCTAAGATATTTTTCGTTATTTAAGGCCCCTTACCCTTCCAAGTAAATTTGATAATTGGGTTTTCTATATCTTTATAGAAAAGGCTGTTTGCATTTTTTCAGGATTTCAATGGATTTTCATATCAATTTGGGTAGAATTGACATCTTAATGATATTTAGTCTTCCCATTCATAAACATGAAATGTTCTTTCATTTATTTTGGTCTTCTTTGATTTCTTTTAGCAATGCATTGTAGTATATTGAATGCAAGTGTTTTACATCCTTGATTAGGTATGTTGCAAAATATTTGATTTTATTTGTAGCTATTGTAAATGGAATATTTTTTTCCTGACTTCCTCCTCAGATTTCTCATTACTAGTGTGTAGAAACAGTACTGATTTTTGCGTATTAAACTTGTATCTTGCCACTCTGCTGAATTCATAAACTAGCTCCAGTGACTTTACTATAGATTTTTGGGGGGATTTTCTAGGTATAGGATCATATCATCTGTGAAAAGCAAAAGTTTTACTTCTTCCTTTCCAATTTAGATGCTGTAGCAGTTTGGCAGTTTGACATAGTTTTAATTCCAAAAACAGACATTGGATTATGCTTGTAAACTGGTCTGTTCATCTGGGCATGATTAAGTTATGATTAGGGCATTGACTGGGCCAGGTCAGTAGGGCATTGAGCCCCGCCCCCTGGTAGGTGGGGTCTCAAAGGTATAAGACATGGCAAAGGGCAGAGTTGGAGTTTTAAGTTGGAGTTCTGATGTTGGAGTTTTGATGCTGGAGCCCAGGGAGGTAAGCAGATGGAGGGGCTTGGTCATGAGGAAGGAGAGAAGGCCCTGGGATAGAGATGAGCCATTCACCTGATAGTCTACAACTGGCCTTGTGGAGAGAAGCAAAGGCAAGAAAGCCTCAAAATCTACAGCTTACATTGTGGAGGAAACAGAGGAGCTGAGCCTGGAGAGAAACAGAGCCCTGGGAAGAGAGGAACCAAAGAAGCCTGAACCCTAGCAAATGTCAGTAGCTATCTTGCTCCAACACATGGCAACAGACTTTGGTGAAGGAAGAAACTTATGCTTTATGGCCTGGTAACTGTAAGCTTCTACCCCAAATAAATACCCTTTATAAAGACCAGCAGATTTCTGGTATTTTGCATCAGCACCCCTTTGGCTGACTAATACAAATGCCTTTTATTTCTTTTTCTTGCCTGACTACTCTAGCCAGAACCTCTAGCACTATATTGGAAAAGAATGGTGACAGTGGTCATCCTTGTCTTGTTCCCAATCTCCACGGGAAAGCTTTCAGTCTTTCACCATTGAGTACAATTGTTAGCCGTGGGTTTTTCATATATGCCCTTTACCATGTTGAGAAAGTTTTCTTGGATTCCTATCTTTTGGAGTGTTTTTATCAAGAAAGGATGCTGGATTTTGTCAAATGCTTTTTCTGTATAAATCAAGATATCATGTGATTTTTCTTCTTTGATGTATGAATGTGGTGTATTACACTGATTGATTTTCTTGTGTTGGAACACCCTTGCATGCCTGGGATAAAACAAATTTAATCTGATGAATAATTCTTTTAATGTGTTGTTGGATTTGATTAGTGAGTATTTTGTTGAGGATTTTTGTATTCATTATGGAAATTGGTCTGTAATTTTCATTTTTCATAATATCTCTTTTTAAAACAATTTATTGAAGTATATCATTAATACGTGAACATACATAAATTTTAAGTGCTCAGTAAACATTGTGAACTTACAAAACAAACACACATAACATAATACAGGGCTCTCACACATCACCCCACCACAGATACTTTGCGTTGTTGTGAAACATATGTTAACAAACCATGAAAGAGCATCGTGAAAGTATTACTACTAACTATAGTCCATATCTTACTCTGCTATACATTTTTTTAAAGGATTTATTTATTTATTTATTTACTTTTATCCATTTTTACCCCCTCCCCTATTTTGCTGTTTTTGTGTCCATTCACTGGGCAACTCTCTGTGTCCATTTCCTGCCCTCTCTTCTCATTCTTCTCCTTCTGTCTTCACTGGGATTCAATCGTCAGAACCCCCGATGTGGGAGAGAGGTGTCCTACCTCCTGTACTACCTTAGTTCCTGGTTTTTCAGTGCATCTCTACTTGGCTTTCCCTTGTGTCATTCTCCTGTTACATCATCATCTTGCTGTGTGGTTCACGGGGCCTGATGGCTCACCTGCTCATGGGGCCTGGCGGCAACCTGTGCGCAGGGCCTGGGGGGCTCACTCGCTCATGGGGCCTGGTGGCACACCCGCGGGGCCTGGGGGGCTCACCTGCTCATGGGGTCTGGTGATGCACCCATGCACAGGGCCTGACGATTCACCTGCTCATGGGGCCTGGCAGCGTACCCGCGCATGAGGCCTGATGGCTCACCTCCTCACAGGGCCTGGTAAGGTACCTGCGCGCGGGCCCTGGCAGTGCACTCAAGCACAGGGCCTGGGGGGCTCACCCGCTTGCGTGGTCTGATGGCATGCCTGCGCATAGGGCCTAGTGGTCCACTCACCTTCTATATTTTTTGTGTTTTAATTTTTACCAGAAGGTCCCAGGGATTGAAGCCTGGTCCCTCCATATGGGAGATGGATGCCCAACCATTTGAGCCACATCTGTCCCCCTGCTATATCTTTTAAGGTTGACCAAACATACCTAGAGTTACAGTCTTTTCCCATACAGGATGGTCATATAATAAATCAGGCTTAGTTTATTACCAGCATTCTAAAAACCAGACTTTGGGAGAAAAGGTAGGTCTGGGACACATGCATGGTTTCTAATATAACAAATGTTTAGCTTACCCTGATTATCACAAAATCAGGACAGTGAGAATATTCGCATTTTCATAATATCTTTATCTCACTTTGGTATTACGGTGATATTGGCTTCATAGAATGATTTTGGTAGTGTACCTTCTTGATCAATTTTTTGGAAGAGTTGAGTAAGATTAGTATTAAGTCTTCTTTGAGTCCTTGGTAGAATTTACCTATGACACCCTCTGGTCTTGGGCTTTTCATTTTGGGGAGTTGTTTAATGACTGTTTCAATCTCATTGCTTGTGATTGGTTTCTTTAGGTCTTCTATTTCTTCTAGTGTTAGTGTACATTGTTCATATATTCCTAGGAATTTTTCCATTTCATCTACATTGTCTGGTTTGTTAGTATACTTGTTCATAGTATCCTCTTATGATCTCTTTTATTTCTGTAGGGTCAGTCCCCATTTTCATTACTGATTTTATTTATTTGCATATTCTCTCTCTTTTTTTCTTTGTCAGGGTAGCTAAGTTTTTGTCGATTTTGTTAATGTTCTTGAAGAACAAACTTTTGGTTTGTTAATTCTCTTTATTGTTCTTTGTTCTCAATTTCATTTATTTCTGTTCAGTACTTTGTTATTTAATTCCTTTTACTTTATTAGGACATAGTCTGAGCTCTTTTTCTAGTTTCTCCAGCTGTGTAGCTAGTTCATTGATTTTAGCTCTTTCTTCTTTTTTAATGTAAGCATTGAGGGCTATAAATTTTCCTCTCAGCACTGCCTTCACCGCTTCCCATAGGTTCAGATATGTTGTATACTCATTTTCATTCATCTAGAGATATTTATTGATTCCTCTTGCCATTTCTTCTTTGACCCACTGATTATTTAATAGTGTGCTGTTTAATCTCCATGTATTTGCAAATTTTCCCATTTCCTGCCTGCTGTTGTTATTCAGCTTTATTCCATTATGATCAGAGAAAGTACTTTGTATAATTTCAAGTTTTTAAAATGTACTGAGATCTGCTTTGTAAGCCAACATATGGTCTATCCTGGAGAAAGATTTATGAGGACTTGAGAGGAATGTATATCCTGCTCTTTTGGGGTGCAATGTTCTGCATATATCTGTTGGGCCAAAAGTGGCTGCAGTTGCCCAGAGAGGCTGAGGGATCACTGTCCCTTCTGCCCTGTCATGGGCTAGGATGGTTCCACAGGAGTGCCCAACACTCTAGTCCATGTGGACCAAAAGTGCCTGCAGGTACCCGGAGAGGCCAGAGAGGCTTGGAGCACATACGTGTGCTCCAAGGTTCTTCTCTGCCAGAGATGGTACTAGAGCCTAGGCTAGGGCTGCAAACAGACCTGGTGGAAAGAAGTCAATCCCTACCTTCACTGTGATTTTCAATCAGCCACTGCTTCCCCTCATGTCAGGGACAGAATTAAAATAGAGGCTATTGGCCTCTTTCTAACTTGAACAGGCTCAAACTTCAGCTGTTTTTAGGATTGTACTTTAGTCAGCCAAATTTACTAATCAGTAGCTGGAATCGGTGTCCAACCATCTCATCCTTCCCCATATTGGGAAATGGAACTTCCAACTCCAGCCAGGGAATAGCTCCTGGGGCAACTTGTGCCATCCAGTGGGGTTGGTCACTGGCCTCTGTGTCATGGAGTGCTCTACTCATGAATCTTCACTGCAGACGTGTAGTCTCCTCCTTCTGGGCTATCTTCTTCCAAAGATATAATAGTCTCCTCCTTCTGGGCTCCTGTGCCCCCACAAACAGGTGATTTAGATAGCTCTGGCTGATTAGTAACTTAATTGTAGGATGAGCTGACTCTTAGAGGTCTTTACTCTGGCTCTGTCTTGCCCCTCCTCTAGTTCTAGCTGCTTTAGAGCTTTTGATTGGCCTAAGTCAGTGAGTTGTGACTCAGGTTGAACATCTGACCCCTTGCTGGGTCTCATATAAACAGACACATGGGCACACATAGAAAGAAAAGCAAGCCCAAATATTTGATTCTGCAATGTGAGTGAGAGGATTGCTTAAGCACTAAGACCCCAAGATGCTGATCAAGAGGAGACCAACCCTGCTATATGCCTCATAGTTTACAGCTGAACTTGGGAAGAAAAGGAAGCACCTGAGCTTAAGAGAGGAAGCCCAGAGGGGAAGACAGAGATCACCTGACATTTGCTTCAACATGAGCCAGCTGATTTTGGTGAGAAAGCACCTCTTATGGTACCTTCAGTTGGACTTTTCACAGCCCTGGAACTGTAAGCTTTTACCCCAATAAATACCCTATATAAAAGCCAACACATTTCTGGTACTTTGCATTGGCAACCCTTTGGCAAACTGAAACGGTGTCTACTTATAATGAAGGAATAATTTGGGAGACAATCTTTCTGTTGATCCCTGGCTCTGAGAACAGCTTTTTTTTTTTTTTTTTTTTTTTTTTGCAGGGGGTGGGACTGCAGGTATTAATTAATTTAAAATTTTTATAGTGACATATATACAACTTAAATGTTCCCACTTTCAAGTGTACAATTCAGTGGCATTAGTTACATTTACAATGTTGTACCCACCATCAAAGAAACATTTTCATCACCTCAAATAGAAACTCTGTATTAACTTCCACATCACCCTCTCCTCCTGACCCTCAGAACTCTGCTATCTTGTAATCTTCTTTCTGTCTCTATGAATATTATTATTATAAGTATTTCATATGAGTAAAATTATACAACAGATGTCTTTTTGTGTCTGGCTTATTTCATTCAACATGATGTCTTAAAATTTCACCCATGTTTTAGCATGCATTAGGACTTCATTATATTTTGTGGCTAAAAAATATTCCATTTGTATGTATACACTACATTTTGCTTATCCATTCATCTGTTAGTAGACAATTGATTTGCTTCCACCTTTTGATTGTTGTGAATAATGTTGCTATGGATCCTGGTATACAATATCTGTTCAAGTCCCTGCTTTCCATTCTTTTGTGTATAAAACTTGAACTGGAACTGCTGGGTCATATGTAATTCTATATTCAACTTTCTGAGGAATGGCCAAACTGTTTTCCACAGTGCCTGCACCATTTCACAATCCCACCAAAAGCATACAAGAGTTCCAATTACTTGGCATCATTACCAGTCCTCCCTCCCTCCCTTCCTCCCTTCTTTCTTGCCTTCCTTCCTCCCAATAGCCATCCTCATAGGTATGAAGTAGAATCTCATTGTGATTTTGATTTGCATTTTCCTGATGACTAATGATGTAAGGTATTTTTCATGTGCTCATTGGCTATTGATTTACATATCTTCTTTGGAGAAATGTCTATTACAGTCCTTTGCACATTTTCTAATTGGACCTTTTGTCTTTTAACCACTATGAAGTGGGGAGGTGACATTTGAATGAAAAAATAAGTAAATACCCTAAAGCCTAACATAACAGAAAAAAAATCTAAATAACTATGTCTACTTCAAAAGTGTGTCTGCTCACCTTGAGTAAAAAGCAACCCTAAACTTTTTTTCACTAAAGCACTGAACATAATAAATAAAGTGCTCTTTCCTGTTGAATTCCGGAGCTGGAAGAGTGAAACAACTGTAATTAAGGACAAGAAATGTATCCTTCATTTAGCAATGCACATTTGTTATTTTTTCATATTGTAGTCGAGATTTAAAGGATTTTCATCTCATCTCAGAAGAAAATTGCTTAGATAATTCCTGACCATGTATTTATTTCCACTTTTGTATTACAATCACCAGGGCCCAGTTCAGCTCCAAATATCAATTATTCAGCCTAGTGCCACAAACCCCGCTGAGTCACTCTGCTTTTAATCTCTTGCCTCAAACCAATCTCCCCCTCCACAGTGCTGGCTGTCTCTTTTCTTAACCACTGATTTAATTGGAATTCATCATTTGGGATGTCTACTTAGTTACTCAGCAACTAAACACAGCCCTTGTACTTTCTGGCCCCAGCCTACCCTTCTATCTCTAGCTTTTTACTTTCAGACCCACATACCCTCTTCCTCATTCAAACCTGACAATTAGTTAATGACATTCATGAATTTCCTGCCACAGGCTTTAATTTATTTTGTTTTCTTATCTTAGAGTGTCCAAAACAGAGTGAATTAAATTTTTATAGGACTTCTACTTGCAGAGCAAGTCAATTGAAAAGCTCTTTACATAAAAATGCTTCTTCTCAATTACCAACTTCAGTTTTCCAGGAAATATTGCTGTGATATCTTGATTGGCTGAGACATCTTCTTCATAAGATTTGGTTTATACAGTCTGCATTGCTCGTAGCATTTGTGAATCAATACTTATGAACTTAAGATGTAGTGCCTTCTGCATTGCATTTCCCTCTTATTTTTATATTAATTTTTAGAAATGCATTATGAATGCTGTATAACCAACTGCTTCATAAGCAGTTCTGTGGTATATTTTCCCCTGTGCTCTCTTTTTTTTTTTTTTACCAGGAGGTCCCGGGGATCGAACCCAGGTCCCTCCATATGGCAGACGGATGCCCAACCATTGGAGCCACATCCGTCCCCCCCGTGCTCTCTTGAGAAGGAGAAACAGAATTCAGTCTTCTGCCATCACTAATAATAATAATAATAATAATAATAATAATAATAATAGCTAACATTTATTGTGCATATGCAAAGTGCCAGAAACTGTTCTAAGCACTTTTCCTGAAAAACTAATTTAAAACAATAACTTTATGAGATACATTCTATTTTTCCTCCTATTTTATTTTATACATGAGAAGAGCAAACAAAGAGAGTCCAAGTTTTGTCCAATAAGGCTGGTAAGTGGTGAAGCCAGTGTTTGAACCCATACTATGTGATACTATTATGATGAGCTAACATGTACACATTTTCTAAATTAGGAGGGAGGGCAATGATTGGTAAGTTTTTGTTGTTAAAATTGTCTGAAATAAATCTGTGATATATAAAATCTTGTGACTACTGAAAGTGTGTAATGCAAACATAAAAATGTGCTATAAATTGGTATAACTGTCACTGATTAGGAACCACTCTAGTTCATTTTGTAATTAATTGCCTCTCTTCACTCTGTTTTGAGCAGGGACAATTTCTGTCAAATATTCAATGCCTTTCAATATCTAACTAAGGGCCAAGTACATAATAGGGCTTTGATAAATATTAGTTGAAATATAAATATGGATAAACAAATTGTATGAAGTTTTACAATTTTATCTTTAAGTAAATATTCAGAATGAGGCAGATTTCAATTTTTAAGGAAATATGTATTCTAAAATCTTTCTCATGTGTGTTTATGGGGTGAAATACTGTGATTCCAAATGACCAGGATCATCATTCTTTATTCACCAGTCTGAGTCGAATTATAAAGGTCCCATGACAGATGAGTTAAATGGCATTTCATTAAAAAAAATGATGTGATTTTTGAGATTTCCTATATAAGCTACTAGCAATTGAATTCAGAGTCTAGGTGACCTATGGGCTGTGAGTTACCTTTTTTGCCAACCAATTAGTAGCTCTTATTCTGTATGGTATCACACTGTCAAATCTGGGATATCTAATTATTGTGTAGAAAATTAAAATCTGCCCTTATCAGAATAATCATTAAGCAGTTCATAATTTGTGAGTAGCTTTTATCCAAGGACTTCACTAAAGCATGAAAGGATTAATTAAATTTTGTGGGGTTATATTTCCTTTTAAATATGTATGCAGAAATATCAAGATATTTTTGTATTTTCCAAGGGACTGGAAATACACAAATGATTCTGGAATGAAAAAAAATCCTGCCAGTTTCTCTTGTACTTAATTCTGAGAATTTTGAGAGACTCTTGACTAACAAAGTATATTATCTTCCTAATAGACTCTCTACATATAAGATTGAAATTTAAGAATTCAAGAGGAAATCCCCGTTTTATCTTTATAGAGAAGAAAGCACCATTGCAGCTCAATAATTGTTCTCAGTTAGTAGTGCTCTTTTCTTTATCATATCTAAGTGACCCTATCTTCCCTCTTACTGTGAGGCTTTAAAAGATATTTTAGTGTAACTTGAGTTTTAAAAACAATTTTTGTTTTTTTCTGATTCAAATGTTATAATGATAATAATAATTTTATGAAAAATTTTCCCCAAGATCATTGATTTTGATCAAACATAACACCTTTCCATGATTTTCCAGGCTTATTATTTTTTCATTGGAGAAGTTATGCATTTACAAAACAATCATGCATGCCATACAGAATTTCTATACATTGTCCCGACACCAATATCTTACATTGTTGTGACAAATTTGTTACAAATTATGAAAGAACATTGTCATAATCTTACTGCTATCTATAGTCCACAGCTTATATTTGATGTATTTTTCCCACAAACCATCCTATTAACACCAGTTATTAGTATTATATATTTGTTATATTTCTTGAGAGAACATTCTCATATTTGTACTATTAACCACAGTCCATCATCCACCATGGGGCTCATTGTGTTATAGTCTCCTGCTTATACAAACCATCCAAAGTGTACACTCAGTGGCTTTCAATTTCATCACAGAGTTGTGCTGTCATCACTTCATTCCATTTTAGAATGTTTTCATTACTCCAAAAGGAAGAGCTCCATACCCCCTTATACACTGTCATTGTTGACCTTTGGCATTAATATAGTAACTTCTTTGCCTTTGCTGCTAAAATATTACAATATTACTGTTGACTATAGTCTATAAATTACAATAGGCTTTCCATATATCACCATATTCTTAACTTCTTGTAATAAAGGAACATTCTTGTATTTGTACCATTAACCACAATGCTCATTCACTACCAAAATCACTAGGTTATACAGTCCCTAGATATCCTCTAGCTGCCTTTCAACTGACATGATCCTCCCTAAACTATTCTTTTCAGGCACAATCACATAAATCAGCAGTGTTAGTAATACTCATTGTAATGTGTTACCATCAACTCTATCCATTTACACACATTTACAATCAACCTTATTAAACATTCTACATACATTCAGCATCAACTCTACCTTTTCAACCCACATTCTGTCTCCAAGTAATTTATACTCTATGGTTTCACTCCATGATTTTACATATTATATTTTGTTTATATCAGTGAGACCAAAAAATATTGGTCCTTTTGTGTCTGGCTTATTTCACTCAAAAAAAATGTTCTCAAGGTTCATCCATGTTGATATAGGTATCTGAAGTTCATTTCTTTCTACAGCTAGCTAAATAGTATCCCATTGTATGTATATACTTGGGTTCTTTCCATCTTTTAGCAGTTGTGAATAATGCTTCTATGAACATAGGTGTGCAAATGTCTGTTTGTGTGCTTGTTTTAGTTCTCTTGAATATACATTCCTAGTAGCAAGATTGCTGGGTCATATGACAGTTCTATATTAGCTTCCTGAGAAACCTCCAAACTGTTTTCCACAGAGGCTACACCATTTTACATTCCCACCAGCAGTGAAAGAGTGTTCCTATTTCTCTGCATCCTCTCTAGCATTTATAGTTTTCTGAATTTTTAATAATTGTCAGTATGTAAGGCTTAAAATATTATCTCATTGTAGCTTTAATCTGCATTTCCCTAATAGCTAGTGATTATGAGAATCTTTTCATGTGCTTTTTGGCCATTTGTATTTCCTCTTTGGAAAAATGTCTATTGAAGTCTTTTACACATTTTTAAAAAATTGCTTGTCCTTTTATCATTGAGTTGTGTGGTCTCTTTATATATCAAGCCTTATCAGAAATTTGGTTTCAGAAAAATTTCTTCCAATGAGTAGCCTGCCTTTTCTTCTTAAAAAAGTCATTTGGGAAGTAGATGTGGCTCAAGTGATTGGGCTTCCATCTACCACATCCATCCTCGGGGCATCCTGGTAAAGGCAAGCCAGGCCGCATGGCTAGCAATGCAGCAAGATGATGACGCAACAACAACAACAACAACAACAACAACAACAACAAAACCCAGAGAGACACAGGGGAGAATCAAGGTGAGACACAACAGAAACCAGGAACTGAGGTGGCTCCCCACATCAGAGGTCCCCAGGATTGAATCCTGGTGAAGCCTAGAGGCAAAAAATGAGAAGAGAAGACAAAAAGATAACAGATAGAGAAGATCACACAGTGAATGGACACAGCAAAAACAGCAGGGGGAGGGGGAGGAGGGAGGGGAAAAGGGGGAAGCACAAGTGTTTAATTTTGAGAAGGTCCCATTTATCTACTTTTTCTTTCATTGCTCACGCTTTGGGGTATAAGGCTTAAGAAACCATCGCATACCACAAGCTCTTAAAGATGTTTCCCTATAATTTCTTGAAGAAGTTTTAAGGTTCCAGCTTTTATATTTAGGTCCTTAATCTATTTTGAGTTAATTTATGTATAAAATTTGAGATAAGGGTCTTCTTTCTTTCTTTTAGATATGGATATCCAGTTATCCCAGCACCATTTGATGAATAGAGTGTTTTGACACAGCTGGTGTGTCTGACAGCCTTGTCAAGAATCACTTGACCATAGATGTGAAGGTCTATTTCTGAACTTTCAATTTGATTTTGTTGGTCAAACTGTCTATATTTATGCCAGTATTAAGCTATTTTTAACAATGTACCCAAGTAGTATGCTTTAAAGTCCAGAAGTGAGAGTCCCTACAAATTAATTTTTCTTTTAAAAAATATTTTTGGCTATTTGGGGCCTGTTAGCATTCCAGAAAAGTTTGATAATTGTGTTTTCCATTTCTCTAAAAAAGGCTGTTAGAATTTTTATTGGGATTGCTTTGAATATGTAAATCAATTTGGGTAGACTTGACATCTTAACACTATTTAATCTACCAATCCATGAACACCGTATGTCTTTCCATTTATTTAGTTCTTCTTTTATTTCTTTTAGCAATGTTTTGTAGTCTTCTGAATACAGGTACTTTATGTCCTTGGTTAAGTTTATTCCTAAATATTTTATTATTAGTCATTATTGTAAAAGAAATATTTTTCTGACTTCTCACATTGCCTATTAGTAGTGTATAATAATGCTACTGATAATTGAATATTAATCTTGTATCCCACCTCTGCTAAAATTGTCTATTAGCTCTAGTAGCTTTGTTATGGATTTTTCAGTATTTTCTGAAAATATTCTTCAATCATATTATCAGAGAATAGCAAAAGTTTTACTTCTTCCTTTCCTATTTGGGTGCCTTTTATTTCTTTTTCTTGCCCTAATTGCTCTAGCTAGAACTTCTAGCACAATATTGAGTAAGAGTGGAGATGGTGTGTATCCTTGTCTTTTTCCCAAACTCAGTGGAAAAGCTTGCAGTCTTTCACCATTGAGTATAATGTTAGCTGTGGGTTTTTCATAAATGGAATTTATCAAGTTGAGAAATTTTCTGAATGTTGTATTGTGTCAAATTCCTTTTCTGCATCAATTGAGATGATCATATAATTTTCCTTCTTTGATTTATTAATGTGGTATATTATACTGATTGATTTTCTAGTGTTGAACTACCCTTGCATACTTGGAATAAAACCCACTTGATTATGATGTATAATTCTTTAAATGTGCTTTTGAATTCTATTATTAAGTATTTTGTTAAGGATTTTTGCAACTATATTCATTAGAGAGATTTGTATGTAATTTTCTTTTTTCATAGTACTTTATTTGGCTTTGGTATTAGGGTGATGCTGACTTTATAGAATGAGTTTGGTAGAATTCCCTCCTGTTCAATTTTTTGGAAGAGTTTGAACAAGATTGTTATTAGTTCATCTTTGAATGATTTGTAGAATTCACCCATGAAACCATCTGGTCTTGGGCTTTTCATTTTGGGGAGGTTTTTGAGGACTTTCAAAATTACTTGTGATTGGTCTGTTCAGTTCTTCTATTTCTTCTAGGGTCACTTTGGATTATTTGTGTGTTTCTAGGAACTTGACCATTTCACCAACATCATCTAATTTGTTGGAGCACAGTTGTTTGTAGTATTCTTTAATGATTTCTTTTATTTCTGCAGTGTCAGTGATAATGTCTCCCCTCTCCTTTCTGATTTTATTTATTTTCATCTTCTCTCTGTCTCTCTCTCTCTCTCTTTTTTTTTTTTTTTTTTGTCATCAGTCTAGCTAAGGGTTTGTCAACTTTGTTGTTCTTATCAAAGAACCAAATTTTATTTTGTTTATTCTCTCTATTCTTTTTGTTCTCAAATTCATTTATTTCTGCTCTGATCTTTACTGTTTCTTTTCTTTGGCTTGCTTTGGGATTAGCTTCTTGTAATTTTTATAGTTCCTCCAGATTGGCAGTTAAGTCTTTGATTTTACTTCTTTTTTCTTTTTTAATGTAGGCATTGGTGGCTGATTTCTCTTGCAATTTCTTTTTTGACCCACTGATTATTTAAGAGTGAATTTTTAAATCTCCATATATTTGTGAATTTTCCCTTTTTCATCCTGTTATTGATTTCTAGCTTCATTCCATTATGATGAAAGAAAGTGCATGTATAATTTCAATCTTTTTAAATTTATGAGATCTGATTTGTGACCCAGCATATGGTCTATTGATGAGCACTTGAGAAGAACATATATCCTCTTGTTTTAGGGTTTAGTGTTCCATAAATATCTGTTAAGCCTAGTTCACTAATCATATTATTCAAGCTCTTTGTTTCTTTATTTATCCTCTGTTCAGATTTTCTATCCAATGTTGAGTGTGGTGTATATAATGCTCCAACTGTTATTGTAGAAACATCTGTTTCTCCTTCAGTTTTGCCAGTGTGTGCCTCATATTTTGAGAGCATTTAGCTTAGGTGCATAAATACCTGTTATGGTTATTTCCTCATGGCAAATTGTCCCTTTTATTAATATATAATGACCTTTATCCGTTTTTGTGATGGTTAGGCTAATGTTTCAACTTGGCCAGGTAATGGTGCCAAGTTGTTTGGTCAAGCAAGCACTGGGCTAATTGTAATACAAGGGCATTTCATGGACTTTAATCATCAATGAGTTGATTATATATATGGCTGGTTACATCTACAATCAACTGAGGAGATTGTCATCACCAATGAATGACATCTCATCCAATCAGTTGAAGGCCTTAAAAGGGGCAGTGATTTCAGCATTCAGAGATAGAACTCCCATCTCTACTTCAGACAGCAGCATCTCCTGGGGAACTCATTGAGGACCTTCATCAGAGCCCCTGTCTTGCAGCCTGCCATATAGAATTTGGACGTGTGCCTCCCCATGATCCCAGGAGATAGTTTTATAAAATCTCATATTATTTACAGATATCTCCTGTTGGTTCTGTTTCCCTAGAGAACCCTGATTAATACATGTCTTATAACAGTTTTGCAATTAAAATCTATTTTGCCTTAAAATATTATTGCTATTCCAGGTCTTTTTTGATTACTATTTGTGTGGAATGCCTTTTTCCAATCTTTCACTTTCAGCCTGATTGTGTCCTTGCCTAAAGTAGACAGCATGTAGGTAGTTCATATAGTTTTAATCTTTTCTGTCAGTCTATGTGTTTTGATTAGGGAGTTCAAATCGTTAAAGTTCAATGTTATCACTATAAGGCATTACTTCTTTCATCCATTTTATCCCTTTGCTTTCCCTTGTCATATCTTACTATTGTATGTCTTTTTTTTTTACTTTATTTTGTATATTTAATAATTGAAAACATAAACAATTAAAAACTAAAAAGTAAACACAGATGAATAAATATATACATTTCTCAATTAAATGAAATGGATACATGTAAATTTTTTTTTTTTTAATCAAACAATATATTACACAATATATTTGGTTCACAGTAATGCATTCATACAGTATTTGTCCTTTTGTGTCTGGCTTGCTTCACTCAATATAATGTCCTCCAGGTTCATCCATGTTGCCATATGCTTTATAACTTCATTTCTTCTTACAGCTGCATAATATTCCATCGTGTGAATAGACCACAGTTTGTTTATCCATTCATCTGTTGATGGACACCTGGGTTGTTTCCAACTTTTGGCAATGTCTTTTTATCCTTTTAGTTACCCTTACTTATAATCTCCATTTCCACACTATTCTCCAAGCCTCTCACACTGGTCTTTTCCTTTCATCCTACAGCACATCCTTTAGTACCTCTTGTAAATCTGGTCTCTTGGTGAAAGCACTATCAGGTTTTGTTTGTCTGTAAAGACTTTAAACTCAGCCTCATTTTTGAAGCACAGCTTTGTCAGATAACAAATTCTTGACTGGCAGTTTTTCTCTTTCAATACCTTAAATATATGATACCACTGCCTTCTCACCTGCATGGTTTCTTGTGAGAGATCGACACTTGGTCTTACTGAGGTTCCCTTTCATATGATGCATTGCTTTTCTCTTGCTTCTTTTAGAATCCTCTCTTTATCTCTGGCATTTGACATTCTGAATAGTAGGTGTCTCAGATTAGATCTATTTGAATTTATTCTGTTTGGGGTACATTGTCCCTCTTGTATATTGATATTTATGTCTTTCATAAGTGTTGGGAAATTTTCAGCCCTTATTTCCTCAGTTATTCTTTCTGCTCCTTTTCCATTCTCTTTTCCTTTTTTGGACACCAATATGCATATGTTTTTGTGTTTTGTGCTGTTATTCAATTCCCTGAGACCCAGATCAATTTTTTTTCCATTCTTTTCTCTTCCTTTTCTTCTGTCTTTTCAGGTTTAAATTCTCTGTCTTCTAATTTACTAATTCTATCCTCCACAAATTCAAAACTGCTGTCATATGCCTCTGATATATTTTTAATCTCATCCATTGTGTCTTTCTTTCCCATAAGCTCTGCCACTTTTCTTCTCAGGCTTTCACATTGTTCTTTATGCTCACCCAGGTTCTTCTTAATATCCTTTATCTCATTAGTCATATTTTCCTTCAATTCCTTCAGTTGATTTAGGAGATTTGTGTGAACATCATTTATGAGTTGTCTTAAATCCTGTGTCTTGCCAGAATTCTTGGTTTGGTCCTTTGGCTGGACCATATCTTCCTGTTTTGTAGTATGACTTATAATTTTTTGCTGATGTCTAGACATCTGAATATGTTGGTGATTTTACTCTGTTGGTCGATCTCTCTCTCTTGTTTAGTGATTTCATTTCACAGCTCTTCTTTGATTTCTGGTTCCCTTTTTTCTAAAAGTTTAAGATTGTCCTTTTTAAGTGATTAAAACAGGGTCAGGGACTCACTAATGTTGTGCAGACCAGATCCATGGTGGGCTGGGACTAGGGAAGAGAGACAAGCCTTGTCTTTCTTCACATTCCTTACTGACCAGCAGATGGTGGTCTTTGACAAAACTTTCCACGTAGGTGGGTCTTTCAAGTTATACTGGCTGGATTTTCTGAGCCTGACGTTCAAAGTTTGATCTTTCTGTTTAAACTTGTGGAAGAGAAAGTAACTCAAGCCTCCACTGTTCCCTCCCTCATCCCAGGGAGGAATATGCCTGTTCCCTTTTCAGTTGGCCGTGGTCAGCCACAGGTTTTACTGAGGCTGTTTGCCTCCATGGTAGGGGATGGGCTTCATTCCCAGCCATGGGAATGAGTAACTCATGGTTTTTCTTTTTGGTGTATTTGTATCTTTGTCCCCAATCCCTCCTGGATGAACGTATATCACTCCCCTGGTCTGCAGATCCCCAAAGCAGCTTCCTCAGACAGTTTCTTCCCTTTCTTCCCTGTATTGTAAGAGTCCTAAACCCTGACTGATGTACTCCAACACCTTCTTCTCAGCTTAACTTTTTTTAAATTTAAGAGGCAGCGTTGAATAATCAGGACCAAGCATTTCAGAGTCATGCAACATGAATGTGAATTGAAGTTTTTGCTTTGCCTATTACTAGTGGTTTGACCTAGAACAGTCCCTTTCAGTCTTAAGTTTAAATTTCTTCATCTCTAAAATCAGGTATGATGTACAACCTCATAGGTTCATAGGAATATTTGAATGAGATAATTGATGTATAGGTTGCATCACACACAAAAAATTCAATATATGCTAGCTGCTCATAGTTAAGTAGGTAATAGTATTCTATTTAAACCTTAATTCTATCTTTCACTATACTTAGATTAACTGAAACTTCTGAGAATTTACCAATCATATTGCCATATACAGTCACATTATAGCTTATAAGTTCACTCCTAACAGCAAACTCCTTGAGGGCAGGGCCAAGTCTTGGTTACATTAGTGCCTTCACTATTTAGCTTATGTCCTGATACAGAGTGACTATAAATGAATCAATAGTTTAAAAAAAAAACTAAGAAAGAAAAGAAAAATAATATTTTGCAAAAGGGAATGATCCTGTGATCAAACTGATGAACATATGAATGACTGCATTTCTCTCAATGGCTCTTTCCTCATCCATAAAGTCATTCCATCATGAAGATAAACATTAAATTTAGTGACAGGGATGGCTGTAGCTTTTCATATGAAATACATGCTATTTTCATGGTTCATCCTTAGTTATGTGTGCTATGTTTCAGGCCCCAACATGAGAACAGCTTTACTTCAATTTATCCTTCCATTCTTTTTAGATACCTCTTAATAAATGAAGTTATATATAGAAAAATGGACTTGGGATATATAGACCATCTGTTCTACAAGAGTGTATATAATATTCAAATTTTTATATTAAGACAAAAATAAAATCCAAAGAGACTAAAAGTTACCTCAAATTGAAGGTGATACCATTACCATATTCAAGTCATCTTAGAGCTGATGAACAAATGATTAAATGGCAAGTTACCAAGCTAAGGTTTTTTTAAGACACATCTTTAAAGTTTATCAGGGCTCAATTTCTAAGTTACTTGACACCTCTGCTGGAGAAAGAAAGTTGGGTAGAATGGAATCCTGTTTTACTCAGTGCAGTGTGACATACTTCATATTCTTAAACACATCTTCAGGATTTCATATACTGAAGTTTGTTTTAATTGAAGTTTGTGTAAAGTCTTGTTGCATTCTTTTTACTTTACAAATTCCAGTTTTGTTAACCACTATACTCTATAGCAATTCCACCCTCGCAATTCCAAACATTTTTTAAAAGCCAATATACTTTCTGAAATCTTACATATTTTATGTATATATAATGAATAACCTAAAATTGGAATATTTTCCATAATAACCTTTCTAAGATGTGTGCAGAAAATTGTATCTGAGAGAAAGGACTTTTACCTCGTGATAAATTCACAAACTATCAAGGCTCTCTCTTCTATGTAATATCGCTAAAGTTATTTTCTAAACATTTGTAAAAAGTAAACAATTTTCTAGAAAAAGGCATCCTTATATTTGATATTTACCAATTAAGTGTGACTATCACACAATTCCCTATTTTCGATTCATCATATTATTCTTGAGAACTCCCAGCTTTCTCAGTCTATATTTGACATCATTTTTCTAAGGCTTTATATAACTTTTTAAGGACAAAGTCCCCTTATTTGTGATCTGAAAAAAAAAAAACCTCTTTTATTTACACTAGTTACATTTTCCTTTCTTTTACGATGTCTGAAGAGTTATGTTCCTGGTGTTTGTGAATATGGCAACAAGTGCATTTTGCTATTATCAAATATCTTAGCTTTTTTTTCAATATTTAATCATTGACAAATTCTATATATCTTCTCTGATTCTCTCTAATGAAAATTATTTCTTAAAAATAATTCAAATTAATGACCTCCTTTTGGATACCTATACATAATTATGATATATTAAGCATTTCTTGTCCCTTTAATACCTTCTAAATTTATTGTGTTGCCTAGACCTTACTAGTCACATTAAGTAAAATATATCACAGGCTTATTAATCCTGGAAAATTCTCTATACCTGAATATAACTTTTTGTCAGGATTTTCATATCGTATTAATATCTTGTCTAGGAGGACTTTTAAATAGTACACTTTCCAAAAGTATCTTGTTGTTATTTTGTATTTATTAAAAAGAGGTTAGTTGAAAGAGCACTGAATTAGAAGTTAGAGTTACTGAGCCTTAACCCACATTTTTTCACATATCAGCCAGATGACTTTCTGCAATTGATTTCATATCCCCTGAGTCTTTGTTTTCATTTGTAAAATATTAATATAATTTATATCTACTTCAACAGTACTTTTTGTGTGTGTGTGGAAAATCGTCATACTCAAAACACTTTGAAGAAAGGGACTCTAACATGTATATGTGTGTCGGGAAGGATGCAGACTATTGTCAGCATCTGAATTCACATGAACTAATCAGGAAATCTAACTGAATATGTGGTATCCCATTACTAGTTTAACCAAAAGAGATTTGGATAGTTGCTATTTTGTTTTAATAAATTCTGTTTATAAACATTAATGAAGTGTGTACCTGTCCCAGATTTTGTTCAATGAATGGGGTTGAAAATATTGAGGACATTGTCCTTACTCTCAAATAGTCTGTTGATTGTCTAACCAGTAGCAATCCTCACATTTTTGCAGGTTGATCTCTGATTTTCTACAGGTTTTGACACTTCCAGGTGCTCAGGAAAGATTATGAATATGTCAACCATAGTGATCTCTTTTCCCTTGCCAGTGATTGGTTTAGGTGTGGGTAAGGAGAACAGGTATAGCCTGAGTAGAGGTTTGCTTGAGGACTACTGGAAAGATGTTCCTTGCCAATAAAGATAGATCAGAGGATATTCCCTTGTTCTTTCCCTTGTGGTTTGTGTTTGCTTATGATGCCTAGAACTTCTGTAGCTCTTTTCTAATTATGAGGGAATATCTCAATTATATCATGAGAACAATAAAGCAGAAAGATAGAAGACCCTTAGGTCCTTGGTGACATACTGAATTACAGAATTACCTAGGCCTAGGCATCCCCTTTCATAGGATTACCTAAGTGAGATTAAAAAACAAAACTTAGACTTTAAGCTTCTTTTATTTGGGTTTCATATTATTTGCTGGTTTATGGCTTCCAACTATATAGAATTTCCAATATATTGAAAGAGAAAGATATTTTAACAAGATAAAAATTATAACTTATTCAAAGACATGAAAAACCCCTTAGAGTTCTGCATTGGTGAAGCAAGTTGTGAGATACAATAGAGGAGATTATGATCGAGCTTTTTTTTAAGGATAAGTAGGACTTTGTGAGAAAAATAATTCATTGGAAGAAAGGTATTCTAGGTAGAAGGGATAACCCTGGCAGGAGGAGGGTTATGAGGAGACAGAGATATGACAGGACTGATATGATGGAAACAGTGCATGTATGCTATCTGTGTGCATGTGTGTGTTGAGAGGGAGAGGAGACGTTGAGCAAATAAAGTGAGAGCATGAGCGAAGAGTGAGAGTGAGAGTGAAAGTAAGAGAGTGAAAGAGAGAGAAGTAGGGGCAAAGGTAGTGAGCAAAGGAAATAAAATGGGTCCGGAATATAAAAAGATGTTGGAGCTGGAGCTGGGAAGGACCTAGTCCCAAGAATTTTCACCTTCACCTGAAGGCAGAAGGATGCAAACAAAGAGCAAGTGCCACGATCAAGTTTATCATCTTTTATTATGTTTCTCTGCCTGGGTTTTGGAAGATGGAATAAAGGGAATCTGAAAGGTGGCGGGGGCGGTGGTGTGTGGAACTGAAGAAAGGAGATGAGTTATGAATCTATTATTATATTATATGGGAGGCTCTGAGGGTGGAGATAAGGTCAAAATTGGAAAAGGCATCATGCCTTCCATTCCAACTGGATACTGCACAACTACACCTCTTGCTCCAGGCACATTGCTTCCTTTAATTCCTTGAAGTCTCAAAGTTCCTTTTTGCCTCAGGTCCTTCACAAGGTCCACTCCCTCTTTATGGAATGCCTCTTCACCTGCTCATCCTTTAGGTTCAACTTAAATGTTCCTTCTTCAGAAAAATCTACCTAAGGCTCCAGATGAGTTTGGTCATATTACTAAATGGTCTCAGAGAGTCATAGAGCTTTCACTCCTAGCAATTAACCATCTTTATATAAAGATTTGTTGTAACTTGTTTAATCTGTAGATCCTCTACCGGATTGGATGCTCCAAGCACAGGGACTAATTTTGTTTTGCGGTCTGCCAAATGTTGGCACAATGTGGCTGGCAATTCAATAAATAATTTTTGAGTGAATGAACAAATTATACAGCATTTACTTAAATGGGAAGGGCACGCATAAGGAATTAGTAATGTAGATATACTGGGAAACATAATTTACTTTAAAACTGTAATTCTAATTATTTTCAGTTTTACAGACTGTTTCAGTTTGCAAATAGCTGCCAAAAGTGATATACCAGAAATGGGTTGGCTTTTACAGTGGAGGTTTATTGGCTTGCAGGCTTACAGTTCTTACTCTGAGAAAAGTATTCAAATCAAGGCATCATCCCTTTCTCTCTGATGACGAGCTGTGTGCAATCCCAGGCTCCTGTCACATGGGAAGGCACATGGAGGAGTCTACCAGTCTCTGCCTTCTCCTCCAGGCTCCATTGCTTTCAGCTCTGGCTGCTCTGTCTGTGGCTTTTACTCTCTGCTTCTATGGGTTCCTCTCTGAGCTCCTGTGTCTTTTCTCTCCATCTGTCTTTCCTTATTCATCCCCTTTATAAAGGACTCCAGTGAGTGGATTGAAACCCAATTTGGTCACCCTTTACTGAAGCAATCTAATCAAACCCCTTAACAGAAGTAGTCTAACAAAAGTTCCCACCTACAATAGGTTCACACCCACAGGAATGGATTAGTTCTAAGGACATAATCTTTTCTGGGATCCACAAAAGCTTAAAACTACCACACAGACCCTTTAGGATCTGGTGAAACCAATGGAAACTCTCCCCATGTAAATAGAGATGGTAATGACTGGTAAGGTGTCTCTCAAAAGCAAAAACAAAAGTCCTCATTTGAAGCTTTTGCCTGTTTCAGAGTTGTAAATATTCCTACCATAGTCCATTTCAAGCTATCTACTTGATGTCATTGAATGCATAGTTGGGGAGAGATGAGCACAATAAGATCCTTGCAACCATTGCAAACTGCCTTCATCAAAATGCTGTACCAAAAGATTTTGCATACAATTTCAGTAGGTTTATAGACTTGGAACAATGGGCATTGGGATAAGAAGTCTTGTTTATAAAAAAGATATTACTAGGATATAGTCACAGAATTAAGTTTAGATTGATTAGAAAGCTGAAAGGTACCTGGGCACTATGTATTTAGAAGGAATATAGGTGGACAGCATTCTGAATCATCTCTATATTATTCTTAAAATGAGAGGAAATATGAAATATAGTTTCAGACTATGCATTTGATTGAGTGACTGAAGTTTGGAAATTATAAACCATTCATACTCTGGAAATAAATTATTAAAAGTGAAAATTGTGCTTAATAGTATAAACATAAGAATGCTCTTCTCTTACGAAGTGCTAAGACTATGGTGATACATGGCAAATTACAACTAATGTAACTTGTGGCCAATAGTTAATGGTAATATTGTAATATTTTGCAGCAATGACAAGAAGATATTAATTCAATAATAAGGAACAACAAGAGTAGGGTATAAGGGAGTGTGGGATTTTTCTCTTTGGAGAAATGAAAATGTTCTAAAATTGATTGAGGTGATGACAGCACAACTCTGTGATGAAAAAAAGCCCCTGAGTGTTGAGTATGAATGGATTATAAAAAGCATGGGATTGTATAACAGATAATCCAGTGGTGGATGATGGACTATGCTTAGCAAGACACATATGAGATTGTTTTCTCCTGAACAATAAAAAATATATAATACTAACATAGGGTGTTAATACTAACATAGGGTGTTAATAATTGGGGGAAAATATACCAAATATAAGATATGGACTATAGTTAGTAGTAATATTTTGATGATGCTCTTTCATAGTTTGTAACAAGTGTTTCACAACAATGCAAGGTGATGATAGGGAGATGTATGGAAGCTTTGTGTGATGATAAGCATGTTTGCTTTATAAATTCACAAAATTTACTATAGATTTATTGTTTATGTATGTTCATGTAGGAATGATATACTTCAATAAAATTTTATTTTAAAAAGTGAGTCTTGTTTCTTTTTCAAAGATATTTAAAAGAAGTTTGTATTGGAGAAAGGAATATGCAACATAGTTAATACAAACATAGTACAGATTTGTATTATGTAATTAGATAGATACCATTCATACTGGATCTAATTTGTTGCAGTGTGAATATTGTTCTAAGAATATAGTATAAGCAATCCAGATACTAAAAACATAAGCTAAATATCTGGATTTTTTTCTAATTATGTTTTTAAAAGTCTGTTCGTGGTATTAATTATGACAGTGTTTAAGAAAGTTTGAATGAGTTCTAACATTTTTTTGCTTTGTTAACTTTTGGTCAGTAACTCCAACTCTCTTAGGGGGCAATATCCTTTTCTATAAATTACTATAACATGAAGTACAATGTTTTTATACTACACGTAATGCACTTTTTTTTTTTTTCTAGTTAATGGTAAGGGCTCTCCAGATAGCAACTATTATTTTTTTCTAAACGAGCAAGTTCTGGTTTTATTTTAATTCACTTTTTTTTTTAACTCAGTGAAAATCATCTCTTCCTAAATGCATCCCATTTTTTCCAACTTTAATTCAAACTTCTCTGTATATATGTCCAATTCTGTCTATACATTAGTAAATGAGTGTCTTTTTATATGGAACACACACATAATCATAACAAATAGAAAAAAATGTTCCTGAGCTCACTGAAGACCTTAAATCATAAACAATAGCATAGGGAGTGATTTAGCATTCTTAAAATGTATTTGTATAAAAAATTATAAGAATGATACACTGCCTGGTTTAAGACTTATTAAATCTATACAATGATCAAGACAGCATAGGACTGGAGAGGCGATAGTCACAAAAATCGATGGAACATAACAGTATCCAGAAATCAACCCACTCAAACATGACCAACTGATTTTTGATAAAGATATAAAAGCAATTCAATGTAGGAAGAATAGTCATTTAAACAAATGGTTTTGTAAAACTTGGGGGAAAAAAAAGACTCACAAGCCTCAAACTTCATATAGTAATTAACTCAAAAAGAATCATGAATCTAAATATAAAAATAAAAATATTATTTTGAATAATAGAACAATTGTGAACATCATACAGATAGTTCCCATACACCCTATACCCAGTTTCTCCTATTATTACTATCTACATTAGTATGGTCTATTTGTTAAATTAATAAACCAATATTGACATATTATTATTTACTGAAGTCCATTCTTTATTCACATTACCTTAGTTTTTATCTAATGACCTTTTTTTTTCTGTTCCAGGATTCCATCTAGGATACCACATTGCATATCATAGCAAAGACCTCTTGGGATTTCCTTGGTGGTCACACTTTCTCAGACTCTTTTTTCGTTGATGACCCTGATAACTTTTGAGGAATACTGGTAAGGCATTTTATAGAATTTTCCTCAATTTTCATTTGTGTTATATTTTCCCCATGATTAGACTGGGGTGGTGTGTTTTGGGGAGGAAGACAGGAGCAGTAAATTGCCGTTTTCATCACATCATATTAAGGGCACATACTATCAACATGATTTACCACTGCTGACGTTAACCTTGATCACCTGGCTGAGGAAATGCTTATCATGTTTTTACAGTATAACTTACTTTCTTCACTCATTTCCATGGTGTACTCTTTGGAAAGAAATTACTATGTGCAACCTATGTTTAAGGAATGAGAAATAATGCTAAATCTCCTTGAGGATGGAGTATGTATAGAAATTTTTTGGAATAAGTTTCTGCATGGAATATTTATTTATTTTTCCATATTTTATATATGCCCCAGCTTACGTGGGCATAAGTGCCACACTCTCTACCTGCTGCCACAGATGAGGATTTAGGCCAGGGTCGAACTCTACGAGAGAGAATCTCCTCTCTGGAAGGGTGAGGCTCCACATACAACCCCTATTAGATGTTCTTTGCTTGCCAAGCTGGACTTGTCCAAGTCTTTCTTTGGTCTGATGTATCCCTCTCAATTAGGTGGAAAGCTCTCATTACAGGGTTCCCTGCTATACTTATAACAATTGGCATAGTCAGCAGGATTTTTCAGACCAATCAAGAACCTGGTGGGGATTCATCCAAGGACCTGGGGTCCAGGACAGCTTTCGTCCATGGGAGGGATCCAGGGAAGGCCTGTTGACTACACATGGGGTGGAGTCAATCATTTGCTTGATTGTTGTGGAACTCTGCATGAGTGCGGGGACGCCCTGAAAATGCTAGCAGGAGTAGAGCATGTGCTGCAAAAACAGAAGGTTGAAGTTTAATAAAGAGTGCAAGCACGCTGCCGCAGCAGTCGGCTGGCAGTTGCTATGGGCAGTACGGTTAGTTACAGCAAATTATCTGAAAAAACACAAAGAAATTTTCCGTTTGAAGGAAGAGTTACAGCTAGAACAGGATTTGTGGACTACCACCTCCACCTTAGTGACAGGTCTCTCTGGATAACTAGATTATAAGGATGAAAACATGGAAATATTAGCCTCTTGGTTTCTAAAACTAGGCGGTCATTTAAAAACAAAAACAGAAAAACACCAACCTAAGGTACAGGCTACCTTAGCTGTGAAGGATTAGAAACCCTGGGAAGAAAAAATATAGTGATAGAGATGTAGCAACTATAGAAAAAGAATCTTTAAATATTAATATTAGATTGCATGTGCAGAGGAAGGCTAAACCACAGGTATAACTTCCCACATAAGCCGAAGTGCTAAATGAGGCACCCATCAGTGAAAACATGCTTGTAAGGAAATATTCTGCTGCAGAGTTAAATGAAATAGGGAAGATATTCTAGCAGCAACTCCATGAACCCTTTGCCACCTGTATAATGTGGGTGTGGGCTAGTGGGGGTGATGGAATTAGTTTAACTGCTGGAGAAGCAGAAAAACTTAGCAACATTAGTATTCTCTGTTTCCATGTTAATTCTAATTGGACCTGGATGGCCACATTGATAAAATTGGTGCTGTTAAAGTTTAGTAATTTTGGAACTGGACAACTCTATGAAAGTAAAAAAGAAAAAGGATGGCCACTTTTGTAAGCCTGTAATTCAATCGTGGCTTAGCCTTGATAGCAATCAGCCTCCCCTGCCAACTTGTCTCCAGAAAACTGTTTCAGAACTGTGTCCTTGTAAATGTTTCAAAATCTCTCACCAAAATACTAATAAAAATAATAAAATTAAAAAGCATAGATTTCTAAAAACCAAACTCTATATTCTAGTATTGCATGCTACTAGGTATTTATAATGAATAAAGTTATGTTTGCATATAACCAAACTGAGTCATTATTCTGACAGGTTTAATTTTGATAGTAATTGTATGTTGTAAGAAGTATGCTTGGAGATAGTTTCCAAAATCAGTTTTTGGTAACTTAAATATGTAAGATATGTGGAATGTATTTTTTTCTTTTTATTAAGGAAAAAGAAAGTAATTTTGTCCTAAGATAAAATGATTGGTTATTAAGAAAGAAAAAAAAATGTGGGACAAAAGCTAAATAAATACAGAAAGTGCAGATAGTTTGCAGAAAAAGAATTTTTGTGATCAAAGTTGAGTAAGATTTAATAGGTCTATCTATAAAGTTTTATAGGCCTTAGTATCAAATAGTATACTGATGCAAAACTAAAATTTTATTCTTTCTCTACTTAATGTAACAAATTTCTAAAATCATTAGTCTATTTTAGTAAAAAGTTGCAATAAGTTTTCTCCTGAGTAATCAGTATACAAAACAGAAAGTCTGTTTTATCAGAATAGATTTTTGTACTTTATGTTAACTTAATCATGTCCTTGGTTGTTTAAAAAACAAAAACAAGTTTTCTTACTTTTAAAAGAAAATAATGTTCATATCTAACAACTTTTAATATTTTGTTTTCTTAAAGTCAAATCTTAGAAAGTATCTTTTATTTTGAACTATTACAAAAGATTTGTTCGTTCACCCTGTAAAAAGTAAAGTACTGTTCATTTGTTTTGGGAAGTGTTTAAAAAGTATATAATATTAAAAGGAATTTTCTAACCTTCTGTTTTGATAAAACAGGGTAAAATATCATATAAATACTTAAAGAATGGATAAAATTCCTAGAGATTTAATGATGTTTTCTGCATAATATTAAATAACAGTATAATGTCAGTTATGTAAAACACACTTTTAGCCATATCTACCCTATAATTGGACAGGAAAATGTACACTAGGGTATTCTTTCTTACCAGGAACTATACACAAAATTTTGCCTATCACTCCCCAAAACCTCCCAGCTTTACAAAACCATTTAAAGAACTCTCTAGCATGGTAAGAGTGACCACTTCGTACTTTTACAGGGGGGCATGTGTGCAATAATTAGCATGTCTTGCTGTAGTTATATACCTGATAAACATACTAATGTTACCAATGCTTTAAATCATCTACCCACCATATAAAAACCCTAAGTTTAGTGAACTCTTTTTCCTCCTGGCTCACAAACCTACCCTCACATTAGAGCGACACCTTATTGTTTAGTAGTCTCACTGTAATAGTCATTTGCTTGTCTTGCTGTTAATATTGCAGCCGTGGACTAATAGGACAATACAATAGCTTGTAAACCCCCCATTTCACACTCAGGGATTTATGCAGAAGAGATGGAGAAAAAATTGTAAGAGTTGTGAGATGGGGTGGATTATATCACACATGGCTTTGCATTTTTCTCACGACCCTTCCAGTTCTTTTCCTTTTTAGTCAGCATTTCATTTCTTAATAGTTAAAGTATGCTTAGACTTCTTTCCCAGTAAACGCTAAGAATCATCTGACAAACATTACAAATACCCCTTTGATGTAGTTACTGTGAAAGTGTAACTTGTGCCCTGCTGGGAAATACTGTGAATGTCCATTCCTTGATTAACTCTACTGAGCACTTTTTAATCATGTTCCCCCTTCACATGCCCTCCCCATCGGCACATAGACATGTAGTATAAAAGAGCCCTGTTGCTTTGTGGAAAGTGGGGCTTGAGCTTCAGAAGCACCACACTCTCTGCCCGCTGCTACTGATGAGGATTTAGGCCACGACCAGGCTGGGACTCTCCAAGAGAGAGAATCTACCCCCCGGATCATCGCGCGTGAGACCCCATATAAGCTCCCTATTAAATGCTCCTTGCTCACCAAACTGGACTTGTCTGAGTCTTTCTTTGGTCTGATGTATCCCTCTCAGTTAGGTAGAAAACTGCTATTTGATGTGACTCCCTGCTATATTCATAACCTACTGAATGGTGTTTAAAAATTTGTGATTGTGTGGTAAAATTGTTTAATTTTGTAAGAAACTGCCGGACTTTCTTCTAAAGAGGATTTACCATTTTTCATTCCAACTACCAGTGAATGGGAGTTCTTATTGCTACACATCTTTGCCATGATTGATATTTTTATAGTAAGAATTGAAATTGTTTAGCTGAGACTTCCAACTTTGTTCTTCTTCAATATTTTGTTGGCTATTCTAGTTCTTTTTCTTTCCATGTATACTTTAGAAACAGTGTTGATATCTACAAAGTAGTTTGTTGGGATTTTGATTTGAGATTGCATTGAATCCATATATTATGTTAGGAGGAATTGCTATCTTACTTATATAGTCATAAGCTTACTTATAAATATAGATTATTTATATAGTTGTATTAATTTCTACCATATTTGTAAATTCCATTAACATGAAATTTCTCTCCATTTATTTAGATCTTTGATTCTTTCATAAACGTTTTGTAGTTTTCTGCATATAGATCCTGAATGTTTTTTTATACCTATGTATTGTGAGTGTGTGTGTGTATATATATATATATTTCCAAATTACAATTGTTCATTGCTATTATATAGTAAGGCAATTTTCTTTTGTGTACTGACCTTGTATCATGCAATCTTGCTGTACTTACCTATTAGTTCCAGGATATTTTTGTTGATTCTATATGTTTCAAAGTGTGTTGTTTAATTTCCAAATACTGGTTATCCAGCAATCTTTCTGCTATTGATTGCTAATTTAATTCCATTGTGGTCAGGGAACATATTTTGTATGATTTATATTCTTTTAGAATTTTCCTTTTGCTTTATTGTCCATGTTGTGGTCTATTTTGGTGCATGCTCCATTAAAATATGTGTATTCTGTTTTTTTTGGGTGGAGTTTACATAAATTTCAACATGACCAAGTTGAACGATAATGCTATTCAGGTCAACTGTATGTTTATTGATTTCTTGCCTGCTTGTCTATCAATTATTGAAAGAATAGTTTTATACAGCTAAAATCGTGGATTTGTCTATTTCCTCCTGCAGTTATATCAATTTTTGCCTCACATATGCTGTTACTCTGTTGTTATGTACATAAATGTTTGGGGTCATTGTGTCTTATAGGAGAAATGACCCCTTTATCACAAAATGATACCCCACTTTTATCCTGATAGTTTTCTTGCTTTGAAGTCTGCTTTGTATGATATTAATAAAGCTATTCCATTTTTCCTTATTTTAGTGTTTCCCTTTATTTTTTACCTATCTGAATCATTTTCTTTTAAAATGATTTCCTTATAGACAGCCTGTATCTAGATCTGGCTTTTTATCCACTTTGACAATCTTTGTTGTGTGATTGCCATATTTTGACCGTTCCTATTTAAAGTGATTATTTATATAGTTGTATTAATTTCTACCATATTTGTAACTTTTCTATTCACTGTATTTTTTCTTTCTTTCTCCTTTGTTCTCCTTTTCCTGCCTTTTCCTTTTATAATTGACCCATTTATGATTCCATATTATATACCCTCTTAGTATATCAATTATAATTATTGTTAATATTTTCAGTTGCTTCCCTAGAATACATTTTTAACTAATCTATTTCTACCTTCAATAGCACTAAATTGCTTCATGTGTAGTACAAGTGCCATGTAACAGTGTATTTCTAATTCATTTTGCTTGTCCCGGATGATATTCCTGTCATTTATTTCACTTACCATATGCTATAATCACTTAATACATTCTTACTATAATTACTTTCAATAAACATTTATTGTTTAGATCAATTAAGTATAAAAAGAATGAAACATTTTGTATCACCTTCATTTATTCCTTCTCTGATGTTCTTTTTCTTTCTATTTTATTCTTCTTTTCGTGTTTCCTGATGAGAAGTCTGCTATAATTCTTATCTGTGTTGCTCGATAGGTAAAGTGGTTTTATCCTATGATTTTGTTTATGATTTTTTGTTTCTGAAGTTTGGATATGATAACCTAAGATTTTGTTTGTTTGTTTGTATCTGCCTTGCTTGGTGTTCTCTGAGCTTCCTGTGTCTGTAGTTTAGTTTCTATCATTCATTTTGGGAAATTATTAGCTATTACTCCAAATATTTTATCTGCTCTTTATCCCTTAATTATTTTTCAAATCACAAGTATGTTACACCTTTGAAATTGTCCCACACCTTTTGGATATTCTGTTCTGGTTTTTATTTTTTATTTTTTCTGTAAATTTCAGTTCAGGAAGTTTCTATTGATGTAACTTTAAGCTCATGATTTCTTTCCATGTCCAGTGTATTGATGAGCCCATTAAAGGCATTCTTTATTTCTATTATAGAGTTTTTGACTCCTTGCATTATTTGATTCTTTATTAGCATTTTATCTCCCTGGTTATATTACCCATATGTTCTTGCACATTGCCTACTTTTCCCAGTAGAGCCCTTAACCTATCAATAGTAGGTATTTTAAATTCCTTTTTTTTTTGCAACGTTCTTGTCTGAAACATCCCTGTGTGCAAACTCTGTGTCATATCTGAATCTGCATCTAAGGCTTTTCTTTGTCCCTCCAGACTGTGTTTTCTCTTGCATTTTTGCATAGCTTGTAATTTTATTTGTTAAAAGCTGCTCATGTTTTATGAGACAATAGCAACAGAGGTAAATAGGTATTTACTGTGAGGATTGATGTTAATATGGCTAGGAGTTAAGCTGTGTTCAGTGGTTGACATATATATGTGTGTATGTATATGTGTGTGTGTGTGTGTGCATTGGAGGCGTCGTATCTTTCTAATGTCATTGTTTTTGTCCCCCATCTTGGCTTTGGTTTTCCTTCATTTTCATGCTACCTCAGCGCACAAACCCAAAATTAATATTAGTGAGATCAAAAATGTTGTGCAACCCTTGATATCTGGGTGGTTTTTGTTACTTATCAACTGAGTGTATTAAAGGGAAGGGCACATCTCAGGGAAACACTTTAATTTACTAGACTCCCCAGAGAAAGAGCCTCAGACATAAGGGACCAGGATTCCGGCCCTCAGTCTTCATTTCTGATGATTCATGTTGTCAGCTGATCATTTTTCTCATGGGAAACCACAGGACTTGGAGTCCTCATCTCTGGGAATCACTGTGAGGATCAGAAACATAATGTATGCTAATTGATGTTGTGAGAGACTTGAGGGGTATTTTTTTGCAATTATTTACGAGATTTAATTTGCTTCATTATTAATTATTTCAATTGTTCTGAAAAATATAATAACAGTGAAGTAGAAATTAATATATAAGAGTTTCAGAATTTTCTCTCTATTACTACCAATAAACCATTATAAATGTAGCTAATATCAATAAATTTTAAATATCCCCCACATTTCTACTAAAGATGAGCATGTTAATGGAGTTGTTGTTTGAATACCCCAGATATTTTTATGTTACAACTAACGTAACTGTGTAGCTATTTCAGGCTTATGTGATAATTCACATAAAGAATCATAATATTCATAGAATATTAAGATTATCCTCTCTTAACGTGTCTATTGGCCCTGTCTGGATACTTCTTCACTATAGACATGAACCAAATAGCTTCATGAAAAAGGTCAAGGTATGATGACTAGGTTCATGTGTCAACTGGGCCAGGTGATGACATCTAATTGGTCAAACAAGCACTGGCTTGATTGTTTGTGTGATGACATTTCATAGACTTAAATCATCAGTAAGTTAATTGCGTCTATGGCTGATTACATGTACAATCAACTGAGGAGATTGCCTTCCACAACGAGAGATGCCTCATCCAATCAGTTGAAGGCTTTAAAAGGAGAAGTGATGATTTCAGTAGTCAGAAGAGAGAATTTCCATCTCTACTTCAGCCAGCCAGCTTCCTCTGGGGAATTCATGAAACCTTTCATTGGAGCTCCCAGCTTGCAACCTGCCCTGTGAAATTTGGTCTTGTGCATTCCCATAGTCAGGTGAGATAAAATTATAATAATACCTACAGATATCTCCTGTCACTTCGGTTCCCAAATGATCTCTGACTAATACACAGTTATATGACACTAGCTAGGATTTCATAAAGTTTAGACAAAGGAGGGATCAAAGAGCCTTGGAGGAATTAAATATCATGGGAAGAAGGCTAAATGTGAGGAATGGAGATGATAAGGTGGATCATATTTGAGCTGAGCTTTGAAAGAAAATGGAAGTTCTTATTGGATAAATGGGAAGGGAAATGGTATTGTCTCTGTCACTGACCACCTTAGTTCTTCCCCATGTCCATCTAGCTTTCTTTTCCTTCTCCTCTACCCCTTACATCATAGAAACTCTCTTCCTTTTGAACTATTGAAGTATTCATCATACAGGAGCATATTTTTCAGGTTGTTCCTGACTCTTCTCTTTTTACTGTTTACCATGCTAATCATATAATTGAATATTTGGATTCTTGAATCCTGTTCGGTCTCTTCACAGCATAGATTTAATAAGATTATTATTTTCTTGAGCAGCAAAAAGAGGAACCAGAATTCTGAAAACCACTACCCTGGCCCAAGAAAATGTCATTGATAGTAATGGGAAAAGGGTCTTCCTAAAGGGTGAATTAGCCCCATAGAAAGAAGGACCCTATAACAATTAGGGAGAAGGGAGTACGAGACTTGACTATCAGACTGGAAACAGAAAGAGTAGAAGGAACAGAAGTTAATGGGCAATGCAGATAAAACATGGATAAGTGGAACACATTGTGAGAAGATAGTTGCAAAAGTCCATAGGTAGTAATGCATGGACAGTACATATTTATTAATTCTTTCATCCTTTTAATAAATATTTATTGCTTAGTCTAATCCAATCACTGTGGCAAGTTCTTGAAGTAATTAATGAAACTAACTGATGACGATAATTCCCTCTACATTCCTTACATTCCTTCATTCTAGCCTAGAAATATACTATACACATTCTTTGGTATAGAAAAAGGTGAAAAGTTACTATGGAGAAAAGACAAAGCTGAACAGGTCAAAGGGGCATGTTCATGTGGGTAGTCAATAGAGAGAACTTCTCTTCAGGGAAGATAAAAGCAGTTCAGTAAACTTGCCTTTTGTTTAAAAGAGAGCAAAGTGCCTGGAGGAGTCTTGTGGTAGAATTTCAATGTCCTATGAAAGAGTCTGCTTCTGTGCACTTGTGAGACAGCTCATGCTGGTGTTCATGAGAGGGGCCTGCTCCTGGTGGAGATCAGTCAGCAAAATTTGAGGGACTGAGGCTATTAAATCCTGCTCTAGACCCACTAGCTGGTAAATCCTGAGGAATGATGAATGTTCCTGTCAGCATATGTATCAGCCTTAATCCCACACCTCTAAATGAAATCAACTACCTGTGGCAGAGAGAGATTGCTTTGTGACCAGCCCCTGACAAAAACCTGGGTCACTGAGTCTCTAATGAACTTCACTAGTGGACAATATTTCATGTGTGTTTACACAACTCATTGCTGGAGGACTTAAGCATATCCTGTATAACTCCACTGGGTGAGGGCTTTTGGAAGCTCACACCATCCTTTCTCCAGACATCACCCTGTGCGCCTTTTCTCTTGCTGATTTTTATGTATGTACTTTTGCTGTGAGTACAATTACATTCTGAGTTCTGTAAGTCCTTCAGGTGAATCATTGGACATTTGGGTGGTCTTGGGGACTCCCAGCACAACAATAGGCATCTACAATGTATCATACCCCAACATTCTATATTATTATACCACGGTATATATAGAATAAGCTTATTGGAACAACATACTTCATTCTCTCCATCTCTTCCTTTGTCCTATTTTATCATAACTTTTACTTTTTTGTATTTTATTAAACCTTAAGATACATTGCTTTTTGTTTTGTTTTGTTTTGCTTTTTAATTGGTTACTGTACATCCAGGACTTGAATGGGAAAAAAAAAAAAAAAAAAACAGCAATAATTAAATTGATAGCTTTCCCTCTCCCTTATACACAGAAGCTGGTGCCCTAGAATCAGAAACTTATGAAATAGTATATTTTATACCTTCTAGCACCAACCCTTCTATTTCTTCCTTGTAGTGCTTAGTTCTTATATTAATCACACTGAAAATAGAGAGAAATTTTTCAATGCTTTTTAAAATAACTGAAAGTATTTTCTAGAGATATACAAGTATGGAATGTTTTTTGGACAATATTTCTAATTTCTTTAATTAGAGGATGTTTGGAGGATTTGGTTTCAGATCATTATGTGGACATTTGTGTCCATAAATTCATTTGTAGGAAAGATGGTCCACTGCTTTCATAAAATTTTCAAAGATTTCCATGAACTCTAATGACAGAAAAGAGTGATTTATGAATAATTCAATATTATCAATACTTGCAGATATATAAATACTTAGACCAGAATGTCAAAGTAACCAGTGTATTTTCTTTTGAAGGCAATTCTAGTCAGGAGGCCTGCTTATAATAATAATAATAATAATAATAATAATAATAATAATAATAATAATAAAAATAAATATGTATAACAATATAATTCTATTAATAATAATATTATAATAATAAATATATTTATATTTGATTGTATGGGATAAAGCAAACAAATTTGAGTTGATCATCTTAATGTTTTTGTTCAAGTTAAAATATTGTGGTGCATCTATTTTAAATGCAGGACCATATTTACTGAGAGGATGTTTGTTTCTTTGGCATAACATACTCTTATCCGCATAGAGCTAGAAAAATCGTGGCATTTTTATTTAGTCCTTATAAAATGACACATTTCAGAATGATATTGAATATTCTTCAGTGGAACATATTTGTTTTATACTGTACATCACAGCTTGATTTGTTTGGAAAGTTACAAAATAAATGTACTGAATTACAGTGAGATGTCACAAAACATTCCTTGTTTCACTGAGAAAATTTAGTGAGCATATTTTATGCCTCAAGCTTTCTGGGGATAACCACAGTGACAAGAGGCAAGATAGCTACCTGTTGAGCAAAAGAAAACTTGAAGATAAAATCCCTCTATTCAAGAAATGTAATCATTTGTCTTAGAAAATAATCCCATTGAATAATACTGCAAAACTGAATCCCCTGAATAATACTTGATTTAATTTTAAAGATTTCTATATAATCCATAGTTCAGAGTCCATGATGTGTGTGTCTATGTTAACCTTAATTAGCATAAAATGTAATGGTCATAGCGTACTTTATGTTAACCAAATAAATCTATCTGTTGAACCTATTTCTTTCTTTCTTTTCTTTTTAAATCTTTGTTTCTCTCTCTCAAGTCTTACCAAAATGTGTGTATTAATTTCCTAATGCTGCCATAAAAAATCACCACAAATTTAGTTTAAAACCATAGAAATTTATTATTTTATCGATCTATAAACCAGGAATCTGACATGATTCTCATAGGCTAAAATTAAAATGTCAGCAGGATTTTGTTACCTTCTCATGCTTCTTAGTGGAAAACATGTGCCCTTGCTCTTTCACGTTCTTGTCAAATTGACTGTTTTTTTTTAAGCAGTTTTATTGAGATATATTCACACATCATAGAATCCATCTAAAGTGTACAATTAATGGCTGTCAGTATAATTACAGAGTTGTACATTCATCACCACAATCAATTTTAGAACATTTTCATTGTTCCAAAAGAAAAACCTTATACCCCTTATACCACCCTATTATTTTTAAAATATGTTTTAAATTTATTTTTAAAAGATACTTAAATTACATAAAATGCTAGATAAAAAAATTATAAGGGATTCCCATATGCCCCAGCAAACTGACTTTGGATCTGAAGTATTTGGGTTTGCCTTTAAGAATTTGAAACTAAGATTATAGAAAGATAAGCTGTCTGATATATAAGTGGCTGATTTGCAAGTTTAACAATCTGTTATTCCCACAATCACTGCATGGAATGTTAAAAGGAGGCAAGAAGTGCTTTTATAGTATTCTGTTCAGCAAGTAAATAAAACCTGGACTACAGAACCATCATGTTGAAGGAAGTGAGATTTGTACATATTATGATAATAGCAGATGTTTTTGTGAAGTGTGAAGCTATGCCCAGTGCTTTGTTAGACTCGGGAAAGTGATAGAATTATAGTGCTTGGACTTGAACAGAACCGAGCTTAGAGATCTATTTTGCCTGGGGTTGAACAACAGCAAATGCCAATGATCCAATTAGTCATCCAAACTCAGTCTTCAATGTGGTTAACAAAAATGGAAATGTTTGATGTTGGAAACTGTTGGTACTTCAAGTAAATCAGGTTGGTGCCTGAAATAAGGCAGAATAAATAAAATAAATTACCAATTTAGCCCCCTGCCTGTGCTGGCTCACAAAGAATCTCAAAAAGCAAATTACTCAACAGTCTTGCTCTCAGATCTCACGGCATTGAAGAAATATACAAAAGTAGTACAAAGTAGAACAGATCAAAGGCAAGGAGAGGTAGAAATAGATCTGCTGGTTCAAAGGAAGGAGAGATTTATTTCTACGTGGGAAGTAACAGGAGGTAAGGAAAGTTTCTGGCAGGAATATTTGAGCTGTAGTTTACAAGGTAGATAGGACTTTGATAATGTGAGCACTTGTGCGGAGGCAGGGGATTTTAAAGCATAGTAGGGTCAGTTATTTAAATATAGCAAGAATATCTTGTGAATGATTGGGTATATTGCTATAAATTTTGCATAGAGTACAGAGTTCCACATTCAAATCGAACCTTAATAATCCATAATGACATAGAAAGAAAAGCCATAGAGTAATTTGGAAAAGAAAGGGGAAAATTATATTTATTCTGGCCTGTTCCTACCCAGGCATTTTGCTGGGCATCTCTCACTCAGAAAATATAATCATGTTTATATCATTAACTTACATAAAAGGAAATTCCAGCTCAGAGAGGCTGATTAGTGTGCCCAAGGTTGCAGATCTGATGTTAATAATAATAAAAATAACAACATCAATAAAACCACTATATGTTAGGACACTGATCATCAGCATGTTGTACACCAGTGGTCCCCATGCTTGTCTGTTTATAACTGACCATCTTATTAACCGTTGAATAAGACCAGACCAATTAAGCCATGATATCTGCTGGTGGGTACAGGCATACGTAGTTTTACACAATTGATCCCAATATGCAAACAGTTTTGGGAACCACTCTCCTACAAAAACTTCTGTTAGCATCACAAAATCCCCAGGATGTAAGTTTTGTCATTATCCTGATATTACAGGTGAGAATACAGATGCTTAAATAGGTTATATGAGGAGGCAAAAGCCTCACTTTACATGTCGGAGCCAGTATAAACAGCCATTGTGCCTCCATAGCTCTTTCACATTTCTCCTCAAGGCTAGGATTTTTTTTAGCGTTCTTTTCATGTGAGTTTCAGTGTTGCTTATTTCTGTGAAGTAGAAAAAATATTTGCTGAATATATTTATTTTTCAAAGAGTATGATATCTGCTCCAGCATGGATGCTAATACTCTCGTTGTAGTTTAATTTGACAGTTTCTTGATACCAATTTCCACATTTTGGGGGGATTGTCTTTGTTACAGAATACCCAGGGAATCTTCTCAAATGTTAGCTCAAATTTGTAACTAGTTCTGGTTGAGGCTGCATCAACAGCCAATCATTTAAAGTGACAATAAATTTCAAACCTTTAAAAGTACTAGAACTTTATAAGCATCAGCATAGGAGAACTAATTAGGGAAATGAGATTATTACATTTCTCCCGTAGAAATGTAATAATCTCCTTTCATTCTTACCCAGAAAATTACTGCTTGAGAATCATATAGTGAAAGATCATGAGATCAAGAATCAGACAAATCTGGGTGCAAAACTGGCTTCTTTGCTGGATAACAAAGTCTTATTTTCATCACTTTGTAAAAGGAAATAATGTCTTCCAATGGGTAGTTAAGATAGTGAACTGAAGTCAACATTCATAGTGCTAGTCACATGGAAGACCCTTGATAAATGCTATAGTTAATTTTTATTATCTTTATTTTATAAAACCCATCTTAGATACCTTTTTATTTCCTAATAGTCCTTTCTATACTTTCAGGGGTAGGGGAGGAGGAGCTGCTATAATAATTAAAATTAACAAAATTGTCATCATTATGTAAAATGGTTCTTCTATATGAATTGCCTATCAGAGAGAATTTATCTACTAGTTCCTCGATAAATTTATTCCCCTGACTTATGACCCAGTCATACAATTGGAGCATGTTATTATAATACCAAATATGGGTATAAATCTAGACATTGGCAAAATACCCTTAGCTCTTTCTATGACTTCAGGAAAAGGCCTTTTAAAGAAGTCATAAAAATTCTCCAGTCCCATAGGCGTTTTGATCAGGAAAAATTACAAAAGCCACAGCTGCAATTGCCTGTGTACACTTGTACCTAAGGTGACATCTCAGATGAATCAGATTGAATCTTCAGATTCTTTCTTCTACACCTGCCCGTGATATTTTAAATATGTTTCTGCATTTGATAGCGAGCACTTTTGACACATGTATCAGAGAGATGAATGGATTAACAAAAGAGTCAACACAACTTGGACTCATTTGGATTGTTGGGAGTAGATTGTCAAAATAAAAAGCCTCCTTAAGTCTCAAAGACTACATACCACAAAACAATAAACTTCATAAAGTTCTGATGAGTATATGAATAGAAATATTACATGAGGTACCACTTAGTAATGGCACTCATGCATTTTGGGCACTCATACAACTAGGTAAGTATCAGTAATATTGCAGGGTGCTGGGGATACAATACTTTGGCAGAAATGTTAGAGGTTAAAATTGGTTCAAGGCAAATTGGATGTAGCCAGTGAAAATATCTCCAGGGATAGTATTTCAAATAAATATAAAATCAATTCAATTTGAGAAGTACTTAGAAATTGGAGAAGCTACTTGTGACAATAGTAAATTGCACTATGAAATAATGAAAAATATCCACTCATGGCTATTTTCAAAGCATTGGGACTACGGAGATTTAAGCAATAGATTATATTAGGGTCTCTTTCTACTTCAGGAGTTAACAGCCTTGAGGGACTTCAGCAAAAAGTGATAGCAGCATACCTGATATTTTAGTGAACAAAGTAAAGGAAAGGCATTTTTATTTCTGTTGGCCATAGCTGATACTGAGTTACATGAGGGAGAGAGACTTGAAATTAAATAGATTTGAATCCTGACTTTGCTCTTTCCTTTGGACAAGTGACTAATGTTCTGAGTTACAGCTTCCTCATGCATATAATGTAGCTTAACGTTTCTAAAATTTAGGGTGAGATTTAAATACTCAGTGAATCTGTAATGAAGGCATCTATACTGTTTGCTGTCAGTGTTTCTTTTGGTGGTACTGTTCACACTTTGAAAAACATCTGTGTTAATATCTTGTTGATTTATTGTGATGATCACTTATAATAAATATTAAATACACAATGTTAACACATCATTTGTATCCTTATTAGTAACTTCTGAAAAAACTGCCCAGCAATTTTAATACTCTAAATTTCTGAATCTGTAATTGCCAAAGTTTGCCTGAGAGACTATATGAATTCAAAGATATTTCCGTGGGCTCATTCCATATGCTAAATGTATCCTCTGTAAGTCAGGGGAGTCCATTTAAGAAATGGCCTTTAGAATCTTTGGTATATTTTAAAAATAGACTTAGAAAACTTGAAATGAATCATCAAGGGCTTAGAGGCATATTGAATTTTCAGGTTGGGGGATGTTTAAATTACTTTAAAATGACTGGTTATTTTCAGTGGCTTTGCTTAAATGATAAGATTAGAGTCACATGGAGAAAGCAAAGATGTAACTGCTCCATCCTATATTCCTGTAGCTTGAAATTGTGCCTCATATCATTTAATAGTATAGCAATTATTAAAGAAATTGTACTTTTTATTTTAATTTTCACTTAGGGATTAAGACTTAATGATCAATAAAAATGTGTTTTCTAATGTCCTCAACTACTAAATAAAGTGAATATTCTTTTATTTCCTTAATGAGCTGAGGGAATGGAAAGTAAAAATGGCTTTTGATTAGCATTGGGACCATTTGTGGATATACCAGTTTCTCGCTAGTATATCCACATACACATCATTCACCATAGGGAGTTATTCAACAGCAAATCACCATCTATGGACAGTAAAAAAAAGGAAATATGTAGGAATTAAGCCCTAGAGCAAAGGAAAAAAAAATGTGTCCATTTTTTTTTTTTCAAGTTAAAACTTTTTCCCCAGGGATTTGTAAAACCCTACTTGCCTTTATTTCCAATAGTCATCATATAGTGTGTATCATTTGCAGGCTTTGATGAGTTTTGGCATAAGCTTGATTAAGTTTTGTCTAGGTCAAATGTGCTTTTATGTAATTTGGCCAAGAAAACACATTTCCAGAAACATCACTCTGGCTTTACTACCATTAGGCAAGCTGAAGAGTTTGGCTTCATTCAAAACCTTCTAGCTTCTTTCTTTTTTTCAAAAAGAAGCAGTGACATCTCCAGGTATTGCAAACCTGGGGAATAGCTTCCACATTCTTCAGAACAGTTGCCTGCTTTTCCCACTAGGTAGCTGTGATGGTTATGCTAATATGTCAACTTGGCCAGATAATGATACTCTGTTGTTTAGTCAAGCAAGCACTGGGTTAATTGTAATACAAGAACATTTATGGACTTTATTCATCAGTAAGCCTATTGCCTAGATGACTGATTACATCTACAATCAACTGAAATTGCCTTTAGCAATCTCATCTAATCAATTGAAGACCTTGAAAGGAGAAGTGATTTCAGCATTCAGAGAGAGAATTCCCATCTCTACTTCAGACAGACAATATCTCCTGGGAAACTCTTCAAGGACATTCATTGGAGTCCCTGGCTTGCAGGCTGCCCTAGGAAATTTAGTCTTATGCAAACCCATAGTCACATGAGACAATTTTATAACATCTCATACTATTTACAGATATTTCCTGTTGGTTCTCTTTCTTTAGAGTACAGCTTGGTACTGGGAATGGTTCTTGAGAAACAGAATCTTAATGGGATTTCTGAATTGGCTCTATACTGTGATCAGATTCAAGGGCACTAATGACTCTGTTTCCAATAATCAAGAGGCAACTGACCATGCATTGTGTGAATTGGCAATAGAGATATGTAAAATATCACCACTGGATTCGACTACTTCTATGCTAATAAGAGACAAGCATCTGAGAGTGTTTTAAACACATTGAGAGAGTTTTGTGGAGTTAAAAGATACAGTGATGTTGCCTGGCTGTTCCTACATACACTGGATACATTTACAAAAGAAAGTGATGAGCTGAAGTCTTCAAATTTGCAACTTAAGCATCACCATCAAATAAATGAATGATGTGAACGTTTCCATGTATGCCCTGAACAAAAAATCTTGTTTCATGCAACCAGAGACTTGAGATCTCTGAAAATCAGACTCAAAGTCTCATGAAACTGCAACAGAAAACCCTGAAGTAATTGGCTTGCAAGAAACTCCTAATCTTTCTCCTTACCTACCCCCACTTCCCCTCTTTGCTTTCAGAACTATAACTAGCCTATACTCACAACAAAGCCCACAAAGGTGATGTAAAAGTGTGACCCATTAGGAAGTATGATAAACTCCAAAAGAACTGCATGGGTTTTCCAATTTATATAGACAGAAATTAGGGGAATATGTGTGGGAATGGATATTAAGGGTATGGGATAATGGTGGAAGGAATATTAAGTTGGATTAGACTAAATTTATTGATCTAGACCACTAAACAGAGATTCTGGATTCAGTATTATAGCTCAAAGGGTTAGAAAGGGCTCTAACAGTTTGTTTGGATCACAGGCTGAAACATGGACCAAAAGATAGCAGATACTGCCTGAGGTAAAGATGTCAGAATTGCTCTGGTACACCATACGTGAGGGGATCCAAAGGCTTAGAGAAATTGGAATGTTGGGATGGATTTATCATCTAAGACTGTCCACCTACTCCAGGAATGCCCAGAGGACACACCATTTACCAGGACTGTGAGGAATAAATCTGTAAGACTAACTCCATCTTCCATGAAGTCCTCTGTGGTTTCTCTTCTCTGCAGGTCAGATATTACCATGGGAACTTCTGTTAAGGAACTAGGATACTTAAATACTATGGGGATGATCAGATCCCTAGCCAGCAAAAGCCCAATGGCAGCACTTAATCACCAAAGGTGGGCATGGCTACCACAATGAAAATCATCCTGAAAGCAGCATTCAAAATAGTCTGAGTGGCAGAGACCTGTGGTGTTGGTTAGTAGATCATGGGGTACCTTGAAGTAAAATAGATGGGCAGTCTACTAAATTCTTACTTGATCTGTATAAGCAGAAGAGTTCTAAGTCAAGTGAACAAAAGCCTAATTTGAATAACAAAAAGAGAATCATGAACCTGTAATCACTTCCCAGATGAGACAATTTACATACCCAGAGCCCCTTGAATGAGTGGAAGGCCAGGTCCCCTTGGAGAAGGACCCTGCATTGCCAAAAATTTGTACTGCTAATCTTTTCAGCCTTCCCCAAAGAGACCTACAGACTTTTACCAGGGTAACTGCATTGGAGAAAAGGAAATGATCAGACATTTTGGAGATTATTAGACACTGGCTCAGACGTGACATTAATTCCAGGAGACCCAAAAGTTCACTGTAGTCCACCAGTCAGAGTAGGGACTTATGGAGGTCAGGTGATCTATGGAGTGTTAGCTCATGTCCTCTCACAGTGGGTCCAATGGGTCTCCAGACCCATGCTGTGGTTATTTTGCCAGTTCCAGAATGCATAATTAGAATAGACATACTAAGCAACTGGCAGGATCCCCACATTGGTTCTTAGACTTGCGGAATGAGGGCTATAATGATAGGAAAGGCCTAGTGGAAACCACTAAAACTGTCCTTACTTAGCAAAATAGTAAAAGCAATAAGGGACTTCTGGAGGGATTGCAGAGATCAGTGCCACCATCAAGGATCTGAACGATGCAGGGGTGGTAATTCCCACCATATCCCCATTCAACTCTCTTATTTGGCCTGTGTAGAAAACAGATGGATCTTGGGGGGTGACAGTAGAATATCATAAACTTAACCAGGTAGTGACTCCAATTGCAGATGCTGTTCCAGATGTGGTATCATTGCATGAACAAATCAACACTTCCCCTGGTACCTGGTATGCAACTATTGATCTGACATCCTGTTCTGTGGAAAACAGTCAGCCTCTTTCCCCAGTCACTCCAATCATTGCCCAATGAACTCATGAACAAAGTAGCCATGGTGGTAGGATGCAGGGTAGGCATGTACTCATTAATATGGCCATCCCCTCACTAGGGCTGACCTATCTACAGCCACTGCAGAGTGCCCAATCTGCCAGCAGCAGACACTACTGTGACAGTTTGAGTTTTGTGAATCCCCATAAGCAAAAGATTGTTTAAACTAATCCATTCCTGTGGATGTGAGACTAATTTGACTGGATTACATCAGTGGGGTCTGATTCATGTTAAGTATCCACCTTCTTGCTTGGTCTGATATAAAAGGAGACACAAAGAGGCAGAGAAAAAGGGAGGGAGGGGGTTGCAGGAAAACAGAAGCCCCTGACAGGCTCAAAGAGGCTGGGCCCACAGAGCAGCTTAAGAGAAGATGGTGAGCCCAGAGGGGAAAGCTGAGACCTCAGCAACTATTGGCAGCCATTTTACTTTACTACACACCACAGAATCAACATTAGCTGATTTGGATTGAGAAAGCACCTCTTATGGTACCCTGATTTAGACTTTACATGGCCTTGGAACTGTAAGCTCTTAAATAAATAAAACCCTTTATAAAAGCAAATACATTTCTGGTACTTTGCATCAGTACCCACTTGGGAAACTAAAACACTCAGCCCCCGATATGGTACCATTCCCCGAGATGATCAGCCTGCTACCTGGTGGCAGGTTGATTACATCGGACCACTTCCATCATGGAAGGGGCAGCAATTTGTTCTAAATGGAATAAACACATAATCCAGATATGGGTTTACCTTCCCTAAATGCAATTCTTCTTCCAAAACTACCATCCATGGACTTACTTAATATCTTATCCACCTCCATGGTATTACACAACATTGCTTCTCATTAAGGAACCGTCTTCACAGCAAATTATGTACAGAAATGGGCACATGCTCATGGAATTACTGGTCTTACCATGTTCCCCCATCATATGAAGTGGCTAGATTGATAGAAGAGTGGAATGGCCTTTTGAAGACTCAATTATAGCACCAACTAGGTGGCAATACCTTGTAGGGCTGGGGCAATGTTCTCCAGGAGGCTGTGTATGTTATAAATCAGTGCTCACTCAAATGTGTTCTTTCTCCCACAGCCAGGATTCATGGTTCCAGGAATTAATGGGTGGAGGAAAATGTTTGCTTCATGTCCCTGCAACCTTATGCTCTGCTGGTCTACAAGTCTTAGTTTCAAAAGGAGAAGTCCTTCCACCAGGGAACATAACAAAGATTCAATTGAACTGGAAGTTAAGACAACCACATGACCACTTTGATATAGTCATATCTCTGAATCTACAAGCAAAGAAAAGGGAATTACTGTACTGTCTGAGGTGATTGATCCTGACAAGGGGAAATAGGACTGTACCTACACAATAGAGATAAGGAAGAGTTTGCTTGGAGTACAGGAGATCCCCTAGGACATCTTTTAATACTACCATGCCCTCTGATTAAAGTCAATGGAAAACTGCAACAACCCAATACAGGCAGGACTAACAATGGCCTAGTATCTTCAGGAATGAAGGTTTGGGTCACCACACCAGACAAAGAACCACAGCCAGCTGAGGTGCTTGCTGAGGGCACATGGAATGGTTAGTGGAAGAAGGTTGTGATAGTTATGAACTTTGACTACGTGACCAGTTACAGAAATGAGGACTGACATTGTCATGAATATTTCTTCCTTGTTTTGTTTTGAGTATATTTGTATATATACATAAAACTAATATCTTTGTTTTCTTCCCTTACGTTTCATTTTATCATGTGACATAAATTGTATTATTTTTATGTTGTAGTATTTAATGATATCAAGTTTAAGAGTGAATGTTACCCAAGGACTTGCACCCTATTCTGGAGGTATTTAGTGCGTTTCTGTTTGTATGCAGGACAATTGATTATTGCTAAGTAGAAAATAAATATATATCTCTGTTACTGTTTTTATTTAGAGATTCAGTATGATTTAAAGTGATGTATATGACTGCCAAGTGACAAGGGGTGAACAGTGATTTTTAGGCTAATGTTTCATCTCAATCAGGTAATGGTGCCCAGTTGTTTGGTCAAGCAAGCACTATGCTAATTGTATACAAAAGCATCTCATGGATGTTAATAATCAGTGAGCTAAATGCACTGATTGCCATCAGCAACGAGTGACTTCTCATCCAATCATTTGAAGGCCTTAAGAGGAGAAGTGATTTCAGCATTCAGAGAGAATTCCCATCACTACTTCAGACAGCTAGCATCTCCTGGAGAACTCATTGAGGACCTTCATCAGAGTCCCTGGCTTGCAACCTGCCCTAGGGAATTTAGACTTGTGCATCCATATGGTCGCATGAGACAATTTTATAAAATCTCATACTATTTACTAATATCTCCTGTTTTTCTTCCTAGAGAACACTGACTAATACAGTAGCTATACCATATAACATCTGAATTTAAAGCATGCAATAATGTTTAATAAAATAACTTGAATTTTATTTCTTACCATAAATGTTATTATGGACATCATATAATTGGGGATCAATTTGCTTTTGTGTACTGTTGAAAAACAATGTGTATTCTGCTGCTGTTGGGTGTAGTTTACTATAAAAAAACAATAGCTCAAGTTGTCTGTTTTGTGTTGTTCAAATCTTTTTCTATTTCCTTAAGATTTTCTGTCTAGTTGTTCTAAAAATTACTTAGAAAGTGTTGTTTAAATCTCCAAATATAATTGTGGATCATCTATTTCTCCTCGAGATTCTGTTTTCATTTCATAGATATTGAATTTTGTTGTTTGATCTATAAACTCATTATTTTTATATTCTCTTGATAGATTGACATTTTTGTCACTCTGAAATGAAACTCTTTATCTCTGGTATTATTTTTTGTCTGATTCTGATTCTAGTATAGCCAGGCCAAATTTCTTTCAATCAGTTATAAGTATGGTATATATTTTCTATACTTTTACATTTGTTTTATGTGCCTTTATAATTAAGGTTCTTTTAAACAAAATCTGTCTTATCTCTTTCTATCTTTGGATCATTTCTTTTATTCACACAAAAAGATTTCTGTCATCTTATTTTATTTCAGGCTATTGTTGAGTATAGGCTTTAGCAAACTACAGTAGCAAACTATTAAGAATATCCCGTTACTTAAGCTAACACAATGAACCCAGAATCTGAGTAAACTCACCAATACCTATAATTTTTTCTGATCTTAATATTATATTATTTTCTTCTTGATTCAGCACCATTTAGAATATTTCTACATATATTCCAAATTAATGCTACTATAAATTATTAAACTCATAATAATTATTTTTATATGTAATATATCTACTTCTGTGACAGATTTTTCTCCTCATTGAATAAGGCTAGTATCAGAGTACAGTTAAAATCTGGAGGGATAGAGGGTGATGATCTTGTGGCATGGAGAGAACTGTCATTTCTTAGTTTGGCTACACACTCCATGCATCTTCAAGCAAGGCAGGATTAGCCTTAGAAAGAAGATGACTTTCTGCTGTCGTGTCTCAGAGGAATTAAGACATATCATATTCAAATTCACCCATTTTTATACACTTCATTTTCCAGGACATATTGGTAAGGCTATTAATTATCTCAAATTGTAATTCTGCAACGTACAAGATCCAACTATATTTTTGCTGATTTTTGGATGCATCAGCCCTGTGGTTTTAAGAGATCAACATTCTTTTTAGCATAACCAGTGAAGCGGGCTTATACTCTGTCCATGCCTTATGAGCAGAAAATTAAACTCCTAGCATTTTGTGTATTTTCTTTAAGATCCAAGTGATGTCAGAAAAAGCTATTCACCCAACTCCCTTGTCCCCTTTCTTGTATTCCTTTTGACTTCATAACAGATTCTCATAGGTGGTATTGGGTCTGCCAAACCCTGCCTTCAAAATAGGTACTTTATTCCAGTAGTCACAGTCTGATTATTTGTTGCTCTTTTGCTATTTCATGGAAATAACCAATTGCAGCTCATATTATGCAAGTGATGATGTCTTCTCAATAATAAACGGAAACCACTCAAGGCATTTTAAAAAGAAAATAGGACCAGTAAGTGCTTTAAAATAAAGAGAATTATGCATTATGAAAATCTTTGAAAGGGTAGAAAGAGTTGGTTTTATCCAAAGCTTCTTGAAATAACATGCAGGACAACCCAGAACTGGCCCTCCAGGCTTGGAGCTTTTGCTATCATCTTCTCCCAGATGTTCGGTAGATCCCACTTAACTTCTTCCAGTTTTTCCTTAAATGTTGCTCTATCTCCCTATGGCTTTCTCTGACACCTGGCTTGAAGGTGGCTCAAGAGGTTGGGCTACTGCCTCCCACATGGGAAGTCCTGGGTTTGGTAACTGGTACCTCCTAAAGAAGACAAGCAGACACAATGAGCAGATGCAAAGGAGTAGACACAATGAACAGGGAGCAGATGAGGCTCAAGTGACTAGGCACCCGCTCCCACATGGAAGGTTCCAGGTTTAGTTCCTCTTGCCTCCTCAAGAAGACAAGCAGACAACGAGTGGACACAGTGAGCAGACAAAACAAGCAGACACAGCAAGCAGAAGCAAAAAACAGACACAATGAGCAGGCAGAGAGCTGACAACGAGTAGATACTAGCAAGACAACTAGCAGACAGATGAGGGAGACATCTCAGGGTGGGGGGGGCGATTAGGAGGGGAGTATATACTTACAAGTGTTGTGGCAGTACTGAGTGAATAATTTTGGCATTAATCTAATCTACCACATTGCCCAAGTCTGGATAAGTGGGCTTTCTCTCTGAAATTTGCAGTAAGAAATCCATCCCCTTTCATATTATACAGGTATATATAGCCTTAGCTCTCTTCATGGTATTATCATTCCAGAGCTATTTGCTAGCTACCACATTGTTCTGATCTGACATTAATATTTTTGCACACTGGTGTCAACTTCCAATTCGTAATAGCCCATGATTTAGTTTAATGTGAGATGGAACTACTTTGCCTCTACTTCTTTTGCTCTCTATTATTACAGTAGGAATATCTACTGTTATTCTGCTATACATTTCCTCCTTTATTGCTTTTTTTCTTTTTTCTTATCAATATCTAGTTTATTTCATAATGATTCTCATGCATAGGTCTTGGAATATTGGTAGGAAGCCTGATTTCTAAGAAAAACAATCACTTATTTTGGAATGATTTTTAAGGAACAAATTTATTTGAAAATTGCAGCTGAGAAATGGTATGTGTCTAATATTATTTTTAATTGGAAGTTATAAAAATGAATGTTATTTTGGAGAGAAAGACACTTTAAGGTAAAAATCTTCAGAATAATTTCAGTCTGCACTTGATAAGCTATTGAAGAGCAACCTATTTGCATAAAACAAAAACAATATAGGTAAAATTTTTCACCTTTAATTTCAAACCTCATTTTATTCTTGCAAGTAAAAACAAAAAGATTTCTGGCCCAAGCTCTATAGAATAAATAATCAGTGGCTGAAGTAGTATGGCAGAGGCAAACTGACAATGGTAGAAAAACATTGCCATAACTAGAAACACTTTTATTCTGTGTGATATGAGAGATTAAAGTTTCTATAGGTTGACTGGAAAAAATTCTTAGCTTGCTAATTAAAATAAAGATTTAAAATAATACCTGTCCTTTTAACATTTTATATATATATTTCAAGAGACCCCTTTGAAATATCAAATGTTTCGTTTTATGTGTTATATATATTTATTCTTCTTTAACAAAACTCTAAATCTTGTAAAGCTCCCTTTGTCATTGGCTCAGATACACAAACTATTAATAGTTAAATTGAGTGTCAAGGAAAACATTGGTGTAGAAAAACTCTGACATTAATTAGGGATAATTATTGATATCCAAATTGCATATTTCCCATTAAACCTCTTTGAAAATAACATGTATTTCTGACGATAACATTTGCATTTCTTATCAATGCATTCATGATCAATGCTTTTTCAACAAATAAACTGTGTGTGTATTTTTGTCAGCGAAGTGTGTGTGTGTTATGTGTTTAACTATAAGTTCCCAGTGGATTTGTTCCAGTTCTCCTAGTGCTCAAAATTTTTCACTCAATGAATGTAACAAATTATTTCAGGTGATAAAATAATAATGTGTAACTACAATATTTTTCTAGATTTTTAGGGTAGAATTATTCTTCATACTTTCTTCCCTAATTTCTTTGTTAAAAGTTTTAGAGATATTCCCCCTTAATGAAACAGTATTTACTGCAAAGAAGTGTGTTTTAAATATGGGCAAATTCTCTGATTCCTAGTGGAGGCATTTGCTGAGATTGGAGCAGGTTAAATACTTTTTCCTCCTAGGAATAGAATGTGAAGTGTTTATAGAGAATAACGAGCGAATGAGTTTCATAGATGTGAGTGCTTGGAAATGAATATGGAACAGATATTAAAGACGGTAAATTTTTCATGGTCTGAACTTGTCATGTAAAACAAGTATATTCAGAAGAATACTCATGTTACCCTTCCATCTTCAACTTGCATATCCAATTTTACATTCTGTGGCTCTTCTATATTGTTTTAAAATCTGTGGGCCTATCCTGGTTTTACAGGTAATCATAACCAATATATCTCATTTCACCCTGAAAATGAATATATTCCTGGTAGCTCATAGCTAGAAATATTTTGGTGTTCCCTATATTTAGACAAAATGTCATAGGTATAGGGAATTTAAGATTAATTAATTACATAGGGTCCATGGCCCTTAAGTGTTCATTTGGGAGTTAGGGATAAGAAATGCCACAATGAGGAAGTATATATTTTTTTAATTATTTATTTGTTTTTTCATGTAATAAACTTTATTTTTGAAGTTTTAGATTGCAGAAAAGAAGAAGTGATTTTAATCTGGCTAAGGAAGGACAATCCTCTCTGAAAACGCTTATCATCCTATCAATGGACTGTACGTACTATAACATTTATGTATAAATGCATACTATGTGTTTGGACCGTTGGTACTTTAGTGAAATTACCCATTCCTACACCATATAACCACAGACATTTATTCTCTCTCTCTCTCTCTCTCTCTCTCTCTCTCTCTCTCTGTGTCTCTGTCACCTCTTGTTCTCTCTCTTCACGTCTCCATGTTTAAATGCCATGTGAGTAGATCACTGGTATTAAAACCCCTTCTTGCTTAGTTTCTGACTTGTTTCATTTCTTTCTAATTATTATTTCTATATAGAAAATGATTGAGCAAACCTACAAAACATTTATGAATGAAATAATCTTTATTTCAGACTTTCCACCTTGTAATATATGGGTGTCCTTAACCCATTCTAAAAATTCCACATTGTAAGGAAGTTTTTTTTTTTAACCATTTGTTTTATTTATTTCACCCTCCCTTTGCCCCCCCCCCCCACTGTTTTGCACTCACTGTCTGCTCTCCGTGTATTCTTCTGTGTCTGTTTGTTTTTTTTTTTTTTAGGCAGCTCTGGGAACCTATCCTAGGACCTTCCGGAGTGGGAGAGAAGTGCTCAATCTCTTGCACCACCTCAGCTCCCTGGTCTGCTGCATCTCTTATTGTCTCTCCTCTGTGTTTCTTTTTGTTGCGTTACCTTACTGCTGTGTCTCTTTTTGTTGCTGTTACCTTGCTCTCCGCGTGGGCCAGCACTCCTGTGCGGACCAGCACTCCACATGGGTCGCTTGCCTTTCACCAGGAGGCCCCGGGAATCAAACCCTGGACCTCCTATATGGTAGGCAGGAGCCCAATCGCTTGAGCCATATATGTTTCCCTGTTTTTGCTCTTAATTTGTATTTGCTTTAATTTTTCTTTGTTATTATCCCTCTTTGTCTGGTGCTATTAGTTTTTCTCCAAAAGTGTTATTCTTTTGATGCACACTTTTAACATAAAACAAATCATAAGAGCTGTATAAAGAGGATAATATTAATATAATTAAGGAATAAGGAAGAGTTTATTTTATAAGGAGAAAATACTAGACATAGAAACTTAGCTAATGTTCCCAGGCATTCTTCCCATGTTGTTGAACTGGAGGCTGTTTTATTGTCCTTACTACTGATTGCCATTTCTTGCATCCTTGATCTTGCTTCTTCCTGATCCCCAATGTCTCTGACCTCATTCTCTCTCTGCCATCCTTGCTTTGCTCCAAATACTCATCTCAGTAGCTCTGACCCTAGATTGTAGCCAGACACAGGCCACAATTTAATGTTTGCTTTATAGTCTGTATCTGGGGTTTTGACAACTGGACTATAGCACAAAATCTCATTATCCCTACCATGATTGTTCAGTATAAAATACTATAACCTTTTATTTGTCCTGGGCAAATATATCATGCTGGTTCCATCTGTAATTGGAGAGAAGAGCTATCAAAAATTGTGGCATGGCACATCTAGCTATAGGTTTGGATGTGTGTGAGTGGGAAATAAAAAATGGGGCACAATTTACTCCTCAACAGAGACATTCTGTACCTTTTGTTGAGGTTTGGGAGAGGAAGGCACAATCTGATATTAATTTAACCATAAAATGGTACACATTGCTTATTTTTGGTTATATGTTCTCCATCTTGAAGAAATAAGTGAGACTTTTTAACTTTCATGGGACAAAATGATTACTTATGTTTCACAAAGTTTATGTTTCATGTTATTTAATGTCAAGGTTTTTGTTCTTTTTCATTTGATGTACTAGTATATTTTATGTCCTTTAATGTTTAGGAAGTTTACTATATTTGTGTTTTTTTAACAAATCAATTTTATTGATACATATTAATAAAGCATAAATCCATCAAAAGTGTACAATCAACAGTATTCAGTATAATCACATAGTTGTGCATTTATCACTTCAATCATTTTTAGAGCATTTTCATTATTCCAATAATAATAATAATAAACAAAAAGCAAACAAACAAAAACTCATCACCTTTCACTCTCTGTGCTTCCCCTGCCATCTATAGCTGTTACTGTTTTTGTTTCTCTAGTTTATTTGTATTTATATTTTATAAAAACAGTCATGTATGCAATATTACCCATATTCATATTTTTTATATGAGGTTTCACTGTTATGCACTCCCATGTTACATTTTTCTGCTTTCTTTCTAGTAATATACATGACCTTAGAATTATCTTTTCAACCACTGTGAAACCCATATCTACTAGTTACAAACACAATGATGTGCTTTTACCATTTCTATTCATTTCCGAACATTTACAACCTTTTTACCCATTCTGGACAGATTAACCCTCAGCTTTCCATTCTCTACCCTCATTCTATTTTATGGTGACCTACATTCTAGTTATTAACTCCATGAGTTTACACAATATATTTAGTTCATAATAGAGCAATCATACAGTAGTTGTCCTTTTTGTGTCTGGCTTGCTTCACTCAACATAATGTCCTCCAGGTTCATCCATGCTGTCATATGCTTCATGACTTCATTTCTTCTTACTGCTGCATAATATTCCATGGTGTGTATACACCACAATTTGTTTATCCCATCATCGGTCGATGGACACCTGAGTTGTTTCCATTTTTTGGCAATCGTGAATAATGCTGCTATGAATGTTGGTGTCCATATCACTGCTCTCAGTTCTTCTGAACACTAAAGGACATTCCTAAACATTAAAGGACAAGTAGTGGTATTGCCGGGTCTCATGGCAAGTCTATATTCAAGTTCCTTAGGAACTGCCAAACAGTCCTCCACAGTGGCTGTACCATTCCAAATTCCCACCAACAATAAATAAACATCCCTATCTCTCCACATCCCCTCCAACAATTACAGTTTTACGATTCTTTAATAGTGGCCAGGCTAGTAGTGTGAAATGATATCTCATTTTAGGTTTGATTTGCATTTTCCTAATCACTAGTTATGTTCAACATTTTTTCATGTGTTTATTTGCCATTTGTAGTTCTTTGGAGAATTGTCTTTTCAAGTCTTTTGCCCATTTTCCAATAGTCTTTTTATTGTTGAGTTGTATGATCTCTTTATATATCATGGATATTAAACCCTTATTGGATGTGGGATTGCCAAATATTTTCTCACATTGAGTTGGCTGCCTTTTCACCCTTTTGAAAAAGTCCTTTGAGGTGTAAAAGTGTTTAATTTTGAGGAGGTCCTATTTATATATTTTTTTTATTTTGTTGCTTGTGCTTTGGGTGTAAGTTTTAAGAAACTACTGCCTACCACATGATCTTGATGTTTTCCTACATTTTCTTTTAAGATTTTAATGTTATTACTTTTATATTTAATCATTGATCCATTTTGACTCAATTTTTGTATAAGGTGTGAAATAGGGGTCCCCTTTCTTTCTTTTGGATATGGATATCCAGTTCTCCTGCACCATTTGCTGAATAGATTGTTCTGGTATAGCTGGGAGGGCTTGACAGGCTTGTCAAAAATCACTTGACTGTAGATATGAAGGTCTATATCTGAATTTGGTTCCATTTTTTCAATCTATCTTTATGACAGTACCTTGCTGTTTTTACCATGCAGCTAAGTAATATGCTTTAAAGTTAGGAAATGAGAGTCTTCCAACTTTGTTCTTCTTTTTCAAAACATTTTTGGCTATTTGAGGCCCTTTGTGCTTCCAAATAAATTTGATAATGGCTTTTCCATTGCTGCAAAAAAAGGCTGTTGGAATTTTTATTAGGATTGCATTGAATCTATAAATCAGTTTGGGTAGAACTGACATCTTAACAATATTGAGTCTCCCAATCCTTGAACATGGAATGTCCTTCAAATTTATTTAATTCTTCTTCAGTTTCTTTTAGCAATGTTTTATAGTTTTCTGAATACAGGTCCTTTATGTCCTTGGTTAAGTTTATTCCTAAATATTGGATTCTTCTAATCACTATTATAAATGGAATTTTTTTTTCTGATTTACTCCTCCCTTTGCACATCAGTATTGTACAGAAAGGCTATTGATTTTTGCTTATTCATCTTGTATCCCACCACTTTGGTGAACTCATCTATTAGGTATAGTAGCTTTTTGTGGATTTTTCAGGATTTTCTATATATAGGATTGTGTCATAAGTGAATAGTGAAAGTTTTTCTTCTTCTATTCCTATTTGGGTGCCTTTATTCCTTTATCTAGCATAATAGCTCTAGCTAGAACTTCTAGCACAATATTGAATAACAATGGTGACAGTGGACACCCTTGTCTGTTCCTGATGTCAGTGAGAAAGTCTTCAGTCTTTCACAGTCGAGTACAATGCTAGCTGTAGGTTTTTCACAAATGCACTTTACCATACTGAGAAAGCTTCCTTTTATTCCTATGTTTTGGTGTGTTTTTTATCAAGAAAGGGTGTGGTATTTTGTCAAATGCCTTTCCTGCACCAGTCAAGAAAAACGTGATTTTTTTCCTTCAATTTATCAATATGGTGTATTATGTTAATTGATTTCCTTGTGTTGAGCCACCCTTGCATGTCTGGAATAAAACCTGCTTGATTGTGGTATATAATTCTTTAAATGTGGTTTTGGACTCAGTTTGAAAGCATTTTGTTGAGGATTTTTGCATATATATTCATTAAGGGATTGGTCTGTAATTGTCTTTTTTTGTAATATCTTTATCTAGTTTTGTTATTAAGGTGATGTTGGCTTCATAGAGTTAGGTAGCATTGTTTTCTCTTCAATTTTTTGGAAGATATTGAGCAAGAATGGTATTAGATTATATTTGAATGATTACTAGAATTCACCTGTGAAGCCATCTGGTCCTGAGCTTTTCATCTTTGGGAGGTTTTTAATAACTGTTTCAATCTCTTACTTATAATTGGTTTGTTGAGGTCTTCTATTTCTTCTAGGGCCAGTGTAGGTGGTTCTAGGAATTTGTCCATCTCGTCTACAATGTCTAGAGTTTGGCATAGAGTTGTTCATAGTATTCTCTTATGATCTCTCTCATTTCTTTGGGGCCAGTAGTAATGTTTGCCCTCTCATTTCTGATTTTATTCATTTGTGTCTTCTCTCTTTTTGTCTTTGTAAGTCTAGGTAGGGGTTTGTCGATTTTATTGATCTGCTCAAAGAACCAACTTTTGGTTTTTTTAATTCTCTCTATTATTTTTTGTTCTCAATTTCATTTATTTCTGTTCTGCTCTTTACTATTTCTTTCCATTGATTTGGTTTGGGATTAGTTTGCTGTTCTTTTTCTAGTTCCTCCAGGTATGCAGTTAGATCTTCAATTTTAGATCTTCTTTTTTAATGTGAGCATTGAGGGCTATAAATTTCCCTCTCAGCACTGCCTTTGCTATGTCCAATAGGTTTTGATATGATGTGTTCTCATTTTCATTCATCAGAATGAAATCTCTTGTAATTTCTTCTTTGATCCACTGATTACTTAATAGTGTGTTTAATATCCATATATTTAATGATATTTCCCTTTTTCCATCCACTCTTGATTTCCAGCTTTATTCTGTTATGATCAGATAGAGTGTTTTGTATAATTTCAATCTTTCTAAATTTATTGAGTCTTGTCTTGTGACCCAACATATGGTCTACCTTGGAGAAGGATCCATGAGCGCTTGGTAAGAATATATATCCTTCTGTTTGGGGGTCCAATGCTCTATAGATGTCTGTTAATTTATTTATCATATCATTTAAGCTCTCTGTTTCCTTATTTATCCTCTGTCCAGATGTTCTATCCAATACTCAGAATGGTATATTGAAGTATCCAACTATTATTATAAATACCTCTATTTCTCCCTTCATTTTTGCCTGTGTGTGCCTCATGTATATTGAGGTGCTCAGGTTATATGCATAAATATTTAGTATAGTTATTTTTCTTGGTGAATTTCCCCTTTTATTAATATTTATTGACCTTCATCTCTTTTAACAGTTTTGCACTGAAAATCTAATTTGTCCAATATTAGTATTGCTAGTCCAGCTCTTTTTTGGTATTTGCATGAAATATCATTTTCCAACATTTCACTTTTATGTCTTTCATAAGAGTTGGGAATTTTTTGGGCATTATTTCCTCAGATATTCTTTCCGTCCCTTTTCCATTCTCTTCTCCTTCTTGGACGCCGATAATGCATATGTTTGTGTGTTTCACATTGTCATTCAATTCCTTGAGATCCTGTTTCATTTTTTCCATTCTCATCTCTTTCTCTTTCTGTTCTGTCTTTTCCAGTTCAGAAATTCAGTCCTCAAAATCACTATCTGTCCTCGACCAATTCAAATCTGCTTTTATGTGTCTAATGTATTTTTAATCTCATCCACCACATCTTTCACTCCCATTAGCTCTATTACTTTTCCTTCAGGCTTTCAAATTGTTCTTTATGCTTATGCAGTGTCTTCTTAATATCCTTTCTGTCTTTAGTCAAGTTTTCTTTCAATTTTTTGAGTTGGTTGTGGAGAGTTGTGTGATTATCATTGATTAATTGTCTTAAATCCTATATGTCTTTAGGAAAGTTAGTTTATTCCTTTGGCTGGGTCATCTCTTCCTGTTTCCTAATATGGTTTGTAATTTTTCACTGATATCCAGGCATCTGAATTGTTGGTGAATTTACTCTGATGGCCAGTTTCTCTCTCTTGCCTATTTTTTTCCCACAGCTCTTCTTTGATGTTTGGTTCAACTTATCCTTAGTCTATAAAATTTCTCAGCTTACTTTATTAAAACTGGGCCAGGGACTCACTAATGGGGTACAGATTTTCTCCCAAAAGTTTGGGTTAGGAGAGACCTAAAAGCAATTTTTCTGTGTAATTTCCAGACTGGCCAGCAGAAGGGACACATCGATTCACCTGTCCATGGAAGTGTTTCTTTCAATCTTTGCTTTCCTGTGTTTTGCTCTGGCCCATGTCAAGATTCAAAGCAACTCTACTGACTGAATTCACTGAAGAGAATCCCCCCATCTCTACATCCTTTTCCCTTGTAACAGCTGAAAGGAAGGAAGACATCTGTTCCCCTCTCAGTCAGCTGCAGTGAGCCATGGGTTTTATCCCAGCTTTGTGTATTGGGGATGGGGAATGGGAGCCCTTCTTGGCCACCACAGGGATTTGGTAACTCATGTTTGTTGTTTCAGGTTCTTCTTCTCTCTGTCCTTTACCCTTTTGTGACTTGTGTAGCACAGTCCTGGTCTGTTGACCAGGTCCTTCAGAAAGCTTTTGGCCCTTTCTCTATTGTTTTTGTGAGAGAGTTGAGCCCTGCATGCCTACTCTGACACCATCTCCCCAGAAATTATTTGTATTTTTTATATGAGCTCATGACTCACCTTATATTATTTCTTATCAGGTCAAAATGGGAAAATCTAGAGCAGGAGTTCTTAACCTTTTTTGTTCCATGGACCCCTTTGCCAGTCAGGTTAAAACCACTGGCAAAACCCTTACTAAGTCCACACTATAATGCATATTATTTAATGAATATGTCACACCCACACCAACACATCTCCACAAAAATAATGTTTATTTTTTATTTAATTTCAAGCTCATTGACCCCTTGTTAAGAACCTCTGATCTAGAGGCATATATATTATAGAAAGAAAGAAGTCTTCTTTTTGGTAGGGGTGAGGGTGTTTCCAAAAGGAGTTCAATAAAATATATTGCCTATTTTGTACTATTCCAACCACCAGACATGAGTGCAGATGTGTGAATTTGTACTTTTTCCATCTTTTTATTTATATAGTGAGTTATAAGTACAGGGAATGTGCTGTCTGCTGCATTTATATTGTGTACACCAACCTTTGATTGGTGGTCTTCACAGCTATTAGCCAGATGTGGTTGACAATTCAATTTAGATTACACTCTAACTTGTCTGCGGATTTCAGTCCCCATTGGTTAAATTGTCTGTTCCTAAGATATTTATGCCTTTTGTGCTTGTTATTATAATTACATAATTATATTAATTTACTCTATTAATAAACATATAGACAAATGTGTACATAATTATAATAAAATGAAAGTAACTATTTCTATAAAATTAAAAGGACAAATAAAAATAAATGCCTAAAGATAAATACTATTGATTAGCTGTGGCAGAGCACCATAAAAAGTTAGAAGGAAATAATAAATATCTATAGAATTAGGTTGTATTTACAACCTAATTGCTTCTTAAAGGTCCTTAAATTCTGGCTTCATTTAAATGAAGCTGTGATGTATTAAGTACGTGGATTATGCAAGAAAAAAATGGTATAGTCCTCCATTTGTGGACCTACTCAAAGAAAAGTTTCCACCTGAGATTAAATAAGTGTCAAATAATCATGTATTTATGTTTTAAATTAAAATTTGAATGAAGGTGTGGACTGTGCTTAATGTTTCATTGCTCTTAACTATGTTTTCCTAACTTACTACTTATTCTGATCTCAGTGGGTAAAAAGACTATGGTGGTAGGCCTATTTTTTAAGCTTTTTTCTTTTTTCTTTCTTTCCTCTTTTTTTGGAAGGTATGAGGTATTGAACCCAGGAACTCCTACATTTGAAGCAGGTGGTCAACCACTGAACTATATCTGCTCCTCTACGGTGGTATATTAAATAAAGAATACCATTAGAATGATAAAAGTGTATTATTGGACATTAGGCAAATAGCTCACTCTCAATTCCTGGGCAGAAAAAGAAAAATGTAAACTGGGTATCACTTGATTTCTAATGCATTTATTTCTTGACTTCTAAATCATATAAAATTAATTTGTTAGGCCTGACTAATATATTCAGAAGACATCAAACTTATGCCATTTTTACTGTATTTTAACCTGTCTAAAGGTAACCATAACAGAAACCTTTGAAGTTTATAGACTGTGCTTTTCTTTGGGAATTGTTTTATTGCCAGAGAACTCAGAGATAATTTATATCTCAACATAGGGAAAAAAGACAATTGTATTAATTAGATCCATGAATGTTAGAACTATGTAAATGAGGTAGCTTGAAAAATAGTTTAAATATCAGTTTATTCTTCTTCTGTTGAAATTTCAATAAATGGATCCAGTAAAAGAGATAAATTAGAAAAAAAATTTATTCTATGTAGCCTATAAAAATTTTAAATTGATGTGAATGATTATTTGGATGAATATCTTAAAGCACAGTTTGGGAATTTTTCAATATTTAGATGTCCCATACACTTTTTATCCTTCTAATCAACTGTTAGAAAAGCTGTTTATCTAGGAAATTAATATTTTAGCTGGTACCCAAAGCAGTCAGCCAACATTTCAGGACAAAAGTAGAACATTTCACAACTGAGACTCTAAATTATTATATAACCTCCGCAGAATTAAATTATTGCATATTTAATTACATCTCATTTGTGCAAAGAAACCTTTTTGATGTAGGTTCTCCCTCCATTGAAACTTTCAGATTTCTACCATATAAAAATGATAATATATTTAAAGGGGCAATCATAATGCTTATTTCACAGTAGGTATTTAAAAAATCAATATACCTCACCGTTGCCACAAATGCATCCCTAAAAGGAGAAAGCATTTGCACTGCAATATCTCTCTATGCAATTCTGATGTCATGAAAATATTGTTATAGCTGTGTATTTAATAATGATTGATAATTCATGGTGTAGTTCTATGTCTTCAGCTTTTTGCTGCACTGCCAGAAACAGCTTGTTCTACAGCAAGAGTTTCATGAATAAATTCTTGATTTTTAAATCATGACGAAATTTCCAAAATGGTTTCTGCATTTAACTAATTGGGTCATTAACATTTTGTACAAAATTAATTACTATATGACAGTTTTGTTCTTTAGTTTCCTTCTGTGCTAAATTCCCAACCAAATGTTATTAGAAACATATGACTTCTAACTTCCTCACTTCAGAATTTATGTGATCATTTTCCTAAAATTTCAACAGGCACAGTCATCTCCTCTACAGACATTTTATAGTAATTCCTTAGATTTGTTGGTCATGTAGAATTTTATTTAAGAAAATTAATGTAACTGGCCTCCCAAAAGTTCTGTGGAAGTTTTTCTCAAAATCTCCTGATGCATAAATTATAAATACTAAGTAAAATGATAAGGACCCTATTTAGTTATCCAGGTGTTTTCTGCAAACTCAAAAATATCTTCCTTCTGTTACTGAGTAGGCAAGACGTTCCTTTCAACAGTTGGATAGATTTTTACATATTCTCAGGGTCTTTGTCAGTAATAGTTGCCCTCAAGAGCCAGAACTCCTCTTGAGGTATTGACAAAACTGGAAAGACTATGAGGTAGACTCTCACCTGCAGTGAATTCTCCACAGTGATGCCCTGGGAAGAGAGAAATGTCTTCTTTCTGAACTTCACTTTAAAATTTAATCTAAATGGATCATATTTTAGTTATCTTTTTGTGTCCTTCTAACTCTTCTAATGCATTTATTTCTAACTCAGACCCTTTTAGCTATGCACCTTGTAGCTTACTTGATTGTATATGGAGCTGTCACTTGGAGCAAATCTTGGCATTTTGCTTTGAACGAAATATTTTACATCATTTTTGTCTTGTGTTCACATACTGAGTCACTGCAGCCTGAGAAAATGTACTATTCCTTTAGAAAGCAAGGAAGAATAAAAAGACTACGAATTGTGAAATAGAAGGCCTATATATTTTTCCTGACTCTACCATGTACCAGAGCAATTTTCAGCAAGTCAGCTTAGCTTTCCTAGGCCATCTTTTCCTTATCTGTAACACCAAAATGGGACTTGCAGTCAGCCAATTTTGTGGTGTAAGCTGCTCCAGGGTGCAATTCCACCATAGACTCTTTTAAGAACTAGCAAAAACTGGCAGAACTATCTTCTTCAAAACTCCAAAAACGGTTAAAGTGCTGTAGTTATCAGGCAAGAGCTGAATCAAGAAAACACACCTTTAAAAACAGTAAGAGAAGATGTGTGCTGCATTATTTCAAGTGTGATAATGCTAGCAAACTGAATACTACAGTACATTAAAGGAATTATACACCATGACCAAGTGATATTTATCCCCGATATGCATGGGTGGTTCAATATAAGAAAACCAATTATTGTAATACACAACATTAATAGAATGATGAAGAAAAACACATAGGATCATCTCAATTGACACAGAAAAGACATATGAAAAATTCCAGCATCTCTTCTTAAAAATACCCAGGAAAGTAGGAATAAAAGGAAACTTCCTCATTATGTTGAAGGGCATATATGGAAAACCCTTTATTAAAATCTTACTCAAGGTGAAAAACTGAAAACTTTCCCTCTAAAGTCAGGAACAAGACAAGGATTCTACTGACACCACTGTTATTCAATACTGTACTGGTAGTTCTAGCCAGAGCAATTAGGCAAGAAAAAGATAAAAGGCATCCAAATTGGAACGACAGAAGTGAAACTTTCCCTATTCTCAGATGACATGATCATATATACAAAAAATACTGAAAAATCCACAACAGAGCTATTAGAGTCAATAAACAAATTCAGAAGAGTGGCATGGTAGAGGATCAATGTGCAAAAATCTGTTTCTGTACACAGCAATGAGCAATTTGAAGATGAAAAATATTCCAGTAATAATGTCAACTAAAAGAATCAAATATTTAGAAATAAATTTAACAAGAGTATAAAGGACTTATACATGGAAAGCAACAAAACATGGCTAAAGGAAATCAAAGAACACCTAAAAAGTTGAATATAGTCTTACCATGTGATCCGGGAATACCATTACTAGGTATATACCCAGAAGAACTGAGAGCAGAGTCATGAACATTAATCTGCACACCGATTCTCATAGTGTCATTATTCATGATTGCCAAAAGTTGGAAACAACCCAGGTGTCCATCAACTGATGAATGGATAAACAAATTGTGGTGTATACAAACTATTGAATATTATGCAATGGTAGGAAGAAATGAAGTTGTGAAGCATATGCCAGCTTGGATGAATCTGGAGGACATTGTGTTGAGTGAAGCACGCCAGACACAAAAAGACAAATACTGTATGACTGCACTATTATGTACTAAATATATTTTGTAAACTCATGGAATAAATAATTAGAATATAGGTCACCAGAAAATAGAAGAAGGGTAGAGAATGAAAAGCTGAGGGTTAATCTGTCCAGAATTGGTAAAAGATTGTTTGAAAATCTTTGGAAATGAATAGAAATGGTGAAAGCACATCACTGTGTTTGTAAGTAGTAGATATGGGTATCACAGTGGATGAAAGGGTACTTCTAAGGTCTTGTATATTACTAGAAAGAAAGCTGAAAAATGTAACATGGGACTGTATAACAGTGAAACCTCATGTAAAAAATAAGAACATGAGTGAAATTGCATGTATAAGACTGTTTTTACAAAAAATAAATACAAATAAACTAGAGAGACAGAATAGCAGTTATATATGGCAGGGGAAGCATAGAGAGATTGAGAGGTGATGAGTTTTGTTTATTTGTTTTATAATTATTATTATTGGAATAATGAAATGGCTCTAAGAATGATTGAAAGGATGAATGCACAAATATGTCATTACACTGAATACCACTGATTTTACACTTTTGATGGATTCATGCTTTATTAATATGGCTCAATAAAATTGATATGTTAAAAAAACAACTAAATAAGTAGAAAGATATTCCATGTTATTGGGTCAAAAACTAAATATTATTTAGATGTCAATTCTACCCACAACAATTTACAGATTAAATGTAATCCCTATCAAATTCCAAAAGCCTTCTTTGCAGAAATTGAAAAGGCAAACAAGAAATTTATTTGAAAGTGTAAGATACCAAATAGCCAAAATAATCTTGGAAAAGAACAAATTTGGAGGACTCACACTTCCAAATTTTAAAACTTATTACAAAGCTACAGTAATCAAAACAGCATAGTACTGCCACTAAGTCAGATATATAGACCAATGGAATTTAATTAAGAGTTCAGAAATAAACCTTCACCTCTATGGGCAATTGATTTTGGACAAGGGTGCCAAGTCTACTCAATGGGGAAAGCATAATCTCTTCAACAAATAGTGCTGGCAAAACTGGATTTCTATATGGAAAAAAAATGAAAGTGGACTCCTAACTCATACTATATACAAAAACTAACACAGAGTGGATGAAAAACCTAAATATAAGAACCCAAATCATAAAATCCCAAGAAAAAAACATTGGGGAGTTTCTTCAGGAACTTGTGTTAGGTAATGATTACTTAGACTTTATACCAAAAGCATGAACAACAAAAGAAAAATGGATAAATTGGACTTTATCAAAATTAAAATCTTTTGTGCATCAAATGATTTAATCTTGAAAGTAAAAAGACACCCTAAAGAATTGGAGTAAATATTTGGAAACCACATATCAGATAAGAGTTTAATATCCAGAATATATAAAGAAATACTTCTCAACAACAAAAAAGACAACCCAATTTATACATGTACAAATGATTAGAATAGACATTTCTCCAAAGAAGATATATAAATGACCAATAAGCACGTGAAAAGAGTTGCAATATTATTTGTCATTAGGGAAATGTACACCTTACCAAAATAAGTTATGATTTCATACCCATTAGAATGTTTACTATTAAAAACTGCAAAATGAGGAAAATGATTCGCAGAGTGAAGAAATGGGAACACTTGTTCATTGGTGTGAATGTAAAATGGTGCAGCCTCTGTGGAAAACAGTTTGGTTGTTCCTCAGAAATTTAAGTATAGCATTGCCATATGAACTGGTAATCCCACTTCTAGGTATATACACAAAAGAATTAAAAGCAGGGACTCAAACAGATAATTGCACACCAATGTTCACAGTGGCCTTATTCCCAATTGCCAAAAAATGGAAGCAAACCAAGTGTCCCATCAACCCATGAATGGATAAACAAAATGTAGCATACACATGCAGTGAAACATTATTCAGTCATAAAAATAGTTTAAGTTCTTATACCTGTGACAATATGGATGAACCTTGAAGACATCATGGCAACTGAAATAAGTCAGACACAAAAGAACAAATATTATATGATCTCATTGATATGAAATAATTAGAATATGCAAATTAATAGAGTCAAAAACTGGAATACTGGTTATCAGGGGCTGGGGTGGGTGTAGAAAATGGAGAGTTAATGCTTAATTGGTACAGAGTTTCTATTTGGGGTGATAGAAAAGTTTTAATAATGGTGGTGCCTTAGTTTGCCAAAGGGGTGCACATGCAAAGTACCAGAATTCTGCTGGCTTTCATAAAGGGGATTTATTTGGGGGAAAAGCTTACAGTTCCAAGGCCAAAAAGTCCAAACTGAGGCACCATCAGAGATGCTTTCTCACCAAAGGCAGCTACTGTTGATCCTGGCATGTTGCCACATGGTGAAGCAAGATGGCTGCCAATCTCTGCCCAGGTTTCAGCCTTCCACTCTGAGCTCACCCTTTCCTTTTGAGCTCTGTGGGCCCAGCCTCTTGAGGCTTTCTACTTAAGTGGTCCTGTAGCACTCTCTCTTCTGGCATAGGGCTTGATTCTTTCCATGCTTCCTATATCTGTCTAAGCTGTTCTATTCTCTTCCTAGTTTCAGCTGTAAGCAAACAGGAAAATGTCTTCTCTCTCTCTGGGGCCTCAGCTGTTTGAGCCTTGTCACATGGCAGGGCCAAAAACGGCAGAACTCTTTCTTCCCATACCTGTCTAAGTGAGTGTCCATTTATATCAGGCACAGCAAGGGGGTGGGGACTCAACCTGAGTCACATCTCACTAGCATTGTCAATAAAAAGACCTACAGCAATCTTACCAAGTAATCTAGTCAAATTATCATATGACCAGCAATCCCAATTCTATGTACCTACCTAAAAGAATTGAAAGCAAGGACTCAAACAGATATTTGCATGCCAATGTTAGCAACATTATTCACAATTGCTAAATGGTGGAAGCATCTCAAGTGTACATCAACAGATGTATGGATATACATACAATTGAATATATTCTGCTGTAAAAAGAAATGAATTCCTGATGCATGCACAACATGATGGACCTTGAAGACATCATGTTGGGTGAAATAAGCCAGACACAGGAGTACAATTATTGTACAATCTCACTGTTAGGAAATAATTAGAAGAGGCAAATTCACAGAGTCAATTCTTAAGTGGTACAGAGTTTTGGATCATAGAAAAGTTTTTATTATGGATGGTAGTGAAGGTAACCCAATATTGTGAATGTAATTGATACCATTGAATTATATATTTGCATGTAGTTAAAAGGAGAAATTTTAGGGTGTGTATATGTTACAGGAATAAAAGTAACACGTTTAAAAATAGGACTGTACAACACAGTGAACCATAATGTAAACTATGGACTATAATAATAGGATAATTATATAATAATTATTCCTCCATTTTAAACAGATCTACCACACTGATGAAAGATGTAATAATAGGGAAAACATTGTGTGTGTGAAGGGGGTATATGGGAACTCTGTATTTCCTGCATGATTTTTCTGTAAACCTACAACTTCTCTAATAAAAAATACTACTACTTACTTCACAGGATTATTTTGGTGATTAAATATAATAATAATAATAATTGCTAATTGTAATGTGAGGTACTGTGCTAAACACATTTAAGCTTTTCCATCATTCTACAAGGTAAGAACTTACAGCCCACATTACAGTGAGGAAACTGAAGCACAGAGAATTGAAATAAATTGTCCAACTCACACAGCTGGTAAATCTGACTTGCTCACCCAGATTCTTAGCCAGTTTACAATGTAAAACACCTGGTCCAAAGTATGAGATCAAAAGTTATTAGATTTTCTCCTCACCCTCTCCTTAGCTCACATATCAGGATGCTTGTGAGTTCTTTCACTGAGTGCCAATAATCCACAGCCCAGTGCAGCTTGCTGAACGTTAAATATGTGCATTTCAGGCTATGATGTAAATCCATCTCCTTTAACATCTTCCCGCGGGTCATGTTGTTTCATTTTATCTTCTAAATAACTTCACCTCTCCCAGCTTTAAAAAATGCATTTACCTATTTATCCTCCTAGGGCACTTTAATTGTTTAATTAGGAATTTAGTGCTTTATTTCAAAAATATTTATTTTTTCTCTTGGCTACCATGGCAACACCTTCTCCCAGGTTTCTTTCTATCTGTCTGGCTGTTCTCCTAAACCTGTCCTGTGCCTTTGTCTTTCTTTATGTATTCATTCATTTTACTTCAGGGAAGCAATTATTTGTTCTCATAGGGGACCATTACAATTAGAAATAGGAAAAAATCTGGCAGAGTTCAGGTGGATTTAGGGACTTGTTACTTACTTTTCCCTCATTTGTAACATGGTATAGATTTCAAAATGTCTTTAGTTCTCACTAGTGTCTGATCCCCTTTTTTTTTTTCTTTACTCCTGCTAATCAGCAATCTCTGTTCACTAATATTTGGTGTTGGTATACGGTTCATCATGACAGCTCACTATATAAGGAATTTTTAATCACCGATCCCATTGCAAACAGGTCCATTCCTTTTGTTTCCTTTTTCAGACTCCCAAGAAGCAAATCCTTTATAATGTCATATGACATGCTGACTTCTCGCTCCATCTCTGACCTCACTTTGACCCTGTGCTCCCACAGTGATCATACACACTCATGTCAGCTTATTTTAACTGAAATATGCCCTACATCACCACCTCAACATTTTTGTACTTGCTGGTCTCTTGGCCTGGAAGCCTCTTGCTATATTTATGCATAACTGGATCTTTCCCATCCATCAGGTATCATTTCAAATACATATCATGTCTTAAACGTGATATATACATACAATGTAATATTATTCAGTTTTAAAATGCACAAAGTATATTTTAGGTGCATTTTCCCCCATATAGCACCCCCACTGTCAACACCCTGTACTAATGATGACATTACGTATTTGTCAAAGCCTATGGAACTGTACAGCACAGTGTAGACAATAATGTAAATTATAGACTTTGGTTAGTATCAATACTTCAATATTGGGTCACTAATCTAAGAGGTCAATAATAGGGGTAACTATGTGTATGAGTGTATGAGAATTTCTTATACTTTCAGTGTAATTTTTCTGGAAATGTAAACCTAAAACTTCTCTAAAAATAAAGTTAAAAATGAAAAAAAAAAACGTTCTGATACATGCTATTACATGGAGGAAAAACTTGAAGACATCATACTTAGTGAAATAAGCCAGGCACAAAGGACAAATATTACATGATCTCACGGATATGAAATAATAAGAATATTCATATTCACAGAGGAAAAGTTAGAATATTGGTTACCAGTGGCTGGCATGGGTGATGGTAAAGGAGAGTCAGTGCTTAATTGGTACAGAGTTTCTGCTTAGGATGATGAAAAAGTTTTGGTAATGGATAGAGATAATGGTAGAAAATGTAATTAACACCACTGAAATGTAGAAAATGTAATTAACACAACTGAAATGGTAGAAAATGTAATTAACACCACTGAATTGTGGTGAAATTGTGTGAAAGTGGTTAAACGGGAAATTTTGGTTTGTATATAATTTACTAGAATAAATTTTTTTAAAAAACAAAAGAACTGTACAACACCAACAGTGAATACTAATGTAAGTTCTGGACAAAAAACAAGCAAAGAATACAAACAGGAGAACAAAACAAAACAAAACAAAACAAAATCTCCCTAACCACTTGATTTAAAGTTAACTGCTCCAAAGTCATCCTCTATCATATCCCTCTATCTATTACCTCCATCTTTTGTTTGTAGCTCTTCTATGTTTCTGAAAGTAGCTTAGTAATTTATTTATTTGCTTACTTGTGAACACTCTCCCTACTCTAATTCAAGGGGCATTCCATAAATGGCTAGTTTTATTTTGTTCATGGCTGTATCTTACACATTCACTGCAATGTCCCACTAGCATAGGACTAAATTAAATATTTCCTGAATGAATTAAACAGAGAGATTATACTTGTAAGACTCTCATACTTATTTCTACTGATAGTCTAAATTTAATACTATTTCAATAACAGAATAAGCCAATGATATCTCCAAATTGCCCAAACAAGTGTATCATAAAGGTTATTTCTGTCTTAGGCCTCTTCCATTTAACATTCAAGCTCTGCTACTTCTTTTAGATAAATTGGATATTCAGCCTTCTACTTGTGTAAATAGAAAGATAAATATCTCTATAACCTTGAAACCATACTTGAATCTCAGGAGTCCGGGAATCCCTTCAAATGGTATGTAGATGTGTATGTATGGGTTTATGTGTGAGTGGTATATGTGTATATATTCTTAGGAGAAAATTCACATTTTTTTTTTTCAGATTATCAAGAGTTCAAGGACCTAGGATAAACTGAAAAATTGCTGTTTCATATGCTGAGTATGCAACTGTTCAACAGGATTCTAACTATTTAACTGCTTCCATGCTTGTCAGATTAGAAACTTAAATAGTTGAACATTCATTTCCTAGAATTTCAAATAAATTAATAACACTTGTATTAAGTATCTACTATATGTAGTTATAGAATAGAGGAAGCAGTGACCATGGGGCAGTGGAGATGAATATATGGATAAAAGATTAATAATCTACTTCCAAGAGCTTCTAATACTATGTGTATTGTAATAGACAATGAAAATGATTTATATCATTTTTTACCTGGAGAATTTGAATAATTACTTTTTCATGAAAAAGAAGATCTATTTTGTGGAGTGGTCATGTAGCATTTTGAAAGCATTCTGTTGCTTAGCAGATAAAACCTGCATTATTTGCATAGTTAGAGCTAAATAACTTTTTATTTATTTTGTTATTGAGACTATCCTAAATTCTGACAGTCACTTTAATATATCTTTTGGCCCTTAAGTCTAGTATTTAATCAACCTTCATTGCTGTGACAGACTTTGAAGGCAAAGTTCAAAGTGGTATCAGATACAGAAAGATACATTTATTCTTTTACCCTCTATTATTTATATAATGTTACTCAAAGGTTTGATAATAAAATGATAAAATTAATAAATTTTAAATAATAAAATGTAAGTAATAATTATAATAATTATATTATAATAATTTTATAAAATATTATAATAATTTCAAGTAATTATAAACTTAATTATAAACTTAAATTGCCTTTTTTTTAGAGAATAATAATGTAATATTGTTAGCTTGGCATTTTATTCCTGAAGGAAGACATAATCATATTATTGAATATTAATTAGCTTTTTAAATTATCATTCAAAAATACTAGAAGCTATTTAAGTAATATAGCACAAGGATGGCATGATTCAAAAGAATTGTTAAAATTTAGAGATATTTTCTAATTAAAATTTTCCAGTTTTAAATTTTTCTTGCAGGTATTAGTTCTGCAAATAAGAGATATATTTTACTTCCATAGATTTGAATTAGAAAGCTATTTTAAAACTTAAGTCATTTTCACAAGAATATTAGATAATACGTAATTATGTAGCTTCCAAAAACAAGAAGAATTTTCCAGTGATAAGGTGTTTAACTTCTTTGTCATAGAGTCAAGTTACAAAATAGCATAAACGCAGTATAGTAGAGATAACATTATCTATGAGTCAGAGGTTATTCTAACTAACAACAAAAAAAAATGAGTTTAAAGTGCTGTTATAGAGATCTTACAATAATACATAGGCTGCCTCCCAGGGAGATATTACATGTTCCACAGGCTGTGGGAAGCATTGGCTGGCAGTAAATATTAGAATGTCTTCTATGCCAGGTAGCACTATTCCTTGTATGAATGCCTAAATTATTTCCAGATATGTCCTCAATTGTTTCCTTTATTTTATTGTTGGGTGTATAATATATATCAATTTAATCTGTGAAAGTAAAAACACAATTGATGGGGTGATAATAGAAAGATATTTTTCAAGTATCCTGTATTTTCTCTGTAGTAATTTCTTATTAATATTAAGTCTAAGTACCCTATGAAGATAAAGATATAGACTTACAAGACTTTTTTCAATATGAAGTATTTGAAAATAGCCATCGTGGATAGGGAATTTTCTCCAGTCTAGTCTGGAATCATCCTTGCGTAGCCCAAACTTTAGTGTTTGTTTCCTACTAACATTAAGTTTTTCTTCTGCAATGTTTTCCTGGAATATTGTTTTCTTATATCAGGACTTTAATTTTCTTCTCATAAACTCTAGTTATTTTATCCTTCATTGCTAATAAGTTTAATGTGTGCCTATAGATATTTTTAAGAACTGATTTTCTTCTGGTACTTGTCAATTAATTCTGGCTTCTCTCTCTCCTTAGCTATTTGTTTGATACAGAAGATTTTATTCTTTAACCTGCACAATCTAATGTCTTTGCACTGAGTTCTGTGATTTCTGCAAATTGAGGTAAAAGGCTGACTTATATTAATATCCTATTGACATGAAGAACAACTTCCTAAATGGATTGAGTCCTGTTTGTAAAAGCCACTGTGCCACCTCCCTATCCCACCCAAGTAGGAGTTTACCTGGATGTTATACATCCCATTGTATAATAACATAAATGCACTTTTATCCCCCAATCAAGCAGTACTATATTAGCATTTTAATACACAGTAACAGTCAAGGTATATTGTGTTAGGCAGAATATTGGAAATATATACATACAGGAAATAGAAATGGAATTGCCTAATAGGAGTCAGTTAACTTGGAAAAATTAATTACTTAATGTTTAGTGTCCAGCTTGATATAGAATAAAAGCCACGATGGCAGATGCATGTGAAAGTGAAAAGAGAGAGAAAAACGAAGGTTTCTTGCCTCCTTAGCAAATTTAGGTTTACAGATTTTGTTATACAAATTTAGAATTGTCTACATTTAAGGTAAATACAATTTTTAAAATGAATATAAAATGTCTTTATCTCTAGTACACTGAACACTAGCAGGATCACTATAATCTAGTTTAAGAATTGAGGTTTACTGGACCAATTAATTACCTTAAGATTGGATTTTAATTCCTTGGGATATATATTTTATATTATATTTGCCCTATTGCCTGGGATGCAATCTCTTGTGTTCCAACTCAATTTTTGGGGAAGGAAGGTAATCCAGGCTCCTGCATCAGTCACACTTTTGTTTTCCTAGGCCCTTGAGATTGTAGGAAGCAATGCTCAGTCTTTTAGCTACCTCTTTCAGATTGACAAAAAAAAAAAAAAACATTCAGGGCAAATGGAGCCCCAAATCGGAGGGCTGACTTTCCAGATTTTGATCTTTATCTTTCTTAAGGTAGTTATTCACTATCCTGTTGTCTCTCTCAAATTCACTGAGGGTAAAGGAAAAGGTCATGAGTAATTACAGTTTGATGTTTTAGTACCTGTCACAACTTCTTTAAGTACTGGTTTTTGCTCCAGTGTTTTTAATTTATCTTTTAACTATATAATTCTATATCATATAAAATTCTCAAAATGCATGAGTGACGTGTGTGTGTAAGTATAGATATGGCTAGATGATTTCATGGCTCAGGAAGTCCATTTAAGAAGTGTCTCTTCATTTCTTGCAAAATATCCTTCAAATACACACCATTCTATGCAATATCCTTCTTACTCCTTTCAAAGATTTAATTTTTCTTGAAAAGAATTTCTATGGATAGGAAACTAACAATATCCAAAATAATGTAGAATGTCCCATCTAGAAGCAGAATTTTCTAAAATGTGTTCACTCATTTAGAATATTCTAAGAGCATCAAGAATTTAAAGCCAGTCTTAGATTCAGTAGGTCAATTTCTTAATGAAAGGCCTCTGAAGAAATTTGTCTCTCATTTATCCACCACTTTTAGACCCACTGCCCTTGATGCATTGTTAATATGCACTGTTCTACTTTCTTGCTTGTGTTTTGAGATGATCTTATCACTGTGTATATAAATAAATTCTGGGTGACCATTTGTCCAGAAGATTAGAGGCAAGATTTAAACATTTCATTGAAGATGGACTTGGTAATATCCAAGGTACCTTCCAGTCATGAGATCTGTAATTGGGTGATTTTTTTTTTCAAACTAGTTTCCAAGGACTTTAAAGCCCATGTGTGTCTTTTCTTTTCATTAGAATAGTTCTGATTTCTGTGACAACTGCATTATTTCAGCCATTAGAATGTGTTATTTGCCTCTATGTTTACCATGCTTTTCTTAAGAATGATGATTATTCCTAGTGACCAAATAAGCTTAAAATGAGCAAATATGAAGCTGTTTACACTGAATGTAAATATGACTATACTGAATTGTCTTTGGCACTTATTCCAGAGACCAAGAAGTTAACATGGGTAGGAGTAAAGCCTTGGACTTTTTGTCTGTTTTGTTTCCTTTGAAGAGGACTATGTCACCTATGCTCATCCTAGAGTGTCATCCTAGAAGTATAAGCTTTTCTCTGTTTTATTTTTTCCTTATTTCATCATTATTTTACTATCAATTCATCAGGATAATTTAGAGCTAATGAAAGAAATGACTTTTTAGAAACCATCTAATCGCAGTATACTGAAAGGAAAAACATATTTATGATGTGGTTATATTATTTATAGCACAGGCAGAAAGACTTTTGTCCTATGGCTTTCTTAATTTTTTCCATGTATGGGGTTTAGGGCCTTGACTCTGAGCATCAAGTCTAGTCCAAGTAAAAGAGATACAGAATTTGAAATAATATTTGTCTTGAGAAACATGAAAGTACAGTGTTTTGGCTTTCAGGTGTCTATTTGTCAGGGATGAGACAGACAAACTTCAAGAATTTCAGGGCAATTGACATTCTAAAAGCACTAAGCCAGTTCCAAGACCAAGAATTTCTAAAACAATAATTACATGAAATCTCTAGTTTTTCTCTCATGACTCATTTTGAATTGATAGCCCTGGATATCCCTTCATTTGGAAATGTTGAATTTCTTTACCTTACATGTCCCCTGCCTTGTGTAATGATTGTAATCAATTCAATAATTAACATTCATTAATTGTCTTTTATGTTTAACAAGATACTTTCCTAGATTTATACTGCTTACTTGAAATTACCTAAACTTAAATATTAGCAAATATGGAGGATGTTTTCTCTGGAAGCAAACACATTTTTTCATGAATTATATTTGGCATCTTTCCCACATTGCTAAATACATTTAACAGTATTTAATTTAGGCATATTAACTCGTGAATATTTGGAGAACTAGAGAAGAAGCCTACAAAGAAGTGGAAATTTATCTGCTTTGTGTGTGTATGTGTTTAGCTTGAAATGATTGAAATTTTATTAGTTTATGCATCCAAAATTATATTGAACACCTGCTATGTGTCTTGCACTGTTCTAGATACTGGGACCACATTAGTAAGCACAGATAAGATCCATAACCTCATGGAATTTCTATCCTAGTGAATTTTACAATTACAGTAGAAAAAAGGAAGGGAATTTAAAAGTCATTGTATATGTGTGTATGTGAGTGTAATATATTATGTAATGCACAATATAATGTATTGTTATGTAATATACAACAAATGTATAATTATATATTTATATAATTTTTCTAATGAGAGTTAGTTCTATATAGAAATTGATGCAATGGGTAGGGACACAGTAAGAATTCTGAGGGAGATTCAGTTAGGGTATGCCCATTTTGCATTTAAGACTCTTGTATCTAATATCCAAGTGAGACTACATAGACCAACATGTGTATATGTTGATGATATCTAGAGGGTGTTTAACTTTAAATTGCATAAAATTGTCAAAAATTTATAAGAAAGTTAAATTCCACATTTTATATTAAGAAATATATAAGCCATGCTATTAAGTAATGTAAAATTAGCTAATAAAAAATATATACATTGGGCTCTGACTTGTACATCCAGTACTTCTTACCTACTATGGGTAAACATTTCTAGTTCACTCAATCTATTGTCTGTATGTATGAAATAGTTTTGTGTCCTATGTTCTGCTCTATAGCGTAAGGTGCTCTCCAAACTTCAGGTCTCTCACTAGACAATTCTGTCTGTACCAACCCTGGAAACAACTTCATGCTGCTGTAGTTTCTGCCCACTTGTAGAAATACAATGTCTCTCCCCCTTCCTTCCCCCTCTTAACTCTGAGGGCTGCATTTCTTTACAGAATCAGCTGCTCTATTCTGGTGTTAATTGCTATTCTTCTGCATTCTGGGTCTACTTCGTTGAATTTAATATCCCGTTTATCCAGAAGGATAACTTTTGCTTACAGCTATAAGTGAAAATGGACACATATTTACTCAATAATATGGGCAATGCCTTTAGGTAGTAGTAATTCTGGTTATTTAGTCAGTTTTCTACAAAATACATTTCTCTAAACACTACACCTGTGCAGTATTTGTTTCTATAAGAGTTCTTTGACAGATTAAGTTTGGAAAGCACTGTATGTCATCTTGTATTATTGGAGATTCACAGTTTTTCTTGATTCACACCGTATATTCATGGCAGATGTGCAAAAAATTCTTTGTAATGTTGTAATCCCAATTTTTCCCAGTCTTAATTGACCACAGAATCGATTCTTAATGTAACATAAATGACAGTTCAATCATCTTCGGTTGAATGGACTTTAGAAAATGTTTATAATGTTCTGTGAGTTACAGTGTCATATGAAATATTTTGAGGCTTACTTTTTTCTTTTTCATCCCAAATACCTTTCCTAATTTAATTCTGATTGCAAGAAGATTATAGATTTGCTTATTTCCTGCTACTGTTATTTATTCTTGAATTAAAAATACTATAAAATAGTGCTTTTTTCATCCTGAAAATATAAAAGGATACTTTTAATTTTAATTCAATATTTTCCATCTGTGTCCAAAAAAGAATGACCTCTTTTTTTCTTTATCTGTCTGAGAAAGGGCATATTAAGATGATATGGAAAGTAAGGAACAGAAAGCCTGTGCTTTATTAATCAAGCAAGAAACAAAAGGTTATATATACAGAAAGATTTTTTCATCTAATCATTCTAAGAATATTTTCTGATGAGTCACAAGTAATGCCTGGCCACATACCTAATATTTTATTCAAATACTACCTACAGATTAATAATCTGGATGGTTAAATGAGGGAAGAACTCCCATAGTCCCAGTCTTCACAAAGTTTACAGTCTAATTTAAGTGTTTTCAAACGAATGTAAACCATGATGGACAATGTTAACCGCAGAAGTTAAAGCCTTAAGCATAAATGTACTAATTCTCAAATATTACTTCCAGGTTCAATCTTTCAGGTAGTATATGGCATGTATATGTGACTTAAATACGGTTTCTGTCTTCAGTTAGCATCAAATGGAGCTACAGTTGAAAATGGATGCCCAATTGCTCAATAATATAAGCATTGTTTTCCATGCAGGAGTTCTGGGTGAAATTATTTAGACAGTGTTCTTAAAATGTATTTCTCCAAATATTATTCCTGCGTATTATTTGTCTGTACAGGGGTTCCTTGACATAATACGTTTGAAAACCACTGTATGTCATCTCTTCCTTAAATATGGTAGAAACAAGGCAGATCCATAAGTAATATTAAGGACTAACATTTATTGAGCATTTACTCTGGAATGGTACTTACATACACTGTCATTTATTCCTCACAACTTCTCTTTAAAGTCTATAATTAAGGGGCATGTGTTGGAGGCAGCCAGAAAAATGTAAAGCTAAAATGGCCAGCCGACAACAAATAACAGCCTGATCCTATATTTAGCCTTTAAAGAAGCAGCTCACCCTGTTCCCGCACCCGTGAAACTTTCCCGCGCCCTCGAAACCTTCCCGCCTTCGACAGATAACAAACCCTCCCTAGCAACCAACTGTGCCCAATCCCTGCCTAACATGTACTCCCTCCTCTTCCACGCCCCGCCTCCTGCTCCACCCCTTACCTTGCTTATAAAAGGTTGTGCACTTGCTCAATAAAACACCCCCTGCATACTCACCTCGTCTCCGCGATAATTCTTTCCCTCGCCGTCAAGGCCCCCCGGGAACGCCGACTACCTCCCGGCGCTCCCCCCTCATCCTGCCCGACAACAGGCATGTACTGCTATTAATCTTCACACATGTTCTTTGTTGAGAAGTGCTCAGTTTTGTGATAATGATCTATCACAACCATGATCGATTGCTTTCAGTCAATTGAGACAATCATGTTCTGTGATTTTTGAGCCTCCTTTGAAGCCAAGTCAGGATCACATGACTCAGTTTTGGTCAGTGGTAACTAAGGGGAAAACTAAGTATAAAGGAAGTGATCTGAGAAAACTTTTACTTTCCTAGTAAAAGGTGACAGTAACAAAGCCAGCCTGAGATCTTCTTTGTTTCTGCATTGAACCCTGATATTAAATACGCTGTGGCAGCAGCCATCTTTTGACCATCAAATAATAAATATTAGAATAAATTCTAGTATGCTACGGATGATGGCTTAGGAACACAGAAACAGTTTAGATTTCTGTCTGCATCAAAAACAAGTTGAACCAAGTTGCCTGCAATAGCCTACTTAAGTAACTGATAGTTTTTGTTGTTGTGACATGTAGTTAAAATACACTTCAAGCCAATATATTGTTATTTCATATTTTTGTGAGGCCAAGGGAAATACATAGGACTTATTGAGACTGAAAGACTCAAGTTCATGAGGAAATAAGTAAGAAAGCTGAAGTTCAAGCTGATTCTAAAATCATCACACATATTATACATGCATATGTAAGAGGATAGAGTAACAATCAACCCAGCGAACAAGGATAATTTCCCAGAAATAAAGTAGCAAGATCATGTTATGTGAAAATTATTACACTGATATTTTTGAGTCATTATTATAAGGAGCTATTTATGCAGGTACAGTTTTGTCCAGCAAAATTATAAAACTGAAAACAAAATTAGGAAAGAGGTAAAAAAAAAGAAAGTAGAGATGTGAATACATCTGTTTCAATTTAATTAGCCATTTTAATTTTTTCTTGCATTAGTGAATGTTTCTATTCAAGCTTCTTTTATTTAATCATATGTAAAATATCAGCTCCTATCTATAAAGACCACTGGACATCTTTAAAGACAATATCTTTCTCTGACTTCTCAATAGTTAATGAATAGTTTTTCTAACCATTTACATAGACTCTACATAGAATCTACATCATTGGATCTGAGCCTGGTATCTTGCTGATTGAACTCTTTGAAGACCATTTTATCATGTGTCTGTTTATATTATATGACATGGTAAATAATATGGACAAAATAAATTGTGAGGCAAAGTAGAGAACAATGTTCAATAGCTATAGAATGGACTGTGTGACCTCAGAGGTCATTCCTATCTTGAATGTGTGTGGATCTGTGATTTTTCTTTGAGCTTAAATGGAATCTGTTGATGGAATTGCTAAAACTCTATTTTGTTTGTTTCAGTTTTCTAAAAGTTTGGGCAAGCCTTTCAAGATTTCTTATTCCTATTCCCTTCTACTATTAGGTTTCTTTATCTTATATTATCTTATGGTGTCTGAGATTATTTTTCCTATTTTCCACTTTAGAAAACATCCAAGGAGTTCAATCTTCATTCATTTTCTCTTCTAATCAATAATTGTGTATGTGTTTGTATTTGTACCTTTTCTGCATACAATAAAAAAATGGGAGGCAAGTTTCAATTCAATAAAATAGCCTAAAATAAATGTTTAAAATATAATATTAGAGCCTTGAAAAAAATAAATAAGAAGATAAAGCCCTGTGGACATAAAGAATATATCTGTAGGCCACATGATTCTGCATATTTATAAAAGTGAGCTACAGCCATGTTTTTATGGTTACCATTGATTGAGTATATACCATATATAAGATGACACATTCTCTCCTCTCATCCCTGCCAACACAGCCAGGCACATAAAAGAGATCCGCTATTATTAGCTGGTTGCTCCTATGTTCTTTGAGACTGGAGAAGTCACCATATTAATCTGCTCTTAATAACTAAGAATTTGTTCCAAACACTAAGCATAATTTGGGATGATCTGAGATCTTCTTCTTCACATTAGTTGAATTTTTTAAGAGTTGTATTCAAGTTAGATCAAAATGCAAGGGAACTATTTTATATATTTATATTGGAGAACATCAAACCATCTGTGAGAAGCTTTTAGCTTCTTTTGTCAGAAATGAATAACTTCTTTTGCCAACATTGTTCTCTGCTCTAAAGTTTAGAAGTGGTCTTTCGGTCTTCTGGACATTTCACAATTCTTAGTCTACACCATCTGTACAGGACTTCCAATATTCTAATTTCTATAACTATAAATTGTGCTAAATCTGGCATTTGCAAATGCTCTTAATTCTTTTTCAGGACAGTCTCAATCAGTTGATTTCTATGAAGGCTTTTCCTTCTCTTAATACATGTAACAAAATGCTAGTTTTGCTGTTCACTGAGGAGTGACTTCTTAATTTGCATCTTATATTCTCTACATAATATGTAGAAAATGTTGGGAAAAAGATGACATGGGTTCTAGGTCTGTATTTTGCTTGCTCAGTGTGTGACTTTGGACAAAAAAAATAGACTCTCTGAATCTCATTTTTCATGCCCTTTATATTCCAAAGTGTTATGATTATAAACACTACAAAATGGTTAACTCCTAAAGTTTCTGAGAACACAGAAGATGAACATGGTATTTGATGTACTCTCTTTATATAATTCCCAACTTTATCCCTATACCTGGCTAAGTTTGTATGACGACTCTGATAGAAAAGTAGTGACTCTGTAGTTGTGACCTTGAAAGAGACTCAGATAAAACAATTATAGTGATCATTTCTTTAGCATCTATTAAGTGCTAGTTACTTATTAATTTCAATAACATTTAATTCCCCCATAAACCTAATAGAGGAGGTTTTATTATTCTCCATTTTAGATAAAAAAATTGAGTTCTAAGTGTAAATATTTTAAAAATGATCATGTGTAACAGCTTCCAATGTGTCCTTGGGAATACTCCAAACTATTTGTCTATATTTCTACTTGCCTCAACCAATATGCCAGTGTGTCCAACAGTATTATAACACTAAGCTATCAAATAGAATGACCAGGTATTCCATCCTGTAGTTTTGTGAAGTATATGCATATTTGCACAGGTAACAAAAATATAGATTTCAATTATTTTTAATTACTGTGGATAAAGCCAATATTATCTATATTAAATTTTAAGCAAAGCAATCCCCACCATTATTAGTAAACACTCTTCCATAGACTAGGCACTGAGACTTGCTAATAAATTAATGTTCTCCTGAAGTCATGGCTTTCTATATTTTAGGTAAATGTGTTGCCTACAGTGTTATCATGAAATATAACCTGAGTAGCTCAACAAAACATGAGAAATGTTCAATATCAGAAAGGTTGGTTAGGGAAAGAGGCATTTCCATATGGCAATGGGATCTTTCATAATAGCTTAAATCCCCCTTCTTCTTCAGTCCTCTACTCCCTATTCTAACTCACCCAAACACAAACTACACAGCATGACATAATGACACATTCATTACAGGGGAATAAAAGAATGGATAGGGAATTTCACATGAAATCTATATCCCCATTCCTTGTTTTTGTCTCTTCTTATTCAGAAACAATAGATTTTTTTACCCCCCGAAATAATAATACATGTCAATATTTATTAGGCTTTATTTCTGACCATTGGAACTGCTTTCTTGGTATTGCTTGATATGAAAATGGCCAGAGGGAGAAAATAGCCGGGACCTAAATTATAAAGGAATGTTAAGTTCTATATGACCTCTTCTATCTGTGGAGCAAAAGGTAGAAGCAGCAGCAGTTTTGTAAACTAAGGGTGAAGCAGGACAGTTCTCTCTCAATACAGTAAGTGCTGATTAAGATATTAAATCACAAGAAATAAAATCAAAGTATGTTCAAGAGCAGAGATGTGAATGCCTAACTTAGGGGGAAAAACGTATGAGATGGCGGGAGGGGTTCAGAAAGTAAATATTCCTTGCAGTCCAGATCTATTTTGATTTAAATACTCAACAGAAGGAAAAAGCCAGGCAGATGTGAGGATCAGAATCATTTCTTAAAACCCCAGCTTTCTATCCAATCTCCACCAGCACTTTATTCCACTACTCAGCCCAATTCTGAGCAGACCCTCTGTTAACTTAATACAGGACATTTTATATGGGAGGACAAGCCATTAACAGATGGAGTCTGAGACTCAATTGTTCCTTTGGGAGGACCGGGGAATCCTGCACTATAAAGGGGGTGAGTTAAGCCTATAGGGATAGTAACAGGCCAGATGGAGAAGGGCTGGGAAGGCCATGGTAAGGGATACTAAAGCTTATTTTAAGGGCAATTTAATCATTATAATCAAGAAAGTTCTGAGATCTTATTTATATTTTTAGAAGTTTTCATATGTTCAATGGATTGTGCATGGCCAAAAGCAGAAGGGAGACCATTGAGAAGGCAAATCATTACCTGCAATTCATAATAAATTCACACTAATTCATTACCTGCAATTCATATGAGAATTTATGGTGATTTGGACGAGAGTAATGACAATGGTTGAATTAAGAGTAAAGATCACAGATGAAATATCAACAGGTTTATTATTTTAGGGAACAATAGCAGGGTAGAAACTAGCTTAAGAATCAGATACTATACTGACTGGATTCACTAAAGGAGGAATCTATTGAGACAAGGCAGCAAGTGAACTGTGAACTAAAGTCATATGAGGATAGTGGCTTTTTAAATGGGCAAGTTTCAGTGGTAAACATTGAAAATTAGTTTTCGCACTCTTGGAAAGAGAAAAGGACCTTCTAAGAAGGTAGGAATACATAAGAAAAGGAGAGAAAGGGAAGGGAAGAAATGCAAAAACCACTGAGTCTGGCTGAATTGGTTTAATCAAAACTGAGATGGAATTCAGAATCAGTTTTTAATGTTGTATACTGGAAGTCCAAGGCAAAATAGAAAGTAGTTAATCAAATATATGAAAACCTTGGGTCAGTGTATAAAAGTGGAATAGTTAAGAGGAATTTGAAAAGCTCCTATGTGACACTAGGGCAGCATTTCTTAAAGAGAGAGTTACAATTTCAAGTCCTAGAATAGGAATTATTGGTAGGAACTCCTGTAGTCATAAAGATTTGAGACCAATGAGATAAGGATTTTAAATTTTATTCAGTAGACAACACTGTTTTTTAAAGATTTATTTTTATTTATTTATTCCACCCCCCTTGCCCCTTGTGCTCGCTGTCTGCTCTCGGTGTCCATTCACTGCGCATTTCCTCTGTGTCTGCTTGTCTCCCTTTGTTGTATCATCTTGCTGCGCCAGCTCTCCACGGACGCGCGCCAGCTTACCCTCACTAGGAGGCCCAGGAACCGAACCCAGGGCCTCCCATATGGTAGACTGATAGGAGCCCAACCACTTGAGCCACATCTGCTTCCCCAGTAGGCAACATTTTAAGTAGGAGAACGACATGATCAAAGGTATTGTTTAGAAAATAATCTTTGGCCATTTTTAGCACAATTAGAAGGGGGAGAAAACAGAAGCAGGGAAACCATTTAGGAGGTCGTGCATATAGTTCAGTTAAGGGTGATGATGGCTTAAACTAGAACAGTTATTCTAGGAATGGCTATGAGGACACAGGTGGAAGATATATTTTGGAACTTGATTCTATATGATAAGATAATTGATTTGGGCAAAGAATGAAAGAGAAAACCACTACGAGGAGGCAAAATGAGGGTGATTGTAATACCCAAATGCTAGTTTAATGTGATATTTAAATGTAATTCCAATTATACTATATTCTGTAGCCACATCACAGTAACTGAGAAATAGATCTTTTAGCTGCTGACTAGCTAGATTATACATTATCAGTGAACATTTTCCTGCATTTAAATATACCCTTTATGCCAAGAGAAGAAATTCAGATCTCAAACATTCAGGAGTCAGTTCAATTCAGATGAAAGCAGTCAATTATGGATGCAAGATATGAAAATACAGATGTATTCACAAATAAACATTAGGAACTCTAGGCTGGCATCAACAATTATTTGAAATCATTTTATTAATCAGCATGTTCTTGAATTAAAATAATTGGCTCTTGCAGCACAGTAGTAATCATCCAAATATGTACATAAGGAATAATTAAATCCATTTTATAAGTAAATATGGTGACTTTTCACACTGACCTCTACAGAGATTATGATGTCTTCAGAATAAAGTCTATGAAAAAAACGGTGGATATTGGTAGTGCTCTTCCCTGTTGTTGGAGATGCTGTGACATATGTGTGACAAAGTATCATTTATTATCATTATTGATGTTTCCCTCAGTTCTCCTGGGAGCCAAGTGTCTTCATACACTCTCCAGACTGTAATACAAATATAACCTTAAATATTCATTCACACTAAAGAGAAAAGACTGATAATTGATCAATATTAATTTTCCCAGTATAGAGCAGTGGGGTTTGCAGAGTAGGTAGAGGTATAGATGAGATAAAAATGGCAGAAGGTTGATAACTGTTAAAGTGGTTGCAGGTATATAGGGATCAATCTATTTTTCCACTTAGGTTTGTATATGTTTTAAACTTCCATAGTGTAGCCTTTTGGCAATTTGATGTACTTATGAATTCCAAAAATAGATATTGGATTATGCTTGTAAACTGATCTGTTCATCTAGGCGCAATTAAGTTATAATTAGGGCTTTGATTGGGCCATGTCAGTAGGGTTGAGCCCTGCCCCTTGGTGGGTGGGGAATCAAAGATAAAAGACATGGCAAAGGACAGAATTGGAATTTTGAGTTGGAGTTTTGATGTTGGAGTTCTGATGCTGAGTTTTAATGCTGGAACCTGGGAAGTAAGCACACATAGGAGCTTGGTTGTGAGGAAGGCCCCAGGAAAAGAGATGAACTGTTCACCTGATGGTTCACAGCTGAACTTGTGGGGAGAGGCAAAGCCTTGAGAGCTTCATAGTCTACAGCTGACCTTGTGGAGGAAACAGAGGAGCCAAGCCCAGAAAGAAATGGAGCCCTGGGAAGAGAGTAACTCAGGAAGCCTGAACCCTGGCAAATGTCGGCAGCTGTCATGCTCCAACACGTGGCAACAGATTTTAGTGAAGGAAGTAACTTATGCTTTATGGCCTGGTAACTGTGGGCTTCTACCCCAAATAACTACCCTTTATGAAAGCCAACAGATTTGTGGTATTTTGCATTAGCACCCCTTTGGCTAACTAATACACATAGTAAATCATCAAAAAATTTATAGGCTTTCGAATTAGGAAAATCTGGGTTCAAATCCTATCTCTCTTAATGACTAGCTCTATTATCTTAGACAAGTTCAAACATTGGTAGCATCAATTTATTCATCTGGAAAATTATGATAATATTTTCTCACAAAAATTTGCTATACGGACAAAATCAAAAGTTTATGAAACACTTTGATCATAATTCAGAGCCATGATTTGCCTATATGGTATCTTTGTGTGAATATACAAATGCTTCCCTTTCTTAAGACAGTTTTCTACCATCTACCAGAAAAATACCATTATGAATATAGAAATTTACAAATGACTTCCTGGTGAATGGTGCCATTAGCATTTTGAAGTACATATCCTATAGAACTACATGCAGCAGCACTAAAACTAACTACTAAACATGATATTTTTGTAATAATTCTCAGTCATAAAAACTGTATCACATTGGTGGAAAGTCATGACACCACAAATCCAGTGCATTCTGAGGCGTCTGAGGATCATCAGGACACATTCCATAACTTCCTACTTCCCACCCAGGCCTAATCAAATTTCAGCTTTTCTGTGTCCTGAATTTTCCTAGTTGGACCATATCTGTCAGACAAGAAATAAAACAAAATTATATCTTATTTCAGCTTCGCCTATTTTAATTCAGCAGCTAGGAAACTGGAAAGTGGGTCGCCAGTGCCACACATGTAGGGACAGCCTCTCCTGGTAAAGGGACAGGCAAACTCAACTCAATTTCCATGCTTTCCATTTGTCTTTTATCCCTAATTGTCTTATTTTGCACTGTTTCAATTGTAAACTGTTTCAAATGGTTTTGATGTAGAGAAACAGGGTTTAAATCCTTAATAAATGCAAGCATAAGAACAAATTATGTTCACAATAGAAAATGGGCAAAGCTTCACATTTTTTGGAATTGCTGTGCAGAGATGCATTTTATGAGTTGTGAGGCTGTGTTGAGTAGATTAATGCCAATGAGGTAGCAGGACTCAACAAACTATTTCACTGTCTTGCCACAATTAGATTCTGTGTGCTTTTTTAAAGCTGAAATTCAAGGATAGCAGGTCAGAAAATGAGTGATATTCTGCTTGATATTATCATGTCTCTACTTTGTGACTGCGTGAATTAAAGGCACAATTTTTAACATGACTCCAAATTGTACAGATAGGGATGATTTTTTTTGCCTAGCACATTTTATTAACCATAAAATCCCTTTAGAAATTCTTTTATTAATTGTAATTAATTTTCTCAGCAAACTTTAGATGAATTCATTTAGCTTCATGCAGATAAATAAAATTACTTTTATTAATATTGGATTTTCTATTAACCACATCTTACTGAAATTAATAAAGATTAATTTAAATAATTGAGACATTGTTTCACATTTTAGTGCCAAGTTTTAAAGGTGATCTACTTTAAATGTTACTATAAAATTTCTTTATCGTCTGTAATCACTGTAAGTAGATATTATTAATCAGCTGTTTTTAATGCCACCAATAAAGGCTAAAATAGATACAAGAACTACGTTAGGAAATAAACTAGTTATGCATTTTTATCACAGAGAATCCATCAATGAAAAATAAATCATTTATGACACAGTAACATGTTTTCAATTTAGTCAAATAAAATAATAGTAAAGTTGTAATTTACAAAGCAATTACTATGCACCAAGCACAGCATGCATTATCTCATTTATTCCAGAGGCAGACATGATTATGACCCCCAATTTACAGCTGAGGAAACAGAGGCACAAAGAAAGCAAGTAATTCTTCCCAGATCACATAGCTAGTAAGTAAAAGAGCCTACACATCCGTCCAAAACTCTTGAATATGAAAGTTCATACCCTTAAGAATTCTGTTGCTGGGAACCAGATGTGGCTAAAGTGATTGAGCTCCCACCTACCACATGGGAATTCCCAAATTCAGTTTCTGGAGCCTCCTTAAAAAAAAAAAAAAAAAAAAAAAAAAAGAGGAATATACAACAAACAGACACAGCAAATGCAAACAATTTGGGGGCATGGAGAAATAAATAAATAAAATAAAATAAAAAATCCTGTTGCCTTGAAGTGTCATCATGCCAAAGGAGGAATAGTTTATAAACTCGTGGCAGTGAGAACAAAATATTGTTCTGACCAAGAATTTTATACCTTCCTTTGCAGAGATTTGTTTAACTTTAATGTTTTTGTACTGTCCTTATAACTGAGAAATGGAAAATTTATTTTATGAAAAAGATTACACCTAAGTGTTGCAAAAGGGCTCAAAACTTGCATAATCTAAAGTTTTCTACACATGGGCTAAGATTCTGATAATGTTCTCACCCCTACGCCCTTTAGCCCTACTGGGGATGAAATGAGGTGGCTGAACATCAGAGAGGGGAGGGGAAAAAGGGCTGTGTGTGGAAAGCCCCTCAGGTGACCTAGATTAAGACTCCAACAGGCCAGCAAAGACCACTGTTCGAATCTTCTTTTCATGGTCATGTAATAATACGAGGCAGACCAAAGAGGAATAAAGTTGATAAAGCAACATTCTGAAAGGAGTGAAATGTTCCGTCACTGGAAGCAGCAGAATATTCATGCCGTTGATGGAAATAATTTAAATATAAATAGTCAACTATAGTAAAAGAGAGTTTTTAATCCAAATTATATAAAATTAGTAGAAAGCACTAGAGGAAAACTTAATCCAGTATATGGAATTTTATTTAATACAAACTCACACTCACTCACACACACACACACACACACACAGAGGGAGGGTGAGAAAAAGAGAGACCCTACATTTTAAATATAGTAAAATTCTCAAATTACTGTTTTGTGACTCCTTCCTAGTGAATTGGTGAGAATATCATGTGAGTATGACTAAGAAAAATAGCACAAAGCAAATCCTATACTTATTATTTCTACTCTAACTTTTCCTCATTCTGTATCACCCTCACTCAGTCTTCTTATTTTTATATCATTTTGATTCAAAATGCTTATGTTATTGGATCTTTTATAGTAATTAAAAATTAATCTCAATCTCTATCTAGAGTAGACCAAATAAGGTTTTCATCAGCTATTTACATTGATCTACCTATTTTGTTTCCTATTAACTACTTCACTGACCTGTATGAAGCTGAAACTTAGGTGATGTGGTGGCCACATCCAGAACCCCCTTCAAGATTTTAGGGTATATTTTCTCAGCTGCTAGGAGTGCTGCAAGCAGACAATTCTCAGATGCCAGGCCTCTTAGGCGATTGCCTCAGCATAAGAAAATTTCCTGCCCTAAAATCACCACTTTTCTTTAAGGCAGCTCATATCCAATGACTGATCAACCCAAGGTGCTAAGGGAATAGCCAACACATGCTGGCAGAAGCTGGAAGAGTACACATGCAACTCAGTTCTGAGGATGCTGGACCAAGCAAGGGGTAACAAATTTGTATGGAGGACAGTTTATCAATATGGGAGCATTCTCATGGACTACAGGATTTAACATCTTTGTGAAATCTTGGGAAATGGTGTAGATGTGATGCTATGTCAGCTCCCCAAAATATAAAAAAAGCAATGGCCCACACTGCTGAATTGCCATGGCAGTTGGTAGAAGAAAGGATTAAAAGGCTCAGAAATGGGTAAGTTAAAGTAGATATGCTTTGTAATAAAACCCACCAATGATTATTGTATGTGGGAAGATGCAGAGGATGCTCCGTGATGCAATAAGAACTGTAATAGTTAGAGGGGCACCAGAATCAACAGCAGTTCTGTGGTTACCTCTATTTTGTAGGCTAGACCTAATGGAAGGAGAAAATATACAGAATTTATATTCAACAGTAGCAGTGGGAATGATAGGATCCTGAAAATATTGAAGCCACTGTCAGCCTGTAACCATCATAAGCCAGGTAGGTGCAACGAACACAATGAATGGCAAATTCAGAGTGGCAACTAAGTGTATCTAATGGGAGAGATTTATAGAGATGATTAACAGGTAATAGTATCTCTAGGAGCAAAATATATGAGGAGTCAATAAGGACACTATGGAATTTGTACAATCAAAATAAACCTAGGAAAGAGAATTGGTCATCCCAATAAAAAGTCACAACCCTCTGTAGTTTCCTGACTAGTACCAGTATTCAGAGATTGAATCAATCACTAGAGGCAGATATACCTGAAGAGAAGGACCTCCAAGAATATGGCAAATGTACACAGTGATATTTCCTCCAGTTCTTACACAGAGCGACCAGCTTCCATTTAATCAGGTAACTGTATACTGGGGAGAGAAGAATATCCAAGTATTGATAGAACTGTTGGACACAGAGTTAGAGTCGACTCAAGGTATCACAGTGATGTTCCTGTTAGAGTGGGGTTTGATAATACATGGAGTTTGGATGAGGAACAGCTTACAATGGAACTACAGGGTATCTCTGAACTCTCCAAGGATCATTTTTCTGTTCTCCAAATGTATAATTGATATTGACCAATCATCACTTCTAGGCTCCTGATATGATGATTAAAGACTATTAGTGAGGAAGACTGCAAAGAAGTTTCTGAAACTCATCCCCCAACACACCCTAGAAAGATAGTAAATCCAAAACTATAAGGGTTCAAAACCCTTAAAAATCTAATGGAGAGTAGATGACGACCATCACATGTATCCTTTAAATTCACTATTCTCACACCTACAAATCTAGGTGTATCCTGGAGCATGACAGTACACTAAAACAAATTCAACCAGGTAGTAACTCCACTTGCAGTTGCTGTGCTAGAGGTAGTATATTTGCAAGAGCAGATTAACATGCCCTAAAGGACATGATATGTAGCTACAAACTTGACAAATGCATTCTTTTATATTTTAATCAGAATAGAGAATCTGAAAGAGTTTGCATGCACATGGAACAAGCAACAATACATTCACTTTTCCCCAGGGCTATATTAGCTCTCCTTCTCTCTGTCATAATCTAGTCCTAAAATATCTGGACCATCTGGATATCCCAGAGAACATAATATTTACTCAGGACATTGACATTAATAGACCAGATAAACAAGAACTGGCTATAATGCTGTATGCTGTGATCAGACACATGTGTTCCAGTTGGTAGGAGATTAAACACTGTAAAGATTCAGGGTCCTGTCATATAAATAAAATTTTAGGGATCTAATTGTAAGGACCACACTGGTACAATCCCTCCATAGTAAAATACAATTGCTTAAATCTTACATTTCCCACCACACACACACAAAGGAAGTCCAGTTCCTAGTAAACCACTTCAGGTTTCTGAAGCAGCATAATCTAAATGGAGAACTACAATAGTGCATAATCTAAGTACCACAAAAGGGTGTCACTTTGAGTGGGACCCAGAAGTGGAAATGTCACTGTAGTAGATCTAGGTCCTTCCACTTGAACCATACAACACTACAAACTATATATATTTAGACGTGTATGTGGCGGGAAAAGATGTGTGGAGCTATGGCGAGTGGGAGAATTACAATACAGGGACCTTGAGTTCTCGTCTAACAAAACAACTCCTGGAATAAGATTGCAATCTAGTAGAGTTGGAACACATGACTACGGGATAAAAAATGACCATGCATATGGAATTACCCATATTGGGCCAGATTCAGTGTGTTTACCCCTTGTAGGATTGGGAGAGCTCAGGAGAAATGCCACATAAAATGGAAATGATAATCCCATGTTCTAGCATGAGCAGGACCAGAGGGCACAACAAACAAGCAGTAAAAGCAGGTGAACAAGATTCTCATATCACCGACAACTCTCAGTTCATATGTATGACTGTATAAATTCCTTCTGACAAAATGACAGATGAATCGTTCCTACATTGTTTTACAAATAGGTCTCTTTGTTATGTGGATACAAGCTGAAAATAGATGACAGCCATACTGTAACCTAACTCAGGAATGACTGAGAAATAGTTAAGAAAATCTCTGCCAATAGATGGCACTTACTACAATGCAACTAGTTTTTCCACTTTGTGGAAAGACCAAGTAAGCAGAGAATAGAATATATAGAGACCTGTGAAGAAGTGAAAATAACCTGGCTGGCTTTTCTGGAGCTTGTTAGGAAAAAGACTGGGTGGGAGATATGGGGGGGCTGTCTGGGACAAGGAAGTCTGGCATAGAAATAGATATGAATATATATGAATAGATATGAATATATATAGAATATATATGTGGAAGTATATATGAACTATGAAAATCTCTTCATCAAAACTTAATACCTACCAGGGAGCATCCACCATAGAAAAGGCAGTAAATAACCAGTAAGAAAGAATGATTCAGGCAGTTAACATCAGACAGCTTCAATCATCAGTCAATCCAGCACTGAAATGATATCACATAAATTCAGTGGCCATAGAAGGAAGACAGAGTCTATGCGTACATTTGCCACCATGCACTCCCACTTACAAAGCCTAATATAGCTACTGCTACTGCTAAATATCCAACATGCCAAAAAGACAAATTCTAGTCTCCCCATATGTATAATTAACTTCCCCTTGGTGGCAAGTCGACTACCTTGTGTCCTTTAACTGTGGAGTATCAGAGTAGACATATACTCCAAGCATGGATTTGCCTCCACCACCAGCAGAACCTCAACCAGCATTAATAAGAATGGGTTTATAGAACATATATTTCATCAGCATAAGATACCATAAAATGTTGTCAGTTCAGGGGAACCCATTTTACAACAAAGGAGGCATAACAGTAGGCCCATGACCAAGGGGAGGAACTGGTCATGTCATATACTGCACCATCCAGAAGCTGCTAGCTGCTGTACCTCCTCAAGGCACAGTAGAAACTATATTTAAAATATGATACTTAACAATGTTGTAGAACCATCTTCCAGGACACAGTAGACCTTATACGACACTGAGTTTGTGACTGGAAACATAATGGATCCAGAAAATGAAAAGTAGAAGCAGAAATTTCCCCATGATTCCCAATAACTAATTGGCTAATTGGGAAAATTATACTCTACAGGCTCACAACTCTCTTCTGTAGTGTTGATAGTCCTCATCCTGAAAATAAACACACTTAGCCAAGGAACACAGTGAGAATCCCATTAAACAACAAGCTATAAATAATACCTAGGCATTTAGGGCTTCTTATGTCAGATGCCAACAGGCCATAAGAGTCACTCTCTTGGCAGGGGTAACTGACCCTGATCAAGAGAAGGTAGCATTGTTGTTACACAAAGCAGAGAGGAGTATGTGATGTACTTGGGTGCTCCCCACCTAGATATGATGTTAGTGCAGCGATCCTGGCCTGATAAGGCTCTAGTAAATAAGGTTCTGGATGCCTCAGGGATGAAAGAGTGGGTTAAGCCACCTGCTAAGCTGCTAAAAATCGCAGAGAGGGTAGCTTAGGATGAGGGGAATCTGGAATGGATGATAAAAGGAGACCATGAGTGTAGGTTTCAGCCCAGGGATCAGCTGCAGTGGTAAGGAGTGTAGCTCATCCCACTGCCTTCATCTTCCATGTTATCCCAAGAAGATTCCCTGCTAGAATCTTGGAGGAACTGTTCCCCAAATAGATATTAAGCAGTGTAGCTGAACTGCACAATGGATGAAATATGGTAGACATGGAAAGGTGTTGACCAGATCATCCACCAAGGAAAAGCTTGCTATCTGTAGACTGCCTCTATGTGGCAGCTCCATCATGGCTTGCCCAAGCTGCCAAGAGTCACCTTGCTTAAGCTTGCCCTTTCCTGTAAGGCCTACACCCAATCTGATCAGAGTGGACATAAAAAGTTCTAGCCATTTGGGCAAAATGTAGGAATTTGATGGGACATATATGCTATTGGGATGGATAAGAAATGTTTGAGCCTGAATTTCAGTTCAGCCTCTCCCTCTACCAAATCCTGTTTCTCCCCAGTCCCTTATAAACATAAAGATCTCTAATCTTACATGCCAAACTGTGTGCTTCTGTTTACTATAGACCCTAATTTGTGACACATGCATGTATATGTATGTATATTGTAATATGTGTACACACATGCATTTTTGCAATTATCATTGTGTACATGCAAATTTATGATTGTGTAGCAACAAAAAGCTTCGCCCATCTTTCTGTTTAGTCTTCATAATAATTACAAATTTAATAACTATATCATTACTAGCTATAATAAAGAATTTCAATATTACTGTGCACTGCAGTTACTATTAATATTTTGTGGGGTTTTTTGTTTGTTTATTTTATTTGTTATTTGTTTTGTTTTTTTTCAGGAGGTACTGGGGATTGAACCCGAGACCTTGTAAGTGGGAGTCAGGTGCTCACCCACTGAGCTACATCCTCTCCCCTCATTTTATTTTTAATGAGACTTTCTGTGCCTTATACTTTGTGGCATCTGTGAGTTATAATCTAAATAAGTTCCCTTGGTTCTTATTTTTAGATCACAGTTATTCAAACATCTTTATTGTTATTGTTACATACTATCTCATTGCTTTTTGAAGTATTTATATCAATTTATAATGCCAACAGTATTTTATCTCTGATCCAGTTTCACTATAACTTTGCTAACAACAGCTATCTCATTGGTAACTTTTGATCATTTTATTAGTACAAAACTGTGGCTTCAAGTTTGCTTTCATATGTGTTTTTGGATCACTAACTATGGTGAAAATATTCTCATGAGTGTTTACCACTTGCACTTCTTTTTCTGTTAATTGTCCCTCAGGTCTATGTAACTATTCAAAATTCAGTACCACATGAAGAAAAATAAGCATTTTCTTATGTTTGGTGGTCTTTAATTACTTTCAAGAAAAAAAGAGGAAAAACTTTTGACATTTCCATTTTCCAGGATGTTACATTTGTTAAGATAAACAAAACCTCATGACATAATAATGTGATCAATGAAAGATAACTGAGAAAGTTAGAGAACAAGTCTTTCCAGATTATTTTTGAGGTTTCTTGATGCCAGATGCTCTTTTGCTGAAGCTGCCTTATTGACAGTGCATAAATAACTGAAGAGTAAAATTAAACTGAAAGAAAACTATGGAAAAACAGTGTTTGAAAGGCAAAGCCAAGGAAAGAAACAAGCTATATATTCCTTAAAATCATAGTTTAAAAAAGACTATAATTCTCTAAAGTTCATAAAAAATAACATACCATTAACTTTAAAGTGTAATTGATTGCACTGTTTTCAGGAAACTGTAGTTAAAGAAAATCAAAAGACAAACAAAACAAGGACTGAAACAGGAAAATAATTAGCTAAAGGGATTCTAACAGGAGAATGATTAAAATTGTTAAGGAAATTATAAGCCAATTATTTACATTTCCATATTGTTTACTAAAATAGATGATGTTTAAAGTTATTAGACACTATTACTGAGACTGACAAATAGCATAGCTACTACTCTCCCCTTCACTCATTCTCTCCCTTCTCTTGAGTCCAGCTGCTCTTTTTAATTTCCTCCAACACACCAGGCACCCTCATGGCTGAGGACCATTACTTTACTCACTCCTCCCAGAATATTCTTCACCAATATTCTTCTCTTGGCCAACTTCCTCAGTTTTTGAAAGTCTTTCATCATCTCAGTAAGAAGTACTCAGACCATTCTATAAGTAACAGCATCAGCCTTATTTATCTTATTAACTGTACATCCTATTAAATGAACATGCATATTTAATTGGTTCAAGTCTATCTTTTCTCATTAACCAAGTTTAACATTTAATATAACAGAATATATTGTATATACACATATGTATGTATGTTTGTATTTGATATTATGTAAGCTCCATGAGGTCAGGAATCTTTGTACTTTTTCCCACTGATTGTTCTATTTACTACTTGCAGGGTCTGATATTAGATGAATGAATGATTAAATAAATATGCCATTCCTTCCATCACAACCTAAGCATTTTGCCTTTGTATTCTGAATTTGTGTTCTGAATTTGTCTCTTCTTACGCATTATACTTTTCTAGATCTAATTTTCATTGCACATAGAAATATATTCCCCTTTCTCCATCTCTCTCAAGACATAATGGCCCTTAGGAAACTCACCCCCTCCTCAGAATTGATTATAGAGTCCTGCCTATGGGCTTGTATGGCCCTTAGAGAAAATCTTTTTATCTAGCTGTAGATGAATTTTTCTACTACTTTTCTGGATATGCTATAGCTATTACTCAAGAAAAATATATGTACTTATTAAATCCAAAATTTAGATAAACAAAAAAAAAGTTTCAGGAATATGTCTTTAATTCCATGGTAAGGGAAATGGCCAGATCAATGAAATCCATTTAAAAGAGTATGGATAGACTTGAAATAATAATACCAGTATTATGAATACAAAAGTAATTCAAGGTGGAAAAGGCTTCTATAGTTCTGGTGTAGAAGGAGGCAAGAGGGAAGAGTAAACAAGAAGAGGTAAGAAGAAAGAGAATGTTCAGAGACCGTAAAATTTCCTTTCCACTTGGAATACCCTTCCCACTGCTTCCACTTCAAAAATCCCATTTTTCCTTCCAGTTCAGTTCAATTACTATCTTCTCTATGAAGACTTACATGCTCTTCATTCATCACTTTGAAACTTCTTCCCAGAAATTCCCACATTTCTTTGTATACTCTTCTATCTACACTTAGCAAAAATCTTCCTCCTCTCATATGGCTGGAATCAATCTGAAAGTCAAGAAAATACTGCAAGCACTTTTCAAGCCTTTGCTTATATCACATTTGGTAATATGTCATCGACCAAAATTAAATCGTATGGCCAAATATAGAATCTCCTTGAAAGTGGTGAGGATACAGATGTTAGTGAAGTATTGGGCCATTAGTGGGCTCGAACTAACACAGTCTCTTTAGGCCCTCACTGACAAGCTCTTTCTGTGGCCCACGGGACACCTCTTCATTCCAGGGTAGGCTGGTATTCTTCTGAGTCTTTTGGGTAGCTCAGCTCCAGTATTATGCTCAACCATAACTTTTCTAGAAAAAGGAAATGAGTGCCCCCTGCAAATGACTTTTGCCTGAGGTTAAAGTCAACAGCAACTGAGGCTCAATGAACAAAAGATAAGGAAGTGATTGTGGAGTTTTCCAGCATGCTCCCAAAACCATGACAGGAAGATTATTAAAGGGGTAGATATTTCACCCTCCATACTGGCAAGAGCAACAGATTCATTGAAGGAAGACAAACCAAAGATACAAGGGCTGAAAATGTTAATGCTGAATTGGGGGCATCGAATCAGGCTACAATAAAACTATATCCATAACTAAAATTGCCAACAGGGACCAGGATAAGGCATGGATAAATAATCAATTCACATCTCAAGGACAAAAACATTCTTGTACTTTTGTTTGGTAATCATAACTGACAATCCAGTATCCCTATAATCCTATACAATTGTTAGGTAAAATAGAATGGCTGAGGGCATTGCCCAGAGAGGTGCCTTTCTCAGAAGGTCTTTTCCAGAGGACAAAACAGTTAATCTGCAGGGGTTTTCCTAGAAAACAGAACATGCCCACAGGGTCAATAATAAGCAACACTGAAGGATAAAACTAGATTCAGTCAGTTAGATAGAGCTTATCAGAATGGACAAACACACCATACTAATCATTGTATATCTCCTCCCTACTTTGTCAGATCTCCCCACTTTGTAAGACCATCTCTATGTAAAATGGAAACTTAATGTCAACCAATCAGAGCATTTCCTTACTGGCTTCCAAATTTGCCCTATATGAGCTTACCCTTTCAACTCCCTAAGTGGAGCTCCCCTTCTACTTTCTGAATAGGATTCTACCCTATTCATGAGTCACTCAATAAAGCTATGAGACCCTAAATTGCATGAAAAGTTTTCTTTTATCACAATATATTCAAATATTTGGTAAGATCACTTACAAGTCGAGGATAGTTGGCATAAGGCAGATGAAATTGAATATTTCTATAATTTATTTTAGAATCTATTATAATTCCTTTCAAATTTCCTGGGTTGGTGCTGACACTGTTTTTAAGCCCACAAATACACACAAGAGATGCACGTGTTCCCTTTTTTGAAATGCTCTGTTGGTGTTTACTACACTTAGAAAAATTCAGAGGTTACAGGTACAATGATGGCTTAAGGGGATGCACCCTGGTGTGGTCAAAGAAAGAAAATCAGGATATTTTATTGTTCTTAGATGGTCATGAAGCCACTTTCTTCCCTAAAAAGAGATAGAAGTAAATGCCTCAACTCTGGAAGACCAATAGACAAGGTTGTTGTTGAAACTAGGAAAAGGAGTTTTGTCATCCTCAGTGAAGACTGGAGGATGACTCTGTTCAAGGGTGTCATGGTCACAAAAGAAAAGGCATTGGTCTCATGAAGTCAAAGAGAGTCAGCATTTTGACCCTGTTAGAGTTACATAGTCAGTGCATACCCTCTTCTACTGTAAGTTCTCCTACCCAGACTCAAGGGGCTATGAGATCTGGATTATTTGGATCCCGACCATACTTTACCCATCTCTTACCCCAATAGATACTCTCCTGTATCTATTAGTCATAGATCCTCCTCCTCTGGATGGAGGCCAGATAGTGAGCAGAATCAGAGAGGGCAGATACTCAGGGTTGAGGTAGAGTGCGCTTCTGGATCCAGTTATGCATTCTTTGAGTCAATCCTGAAGATTGTTGTCCCTCAGAAGGACCTTGTCACCAAACATGAAGACAGCATCCTGGGATAGAAGCAGCTTTCTCAGGAAAATACCACCCAAAAGATTCCAAGAGAAAGAAAAGAGGGAGTTGAGAGTATAAGCTAGTCATGAGAATCCTGTCAAAAGAAAGGGCTCTTAATCTCACTATGAAGCCACAGTCATATAGAAAGTGACTGGTTTTAATGACTATTTAACCATGTGGGAATATCTGGTTAAATTGAGATGATTAAAGCTTTCAAGAAGGAATTTCTAGATAAATGATAGATATGTAGAGAAAGAAGGTGGTGGGTGAGAGGGATAGAAAGAGAGAGAGATTTGTTTAAGAGAGAGAGAAGCCCTCAAAGTGATCAGGCTCAGTTAAAAATACCAACAGAAACTAAAACGAGCCTCTGAGGATATATAGGATCCCAAAGGACAGAAAGAATATTCCCCTCAGTCATTCAAGGATATACAATATCAGCATGGGTGTTAAAATCAAATGCAGGGGAACAGATGTGGTGCAAATGGTTGGGCGTCTGCCCCCCATATGGGGAGACCCAGGTTCGATCCCGGGGACCTCGCGGTAAAAAAAAAAAAAAAAAAAAGATTAGAAGATCTCTATTGAGTTTTTTTAAAAAAAAAAAAAAAAAATCAAATGCAAAGTCCCACACAGGAAATCATCTGCTAAAACTGAGCATTTGGCAGAAATAGGCCCAATAATCATCACAGGATATAGTACCAACTATATTACTCCCTGCCTGTAAAACTTCTGAGCTATTAAAACATAACCAAAAGAGCATACGGTTAATCAAAGTAAAAAGGTAATTTTAAAATCTATTTCTTTTCAGAAATAGCACATTATGATTCAATGAATTTGCTCAAACCACTACCTAAACCTCAAAATTCAGATTGTGAGCTAAACTGAGAAACTCATCCCCCTTGTTTGGTTTCTACTACCATGGAAACAGAAGTAGATTGCATGTATCAGATGGCTGTCGCTCAGCAGTACCTTGTCTCCTTTGATAATTGTTCTGAATTGATTAAATAGGATTTTAAATTTGGGTTTGGATGGAGGTCAGGTGCAACATAAATAAGGAGACAAAGGCAATAGTGCCTGAAGCATGTCCTGGAAGGGAACATGGGCACCACAAGGAGACAATGAGAAATATGGGCAGGTAAACCGCAATTGGGGAGCCCACAAGCAGGCAGGGAGGACTCATGGACTTGTGCCTTAATTGTGATCCAGGGGTGAAGGTTAATAGGTTTCCTGCTGGACTCAAGGATTGGTTAGTTTAAAGCAAATGCACACACAAAAAGGAAAGGGATTAGGGGTGTAAGGACAGTGGGGATACTTAGCTTATTATTTGGGGCCAGCTTTGTGTTCTGGGTGAGCCATGTGGGTGGTGTGGGGCATGTGGGTGGTTATGGTTGGGCATACGTGACTGAAATAGACTGAGACCAGGGTGTAGAAGTGGTTATTAACCAGAGCAAAGGCCCAGAGGGCCTGGTGAAATGGATGCAAAGGAGGCACGAACATAATGAAGCTCAGGACAAAAATTACAAAACAAACAAACAAATAATAAATAAAATTCTTACAAATAACTAATTGATAATCCATTTTTTAAAATTCTCATAATTTCTAGAACTCTATCTTATTGATGGGTGTTCATATTTACAGGTTTTTGCTATTAAAAACAATGTTTCAGTAAAAACTATTTTATATATAGCTTCATTAACTGGCACTTTAGCTTTTGAAAGATAAAATCTGTTTTATCTTTCAAATGATCTGTGCCCTTTTCAAGTTTAACAAATGCTTCCAAAAAATTTCATAATCATGTCAGTCCCATTATTGTTTACGTGGGGGCCCATTTTCCCTCACCTTATGAGATATTACCTTTGAATATATTAGGTGGCAAATATTTCCTCTCAGTCTATCATAAATTATTATATATTATGATTCCTTCAAATATGTAGTTTTTTTTTCAATATAATTTCAGACATATGGAAAAGTTGCAAAAATAGTATAAATAACTTCTGTGTACACATCACCTGGATTTCTCAGTTATTAACATATTGCCAAACTGGCTCACGCTCTCTCTCTCTCTCTCTCTCTATATATATATATATATATATATCTGTATACACACACACCATTTGATCTCCAATTTAAAGCTCCTGAACTTGAACATGAAAAGGCCAATTGGAAACAAGTTGAAGTGAACAAGCAACCCATTTCACTGGTAAAATCATCCAAGAAATGTAAGGAGTTTGTCTTTTATCCAAAAAAATTTGCATTGTCCTTATCATCTCCAGTCATCTGGGATAATAGGAATTAAAGTTTGCTAAACTCATGCAAGAACTCAATCTCCCATAACCTACCATTTTATCCTCAACCCTTATTACCCTCTGGTAACTAAGGTGACCAACTTCAAATTCACAATGAACCTTATTTTATCCTTAATAGTCTTTAAGGACAGGCTCTGCTTGTCTTAAACAGTGGGGGGAGGATTTAACCGAGTGTTCACAATTGTCCATTACTTATCTTCTGGTGTGTGTGTGTGTTTTGTAATAATAAATTTTATTTTTAGAGAAGTTTTAGATTTACAGAAAAATCACACTGAAATTATAGAGAATTTCCATATAATTCCCCCCCACATATAGTTTCCCTTATTAACATCTTAAATCAGTGTGGTACATTTGTTACATTTGATATACCAATATTGAAGTATTGGTAGTATGACTGACCAAAGTCTATTGTTTAAATTATGGTTAACGCTTTGTGCTGTACTGTTTGTGGGCTTTGACATATGTATATCAAGTATCTGTCATTGCAGTATCATACAGAACTATTTCGCTGCCCAAAACATGCCTTGTGTTTCACCTATTCATCTCTCCCCTTCCCTTGGAGCCCCTGGCAACCACTATCTTTATATCAATGCCCCAAGTTTCTCCATTAACATAAGATAGTAACTACAATAATAATAAATCTACTTTGGTCCATGGTTACACTCCCCACTTAGGTTTGTTCATTGCTCACAATTGCCCATTACTTACCCTTTGATTTGTTTTGACCAAACTTTAGGCCTCTTCACCCCAGAGGTCTGTGAACTTTGATTTGCTTCTATCTGAGCAAACACTGAACGACAGAACATCCTACCTAAGCTTATCTGGAAAATCAGCCGACCACGGTAAGAAACATTTCCTGTCAGACTGCTCTGCTTATGCTGTCTGCTTATGCCCACTTGTTTGCCCAGTCTCCTCTCCAGAATTCCTACTAGCCCTGCTTACTTCTCCCTATGAAATATAGTATAAATGAAACCCCTCCTTTGTTTGTGAACCTTGCAGATCCTGAGATTGGAGTGCTCTCCCTATAGCAACTGACTGAATATGCTTTCTCCTTATCGAATTCTAAATTTGTTTTTATTGAAAAAGTCAACTGACAAAGGAGTCTGGGAAATCAGAAAAGTGAATTTGGAGCCTAGAGATAGTAGATAAATAAACATAATAAATAAACAAAATGAAAAGGCATTTTGATAAAATACAGCAAGCATGCAATTATTTTATAATTTCTTCAAGATTAAGGATCATCTTTGAGTAGATGGAAAATAGTCTGTTAAATAAAAGAGAATGCAAACTCTTGATGCTAACAAAATCTATAAACAGTTTACTTAATGCACTGTGTTTTGTTTTTGAAAAAACCCTATGGAATCTGAGCAATCATTACAACCTGTGAGTCGAGGATAATATTTCCTAATCAGAAAAAATTTAAGCTTGTATATAAGAACTAGTAACAATATTTTATTGTTTATCTGGCTTAATAGTCAAAATTTAAACTACAGTTTAGGTTATATTTTAGTATAATTTTTGGATGTGAAAATGTTCTTTGTAAGTAGAGATTGTATTGGAAAACTAATGTATGGAATATGAGAGAAAAGAAAAATTTGATGTTCAGTTAAATTTAGTTTAACAAAGAATGTTTTTAGCTTGCAAATGGAAGAACTAGAAAATCTAATGTAAATTTTATTATTAATTAGCAGAGGTGAATTTACTCTGAAATGCAGATATTGACGGTGTAGAAATTATGCTGAATAGATTAAAAGACTAATTTAAACCATCATTAAATCATCAACATGAGTTAAAATATTAGTAAAGAATTAGCATCAAATTTGATGATACATTCTGTTTCAGAAACATAATTTCTAATAGCAATATATCTATTTATAATTTTATTAGTCTCCTTCAGAGAGTGATCCCTGAGGTTGAGGTCCTACAACATATGTCCATGTGTGTGTAAGGTAAAGAAAAACAGTCTGATTTTCTCCTGTAATTCAGACTAATCCTGTTTGCTTCACTCTGGATAATGGGTTCTTGTCTCTCAGGGGTTAGTGCCCTGAGATCAGAGTCTGGACCATTCAGTCTTGCCCAAGTAGTACTAGAAGCTTCAAGACCTTGCCTTCTTTACCTATACAGAGAGAGTAGACAAATAGAACAAGGGTAATTGTTCTGCTGTTTATTGGGAATTAGAAGTCAGAAGGAACTGTGGAGGGGAAATGCCCTACAGCCCAATGTGTTATATTTCAATTCTAGAGGCCTGAATATTGCACTTGCCTCTCTCAAGCATGAATCTCAGGAAAACTGGTTGGGGTAAGGGCGGCAGCCTCTCATCCCCCTCATTAATGCATGCTATTGAGAGCAGCAGAACCCTCTTCAGAAAAAAACTGGGCTTTATATTCATCCTCCCCTAACGGGAATGGAAATACTTCAAAATCCAGTGTGATGTGTGTGTAATGTGTGTGTATTGGAAGGATAATCTCTTCAAGGCTGGAACTTGCCCAAATGACCCATAGATGCTGCTAAGAGTAGATAGAGCTCAGGGTAGCCTTGCATTTTCCTTTTACCTTCAAATGCCCTTCCTCCTTTCCTCTCCTATGAAACCCCATTTCTTCTTCAAAACTCAATTCAAATACTCTCCTTCACCAGGAAAACTAATTGCCATTCAGCCATTCACTCTATACAATCCCTCAGGTCTTTACTCATGATATGTCTAATCTTTGTCACTATTTTTCTTTGTCACTATTTTTCTCATTTCTCCCCAAATATTTCTTGCATCTTTTTCTCTCTCCAATTAGAAGGGGATATTGCCTCTCAAATCTCAAATGCTCCATATATATTTCTCACTGTTTTTTCTTTTTATGCTTTATTTTGGATAATATCTCGAGCTATCTTCCATCTTACTTGGTCTTTTCTGAGGCTAGTCTGCTGACAAGTGCATTAAGGAGTTCTCTAGGTTCTCTCATTCCCTGTTCAAACTTAGACAGGTTCTCTATGCCTGAGTCTCAGGTTAGACATTTTTTTTTTTTAGCATCACTCCACTTCCCCCAATGACAGATAATGTCTGCCTTCTATTTAGTACAGGGCCCAGAGAGCAGGTGGGTTGACTGTCCCTCCCTCAGCAGATAAAGGACCCCTGCCTTATCTCACTGCAGAATCCTGGACACAAGCAGGTTTCTTTCCTCATAAGTAGTAGCAGCAGACATCTGCCTCAAATCATTGCAGGGTCTGGTGGGGGGGATCCTGCCTTGCCTCCAGTAGCAGCTGACTTGATAACTGGTATGGTTGTTGGGTTGGGGTGAATCACTCGCCTACTCTAATTAGTGTGTCTTGTTTCCCCCAATACATTGTAAGTTCTTTTGTGTACACTACTATTCCTTTTTTAAATTTTTGATCCTCTAGACAACCTTTAACATAAATATATGTTAACTAAGTGATTTCAAGAATGCAGGAACTTCTCTTTTGATAGCTGCCATTTGCTGTATACATTTTTTTTTTTTCATCAGTAGGGTTCCTAAAGAAAAGATAATTTGGATGTAAATGAATGAGAAGCTCCGAAGGAGTGGCAATTACATGAATATAACCATCATACATATTGCATTAAGACCTGGGAAAACTGGACTTGTTGCTATCCACTGAGCTACCAAATTAAATCTGGCTGCAGCACAGAGATCCCGGGCTGGTCTTCCATGCCTGGACCTAATGATGCTAAACCCCTTGACACAGCACAATTTCCCTGGGGCTAGCTGCTTTCAAGTCAAAGCCCCAAGACTTAAAGCTCTGAGTTTGTTGCATTTTCTTTAAGGATGAGAGACAAGGAAAAATCTAATTAAAATAGTGATTCCTTTTGGAAGGACAATAAGAAAAATTTGTTTAGGGTATTTTTATTCTTGAGCAGACAGATGCATAGTGATCAGAGCAATGAAGAGAAGCTAGTTCTCATGGCACCTGGGATCAAGTCTCTGATTTGCCACACTGAATAACCTTGAGTGGGTATATTCTCCTCTCTAGGCCTGTGATTCCTCTTTAAGATTATGGAATTGGTCCAGATGCACATCATCACACTATATCGACCTGGGCATGACCTTTGGAGATGGATAACAGAAACTTGCCCTGTAAATTTAAACCTCTGAGAGTAACCAAAAGGAATAACTTGTGGAAACCAGCAATTTCCTGCTGTAGAACTAGCTTTCCAATTCTGAATTTCCCATACATTTCATAGTAGTGATTATTATAACTCAGGAGGGAGAAGTAAGGTATCATGTGGGGAATTTAGCTGTTTCTCTACATTTTTAAATTAAAAAATCTGTAAGTGAATTGAAAAATATTAACCTCTGTTACATCTGGATTATGGTTCTATTATTTTCTAAAATTGAATGTTTCATATATTTCTAAATGAAAGATTACTTCAGCATAATTTCCAAAATACAACCTACAATCACCTCAGAGAAGAAATTTTTCTAAATCTATTTTCCCAATCATCCAGGGGTCTACAAAGCTGGAGGTCTCAAGCCTTGTAGTTTGTGATGAGAAAATTATAATCACATAAAAAAAAAAACTGATCAGACATATTTGATTGCATAAAAACAAATACCCAACTCTAATCCAAAGAAAAGCAGAGTGGATATATCAAAGTCATACAAAGTATACTTCAAAACAACGAATATCCTAAATGATAAAGAGGGTCATATCAAAAGATAATGGGATCAATTCAATATGGATACATAAAAATTACACATAAATAAGAATATCATAAAAAAGCTACAATATAGATGAAGAAAAACTGATGGAACTGAAAGGAAAAATAGACAGATACTAAATTTTAGTTGGAGACTACCACACTCCTCTCTGTATTGACATATACAGTATTCAGAAAATCAATATGAATAGAAAAGATTTTTGAAAATTATCAAGCAAATTCACCTAATTGAAAATTATAGAATACATCATGCAAATATAGCAGAATATACATTCTTTACAAATGCACATGGTGCATTCACCAAAATGAAAAATATATTGGGCTATACAACAAATCTCAACAAATTTAAAAAGATTTAAATCATATAAAGTACATTTTCTAACTGTTAAATTAGAGATAACAAACAGAACAATGTTTTTCTATTTTATGGTTTCAATTCCTTCTTTAATTGTGGTTTTTATATAGTTCTAAGTGTACGATATTGATGCATAACTGTCCCTCCCCAAAAATGACCTGCAAACACATCAGAGAGGAATCTCATGTAATATTTGTTTCCAATCATGGTAGGACTCTGTATCATTGTGCATTAATCGTAGTAGGAGTGTTACATTTTATGAAATAATTTTTCAATAAATAAATATGTTTTATGTTGCCTCAATTTTCTGAGACTTTTAATATAACATTAAATGTCACCCAAGATATTTATTCTGTTGGAAAGATTTTAGAAAATGCTAGTCAATATTAGTAGATTTTCTTTTATAAAGAGACTTGACATATTTTGCAAGTTGTCCAAAAATGTTAATAAACCATTAGTAATCCATGATTTCCTTGAAAAGTTCCAAGGAAATGTCTCTTTAAATGTAATTCATTCTGTTTCTGATCATTCTTGTGGCAAGTCTCCTTATTCTGCTACATTTGAGGGAGTCACTACTTGATTGTGGTCCATTTTAGCAATAGAATTTTGCACATATTGCATATCCTGATTACTCGTAAATTACAGAAATATTTGATACCTAGTGCTTAGCAGGAGCTCAAACATTAATACCAAATCATTTGCATCCAATTTCTTATAGTCTTTTCTTTTGCCCTGTGGGCAAGAATTACTCAATAGACATTTTCTAACTGTGTGAAGGAACAAGTGGGTGAGGAAGAGTCACCAACTTGTTAGAGGCAGAACTTTAATACCAATAATTCCAGAAAGCTGGAATGGTCAATTTACATAAGGATAGGTCTTAAGAGATATGATAGGATCATTCTTATTTGATTTCTAATACAGATTTCCTGGCCAAATGTCTATTACCTAACAAGGGAAGTTATTAAACTGATTTCAACATGGAGCATTGTTCATGCCCCTGCCATGTCCACTCTGACTTCCAACAAGACATTGAGGAATTTAAGGGAGCTGAAGGAAATAAAGGGTCACTTTTGGTAGCTATCCATTCATGCAGAACTTTCTTAGGAAAGGACATTCTTGAATTTATCACATTTCAAGGTATGTTTTCAAGTTTATAATTCTGAAAAAGTAATTCCTTAGATTATTACAATTATGTTGAAATTCAAAGAACCCAAAATATACAACTGATGCAAAGTGAGCTGTTTTAAAACAAAAATGCTAGTTCGTTAAGTACAACTAATGTATTGAATACAAATAAAAGGATAGTATTCTGTCCCAAACAAAGAAACAGAGACTGTGTTTAACCTCTGACCAAGACCTTTTGCTCTGTTGAGCAAGCTGCCAGCCTTACTCCTCACACCCTATGCCTACTCCTCTCTCATCCTGACTACTAATCTTGGTGTTATGGGACTACAGACAAAAACAACTTGAAGGGGGAAAAAGGGAAGAGGACAACTTCAGACTCTAACTATTATAAATATTAGGCTGGTCCCCAAGTCCCCTCACCACCACCAGGGCTACCCAGGTACATGAAAGACAACTCTCACCTAGCCCTTAAAGACTCCAGGTGCCCTAACGACCACAAAGGAAAACATTCTGAACCACATAGTTCTAATGCAACTTCAGTAAATCCCTCACCCACTTGAGTAGAACCAAACTATCCTAACTCACCTCAGTCAACCAGGCAAGTGATCAACCCCCTAAACTATCTTCCAGGGCTTTTCCTCTACCAACTTTCAGCCCTAAAGTCAACTGTCCTTGTTTTTTTTTTTTTTTTTTTATTTTATTTTTTAAAAGATACTTAGATTATACAAATGTCACACAAAAAATATAGGGAATCCCAATAGCCCTGCTCCCCACACCTCCCACATTTTCCCACATTAACAACATCCTTCATTCGTGAGGTCCATTCATTGCAATTTGTGAACACATTTTGAAGTATTGCCACTAAGTATGGATTAAAATTTAAATTGTGGTTTACACTCTCTCATACCCAATTCTGTACATTATGGCAAGATTTATAATGGCCTATATGTATCATTGCAATGTCATTCAGAACAATTCCCAAGTCCTAAAAATACTCCTGTATATACCTGTTTTTCCCTCTTTCTGCTCTCAGAACCTCCAGTGCCCACTGCCTCCACATCAATGATATAATTTCTTCCATGGCTAGAATCACAATAAGTCTATAGTAGAATACCAGCAAGTTTAATTTAGTCCATAGTTCATTCCCCAATCCTGAGCATCCTGGGATGGAAATGTCAATTCCACCTCTAGTTGAGAGGGGGCTGTGATCCCATAGGGCCAATGGATGGGTCTCTCTTGCTTGCACTTGTAGACCCTCTTTGATTCCTTGGTATGGTAGTCATCCATTATCACCTCCATGTTAGTTGTCCAGGGTGATCTCAATGAACTGGAGAGTAGGTGTTGCAACTCTGTTGAGATTCAGGGCCCAGCTGACACATGGACAGCCCAATGATTTAAGTCTCTTGAATGTACATTTACCAACTCTAGTACTAATTATAGGTTCAAATAGAAGGACAGAATAGCCACGTGTAGGGAAACCACAACTGAGTCCAACTCTGTCACTACAGCATAAATTACAAAGTATGGCCCACTGGCAAGGCACCAAACTCCTGTGCCTGAATATCTCCATAGCCCTCAGGAGCCCTCCTGTTTGGGTAGTATCTACTCTGGCAGTCAAAGCGATACTGTTGAGACGTGTATAAGCATAATCTCTGGAATGACCTCCCAACTCAATTTAGAGTCTCTTAGCCATATAAACTCAAATGTGGCCTCTTTCTAAGCCAAACTCAGCATGTAAATACATAACGTCCCCCCAGCATGGGACATGTCCTTGGTTTCACTGGAGTTGAGTTTTCTACTCTTTCCCCTGCTACAGCAGTCACTGAATTAAGTCCTCTTTTCCTATTTAACGTTTCCTGGCAGTTTTTTCTTTGACACCTCCCAATTGAAGCAACCCAAAAATAGATAATATATATGAAACAATTTTTTTCAAGACACTAAACACAGTCAATGAAGGACAGTGATCCCTGAGAGATGGGAAACAAATGAGATAAACTCTAAAATTGCTCCAGTTTATTGCCTTGAGAAATTTTCAGGCTAAGGTGAAGGGAGGGGGAATTCAGGTTGTCAGTGGACTCTCTGAATTGAGAAAACGGAGTTGAGAGTCCAGATTAGAGCAAAACAAAGGTCTGTCAAAAGACACATGGAAACTTTTCAGGGTAATAGGTATGTTCATTTTCTTGATTGTGGTTATGTTTTCATTGTCGTGTACACGTCAAAATATATTAAATTGTACAATTATATGTCCATACTTTACTGTATATAAATTAACCCTCAATAAAGATGTTAACAAAATTTAAATGATATTCCATTTTTAAAGGGACTGAAATGACCTTGACTAGGAACTCTCCTTTCTCAGTATTGACTTTGAGAAGCACAATTAGTAATCACATGGTTGTTTTAAGTACATCACACACAGAAAGTGGGTAGTATCGAGATCCTAATTTACATCAAAAGTTACATGAAATACTCCTACTCTACACCTTAGCACTAGTAATCTATGTATTCCTATCTAGACCTTAGACTTTCTTTTCTGATAAAATATCAAGCACACAAACCATGGCATACAATTTAATTAAATGAGCCTAGGTATAACTATTTGTTATGATTGAACTAATGTCATTTGTGTTATATAACTGATTAGATTACTTTTTAAAAAAATATTTTTATATATGCAGGTATCATCTTATCGTCTCGCATTTATAACCAATTTAACATATTTAGGTGTTGACGTATCTCATCATAATTATATATTATTTTATGGATAGTTGCCCTCATCATGTCTAACTTATAGTGATTACATTTAGAATTCAATTGTGATTGTGGATCACTTTGTTCCATGATGCTAAAAAAATTTGTGTTTAAATTGCAAAGATGAAATACTCTTTTTATAGACTGGGCACTTGGAATTGGCCAAGACTTTTTGCTGCCTCTCTTGAGCTGTGAGGCAGCAATAGAGCCTTAGCCCCAAGTGGACACTGAGAAGTAATGAGGCACTTATTTAAAATTCTGTGTTCAATATATAATATAAATCACAAGTTTTGTCTAGGTTCAGATGAAATTATCTATTGAGAGAAAAATAAAGTTGTAGGACAGTTACTAGAATTAAAGCAGGTACCATAAGCAGTCACCACCCAGCAGTGTGGGTGATGTATATGTATCAGGCAATAATGTGGATTTTATTCTGAAAGCAAGGAGAAGTCATTGAAACAGTTTAAATAAAAATTAAATGAACTAACTTGCACACTAGAATGCACATTGTTGTGGCATTGTAGAGTAGGTGTTTACCATGATGAAATGAGAGGGAGGGGTCCACAATCACTTTAACAAGGGAGACCTCAGATCTGTGGGAGTATGTTGACAAGTGAGAAATTGCCAGTAGGTCTGCTGCAAATGATTTAATAAATTATTCTATTATAATCTCAAACATTTGGTGAAATACATTACCCGCAAATCTTTTGAGTTGATCTTTTGAGAGTCATTAGAGGAAACCAACATTTGCATTGATATTGGGCAGAGAGCAGGGAAATTATCTAGCTGTTGAGAAGAAAAAAACTTCCAAAATTCTAAAGGAACTGGATAGCAGTGAGATGTGAACAAGGGATCCACATTGGAAAATATGTAGAAATCTTGTTAAGGACCTGGAATTACCATAAAAAATGTGGACCTAGCTCTCCACAATTTTGTTTTATGTAACTAATAAAGGAAAGGGTGATCTCAACCGGTTGAAGTATTGAACACAAGAAAACTGGGGCCATATAGATCACAATTTTAAGAAATCAGAGACTATCCATAAACTGCACAAACTGACATTCCCTATACTCAAATGAGTATATAATATTTGGTAATCAGAAGGAATGGGTTCTAGTTTTGTTTTATACAGGGGAGAACACTGTCCCTCACTACCACAAATTATGCAATCGAGTTTCCCACATTTGGGAAAATTGCAGGGGTCAGCATGTTCAGAGTGAAATGGATATACCTCGTCCTGGGAAAACCACTTGTGTGATCACAATTTCCCTGCCAGATAAATATTGGATTCTAATTTTATTTCTTGTATTAGCTCAGTGCAGACTTGGCAAATGATTTAGAATCTCTGAGACTATTTTCCATATTTGTAATATTACTTCATCAAAAATTCCTTACATTAAGAACGATGTATTATTTGCACCATTTTCTTCAACTAATTGTAGAATTTGTATCCTGAACTCTCCTTAGTTTCCATGGAATAAATGATAGAGAAACTGTGACCCAGACCTTGAGAATTTAAACAATCTTTAAAGAGAGCCAGATAAGATAGTAATAGTGACTACTTATTGAGTACGTATTTCAGTTTACTTAAAATTGTCCATATAAATTTCCAGATTGGTTTTGTTATTCTCATTTTATAGAAGAGAAAAGTTAATTCTAATAAAGTATAAGCAAGAGATGATCAAGGAAATAGCTTCGACTGTATACCATAGGAAAGGATTAGAAGGACATTTGAGCCATAGATTACAGGAAAAAATAAACTTGCCCCAAGAGCCCCTTGGTATTTTGATTACTCTGTTAAGGCTAGAGGAACTTCTATTCCCAGGAGCCCATGATTGCCTTCCTGATTTTTCTCAGCATTTTCTTTCTAAGGGAACAGCTTGAAACAGTGTGGCAGCAGCACTTACGGGAATTTTATTCAGGTTTTGCAAAAATCTAAAATGTCATGCCAGTTAGCTTCTCAGGTGTCCTGGGACTGTTCCCAAAGGTTTGTCTGTATGCCTGCTTGCCTCAATCAATACTCTATTAGGTGCAACAATTTTGTAGCAGTCAGCCACGAAATGATAGGACTAGCTTTTCCATCCTGTTGCTTCATTAAAGGACAAGGAGCCTTGATGTAATGTTATCAGAAAACTGTAGATAATAAGTCCATTTAATGAGAGTGAAAGAAACCGATTTTGTCTAATATTAAATTTAACAAAAAGCAATTCCCACCATCAGTAGTAGATAATCTGGGGTCTCTTACTGGGTTATTTGAAAATTTTCAAGGAGCTTTAGGCACTATTGAATGCATTACTGACTTTTTTTTATAACATCAAATGACTCACAATTCAAAATTTGATATGCACTAACAGCTTAGATCAGCTTTCTGAAGCTATGCAGATTATTGCTAAATCAGCTTAGTGAGAGATTCACAAAAAGTTGCCATTGCCTTTATGAGAAATGTATCATTGGATTTTACATAGTTCAGAGAGTTATGAAGGCTAACATTTTGATTGCAAGGTAATATTACAAATATGCTAAATATTTAAAACTATTACAAATAATAATAAAATCATGGCCATGGATAAAATGGTTTATTGTCCATTGAAGACAAGACTAATACTTAAACTGCATAAAATGAATTTTAAAACAAACAAAACATATTTTCTTATGCTGCTTTCCCATCCCCACCTTGGCATGAATTATTAACAATAATAATATTATAAATAATAATATTGGTAATATTGTTTGGTTTCATCACAGTGGGATAGGGATTTTGCTCCCTCATTCTTTTCTTTTTTTTTTTCTTTATTGAGAAATTGTGGGTTTACAGAAAAATCACACATAAAATATTTCTTACATTACTTTAGTGTGGACTTGACAAATGATTTAGAATCTCTGAGCTTATTTTTCATATTTGTAATATTAGTTCAACAAAAATTTCTTATATTAAGAAAGATCTTATTATTTTTTCCACTTGCTTCAACTAATTGTAGAAACATATTTTAGAGATACTTTCTGCCTTAAGAATAGTAAAAATTAGACCAGCTTGGTGAAGGAGAATTAGAGGGCATGTGCTAGAGCTCAGAAAAGTCTGGCATCATGAACCTTCCAGTGTCAAACCCAATGTGATGTTGGAGTGAGTAACAGTTTCTACAGATAATTTGGTTGGCTTGGGATGTAGCACATTAGAAACAATCTATTCTAGTCTAGAGGGATCTTATCTCTAGTGTACAGAGAAAGTACCATTTATATCTGTTGTTCCAGCTTAACTAGTGATAGATCCCCATTCACTTTAGAAAGTATGCTGATATGAACAATAAATTATATATTGTATATAGTAACCTATTTACAATTTATTGGTAAAAAATGGAGTAAAAATAACTAGCAAAAGTCTCCAGAGATATATATGTGACTACAGCCTTTGTGTCCCAAAGGAGATGAGGAAGAATATCAAATTTCTCTGTTCCTCTGAGAAGAAAATGGAAATGGCCAAAAGTGTAATATTGAACAGAAAGCAAACTAAAGAAAAGACAAGGAAAATTTAGAGTGTGTGGAGTTTATAAATAGGTACCAGAGAGGGGTACCACAAAAGCTGTAGGGAACTGACAAGATAAATAACATCACAGTGGAAGTCGATGGGAACAAGGTATCAGGAAACAACATGCACAACTATTATATATATATCAATTCCTCCAAGAGCTAGGGAACTTTGATCTTGAAAAGGATGAGTGAGAAGTCTAACAAATCAAATTTATAACAGGAGAGACTGGATTTTGTGAAACTGGCCATCCATTCCTGCAGTTGCTCTCTGCAAATAGACTCTCTCTGCTTCTCAATATAAAGAACCCTCGTCTTCATTTCCTCAATTTCAGTCATATGGTATCTAAGAATCCTATTTCAAATTTCTCTGAGAACTATGAAGACACTCCAAAAGATATCTACTGCAGCCATGTGCCGGGTTGGATCCATGAATTATAGTATTTCAATCCTCCATAAACATTGCAGAATAAGCCAATTAAGAAGTTGAAGCACAAAGCAATTATGCAATTTGCACAGAGTGAGAGGTGGAATTCCCAAAGATCTATACCCTTGTGTAATACCCTACCACTGTGAATAGGTGAGACCGGTGTCTTATGAGGGTATATCACTCCTGTGAGTGTTGCATTATTTAGCAATAAGAGTTTTTCCAATGGAATTTATATCCCTAATCAATTGAGTTAATCAAAAAGGAAATTATCCAGTGGCCCTGACCTAATCAGATGAGCTCTTAAACAGGAATTTAGAGGTTAGAGAGGAAAGAAATTAATGGTATTTTCTCCTGTTGGCCTTAAAGACAGAGTCTGCAGTCGCAGGGAAATGAATTTTGCCAACAACCATATAAGTTTGGAAGAGGTCCCAGAGTTTCAACTGAGAACTCAGCCCTGACTGCTACTATAATTTCAACCTTGTGAGAACTTGAACAGAGAACTCAGGCTGTGACTTCTGATCTGTACAAACTGTGAGATAATAAGTGGGGTGCTGTCATAAACTGCTAAGTTTGTGGTAATTTGTTCCACAAAATGAAAACTAATGTAATCAGGGTCACAAAACTGAGAAGTCTAATATTTGCATCTGATCTGCCCTAATTTCAAAGCCTTATTAAATGATTAGAGACCTCAGAAAACAGACATGAGGCCCTCAAATTTGCTATGTGTTTGTGTGTGTGAGGGGAAGAGAAAGAGAGAGAGATTAAAAGAAAGAATAGAAGGAAAGAAATAAAAGGATGTCCATGTAAAAAGTGTGCTCCTAACCTCATTATCTTAAGTCTGCTTAATACTTTATCTAGAGGAAACAGAAATTAGTTGGAAGGTACCATATATCAGAGTCCACACTAAGGAATAGCAATAATGCTCTTTGAAATATATTTATGTGTGTCCCAAAATATGCAGTCATGATTGTCTACAAAGGTAACATGATATGACTTTATATCAAAATATTTTAAAGGTCATTAAGCTAAGCTTGATCTTGGAATAGCATAGCCTGCTTATCTCCAGATTCAAATAAGCAAAAGCTTTGTGAATCAGCTAGGGGAAAACATGATATGATCAGTATATGAATCCATAAAATATCAAAATTTCTTCAAAAAAATGATATGGGTTTCTCAATATGCTTTATGTGGGGATAGGGAAGGATTTTAGAATTGAAATAATCTTATGGGTCTAACATCTGTTATATTGTAGATAAGCAATACAAGAATCAGACACAGCCCAAAAGAAAGAACCAGCATATTTTCCACAAAATTCGACCCTCCTCTACTACCTCTACCAGCTCTACCAGCTCTACCAGTCCTTGGCTCCCATGCCAGGGTACTGGACACTAAGACTCACCCTCCCTTCACTTTAATAACAGTGAATGGGCAAGAGAGGAAGCAACTGACTTGTACATTTGGAATTGAAGTGATTTTCAGATGAAGACTGAGATTTGATTGCTAATTTAGGGAGAGGGTGGAATTACAGCATCCAAGAGATTATTATGAAGGGCTATAGGAATTAGGCAGAAAACCAAAAAACAATGAATGTGGGAGGTTATCTTAGGACATCCTCTGAAGGTCTAAGTAGTATTAAAGATGATGAGCCAACTGTGGCTTAGTTTGTTGTTACTGTTAAAGAGATAAATCTGGTGCATTACTTATTGGATTTGCTTAGCAGATGTAGTAAATTTTTATGTCTAATAAAAATTCTAATAATTGAATGACAATTGAATGAAGACAACTAATCTGAGGAAAAAATCACAAGATTTTCATTTTAGAAGATGTATAGGATGTTGGACATAACCAAGAAAATTAGATTAGGCTTCAATAAACCATTGGGTGCTGGGGAACCAGAAAGAATATCATTAAAGCAGAAATGTGGGGTTGTGGGACAACAGGGAATTGTGAAAGTGTGGAGTGAAGTGTTTTGTACAGTTCTTTTGCCCTTTGGGATGGGTATGTTTGAGTGGCAAACAGAAAAAAAAAAATTAAGCCTGTATAGAAAAGAGAGCTACAAAATATACACTGAAGAAGGAGCAGAAAAGAGGAAAGCCAGTGGCTGGGTGTGTTATATCAGAATTGAAATTGAATTCAGAACCCTACCAGCCTTTTTTGAGTACTTTTTACTAGAAGACCAGGACAGAATAAAAAGTAGTTAATCATAGATATAGGTAATTGGGGCCATTACGTGAAGTAGAGACTTGTAAGGCAAAGATAATGAATGCCAGTCTAGGACAGGATTCTTTTGAGGATATCTAGATAAAAATACAAGTTCTTGAACAACAATTCTGGGAATATGGCTTGGGAAACTATATTTCCAACAAATAGCAGATAGTTACAAAGGAATTAAATGTTGATGTTATGGAGTTAGGAATGTCAGTTTTATTCAGTAGGCAATAGAGAGACACCTACACTTTGGAGCTATAGAATTACGTGATCAGAGCTGTGTTTTCAGAAGAATAATCCATTGACCATGTTTAGGAAAGTTTGGAGAGGAAGCTCACCTAAGGAAGAATGATGGTGGCCCCAACAAAATGGTTGGTATGGAAACAGGTGAAAAAACAGAAGCACAAAATACATTTCACAGCTTCTTTCAATATGATTTGTAAATTGTTCAAAAGACAAATGAAATACATCACAAATAAGTGATAACTTGGATTTGTTTCCTATCTCTAGCACTAGATGGCTTTGGGAACTTAAATAGGTTCTGTGTTTCCCTGAGTCTCAGTTTCACCACCAGTAAAATGGCAATGATTATTTTACCCAATTCTAAATTTGTTGAGGCCTTTAAAGAGATAAATATGGTGGAATACTTAGTATATTTATTTGGTAGATATTGTACATTGCTATATCTAAGAATATAAATATTCTTAGATATAGCAATGGGTTAATAATTATTTATTTCAGGTAATATATTCATCACAGAAGTCATCACTATGTAAAAATGGCAAAAAGACAATGAATATGATAGATAAATATGTTTGTAGTTCTAGAAATCCTAAATACAGTACATTCTGCAGCTGAATCAACATAACTAAGATTTAGATCCTCAGGATGCAAAACATGGATTGGCCATATTTGGACACATTTGTTACTGTTAAAATATATCTTTTATGTTTACAGAAGCATTCTGGCAAATTGAGTTCTCAATAATTTAGGAGGTGACTGAATATGAAAATACTCATTTGTGGATGCAAGATATGAAAATGCAAATGTATGCAAATATGAACTTTGGAAACTATGGGCTGGCAACAAAAAGTCATTTGAAATGATTTTGTCCATCACTGTGTCCCTATATTAATAAAATTGTTCCTTACAGCCACTGTAATTTTTACATTTATCAAAAGTCCTGTTGAAATGATCCATGTCCGTAGGTTAGGAACAATCATATTGGATAAGTAAATGTGGCATGCATTCCCACATTGGCTTCTTCTGAGAGCATGATGTGTTCAGAATAAATTATGTCAAACAACATATTCCTGCAGAGCGAGTCCTGCCTGGTTGTTTATGTGCTTTGTTACGTGATTGACAGTTCAGCATCTATCAACATGGTTAATGTTCCTTCCAACATCTATGGGTACCTGGTCCCTTGGTACATACTGAAGGTATATTCTAAAAATAATCCTAGACCCTTTATTCACAATTATTCACACTAATGTTTATAGATAGATGAAAGATCAATAGGTAATAAATGATTAGATAATGATTGATGGATAAAAAAGATAGATATAGATAATATAGAGATGCAGAGAGAGAAAGAGGCAGAGACAGAAGATTAGACAAAGTCAGAGATAGAGAAGAAGATAGAGATAAATGTGACCTTCCTTATTTATCCCCTAAGTATAGAACTTTGGGATGAGCATGCTCTGGATTCAAATCCTAGCTCTGTCAATTAACCATTTGATATCAGGACACTTTTGATCTTTCTTAGCCTCAGTTTCTTCATCTGGAAAGTGAAGTAAATATTTCTTCATTATAAGATTATTTTATAGATCAGATAATAATATATGTCATATTAAAGCACATTTCTGAGCTCCATTAGCCTACATGGTACCTTTGCATGCATTAAAATTAGCCTCCTCTTCCTCAATACACTGTACTGCCACCTGCCAGAAAAGTTGTAATAATTTCTATGACCACCAAGCAAATGATGTCCTCTTGAGTGGTGTGGTATGAAAACTGCACCGTGATCTGACACCTGATATATCTGGCACAAATAGGTGGTCAATATATTGTTATTATAGTAATTTTCCATTTTCACATCTTTAGAAGGTGGGAGGAAGTTGTAACATGGAATTGCAGGCCACCTAGTGCATGAGAGGTGAGTTTGAGGATCATTAGGGGTACATTTCACACCCCGACCTATGCTGGACCCTGTTCTGATCAATTTCCACCTTTCCCTCATCAAAGTTACTTTAAGGAGACAATATTAGTTAGTCAAGCAGTACAAGCAATATACTACAATTATGTCCATTTTACTTCAGCTTTCAGAAAACTGTGAAGTGGGTTCCTTGTGCTAAACTGTAATCACCAGCTTCTTCTGGGAGAAAGGACCAGAAGCTCCTCCTAACTCTTCCCCTCAATTTCATTAATTTCTGTCAACTTTTATCTCTAATTGCCCTACTCTTGCATTAAGTTTGCTTAGAAATCTGCTTCGAATTATTTTGATTTGGAGAAGATGAGGTACAAAGTATATATTATTATAATTACAAATTATATTTGAAATGGAAAATGGGTTTAGGCTTCTCATTTTCCAGAATTGCTGAGCAGAGGCATATTTAATGAATTGTGAAATTTATTTGATCTTCCTTCTACAATTAGGTTTCTCATATTTTCTCAGTCAGAGATTCAAGGATAGCAGACATGGTTTCCACTAAATGTTATAAAATGATATGCTCTCTATTTAATATCTCTGCTTAGGACTGCACAAACTAAAAGCACACATTTGAAATAAAATTCAGTATAGAGCCATAAATATGTTATTGCTTTTTTGATACTTTATATTTAATTTTCACTAATATAGAAAATCAGTTTAAAATGCACTTGTTTTCCTTAGCATTACAATAGACAATATCATTCATCTTTTTGCAAATATTTACCTTATTTTATTGATGTCAAATTTTAGAATTTATCTCCATCCTAATGAACATTTAGATTTAACATATTGTTAAAATGTTAAACAATAAATTATGAATTAATTGTTTAAATTTTACTGCCAATACTGAAACGTAACTAGTTTAAAATAGTACCATAATATTTTTCCATAATAATCTATAGCCAAGATAAGTCTAATGTCAGTAACTTGTAATTAGACATAGCAATTATGAGAGAAATAAATCTATGTGTATTTTAATGCAAAGTATTCATAGTAAAAAACTAAACTTGTTTATTGTACTTGTAACAGGTTTTCATCTTAGTCATATAAATAATGATAAGGTTATCCTTCAAAACGTAATTATGATATGCCAAGCAACTTACTTGTGTTATCTCATTAAATCCTTTTCACAACCTCATGAATTAGGTATAATTACTTCCTTAATTTACAGATGAGGAAACCCAGACATAACTAGAGCCATGTTGCTGACTTTGGTAGGCAGCAAATTAAATCTGCATCTTTACTCACAATAGAAAAGGTGATTTTATCCAATGTTTTATGAGGTCATTGGAATGGATAAATGAAAATAACTGAAACTTCACTATGGAATTATAATTAATGTCTTATAATTCAGGCATGAGTGTGCATGTGTGTGTGTGTGTAGAGAGAGACCTTAAATATAAAAAACAATTTTCAGTAAAGTCTTCATATTAATATCTACTACCTTCTCACTAGATAATTGCTAAGACTATTATGCAGATATGGCAAAGGAAAATATAAAAGACATTTTCCTACCCACATCCTTTCATTTTCTAACTCATTATACTTTCATGTCACTCATTTATCCATAGATTCTCACATCAAAATGCACTTAATTGCTATTTTTGTACTGGAGCATCTATGCTAATTGTAAATATTTGTAATTATAGTATAGGTATAAAGAGATCTAAATCTCTCTGTGCATAGTAGCATAGTCAGAGTCTCCATTGGCTCTTTATATTTGGCTTATGTACTCTGGTTCCTACTAGCTACTCTGCAGATTAAATAAAGAATAAGCTTAGGAGAATCTTGGGAAAGTTTGATTTTCCTCCAATATACATACAAGAGCTGTCTGGAACAGTTCAACAGGATTGGGAATGTTAACAGAGGGACTTTACAGGAAGACAATGTCTAAATAGAATTATCTCTATGAAAGGATCTTATTATCTGCTGAAGTTACTGACACTATTACTTCATGTATTAAAATCTAATGCCTCACTCCTTTCCTTCTCACAGCAACAGCCCGGGATTTCACTATATAGTCAGCACTTCTACACTTATATGTGAAATAAAAATTTTAAAATAACAATAATTAGGTTTATTGCATTATCTGTAACTTGATTTATGCTACTTCTGTATAGCCATTGTAAAATGGCTAAGGTTGTTAGTACACATCTCCACTTAGGAAAAGTTAGTTAATGTGAAAATCGTTCTTATAAGCAATCCACTCACTAGGATGTTGTTCTACTTGGGCTTTAATTGGATCTTTACTAGAGAGGTTGTTTATTCCTGTGATTATGAAATACTGAAATATTTTTATTGATAAAATAAATTATATTAAGGAAAGTGGATTAGTTACAAAATTGTGCTCTCTGCCCTAATACTATTAAGAACAAAAAAAAATCTGGTGATTTTAGCAACCACTGCTCTCAGAGCAGAGGTCTTTGCCTAGGACTTAGATTTATTCTAGGTTCCAACACCTTCTAGAGATGTGCTATCCAATTTGATAGAAACCAGCCACATGAAGCTATATAAATTCACTAAAATTAACTAACATTAAAAATGTAATATTTGTCACACTTGCTACATTTCAAGAGTCCAAAAGCCACATGTAGCTAGTGGCTACAATATTTGACAGCACAGATATAGTACACTTCCATCATTGCAGAAAATTCTATTGGACACAGTATCCTAGAGAATTTTATTGCCCGGTTTAACCAGAAAATTAGCTGAAGTGGCTGTTTTAATATTGTTTTACCTGCTTCAAGAGAATCTTTCATGAAAGGTACTTTCTGGAGTTCCTATAAGCCAGAGAACTAAGACTATCAAATTAAAATGTCAACACTGTATAACTAGTGTGTGTGTATACATACACGTGCACATGTGAATGCAGCTTTCTTGCTAATGAAAGTTTTTATGAAGGCAGGATCCAATCCTGTGGTGGTTTGAAGTGGTATATACCCCAGAAAAAACACGTTCTTAAATCTATTCCATTCATGTGGGTGTGGAACCACTGTAAGTAGGACTTTTGATGAGGATGCTTTAGTTAAGGTGTGACCCACCTCATTCAGGATGGGTCTTAATCCTATTTCTGGAGTTCTTTATAAAGGGAAGCAAGACAAAGATAGAAAGCTATGGAAGCAAGAAGTTGAGAGCAATGAAACATAGAAGAGAAGGGAGAAACTAGCAGACACTGCCATGTGCCTTGCCATGTGGCAGAGGAACCAAGGACCACTGGCAACCAGTCTTTGGGAAGATAGCATCACCTTGATGATGCCTTGATTTGGACAGTTTCTCTACCTCAGAACTGTAAGCTAATAAAGTCCCACTGTTTGACCAACTCATTTCATGGTATTTGCTTTATGCAGCCTAGGAAACTAAAACACAAGCTAAAACTTGATTTCATTTAAACATATCACCTTACAGTTAAGTTGCAAGGATGAAGACATATTTATCATTCAACAATAATTCTAACAGCCATTGGTATCTATTGTATTAGTTATTTATTGCTTCATAACAAATTATCCCAATACTCAGCAACTTTCAACAATGAGCATTCATTACCTCACAGTTTCTGTGGTGTAGCCTAGCTAATTCCTCTGACTCATGGTCTCTCACAAGGTTGCAATCAAGTGTTGGCTGGGCTGAAGTCTTCTCAAGACTTGACTCGAGGAGGATCCACTTCTCAGCTCACAAGACTGTTGTCAGGCCTCAGGTCTTCACTAGCTATGGCCAGACATGTCTGTTTCTTGCCATGTGGTCCTCTCTGTAGGGAAGCTCACAATACGGGAGATAAAGTCCAGTTGATCAACATGAGAAAAGAAGAGAATGAGATGGAACAAGAGAAGGCAAGCAAGAAGGAAGCCACAGCCAGTCCTTTTGTATTCTCAAGAGTGATATCTCACCACTGTTGCTGCATTCTTTTTTTTTTTTTAAATTTATTTTTATTGTGGGTAAAAATCAAAATTCTCACAATACATACAAACATTTGCAAAATGATATATAAATATTTATGCATATATGTGTATTTACTTTCAAAAATGTTATATATATATATAATATATACATATATTTTAAGAGGTGCTTAGATTACCCAAAATATTACACGGAACCCACTGGGATTCCCATGTTGCCCACCTCCCACACCTCCCACTACATCCCACACTGACAATGTTTAGTTGCTAAATTTTGCTATCTGCATAACAGTTATAACAATGCTAACAACCAAAAAAAAAAGGGGGGGGGAGTTAATATGGGGTGGGAAAGGGGGGGTGGTTTGGTATCTGGGAGTCTCCTGCACTCCGTGTGTGACTTTGCTGTGACCTAAAACTTCTTTGAAAATTAAATGAAAAATTGGGAGACAATGGGGATTGAGAGGAGGAAGGTGTCATGGCACACCAGACATCTGGTAACACAGTGATAAAGGGAAGGAAAAAAAAGGAAAAAAGAAAAGAGAAAGGAAAAAAAATGAATATATATACATATATTTTTTTAATGTGGCATTCTTTTTGTTTACAAGTAGGTCACTAGCTCCAAGACATACTTCAGAGAAGGGCATAAATAACAGGAGATAGAGATCACTGAAGGCTATTTTAGAGTCCTAAAATCTACCAGTAAGAACCCAAAATGGTGAAGTTCAAATTAGCTTATATCAGTTTACAACAAACAACAATACTATGAGCTAGACACTGTTCTGTGATCCTTCTATGTATTATCACATTTAATCCTTACCACAAAATTATGAGGTAGATAATATTTTATCCCTATTCTGATGGGAAGGTGAGATGCATATATGTATATATGTCTTTGTCTATCCCACCATACACAATTGTAATCATAGTATATTTTTAGCTTTATTTTATGATTTCACATATCGTTACAAAAGTGTTCTTTCCATCATTCTTTCTACTCTTTATAATAATTATAATTTAATAGATATGGAATGTCAGTTGTATTAACATGTGTTTCAATGTTACTGGGCCCTTCAATTCATTACAATTTTTTAATAATAAAAGATGCACCCTGAAGCATCTCTGTGCATAAAATTTTTTGCTTCTGTTGAGCTATAATGGTAGAATAAATTCCCTGGAGAAAAGATTATGAATTCATTAAAACTGTTGCTACATATTGACATGTTTTATTTAAAAAATTTACCACTTTACAATGCAAAAGTCCTGCTCTAATTTTATCTCAAGTGACTAGTAACGGGTACTACAATTATATATTTTTTGTAATGTATCAGTGTAAAACAGAACATCCTTTTACATTTGCACACATTTCTTTTAATTCAAAATTACATTTATATACATCTCACTCTCAAAAGTAAGCATTTATTTTAACTTGTGCATATTTGCTTCCTCTCTTCTTATGTTAACTGACCATTTTACATTCATTTACCTTTTCATATTTTAACTCCAAATGGGGAAGATTTCATTTAGACATTTTCTCTCTTTTTGGTCATTATGACTGATTCAACATTTCCATTTGCGGTATTGTTACATCCGTGACATACTATACATTATGCCATGAGGCCAGATATTTGAAAGATCACTGGGAATGTTGGAGTACAAAATTCCTGCAGCATGTTTAGGGTACTCATGAGCCCAGAAGCTCTATTTATACAGCTGCCTTACTGACTAGCTTAAAATATTTAAAGGGCAAAATAAAATTGAAATGTTTAATTTTAAAAAATTGCATTTGAAAGACAAAGTTAAGTGTACAAAAAATGTTCCATTTCTTTTCAAAACACATCTTTAAAAGGCAGACTATCAATCTCCTATGGTACATAATGCAGATAACATAGAAGGTGGCTTCGAAATTAATTGATTACACTCTTCTTGGGAAACATAAATCAAGAAACTATCAAAACAAGGCTGAGGTTTATAAAAAGGAAGACAGAAAATAATTTTGGCACAGCAATGATAAAGAGAGATCCAAATTTGTCAAAAAAATTATAGACCCTTCTTTTAAATTTTCCCACTGGAAGGATAAATAACTTACCTCAGTGAGAAGTTCCCACTTAGGAACTTAGGTTGACTAACCTATAGCATAATTTTATTTTTCATAATTAAATGTACTTCTTTCTTACTTTTAATGTAAGGTCAAAGGTAAGAGCTGAAATATTATTCTACATGAGTGGGAAATCTGCCTCAAGGTTGTATCTTCTACTCTGACTAAAATAACATACCGTAAAATTTGATGCTTCATGCAATCTCAACTGTTATGCCATACATGCTCTTTCAAGTGTACCAAAGTCAAGAAGACACAAATTAGAATCCCAGTTCCACCATCCTTAGTGGTATGACTCTTAATGTATTGTTTGTGTTTCCTGCATATAAAATAGAGGTAAAATACCACACTACATGTTGGTAAGATCAAAATCCCTTACATAGTGGAAAGCTTCTGGTAAAGTGGCAGTAGAGATGGTATGTATTCTTAGGGTAGTTGTTCTCTGTGGTTGAGAAGTCTAATATTATCTAGAATTCTTTCTTCAGTGTGAGACTCATAATAACTTGGAACAAGAAGGGGTAATGCAGATCTACCCTCCCTCTCAATAGATGAATAAACTGAGGGCAAGGGAGAAGAAGGAACTTGCAGAGGTTACATAAATAGGGACCATTAGAGGGAAGCCCAAGTTCAGGTCTGCTGATGCCACAAGTGTGCATTTGTTCCTTTGCTCTCACCATTCTTCTGTTCTTAGATATTCAATAACCCTTCAATCCATTTAAGTGATGGAAGTGAAATGATTTGGGAAAGGCTGGTTAATCCTTGGAATATATTTTTACAAAAATTAACCTCAGTAGTGTACCGGTCAGTTAGAAGTTGAACATTGGGAGTTCAACTTAATTGAACACTAAGAAATAAGGATCAAAGCCAAAGGTAAATTTCTTAACCCTGACTAATCCAGAAATTAAATGAAAATTGAGAATCCCTTTTGTTCCCTTGAAAAGTTTAATAAAAGACTTTATTCTATTTGACATTTTTACCCTTCTTACCTACTTTTAAAATGATAGAAAAAGCAATATTTCTCTGCTTAATATGTGCCTCTTTATAAACACTATAAATCTCTAGTTAAACAGAGCCACATCTTTCAAGAAATATCTTTTCTTGATACTCAGGGCAAGAGCGGGTGTGGGAAGCTTTTAGTGTAAGTATAAATTGAGACAACATACCTGGAAGTAAACATTAATGTTATATATCTAAATTTAAATCTCCTACATACTTTGGTCTGACAATCCCCAAGTAAAATAATTTACCCATTAGATATAAATTCTCAAACAGTCACCAAAGCACATGTACAGGGATTTTATTGCAGTACTTTGTGTCAATAAATAATTGAAAAGAACCAAAATGACCATCAATAGGAAACAGATTAAATCAGTTAAGATATATTCTTACAAGGAAAAATTTATTCAGCTGTATTTTTAAAAATGAGCCAGACCACTCTGTATTTATATGAAATGAATTCCAAGAAATATTGAGTTGAAAAAATCAAGGTAGTGTAAGAGGGTGCCAAGTATGATCTACTTTGTACAAAAGAGAAAAATATAGAAATATGTATGTGTGAGTTATGAAAATATGCTGGATATATATCAGAATGTTTCTAAATGCAAGAACAAGTCCAGAATAGATAAATATGTAGAGACAAAAATTACATTAGTCATTGTCTAAGACAGCATGGGTCAGGGATTGTGAATGACAGCTAAGGGATGTGGGTTTTCTTTTTGAGATGAAAAAATAAATATTCTAAAATTGATTGCAGTGATGGTCTTGCAACCTTGAATGTGCTAAAAGCCATGGAACTGTACACTTTAAATTGGTGAATTGTATGATATTTGAATTAAGTCTTAATAAACCTGTTACCGCCAAACAAACAAAAAGAAACAAACAAAAATCAGAATACAATGATGATTGCAAAATCAGAGTCAAAATGCTCTTGAGTAAGCATGGGGTCTCCCTAACTCATCTGCATTTGGTTGGTCCCACTCTTCTGCTGGGCTGCTAATGTGGCTTAGTTTGCTTTACTATGCAATGAGTCACACAAGCCTATGCATGCATTTATACTTTTTTAAAAAAACATTTCGATTTTTTCCTTCTGCTCCTTGCTTCCTCTGTGGTCTTTCTGGAACCCTCACAACCACAGGCTGTTTGACAAAGCTGCTGAGGAGGTGAAGAACCTCAAGACCAAACCAACGGATGATGAGATGCTTTTCATCTACAGCTACTACAAAGAAACGACTGTGAGTGACTTAAATACAGAATGACCTGGGAAGTTGGACTTCAAAGGCAAGGCCAAGTGGGTTGCCTGGAGCTAGATGAAAGGGACCTCCAATGATGATGCCATGAAATAAATCGTACATAGAAAGAGTTAGAAGAACTGAAGAAAAAATACAGAATATAAAGGCCTGTTTTTGGATGCCAGCCAAATATCCAACCTTGACAGATATAATGCCTTGGCTTTTTCTAATACTGTGTATGAAGTTAATCAATGAAAATAACCAATTAACCCAGTCCCACCATGCTTGCCATCGCATGGCTCTAACACAATATGGCATGAAATGGTTACTGACCTTCACTGAGTAGTTTTTATCTATAGCTCAATTAAAAGTGTACTTGTTACTAAAAAAAAATAAATAAAGCTGTTCAACATATCCTCCCTGCCCACTTAAAATAGTTCAAAACTGAAGAAGTCATTTTTGCTTCTAAGCACTGGGCAGAAAGCTGGAGAAGCAGATCAATTTGCCACAGCCCCAGGTTTCTCCTCAATATGGTGGCCTTGTAGAAGACAATCAGGCACTGTCAGTGAGATGCACTCCACTGCCAAAGCAATACTTTGCTGTTTAGGGCTGTGGCTCAACTTTCTGTCATTTCTCACAATCAGGATCTTTTTTTCTCCTGTGGCTTCATAGTTGCAAACTCTATCCATTGTTTCCAAAAGCATACTGTACATGAAGCAATCTCCCCACTAATCCTTATGTATTGGCCAAGACACCTCTGAATACATTCTCTTTTGGGGACTTTTTTCCAAGCAGAATTTGGTCAGGGTGGGCACTATTCTGCCTTATATAGTTTCCTAACTTTGAAGCTCAAGATGTAGGTATTAGAGTCTCATATCCTTACCTCCTACAAAGCACTGAGTTTCTTTAGCAAAAGTTCCCTTTTCCTCTCTGAAATTAACTTTGCATTCCAAGACGTAATCTTTCATTCATTCAAGAAGTATTTATGCAATGATTGCCAGGTATCATGCCCCTATGATTCAGTGGCACAAAAGAAAAGGAAAGTTTTGCCCTTCTGGGGTGGGGTGAGGCAGGAGATAGATAAACAATAACTACAGAAAATAAATTTTAAAAATCATTCCAGATCAGGACACATGCTAAACTGACCAAGTTGATGTGATAATTATTCATATCATTATCTATTAAATATCATCCAGTCTTCCTTGGTGGGATTGTGGTCATGGAGGGGTGGGGATAGTTGAGGAACAGCATTGTTCTTACATAAGCTGGAGTCAGGTCCAGTTTGGAAATTGGAACTTTCGATTGCAGAGCATAGAATAGAGCAAAGGTTGAATAATGTTGGGGTCTCTGGAAAGCAAAATAACAATACAGGAAAATCTGGATAGCAAAGCTTAGCAGAATATGGAAAAGGCTTCTGATAATAACAGACTTCTGGGCCATTTTTGAGCAACTCCCACATGCTGGACATCTTGACTAGTTCATACTTGTAGCAGGCATTCCTCAGTTACTCAAAATAAACCTCAGAGGGAAGCATTATGATTACATCACATAGTGAACAGAACTACGCTATGCTAGTTTTCTATTAAGATTGACAAGGACCTAGGAATGTTTGCTGAGATAAACACCAGCATGTTCCATCCATTTCTTTCCTGAGGATTATGATAAGATATGATATGATAGTATAAATACGCTTTTATTATTTCCTCATTTGTCTCAAATGGATATGATGCCCTTGACCCTCGAAAATTGTTATAGGAATGCTTCCAAACAGGGAAAAAACCCTTTGCCCCATTATTTAAAGTACCTTTCTTCCAGGCAAACCACAACAGAAGAGAACACACTTTTGGGACTTGTCCTGGAATCTTAATCCACCTAGTCCACTAAAGAGAAGTATCCCTCTGAAGCATAGGCGACATGAAAGGAGAAAGATAGATAAAAAATGTAGGAGAAAACTATTATCCTTTCTAAAACATCACCTCCCTATTTAACATCTCCATTGGTTTTTCGTTTATCCTTAATCTCATTCTTGTCACTGGATGAAGCTCACCACTAAGATGAAAAAAAATGACTAACAAGGAACTGAGATAGATACATTGTGAAATTCATTACAATGAGCTACAAGACTTAAATGGTACTCCCCCTTACCTTTCTGTCTACATTCCCTACTACTTCCTCCCTCATTTAATCTACATCACATGCACTGTAAGCCTTGCCGTTTTGTTTTGTTTTTTAATACACTGACATTTTCCCTCTGCAAGGAAAGCTCCTGCCAGTTATCCCCATGACTCACTCACTAATGTCCTTGAAGTCTAAACTGAAATTTAACTTCTCTGCAAAGCCCTTCTCTGGTTACTCGTTGAAAGTTGCCACTGATTACTACCACTTGACCTGCTCTACTCTTCTTTTTTCCATAGCACTTATTGATTTCTAATATATGCTGTAGTTTATTTGTCCAATAGGTTTGTTTATTGTTTGTCTCCTCCTGCTAGAATGCATGCTCCATTAGTACTGCAATCTTCATCTCATTTGTTCATTGATGTATCTTAAACCTCTTATACATATTTTAAATGTATCTTAGTACAGCGCAAAACACACAGTAGACTCTCAATAAATACTTGTTGAATGAAGAAACTAGTGTATAGCTTTCCTCTGGGCCAGACAACAAGTACTACCTAACCAGAAAACAAGCTGACTGTGATATCCTGAAATTCCTTCAGAAAAGAAGAGGTGGGATAATGGAATATTCTCTAGCAGTGGTCTCTAAGATCAAGATTGTATTCTTTAATTATAAAATGGTGGTGCCTTCTAGGCTGTAATCTCATGGATGAAATAGGTCCTTCCTAACACAGGCATTAAGGGGAAAGTAAAATATATGAGTGATTTAACCTGAGCTTCTTTTAGTGTTTCTCCTCCTAGAGATTGCTTGTTTTAAGGAAACAAACAAAAATATAATAGTCCAAAACAATAATTTCCCATGTATTAATATCATGGAAAATGTCATTGATGGAAATTCGATGTTGTATCCCCACAACCCACACACATACAAACAGGCACACACACAGAGACACTCTATCCCCAGAACTGGAATTCATTTGGAAGTGACTTAATTAACAAACTGGTGATCTTATTAACTGGTTACATTTCTATATCTGACATATTAAAAGAACATTAATTCACCTGTGTAAACATGATAAGTTTCCTTTCCGCAGTCTACAAATTATTAATTGTAGTGTCTAGAACAAAGATGAGAGAAAGATTAACATCCTAACTACCCTGGACTGCCTTCATACCTGCAACACTGACCTTTTGCACTCACGATATGAAGCACATATTTTTTACTTCTATTCGGGGCTCTGTAAACTGAATGTTATTCTAGTTCTTTCAGATGGGATCATCTGTTTCACATATTCTGAAGTGGTCATCAAACAGCCTGTTTGCTTGAGAAAGGAAAATACAATGTTGTAATCACCGTTTTATTTTGTATGTGCCTGTGTACATACAAGTGTATGCTTTTAAAATTTCATATTTCTTTCTAGCGAAAGAATAATTTGTAGTTTCACTGAAACATCCCTTCCTAGTAAAGAGGACCAGATTCTTAATTCTCTTTAATGCCCGATCATTTATACATTCCTTACAAAAAATACATGTAAACATTCAGCTCCCTCTTTTAAGGACATTAAAAACTAAAGAGATAAAGTGTGACTGTGTGGAGAATATAAAAATACAGGAAAGGCCCAGAAAGTCGTAAGTCCACATGGACAGAATTTAAGAATTGTGATGATGAAGATGAGGATGATAATTCAAACAGAATATTCAAAGTGTGCTATGTAGGTTCCTGTGTTCTTTACATGTTGTTCTCTTAACAACCTGATGAGAAAGATGCTGAGTGTATTCTCATTGCACATCTGAGGAAGCTGAGATGAGAGACGCATAAAACTGGCTCAAGTAACACAGCAAGTGATAGATGAAGTCAAGGTTTCAATCCAGGGCTGTCTGCCTCCAGAGCTAAAGCTTTAAATCACAGCACTTCTGATGGGAGTTAAAATGACCAGAAGCAGCTTCTTGGAGGGTACAACCTGAGAAATTCATTAAGATTTAGGTTGGAAGAGAGGACAGGAAGGAAAAATAGCAGCTCTGGCCCAGTGACAGTAAAGTAAATTGATCGCCTCTGCGATATAGCGGTATCATACAGCTTTCCCTTGACCAGTAATTTTAGGGTCCAGCACAGGGAGTCATTTGAAAGTTTAACTATAAATATATATCTCTGCTTCAATATTTACTGCCACAAATTATGGATTTGCTGAGAAGAGAGTGAATTTGACAGAGAATAGGATCTTCAGGATGATCCAAATGCTGGAAAAGCTGCAGAGTTATTTAAAAAAGCTGAAGAGGGTGGGCTCCTTTCTCTTGGTCTCATTGTATAAAAGAAAAAAGAAAACTTAATTCACCTTCTCTAGCCAAATTCATAAAATCTTATTTCAGTGTCTGTAGGATTCATCATTTTGTCAGGTCAGCTGTTTCCTATGCTCTGTGTAAAATCACACCCAGTGCAAACAGAAATGTTGCTGGAGAAACTCAAGAAACAACTCAGATTAAAGAACAACATAGTGACATATGAAAAAAATAAATCCAGGAAGATGAGCTATAAACAGCTTAAGAAAGAGTGGACCAGAAAAAGGTTTGGAAGATAAACCCTGGCATTTGACGAGTTTACTTTAGTAACAAAGTGAAGGCAGTAACCCAGATTGACCACACACAGGAGGAAACTGGCAACCACAGGTTACCACCCAAGTCCATTCACTATGAGGGATTAATCACATCTATCCCTACCTCAGACAATGCATTCATTTCAAGTTAGCTATTTAGCATTAACAAAGATTGGGGATTTTATTTACATATATTATCATAAATTGTGGCAAACCTTGAATGCTACATTTCAATTTTTTTTTTTTTAATATTTAAAGAAGCTTTAGATTATATAAATGATACATTGAAAACAGGGGGATTCCCATATACCCCACAACCCACACACACACTTTTCCCCATTAACAACATCTTTGATTAGTGTACATTTGTAACAATTGATGAACACATAATGAAGCATTGCTGCTAGCCATGGTCAATAGTTTACATTATAGTTTACACTTTCAAACACAAAATTTTATAGGCTTTGACAAAATGTATACTGGTCTGTATCTATCATTGCAATGTTATTCAGAACAATTCCAGTGTACCAAAAATGTCCCATGTTGCACTTCTCTCTCTTGCCCTTCAGAACCTCTGGTGACCACTGTCTTTATATCAATGTTACAATTTCTTCTATTGCTAGAATAATAATATCTATTTCAGTCCACAGTTGCAATCCCCCCTTATGTTTGTTCATTCTTAATATTGAAGATTTTAGAATGCGATGCCCACTCTGTTTCTGATTGAGAATGGACTTAGATCCTATGGGACTGATGGATGGAAATATTTTGCTTGTAGTTGTAGATGCTCTCTGTTTTTTGGGGATGGGTGTTGTCCATCATCATCTTTTTGTTAGTTGTCCTGAGTGAATTCCATGAACTGGAGAGTGGGTGTTGCAACTCTGCTGAGATTCAGGGCCCACAACTGCTATAAGAACAGACCAAAGATTTAAGTCTCTTGTACATATATTTAACAATTATAATGTTGATTTTGGTTAAAATAAAAGGGGCAGAAGAGCTATGTATAGGGAAAATATAAATGAGTCTAACTCTGTTACACTGGGGAAAATATATTTCAAAGTAAGACCCACTGACAGGGTGCCTAATTCTTGAGATTGTCTGCCCTGCCTATAGTGTCTAGATATTTCTAGAGCCCACAGGAGCTCTTCTGCTTGAGACACTGTTTACTGTGGCAGTCAATGAGATCCTCCTGAGACGTTCGAAAGCCTAATCTTTGGAATAACCTCCTGACTCACAAAATCTCTTAACTATAAAATTTCATTTATATTTAATATGTCCTCCTTCTGGCCAAGGCCTTTTCCCAAATACTTCACTTTTTGGTGCTTGGTAATAATCCTTCAGTGTCAGGGAGGCTCATCCCTGGGAGTCATATCCCACACCAGGTGGGAGGTAGTGAGTTTATATGCTGAGTTTGGCTTAGAGAGAGGCCACATTTGAGAAACAAGGAGGCTTCCAGGAGGTAACTCTTAGGCAATATGTAACACTAAGCTAAGTTTCAATTTCACAAGGACAAGGTTCATAAGTACAGCCATCAGTGTCAAGGGCTTGGTGTATTGGTGTGTCTTCCTTTGCTAGGTACTACCCATGTACTCTAGGGATTCTTGCCACTCTATTAGAGAATGTAGCAGGACTTCCCAGGATGAGAATTCAATATTATTTTAGTTATTGTGTGGGTCTCCATCCAATAAGACAACACCCCTTGGCTTGAACATATTCATATTCTATAAAGGTGTGTCCCAATGCACCCTTCCCCATACATTCCCCCATCACTGACACCCTGCAGTGATCCTCCCTGCCACAGTTGTGACCTTTCTGCAATGCAAAAGCTCCCCAAAAACGAAGCCAAAAAAAAAAATTAAATATTATAAAAAATAAAATAAACATGAAAAACAAAAAATACAAAAATTTTTAAAATAATAAAAAATAAAAAAATTAAAGAAATATTTTTTTGCATTTCTAATCACCATAATATATGTTATCTTTTGTTTACAGTGACAATATCTTCCATTTGTTCCCCAGTGTCTTGTTTTTTTGTTTTTTTGTTTTTTTTCTTTATTTTCAAAGAAGATTTAGGTTGCTGAAATGTCACATAAAAATTATTTGGGGCAGGGAAGGGAAAAGCAGTTGCAATACAGGGGCTTTTTCGCGGCTTGGGAATTATCCTGAGTGACATTACAATGACAGATATAGGCCATTTTACATCAGCATATAACATGCAGAACTGCGTGAGAGAGTGTGGTCTACAATGTGAACTATGGTCCATGCTTAGTGGCAAAGCCCCAAGATGTGTATATCTATTGTAGGTGATGTGCCACACTAATGAAGGATGTTTATGTGAGAGGTTGTGGGAGGTGTGGGAGGTGGGGGACATGGGAATCCTTGTAATTTTTGTGTAAAATTTATGTAATCTAAGCATCTTTTAAAATATAAAATAATTAATTAATTAATTTTAAAAATATATAGGAGATTTCTCTATACGCCACCACTCCCCTTCTCACATTTTCCTCTATTGATTACACCTTACTTGAGTACGTTACATTCATTACCAGTGATGAACAAATATTGAAGCATTGCTGCTGACCATGGTCAATGGTTTACATTATGAATTACATTTTGCACCATACACTTTTATATGTTTTGAAAAATGTCTGTATCTGTCATTGCAAGATCATGCAGAACAATTCCAATCCCCTAAAAATGCCTTATGTTCCATCTATTTTATTTTCCCCTCCCTCCCCTTGGAACACATGGTAACTACTAAGTTTCAATTTTTGAAGAATAAGGCTCATAGTTACATACATTAATATTGAGAGCTTGACTCATTGGTCTGTTATCTTCTATTAGGCACTGCCTCTGTTCTCTAGAGATTCTTGTTGCTCTAAATGAGAACATTGCAGGACTACCTATAATGGGAGTTTAATATTTTCTTATTTATTGTGTGTGTCTCCACCAACTGAGATAACACACTATGGCAAGATGAACATTTTCATATTCCATAGAAGCATGCCCCAGGTGTGCCCTCTCCCACATATCCTCCCTCTCTCAGTGCCCTTCACCAGTAACCCTCCCCTGCCTTATTTGCCAATAGAACATTCCCACCATTGTAGTTTTAACCACAGACCTACAAATCTCCAGAGTTCTCCTGTTCCTTCCTCCAGCCCTCCCCCCAGTTCCATGGATAGTCCAACCCAACCCCCTGCTCTACTCCCTCTCACATTCCAGTACCATCAACTCTTCTCACATCCCTGCACTAACATCACTTCCATCCACTACCCAGCCACCCGCTTCCACCTAATCATAGGTCTTGCTCATATTGAGCATTGGCTCACCACACTTTACTCCCTTTCTGTCTCCTGATAACCTATCTTCCAGACTCTAGCTATGTGAGACTACTCAATTTGTTTAAGTAATATCAGTGAGGTCATGTAAATTTTGTCCTTCAGTGACTGGTTTACTTCACTCAACATTAGGTCTTCAAGATTTATCCATGTTTCCCCATATGTTAATACTGTATTCTTTCTTACAGCTAATATTCCATTGTATCCATATACCATGATTTGCTTATCCATTCATCTCTTGATGGCTTTCAACTTTTGGTAATCATGAATAATGCCACTATAAACATTGGTGTGTATATATCTATTCATATCCCTGCTTTCAATTCTTCTGGGTATATGCTCAGCAGTGGGATTGCTGGATTATATGGCAGCTCTATAATTAGCTTCCTGAGGAACCGTCAAACTGGCTGCACCATTCTACATTCCCACCAGCAGTGGATGAGTGTTCCCTCTCCTCCACATCCTCCCCAACACTTGTAATTCTCTGGTTTTTTTTTTAATAGCTGCCAGTCTTATAGATGTAAGATGATATCTCATTGTAGTTTTGATTTGCATTTTCTAATAGCTAGTGATGGTGAGTATCTTTTCATGTGCTTTTTAGCCATTTGCATTTCTTCTTTGGAAAAGCATCTACTCAGATCTCTTACTCAATTTTTAAATGGGTTGTTTCTCTTTTTATTTTCGATGTGTAGGATTTCTTTATATATGCTAGATATTAGGCCCTATCAGATAAATGTTTACCAAATATTTTCTCCCATTGAGTTGGCTGCCTTTTCACTTTCTTGACAAACTCCTTTGAAGCGCAAAAGTTTTTAATTTTGATGAGGTTACATTTATCTAATTTTTCTTTTTGCTTGCAATTTGGGTTGTAAAATTTATGAAGCCATTTCCTACTACAAGGTCTCATAGATGCTTCCCTACATTATCTTATAGGAACTTTTTGGTCTTGGTTCTTATATTCATATCTTTGATCCATCTTGAGTTAATTTTTATATAGGACGCAAGATGGTGATCCTTTCTCATTCTTTTGGATGTGGATATCCAGTTCTACAAGCACCTTTTGTTGAAAAGGCCATTCTGTCCTGTTGAGGGGCTTGGTGGCCTTGTCAAATATCAATTGACCATGTATGCAAGAATCTGTATCAGAACTCTCAATTTGGCATGCTACCTTTTTAAGAGGGAAAATAAACAACAACCTGTTTTCCTGGAAACATGTAGCTGGTACAAGACACAGGACAATTAAGCCTGATTCATTCTAGAGACAAAATAAGAACTAACTTCTTCCCCTATGGGTTAATTGTGAGCATACATGACCCCACCTCCCATTACAAGGTCCTTAAGAGTAACAAATGACATAGGAGCATGTATATTGGTAAGTCAATAGCCAAACACATGGATATATACATTATAGGTGGCTTAATAAATGCAAAGTGAATTAAAATATTATCCTCTGGGAAATGTAGACCCTCATGAAAAAGAAGTGGGTGGTGTTTTGATAGATTTCCAAAACCTGACCTTTTGTAAACAGAGGAGATAAAACATGACAGAGCAGCAATTCTTAACATCCACATCTAAGTAACCTTGCTTTACATAGTTTTTATCAGTGCTTTTCTATTATCAGTGGCTATTGTACTTTTGAGTGCTGACACTGTATCCTGGTTTTTATGCTCCAGATCTCATCCTGTCTATGCAGTTAAACATCTGCACTCTTTTGTCATCATTTAACAATGGAGAATTCATTTGGACTCACCACAATGCCATTCAATTCAATTGGTTTTCCATTGAAAAATAGGAAATACTTGGCTCTCACAGCAGCTTTGAGTGATTCTGACCTTGATTCATTAATCCTTTTACAAAGGTGGATAAAGGACACTATAATACAAAGTACATGACTCAGCTACAATTATCACAGAAAATTTTTCAAATGCTAAAATCCTTCCTTTGTGAGAACTCAGAAATCCTTTCTGAACAACTTTGTATTTACAACACATTTTACTTAAGTTGTCCTGCAGTTATTTCATGTATTCCCTCTTATATACTTTGAGGATAAATACAAATATTATAATAGAAAAAAAAACAAAAAACACAGGTGGTGAGGAAGATGCTAAGTATAGACAGAGAATAATGTGTTGGTGAAAATAATGAAGTACAAGATTTTAATTGATTGACTTAGGTCAAAGCATTCCCAGCATGCTTTAACAATGTGCTTTGGATAAAGCAATTATAGATGGAATTGATGTAGAGAGTCTATTTGGGAAAAAGGACAGGGATGGCTGCTATGTGTCCCCATCGGTCTCCCTCTGATGATACCTCTGAATACAGAAATACATTTATGGAGCATTTCTACCATGAATTATACATTATCTTGCATATTCCAAACTACAAATTGGCACAAGTGAGTTACTGCAAAAAGATTATAAGATTAAAAAGAGCAAAAGTCATATGGTATAAATTCAAATTCTCTTATATTTAAACTGTTCCTAGCATAGTCCTGGAGAGTTTATGGAATCGTGTATATTCTAAAATTGAGGAATTCCTACTCTATTTTTTATTGTCTGGATTAAATAGCATAGTCACATTAATTAAACATTTACTGAACAGCTATATCTGTCTTGGATCCCAATGCACATTAATGCTATAAGGCATACTAAGGTTAAAAGACATTCTAGAGATTAACTAGACAGATAAGTATCAATACAGATTCTCTAATTGATCTATTGTACTTTGTTGAAAAGGATTCTAAATCTCTGTTAGACTTAGGAGGACAGAGTTTTGGGAGAGATAAGTCTTTCATGGGCAGAGAAGCGTATATTTATAACCTTTGTAATAGTATTTGATATCACATAATTAATTTTTTAAAAATATTTTATTGAGATAAAATTCGCTTAAAATAAAATTAACCATTTTAATCATTTGAAAGTGTATAATTCATGGATTTTTAAATTATATTAATGATGCAAGGTGGTATAATTGTCATTGCTAAGCCTAGAACATTTCTATTACCCCAAGGAACCCTCAAATTTCCCATTTCCTCCCTCCCACCATCCTCTGGCAACTGCTAATCTACTTTCCTTCTCTATGGATTTACCTATTCTGTACATTTTTTAAAAACTGAAACATAATATGCAGTCTTTTAAACATGGGAAACTGGAACTCTTTTTGTCAGTGTTGATGTTGTTTTATAGGAGTGGCAAATGTCTTCATCGTATAATGCCCATCTAAAAGGAAATTTCATTTCAATACCCAAAATTATTGAACATTCAAAGAATATTCCAAGGAAACATCTCCCATTTAGTTAACATTTACTCTATGTTAGGCCCTATATCAGACATCTTTCATTCAGTTTCTCATTTTTTACCTTTGTATCCTCAGAGATCAACACTGGATACAGTATAAAGTACTCATTTAATTGTTATTTTATGAATTTACTCAAAATGATTACCTAGACAGTCTCACTGGAAATCTAGTTATACCATCCTTTACTTACTCATGAATTTCTTGGCTTAAAGAAGATTAATTCTTCCTTATGTCACTGAGTTTACTCATAGATTTGAAATATTGCCACACACATCTGTAATTGCAATTTTTGTGAACGGCAGTAGAAAAGTTTGTCTTTGCCTACTTACAGGGGCATATGATTTCTTCCTGGTGAAATGTGAACTCATTCTCATTCCTACCCAAGATGTCTGATGCTGAAATTTTGGAAACCAGTATATCCTGACATTATTTTCTAACCCACTATACCATAAGAAAAACAGGAAGGTAAGCTCCCTGGTATCTGAGTCTTTAATTGCTTTTGCTTCTTTTCCTCTTCAAGACATGATTGATGTTTGCAAGTGTGGTCATTTGTCACTACTCAGTGCCAGTCCTCTTCAAAGGCTGAATTTCTAGTCATCACTGAATAGCCTATGCCAAGATTTTGTGATCAGTGTTATTATCTATTACTTTCACTGACATTAGTGCTTTCTTCCTGATTCATTTCTCTATTGGAAAAGGCTAGATTTTTTGCAGAATAGGTCATAATAGCAAAGCTCTGGGACAGAATTAAAATAACTCTACTATTCAACACAAATGTTACTATGTTGATCTTTATGATAGATTAAAGATGGCAGAAAATTATTTGACAGTCTTTCCATTAAGAGTGGGGTTTAACACCTTTCCCCCTGCATATATCCTGCCCTTTAACACCTTTCCCCCTGCATATATCCTGCCCTTGGTAATTTGTTCAGTCAATAGAATGCATGGCAAGTGACAGTATGGGCATTCTAAACTAGGTCAGAATGTTTGCAGAGGTTACATAGACAAGGTGACAGAGTGATACACTCCAGAGTTCTATCTACACACAGAATTTTTTAACAACAAGCAAAAACTGGCATAATCCTCTTTCTCAGAGCTTCAGAAAACAGTGAAAAGGTTGCAGTAACTGGATGAGATTCCAAATCAAGAAAAAGCCAACTTAAAACTGTAGGAAAACCTCTTGGCACTCTGGCTGGCCTTTCCCTCACCCTTTCAAAGCTCTGTGTAGAACTAGCCCACACTCCCAGAGTGGGACCCTAGTCCCAGTTACAGAGGGAGCAGATAACCCTTATTTCATATTCGGATGCATGTATGAATACATCTGGTCTCCTCCCGAAAGACTGAACCAGTATGCCTGTCTGTCTCACTAACCCGTAAGAACTTCCTATGAATGTAGAAGCAGTTTGCAGGGCAGCTAAAAGGTTGTAAGGAGACAATCAAACCACAGCTCGTTGGGGAAAAGGATTACTGGCTTTAATACATAAAATATAGTACCTGGGACTAAAAGAAAAGACTTCAAATTTTCTGGGGGAAAGGGGGCACTTAGAATATCCATTTAAATGGGAAAGCAATAAGTCCACAAATGCATGCCACAAGATATATACTCAGAAAGATTAGATAGGACCCTATGTTTTTGTATCTGGCTGTTCTGTGGGCTCACTTAAAGCTGGTAAATCTCCAAAGGAAAGCACCTACCTGCAGAGACTAGGAAAGGCTTTTTCTTTCGTGTGTGTGTGTGTGTGTGTGTGCGCGTGGGCGCGCGCGCTATCTCTTAGCATTCAGGGAAATCTTTGTAATAAAACTAGCTGGACACAAACTTAAAGAGCAGATACTCACTGAATAAATTCCAGAGTTAACATTAAAATATTAAAAGTCCAGTATGCTGCAAAAAGATCAGAAGGCACCCCCAAAATAAGAAAGAATGGTCTATTCAAAGGAACAAAATATAGGAGCCATCAATGAGGAAGCTCTGAATTTGTATAAACAAAAGCTTTAAAAACACAAACATCTTGAAACTGCTAAAGAAAACATTAACAGAGAACTGAGGGAAATTAAAAAAAAACAGATAGGAACAAAATGAGAATTTCAATAAAGAAATATAAATCATCAAAAGGAGACAAACAAAAATACAGGAACTAAAAATTCTGCTAACTAAAATTGAAAAATTCCCTAAAGGGGTTCAACAGCAGATTGAAGCTGGTAAAAGAAATAATCAGTAAGCCTGAAGATAAGAATTTGGAAATTACACAGTCTAAGGAACAGAAGGGAAAAAGATGATAAAAAGAGTGAAAAGAGAGTACAAGGATGTTTCAAACATAAGAAAATCAATCAATGTAATACACAAAATTGATAGAATGAAGGAAAAACACACATGGTCATCTCAAGAAATGCAAGAATTGTTTACAACATGATTTATAGCATTGCTAATATTGCATATTCTTTACAGCACTCAGATTTTGTCTAAAATTCTAAAAATTCTGCTAACTGGAGAATTTGGAGGAATTCTTGACTCCTGTGTTTTTGTTCCTCTTGGCTCCCTAGAAACTTCCTCCCCTTTCCCCCCATCTGTCGTAGGTAAAAGGCACAGACCAAGGTGCTCCTTCACCCATGAACCCATGAAATTTAAAGCCTGTAAATTCTGATATTTTGAGGATGTTAGATGAAAAGCAACAAACCCAGCATTACCATAAGTTGATTAATAAACATTCATTGATCACTTACACTTTCTCAGGCACTTTGCTAAACTTTTGGACTAGGAAATGAATAAGATATATTTGTGCCTTCAGTGAGTTCTCTACCTGGTTTTGGAAAACTGGTGTGTTAACAAATAAAACTGTGCAATGCAATGAGAGTAAAAGTAGAAACAAGAATGGGATTCTTAGGCAATATGGGAGTCATTAGTTAGAACTGGAATGGGTGTGTGGTTCAGGATCAGTTTACCTGAGCTGGTATTTAAAATAAAAATAGTAATTTCCCAGGAAAACAAAGGAGAAAAAAACTTTCCAAGTTGAGGGATCTCCATCAGCAAAGACACAGTCTATTGCTCATAAGTAGTTGAATATTAGATGAAAGAGGCAGGGGAAAATCCAGATGAAATCCCTATTTTGGATTTTGGACTGTGTATATAAGATTGTCATAAGGCAGGTGGTATAGGAAGAGGAGAAATTAGAGGAAGGAAGGTGTAGGACAATGGGTAAGAGAATGAGCCCTATTTGGCATTTAAACAAACAAACAAAAAGATATGGGTTCTATCTTTCACAGTCAAGGAAAGAAACAGATGGCATATGTAAACTGGGTAGTTTAAGGAACATTTAAAATAATTATTTCCAAAGAGAAGGGCGGGATGTAGGAAAACCACAAGTGTTGATACAATTCCAAAGAGCTCCTACCAGCAGGGCATGGTCACCACCCATATGGGTGAAGACAGACAGCAATTACTTGAAAATGGAGAAGGTATTTATGGAGAGAGAGAGAGAGAGAGAGAGAGATAGAGAGAGAGAAACATGTAACAGTTACTGCTGTCTTTGATCAAGGGATAAAGCTTCCTCAGGCAACATGCAGTGAGCAAGCTGAGGAAACATGCTGGCCTTCTGCCTCTCTCTTCTATTTATTGCTAGTGCTCTCCATTGGTCAAACCCAAACAAAAGCCAGAAGCCAGATGTCTCTGATATTTTTTTTTTTTGCATAGGTCAGCTATGTTAGGCACAGGACAAAAAAGAAAATGGTTGAGTTTTTAAGTGGAGAGGCCAAGCAGATGATTTCTAGTAGAAGCGTCAACTTCTACCTTCAACATTCACTCACTAAAATGGTTGAAGATAAAACATTGACAATTTCCCAAGCATTTATTTTTCTCAAAAACCACAGTTACACAGCTTTTAAATAATACTAGCAATATGTCATCAAATCCAAATATGTGTATTTTTCACGGATGCAAAAACAACTCCCTGATATTCTCCTTGTGTCTCATGGACCCATCTTACAGGTCAGTTCATTCTAACACTGTGAACAATTTGCTAGGCTTTGTTCCATCTGTTCAGACTGTAAAGTAATTAATTTGCTATAAACACACCATCTACTGTGACTTAGATGAACAGTAATTACTATTGACAATATTCTAATTTTTCATGGAAAATGAAAAGTAAAATGACAATAACATTTAATGATTTTTATCTTTAGGATCAATATTGGACAGCATGCAAAAATGGCAGTTTGCTTGCTATAAATCCCAAGAACTATGTGAAAATTGTGTTCAAATATTATACCACAAGGATCTCTGTGATTTATGGTGCAGTATAGAAGAGCAGCCATAATTTGTCAGAAATTATGGTCCAGAGAGCTTTTGCTGTGAAAATACAATTGCGCAAAATGAATCTGGGAACAAATATCAGAAAACCCCATATATGAATATGATAATCAATAGATTACTAAAGATTCTATCATTTCTTGAAACTGTGGTATGGTAAATGGTATGAATTATTTTGTTTGATACTATCCAGTAAAGTTGACTAAAAGCCAGCTATAAAAGAAAAGAAATGTGTTTTCCACAGAAAGAACCACATTTTAAAATCTCATATTTTCTATACATACTTGCTAAAAATGGCAGGACATTTATAAATAGCAAAGAATGACATGTTAGATAACATTCAATTACTTCAAAATAATTAAATAAGTTAGAGTAATAGGCCTGGGTGCAGGGTATCAGGAGGGGGTTGAGAAGGAACCTCAGCTAATTAAATTGTGAAAAAGTAAAAATTTGGATTATTGCAAGTTTATTAAATATCTAAATTTCTCTATTCTCTGTGGATATGATATTCATCACAATTATGACTTGAAAGTAAAAACTGGATTTTTTACATAATAGAAAAACGATCAATAAATCCTTGAATTTTTTATAGAAGAAATAGTATATTTTAATAAGTGTATTGAATAAACACTGAACAGCCTTGTTCAGACATAAAAATTGTAGAAAATGAAGAAAAGTTGAAAAAGAGCTATGGAATCCTTATATTGAGTCATTCTCCTTTCATATTAACGATTATACAGAAAGAAATTGATAGTAGAGGCTAAAAGTGAATGCCTTCTATATGCAGAGTATAAAATTCTTTTAAACATTGTACGATAAAGGTGCTAAAGTGTCCTTATAAACTAATCAGAGGCTCACAGTTTCTTAGTTTGCCAGGGCTGCTATAACTAAATATAAGAGACTGGTTGACATTGTTTCACAGTTTTGGAGGCTAGAAGTTCTTAATCAAGCTATCAGCAGCCAATGCTTTCTCCAAATTCTGTAGCGTTCTGGTGATGGCTCAATCTCTGCCTTTGTCACATGGCAATCTGTCTCCTTCCATCTCCTCTTCTAGGTTCTACTATTCCTGATCAGTTGTCTGGATCTCTGTCTGGATATTTTTGTCCTTATAAGGACTCCATAATCATATTGGATTAAGGCCCAAACTTACTCAACTTGGCCTCATGTTAGTAGGATCTTTGAAGTTCCTATTTACAAATGAGGTCACACTCACAGGACCAGAGGTTAGAACTTGTAAATGGTTTATAGGAGCCATGATGCAATCTACCACACACGGTTTGGTAGGATCTAGACATTTTTTCCCTAAATATTAGTTTACAAACTGACTGCAATAAAATCATCTATGAGTGTTTTGGTGTTTGCTGTTGTTTGTTTGTTTATTTGTTTAAGCAAGCAGAGTTTATTGCAAAGTGAAAGAAGTGAAAGTACACACATGAGATGTGAGTGTGGGCATGCTAAAGAGCAAGATGTGCCCAATGACTTGGGTCTGGGGTTTAAGTAGGGATTAAGAAATGGGAGGGTCTTCTTGCCTTGTGGCTTCAGTTGGTTGGGAAAGGGTTAGGGCCAGTTTGTTCTGCCTTCATATGGGCACTTTAAAACAAAGAAATCCCTAACCCCAAACACAGACATATTGCATTATTCATGTGTGATATATGATCAGATATTTGTAAGTTTAATAAGTACATATCCAAGATGATCCATTGGCATCACCTTCACCATCATCACCAACACCATTGCTGTAATATAGTCTTATAATACCCTCTTATATTAGTGGTTCTTAATTTGAAGAAGGAGGATGGGTGGGCACAGACTTTTTTGGGAAGCTAGACATTGAACGTGACAAATTTTGGGAGCTTAAAGAATAAAAGCTCCAATGATCTCTAAGGCAGCCTAATCCGTCAAGATCCTCCTTCTTGTGAGGCTTTTAAAGTTTTAGATTTAATAAATTGCATAGTGCTGTTGCTATTGTCACTCAAACATGGTATTTCATGCAGCTTGGATTGAAATGTACTAGAAGCACTCCTAAATTCTAGTTGTCTCTAAGATGAAAGTAAAGCAAAAGCAAAAAAAAAAAAAAAGCTTCCTGACTGCTAAGAGAACCTAGATATAATGATCAATAAAAGATAAAATATATAAAGATATATAAAGATAATGGGGTCATTTGCATTGTTGAGTTAAGTTGGGTTAATTTTAGTTAATGCAGTGAAATTGTAAACAGCTTAACAGTACAATCCAATTTCCTGAAACAAAGATTATATAGCTAGTTCAAGGTTGTGTTTCCTTACAGCAGAGATGTTTTACTAGTACTGGGTCATTAAAAAACCTCATGTTACACATTAAATTTTTATATTTTTAAGGAATAAATAAAACTTTTTAGTTAAGGTTGAACTCTCATGGTAACAACGAAATTTCAAGTATGTATAGATTGAATCTAAGAAAAGACCTTTGTCTGGCTGAACCCCAATAGTGCTTTTTTACTTCTATAATTACAGCAGAATAAAAGGATAGTTTATATTCTTTTTGTTAAAGTCCTAAATAAAAACACTGGAAAACAGATGAGAAAAGAGAAAGTTTTATTTCTGCTCTAGTAGAAGGATCAATTTAAAAGTGAGTTTGCCCTGACTTTTGATGGTAAGTAGATAATGTATATGTTGCAGACATTAGTTTGGTTCTGAGAAGGGAGGAACAAGAAACAGGAATGTGATATTGGCAGGGGGCAAGAATTCTATCAAGGATAGTTTTATAAGTTTTCTAAATTTTCAAAAATTTCAGGAAAAAAGTGAGCAAATCTGGGCAACTACATCCTGCAATTCAAATTTGGAAAGAAAAATATTTGGCTTAGGCTCAAGACTTGCAATATTTGGGTCATATAAGGTTTGCAGAAATCTGTAACTCTTTAAATCCTTCAAATGTTGCTAAGAAGGATAGTAAAGAGTTGATTAAGTCAGCAAGATAATTTCCTCCTCCAGATTTTCCTTAATTAAAATGGTGATCTTGAATTTCTTCTAACATTGCAGTAGGATGAATCAATATTTTAACATTTTATTTTTTACTCCACAACAACTTTATGCAAAAATAATATATAGAAAAGAGAAGGAGAGAGATTAGCTATTAAAATTAACTTCATTCATTGCACACTCATTAAAGTTCTTAGTAATTGCACTACCGAAGCAAACAAAAATCAATTTACCTCAGTGATACCCAATGATACTCCTTGTTGCTCTTACCTATTCCCTGGTCACCCATCATCATGTCATGAACTTCATTAGCTTCTCTAAGCTACTGTGACTCTATTGAACTTATTTGCCTTAAACAAATACAGTTACAAATTACAGATACCTCCAGTAAGTCCATAAACTCTGACAGCAGCCAAATTGTTAGATAGCTTTATTGAGATATAATTCCTTTATCATAAAAGTCACCATTATTTTATGCTATTTTATGCTATTCTGCACGTTTCTGCATATCTGCTGAGTTGTACAGCTATCAGTTATTTAATTTTAGAACATTTTCATAACTTCATAAAGAAACCCCATACGAATTACTAGTCACTCCCCTTTCAGTCCTCTTCCCAACCCCTGACAACTCCTAATCTACTTTGTTTCTATGGTTTTACCCATTCTGGACATTTCATATAAAGGAAATCATACAATATGTGGTCTTTTGTGACTAACTTCTTTCACTTAGCATGTACTTTCAAGGTTCACCCATATGGACTACACTGCATGGGTATACCATATTTTATCTACCCATTCATCAACTGATAGACATTTAGAGTCTTTCAACTTTTTGGCTATTATGAATAATGCTACTATTTGTCATTCGTGTACAATTTTTTCCATGAATGCATGTTTTCATTTATCTGAGTGATATACCTAGGAGTGGAATTACTGTGTCAAATGATAACATTGGTTACAGAGTCTTATAGGATTAGGTCTCTTCCTCGTTTTCCACTCTCATTTCTTATTTACCTCATAACTGAATCCCCAGACACATTAGTCTCCTTTCAGTCCCTTGCATATATCATATTATTACCTCCCTTTGTACATACTGTTTCTTCTACCTGCAATTATTTACCATTCCCACACTCTGAATCTCTTTAATAATATTTTTATACCTCAACTCAAACATCTCTCTCTTGGTAAGCCTTTCCATCTCTTCAGGTAAGTCTCGCTGTCACATACAACAATAGTTTCTTCTTCCATAATGTCGTGTAATTTTATATTTCTTTGATTATTTTACTACTGTCTGTAAGGTCTCTGACTCTAGGACCTGTGTCTCTTTGTTCACCCTTGTTTCTCCAGCACATAACCCTGTGCCTGGCAAATTGGAAGTAGTCAATAAATAATTACTGACAAAATTGAAATAGAATGATATTGGATTCCCCTCAAAGATGTTTTTCTTTCCTCTTCAGGCTCCTTTTCTCTACATTGCCAGTTTTTACAATGTGTCAGTCTTTAAAGTATCAGATAATAAATATCATCACAAGGTGGGTTCCTTGGGAAGCAGACTTTGGTTGAAATTTAGTATGCAGAAGGAGTGTCTTTGAGATCAACAGCTTTGTAAGGGAGTAAAAGGAAGCAAAGATGATCAGAGGAAGTCCAATCTAGTTGTGGTATAAGCCCAATGACAGCGTCGGTATCTAACATAGGATGCTCTTCAGGGTTTTATCAAGTTAGGCTAAAATGGACCTGCCTTTCCAACCCAGCATATATCAGCCATTGGATATTGGCTGGCTGTTCAGAGATGGCAGAGCAGATGACTGTGAAATCAGAAACAGTCAGTTTTGGTGCCTCTAAGCAATCTCTTTTGACTTTTTTAACTTGCTCCAAATAAAGTTTATTTCCTTACAGTAAAAGGCTCATACAGGTCAGGTAAAAAAAAAAAAAAAAAAGTGCAGTTTTATTTATAAACTGAAATTGGGTGCAATCTTGACTTAGCTCTGTTTCCTGTGAAATGGACTCTGAAATGGTGTGTGCAAGGGAGAGCACCTAGAACACTACTTGTGAAAGAGGGAAGGAAGCAGGATGGCACAGAGGGATGATTTAATTGTAACACAGTTGCCACCAAGTCTCGGGGTAGTTCCAGGTGGAAGCTCAGATGGCCCTTCAGAATTGTCCTGAATTAAAGAAAATGGGCTGTAATTTTGCATCCTCAAAGGTACCACTCATTAGATGAGGACTGTCTCCAGTGTGGGCACACTTGGGTTATGCAGCTCTTTTTTGGATCATCTCACAGCTTTCACTCTGAACACACGCTAAATCCACATATTAGCCAAAAACCTTGGTCAAAATAACAGCAGGGAAAACAGAGATTGAGGGGTGAGGAATTGTCTTATTTTGTCTGTTTTTTTTTGTTGTTTGTTTGTTTGTTTGTTTATATTGAAATAATGAAAATGCTTTAATAATGATTAAAGTGATAACTCACAACAATGTGATTATACCAAATACCTTTAATTGTACACTTTGAATGAATTGTATGCTTTATTAATACATATCAATAAAATTGATTTGTTTAAAAAAAAGTAATTGGATTTATATTTCTTAACTTATAATGTTTCACTGTCTTCCATGTTAAACTTAAAATAATAACCAAACCTTTCAATCAAATCCATGTTTGATCTGCCACAGTGCCTTATTTCAGTTCTTTTGGATACATCAGTTCTCTCTAGACTTGAAGACTTTGAACTTGCTAATGGTTTCAGGGGACAGTCCTAGAATGACCTGCCAACTTTCTTTGGGACCCACAAATACAACCTGAGCTCAGCACCAAATGTGTCAGCCTGTAGGGATAAAGCACAATCCTGTAGTAAATAAGGGGGCTTCTGGCACATTCTTTCCCCTATTGTGCCAAACATATGTAAATATTCACTGGAGACAGTCTGATTAAAGTAGGCCTATCTTAAGGTATCTGGCTCCTGGTGTAGATTGAGGGAGTTTCCTCAACTACGGGGCACTCAGGCAAGAGAGGGGGTGCTGTGAGTAGAACATCTTCTTGGGTGGGCAGTGGATGGAGACCCCGCTCCATCCACTAGGAGGAACTGATGCCCACTAGTGAAGCTTACATTCTCTGTCTCTCTCTCCACTGTTGTGGGTCTTGCTTCCATTGGTGATCTGACACTTGTACTGGAGTGGGTTGATGTCCCTTTAGGAGGCTCTCCTTCTGAGCAACAGTTATTATGCCTGAAAAAGGTTGCAAGTCAGAGGGCCATCCATAGAGAGCTAAACTGAATCATGTTTTAAGCCCACATTTGTTGGAGTGGTGAAATGGAGTGCAAAGCTGAGCCAAGATATAGCAAGCATCTCTTGGTCCTTAGAAAATATTATTTGATTTGGGTAAAAAAATTTCTTTTAAAAATGTTGTAATATTTCTCTTATATTACACAACTTTTAATTGTTCAGTTTGATTTTATTTTTTAATGAAATTAATTCACTCTTAATCCTTTTATTTAATTCACTGCAATGCATTGTTAAAGTGTGAATAAACAACTTATAAGCTGCAGGCTCTTTACATTAGATCCACTTGCATTCACAAGGCCTTGTATAAAATAGATCTTAACTGGATAAAATTGTATGGGAAATAAAGGTCTTTGTGTACTTTTTATTTACTCTATGGATGAATTTTCCTTATCTTCCTAAAATTAACATATTTGATAGTCCCTAATTGAACTGATTTAGTCTATTTAATTATTATTGTGATTTAACTTTATAGAAGTAAATTCTCTTTTTTCCTGCCAAAAGGCAGTCATTCTAATAGTTTTTTTCTTAAACTAATCATGGTCTGAATCCTTACCTAAACTCAAGTTTTTTGTGTGTGGTGGACAGGAACTTTGTGTGCTTTCTCAAATCCCCTCAAACACTCCCTTCTTCTTCTTGTTCTTTCTCTTTGTTCTCTACTCATTCTGGGTTGTCTCTCCTTTCTAATTTGAATAATACTTGGAACACATGGTTTTGGATATGACACACTGTGTAGCCACTGAAGGGGAACCTGATGCAGCCCTCAAGTGCAGGGGAGTGAATTTCCTATGGGGTGAACTTGCAGCAGATGGGAACAGGAGATGGGAAAGAGCCAGGCTGATACACTTCTCACGTTCCTTTCCCCCTCAACCTTGGAGTAATGGTTTCTCTTTGCAGTCAGTACAAATATTTCCATATTCTAAGTAAAACCAGCTGCAGAACAATCCACTATGTTTCTTCGTGGAGTATCACGTAGCAGTAGCTAGCGCTGTAATAACTCATACTTCATTGGTTCGCTTTTTTCCTCGCCTCACATTTCTTTTCTTTCATCCTCACTGTCCTATATTTTTAACTGCCAAATAAAGATTCAGCACTTTATTTCTTCCTCTGGGCTCTGCTGTCTTCTGGCTTTCAGCTTATATATAAAATATTATTATTAATGCATGTTTGCTATATAAATATTTGGTCAATTTTTGTATAGGCACTTTAACATTAAGTGAGTCTATGATAATTTTAATATGCTAATGCACATTTTAGATTTACTTTATACATTTATCATTTTATATAAAAGAATACATTGTTAAGCCTGTGTGCTCAGAAGCCTAAGTTAATGTAAATTATACATGTCTTCAATACTTGTCTTTTTAGAGTTCTCGGCCAGAAGGAGAGACCCTTCAGAGATGTCAGCCCACTCCAATACAGGTGTTGAAGTTGCAGCAGAAGCAGGACTCACACAGCACTGGGTGGAACATGGGCATGGTCAGCTTCACTAGTAGACGTTGGTTGCCCACAGCTGGCAGATCTCAATCTATGGCCCACACAGGGAGATGTTCTACTGACAGTACCCCCTCTCTGTATATGTGCCCTGTAGTTGAGAAACCCCACTCCCTCCCAACCAGGGATAAATAAACCACTGAGATATTACCTGCCTAGCATAAGAAATGCCCACCAAAGTCAGACTGTCTACAGTGAATATTCACTTACACTCAGGACAACAGGAGAAGGAATATGCAGGCAGTTCCCTTAACTACTAGGGGGTTATGCTTTATCCCGCCAGGTTGATACACTTGGTCCTGAGCTCAGGTGTATTTGTGGGTCCCAGGGAAAGACTGTCCCCTACCATAGTTATTTTTCAACTGTCTTTCTCCAGCCCAGCCTCTTATCTCAGTTAGACCCCATAAGATAAAACAGAGGAGATGGAAAATTGCCATTAATATTTGAGATTTGAATTATCATCCCACATGCCTCTGTATTAATATAATCATTTATAAGCCAATATACATATTTTTTGCAGATAGTTTTGCAGAAAACATATCATATGCATTCTTGTCTGATTCTTACTTTTGTGTTCTCAATAGCTTCTTATGGAAATTATTTTGTCATCTGATATTTTAAAAATTTATTAAATGGCATGAATAAAACACAGTTTATTTAGTCATTCCAATATTAATGCACTGACATTTTTATTTTTATGGTTTTAATTCCCAAAAGTTTATTTACCAGATCAAGGGATAAATTTTTTAAACAACAAATCTTAGCATTTCGGCCATGTTCACGATAGATAATTTCTTTAAGAAATAAAATATTATTGCAATTTTAGTCCTCTTTATGGTTATTTTGAATCCTTTCCTGGAAGCAGTCATTACCCTGAAGGTGAAGTACATATTTCACATCCATATTTTATGCATTTGTTTCACATATGCTTATCCATAAGCAAGTATTTTTCTTTGTATTTCTCTGAAAATATTCATGAATGGTATCATACTACACATATTTTTCTGCAACTTGCAATTTCCCTCAATATTTTCTTTTAAGATCTATGCAAACATAGATATTTATTTGATCTATTTCAATCATTTTAACTCTTATATAGCATTTAGGGACTGTTTTAGTTTACTATGCTGCTCAGAGCAGATACCATGAAATGGGTTGGCTTTCACATTGGGAATTTATTAGCTTACAAGCTGACAGTTTTTAGGATAAAAAATATCCAAATGAAGGCATCATCAGGCAATGTTTTCTCCCAAATATTGGCTGCTGGTGATTGTGGACACCTCTGCTCATGGTAGCATTTGCTTGTCTCTCCCTTCTCTTCCAGGTTTCCTTGCTTTCAGTGTTTTGCTTCCTAGATTTCTCTCTATTCATGCCAATTTATAAAGGACTGCAGTAAAAAGATTAAGACCCACCCTGAGCCATGCCTTAACTGAAGTAACCTCATAAATACCTACTTACAATAGGTTTACACTCACAGGACTGGATTAGTTTTAAGAACATGATTTTCTAGGGGTACATAGAATTCCAAACAACTCAGGGACTTTGTTTTTAAATTTTGGATTAGTATTGCTCTGAAGCTTCTGTACTGCTACACAGAGTGATGAATTATGCCTCCATTCAGAACACACACACACACACACACACAACTTAGGCATATAGCCATCTGTTCATTTCTTTTTGTTATTATGCAAATACTTTAGTGAGCTCATTTAACTTAACTGTAGACAGAAAATACAGATTTCAAGAAAGGAAAAATTCTAAAAATGATTATATATTCTCAAAAAAGTGGAGTGCAGTAAGCTTGAGATTTGTAATTAGACAGGCTTAGTTTCATAACCTGGATCTACCATTTACTCTCAGTGTGATAATGAGTAAGCCATCACTTTTGGATTATCAGTCCTCCCCGTCGTAAATAAGAGAGATAATATGTACTTGATAGTTAAATAATAACTCATATGAGAAACTGTTAAGTTTGGTACACCCTCAGTAAATGCAAGTTTAGTTAGGATAAGTTCCATGTCACGGTTGCCTTTGTACACACTCCCACAAATACTTCCTGATGAGCTTAATGCTTTGCATAGCAATACAGGCTTGCAATACAGGTTTGTTTAATTCATAAATATGTGGCAGAATCATAGGTCCAGCTCTAATTCTCATACATAGCTGGAATAAGTATACAATAATGCACCTGCATTGTAAAACTCCTTGTCAGTTTCTTATAAAGTATAACATGCATCCACTCTATAACTCAGAAATTCAAAAGAAATGAAAATAAACATGTCCACAAATAGACTTAAATAAGATTCTTTATATTAGCATTATACATAATAAGCCCAAACTGGAAATAGACCAGATGTCCTTCAAAAGATAGATGTACAAAATTGGGTATATTCATAAAATAGAATACTACTATATAGCAAAAAGAAACTGCTAATTTATTCCAGCACATAGATGAATCTCAAAAACAAAATGTTGAATGGAAAAAAGAAGACACAAAATATTACCTATTCCATGATTCCATCTATATGAAATCAAGTACAGGCAAAACCAATTTATGATGTTAGAAGTCAGATCAATGTTTGCAGCCTACCTAATGAAGTGCGCTTTTTTATCCTTATAACATTTTTTTTTAAACATCTATTTGTGTCGTATTAGTATAGCTCCTCCAGCTTTCTTATGGTTGCTGTCTGCATGATGTATCTTTTTTTATTCCTTTTACTTTCAAACTATTTGTATACTTGAGTTTAAAGTGTCTCTCCTCTAGATAGTATATGTGTGGATTTTATATTTTATCCAATCTAGAAGTCTGTTTTTTTTACTGCATTGTTTCATATATTCACATTTAATATTACTATTGAAATAGTTAGACTTTATCCTGTCATTTTGCTTTTGTTTTGCATGTCTTTTGTATTGTTTTTAATTCTATTTCTTCTTTTTTGCTTTCTTTTATTTTAGTGAATATTTTCTAAATTAACACTTTAATTCTTTTAATGATTTTTTAAAATATATTTGGAGTTATATTCTTAGTGGTTACACTAGGGCTTAACATATACATCTAACTCAAAATGCACTTCAGATATATACCAATTTAGTTGGACCAAGGCAGTGCATGCCCCAGGTTTACAGAGTTCCTCTTTTCTCCTACCCTTCTATAAACAATTCATGGCTATAGTAACTAACTTTCATTAATCACAGCTTAAGCCAAATAACATCCAATTTACATAAGGAAAAAAATTAACATTCAAAATTCTTCCAAATGATTATTACAAAATACCATTGCTTATAGGTTTAAAAAATGCTTATTTCCTAAAGCAATGTAATACAATTACATTAACTTTAACAGAATAAAAATTGTTAATTCTTTAATTAGATAAACAACTTTTGATTTCTTGATATTGTATCTAAACAAAATTTCTTCTTCCTTCTTAGTGAAAACTAAATCTTCTCAAAACATAATTTTCTATTAAAATATCCTTCTGCTTTGCATTTTTCATATCAAATTTATGAATTGATATAATGGTAGCATAATACAAAATGTAGAAAGTTCATTTGTCCCCTTTGCCATGACATTTTTTATAAATGGCTGTTTGCCTAGCACATGGACTCCTTAGGAGAAAGAATAATTCACCTTTTTATCTCCAATTACCAATTCAGTGTCTAGTACTGTCTGAGCTCATTAAAGTCTTAAATTATTCTGATATGGTAAGTTCGGGTACAGAAACAAGGAGGAGAGGTTTTGAAACAAGTCAGACTTATTGGTTACTCAAAGTTCTCAGAGAAGCACACAGCACCCGAAGCAGGGCTGTAGAGAGCAATACTGGATGCAGGGCATCCAATACCAGGGAAGAGACAGGACAAAGGGAAACTGTGGGCTGCAGCCTTTATTGGATTCTGGGGTAGGGGATCAGCAGTGGGACAATCAAGCATGCTATTTTTAGTGTGTGTTTAAATTTGGTATCCCTGTGAAGCTGGCCAGAGTCCTCTGACACTGCGGTGAGGGTGTCAAGGGTACTGTTTTAGTTTCTTGGGCTGTTCAAGAAAATATCATGCAATCTTTGCCTTGACCAGTGTGAATTTATTTGCTCATGGTTTTGAGGCTAGGAGAATGTCCAAATCAAGGCAGCATCAAGGTCATTCCTTCTCCCAGAAGACTGTGGTGTTCTGGGGCTGACTGCCTGCAATTCTTGGTCCTTATTTTGTCTCATGATAAGGAACATGGTGGGATCTCCTGGTCTCCCCCTTCTCTTCTGGGTTCGCTTGATGTTCAGCTACAGACTGCTCCCTCTGGCTTTCTCTCGCAGTCTGAATTTTATTCTGCTTATAAAGGATTCCAGTAATAGGATTAAGACCCATCCTGATTGTGCTGGGCCACACCTTAACCTCATCAAAAGATCCTATTTACAATGGGTTCACACACACACAAGAATTGATTGCATTTAACAACTTGTTTTTCTGGGATACATACAGCTTTAAACTACCACAGGTACCTGTACCTCACAGCTGGTATTATGGATTGATGTTATGGCAAAACATCAAAACAGCATTTTGAATTCGAGGATGCATGCCGATTCTTTCATAAACATGTGAAAGTAAATGTGAAACCGTTACATCAGGCAAAAGGAGACAAGAATTCAAGTTTAAGAGGATACTCGCTTAATGCAATACCAAGACCAGTGAGCTGGAAATAAACAGATGTGTCTTTTGTACAAGCTCTACTTCAGGCTTTCTGAGTCATTCTCTCATCTGAGAAGTGGGAAGCTGGTAAACTACCTCATAAGTTTATTCAAAGTGTCAAATGAGATTATATATGTAAAAGGTATTAAAACATTTGAACCATAATATAGATCATCGTAACTATAAGGTATTATTAAGAAAACTATAAGCATAATCTCTACCACCAAGGAAATGAAACCACATTGGCCTCTTTTAAGTGTTTATTTGCTGTAGTATTGTTGAGTCACTTATTTCTAGCTTGAAAACTCAAATACAAAAGTTATTCATATAGGAAGTCAGGCCAATTGTTGTTTTTAACTATCCTTTAATTTAGTAATTAGGTTTGTGAGAGAGACAAATGGGAATCAGGAAAGGAAAGGAATAGAGATTCTGGGTTTGAAAGATGCTTGAGTTCCACTGGAAGTCCTGTGACTTTGAGCAAGTTATATACTGTTTATGACCATAAGAAAATACTCTTTTATCTGTAAAATAAAGAAAATAACCCCAGACTTCAGATAATTATAATTATACTGTTGAGATAATTTGCATGTAAAAGTATAGTATTTAGTTTCTGTGAGTCACTGCATCACTGTTTAGGAAGTTACATATTTTCAAGAAAAAAATAAGAGATTTAGATTCCAAAACGAATAGTGAATAAAAGAGAGAAAAACCAAAGATGACATTGATGAAAAACTAATAGGTGATAAAATATGAAAAATAAAATCACAGAAATAAATGGAAGAGTTAGAGGGGATATAGACCTATATTTTGTTTAGAAGAAAATGAGAATATCTATCTTGGATTTGAATTTATTTTAGGATATCTAAGTGGATTAGTCCAGCAACAAGAATTGTAGGCAAGTATAAAAGAAAACTTGAGTTTTTAGATTTAAATTACAGAAATTTATGCAGAAAATAAATGTTAAAATCATATGGTTTGGTGAAATTTCTATTGGACTGTGTGTAAAGAAATAATAGAAGAGCACATCAGACTGAAATTTGAATGAATGCCAAAATTTGAAGGAAAAAAAGACAGTAAAGTTTACAGAAGTTAGTGACATGAGAAATAAAACAAGCTAAATAAATTACAATAACCAAAAGAAATTTGAAGTTAAGAAATGTCAAACAATTGCATTAGGTCAAGGCAAATGAAGCCTGTACAGGAAAAAGGAATTGTGGAGCATTTTTTTCAGTGAATGCTTTTCAGTATGGCAAGAACAAAAGTTACATTGCACTTAAATCAATAAAGTGAGTTTAGTAGAGAGCTAAATCAAGATAGTAAGGTAAAACTTACTTATGTAAATATTATTTTGTAATAAATTCCCCTTTATTTTCATCTAAGATCAATATCATATGCCTCTTCTTTGGCCATCTCACTGGCTACCTCTACAATCGCATATCCTACCACTCTTCCTCTTGCTTCCTCCACTAGCTGTGCTGAGCTCTTTGCTATTCCTCAGCCATGACAAGGACTCTCCCCTTCAGAGTATTTGCACAGAGTATTCTCTCTACCTGTAGTACTCTCCTGTCTGATACCGGCATGACTTATTCCTCAATATCTTTGAGTTTCTCTTAAAATGTTACCTCCTCGGAGAGCCCTTCCTTAAAAATTCATTTAAAATAATAATCCCTATCTTACACAGGCTGCCTATGCCCCTTGTCTGTTTTAGTTTTCTCTTTAGAACTTAACATTATCTGACCTCATATAACATATATCACTTTATATTTATTTATCTCTACTTTCCTCCTCCATAATTAAGCCCCCTGAAAACCAGTGATTTTGTGATTTTACAACTCTGCAGTTGGCACTAGAAAGAGTATGTGGCAATTAAATTGGTTTCCAGTAAAGAGTTACTGAATAAATGACAGAATGAATTAATTTTAGTTCTCTAGGCAGACTTTGATAAACACTGACACAATGCAAACTGAAAAAGTAAAATAAAAAAGGAAAGGAAGGGAGGAACTACATAATTCCACTATTGCTGATTTACTACTAACACAATATGATCAAGCAATATTATTCATGTTAGGTGAGTTACTGGTTATTGGGCTGATTACTTGTAAATAATAAAACAGGAACATAGAGACCTAAATCTTGAGTTCAAGAATACTTTCTAATGCAACAACCAATAAGGAGCATGTAAGCCAACACAGATGTCCGGTCCATTTCTTGGATTATAGTTTAATGGCGAGCTGGACTACTCTGCTTTGGAGGAGAGGAAAACCAGGTGATAGCCTCACTACTGCACTTCCTGCTTTAATGTAGTAAACATTTCTTGCTATGGCCTTAGTTTGGGGCAGGCCTAGCAATCCTCTGCTAACCTTCTTTCTTTCTCACATTTGGTAAACCCCAGGAACTTCACCTTCCTCATCCATGTGGTCAAGTATGTCAATTATTTTAAGGCTCTTCCTTGAGTACATTTCTCTCTCTCATTTTTAAAACTGGAAACACTTTTCATTCTTGAACCTAAGCCTATGCTAGCTTCGTGGGGTAGGTATTGTGCAATCACACAAGGCTTGGTTCTCAGAAAGGACACCTGCTTGGTCTAATGCTCTATTGTCCCTGGCTTGAAATTCTTAAATGTGTCTTTTAATATGTGTTTTATAAGTGAAGCGTGATGGGAGCATGAGCAGCAGAGATGCAGAGTTAGATAGCAGGGTGAAGCAATGTTTGCAAAGGTGGGCTCAGGCCCTCAGGCACTTGTCATTGAAAATACAGCCATAGAATGCATAAATGGGCATTTTTAATTATATATAAATCATGAATCCATTTTATATTTCCTGGAGGATCCTCATAGGTCAGAGGAAACGTCAGAGGAAAAATTAAAATCCCAATGTATGCATTTACATTTTAAATTAAATTGAACCAAACCCAAAGATGATTTTTATGGACAGTTGAATGCTTTTAGAAAACTTGTTCCATGAGAATCATCAAATAAATGTATAAAATTTATAGGTTGAAATAGTTTTTTAGTAGTTTATCCCAGTAATGTCACAACCTATAAAATATTCTTAACAGCCCCAGTAACAGTCTCATCACCAAACAGATCCTTCTCAAAATTGAAAATTAGAAAAAAGATAACTGTGATCTTGCATTTACCAATAACAATTAATGTTGTTTTGGATATATCAGTTGAAACTAACTTGCTAAAAGTATAAAACTTAGTGATGTAATAAAATTAATTTGAAGAAAAATGAACTAGAAAAATCTTATGGTCAATCAAAATATCATATTAAGAAAATAGTATTATTTATCTTGTATAAAATTTTGACAATGAAATATTTTTTTCAATTTGTAATTGTATGTTTCTACCCATGTGTCACTGCTATAGCTAATACATTTTAGAAATAATAAAATATTTGTAAAGGAAAAATCTTTATATATTAGTAACTTTAATGACACTTTTTTCCTGGTCTTTAAAAAAAGACCCTGCATTTCATTTTGTACTGGACCCCTCAAATTATCTAGCTTTATGATCAAAGTCATTTTTATCCAGGAAGCCTAAATGAGGGTTCCTGGGACAGAGATCATGAGCACTTGCTGCCAAGTATAAACTAAAGTAAACTTTTCTCCAAAAATCCCTCTCCTCCAACATGTTAAGGATGCCATTTTCTGATCATACAATGTATGATTTAGCCTCACACACATCTGTGAATGCTCCCTCTTTCTCTACTTACATTATCTAATGCTTTAAGATCAACCCCATGCACAACTCCATAAAAACCCTAAGCTCCTTCAACTGAGAGAAACAGATTTGAATTTCCCCTCCTGTTTCCTTGCCAGTCAACCTTGCAATTAAGCTCTTTTTTTCTCAGAATCATGGTATCCCGGTATTGGAGTCTGTGTGCTTTTGGCAGTGAGCCCATTGCTCATTAACAATATGATTGTAAAGAACTGATCTTAGTATGGGACCCCATAGACAAAAAATACAGCAAAAAATATTTTGTTTTAGATGATTATCTTTTTCCAAAATTAGTACAAACTCAAACATTTGATTGGACCATTTCAGAATAAATGCTTGACATAATGACACGTCAACCCATAATATTTCAGCAAGCAAATCTTAAAAATAAAGACATTCTTCTACATAACCACAGTACTTTCATACCCAAGAAAATTAATAATTACTTAGTATTACATAATAATCAGGCTAATTCAGATTTCCATGATTTTCTCTAAATCCTCCTTTAGAGGTATATATAGCTCAGCTAGGTGATTGATTCTTACTCAAATCATGTGGAGTCTGGCACTGAGGTCCACCGAAGACATTCTTGTTTCTAACTATTATTTTTAAGTAGTATGAGTTAGACTCAGGGCCTGGTCATCCCTTTGCACTGTGCACTTTGAGTGTATGGGATTCAAAAGTAGAGGGTGAGCTACTAGAAGAGTTTATTCTTAGATAATAACATTATATATAACACCTCCCATTTTATAATGGCCTATTGTGCCATGATGTAAAGCATGTCAAGTCACTGTCATAAGTAAACTATGAAATGAGTTCTCTCTGCTGGAGGATTTATGTTAGTGACTTGGATACTTACCTCTAATAAGAGTGTATCCTTTCTTTGAACAAAGAATTCAAACAATGCTGACCATTTGTTCAAAGCAGTGAGATTATTTGAGATTTCTAATCTCTCTACTGAATTCTACAAGGTAAAACAAATGGACAAAATTAAAATGTGGTGTTTCCTAACTAGGAGAAACAGTGCAATATGCTTAGTTCTTTGAGAGAGAAAAGAAAGGGTGCACTTTTAAAACCAAATCAAAGCAACTGGCTGAAACTGAAAAATTCCGTTACAGCTATATGACAGTTTTATTACACTCCTGCAATGCCCTTGTAAAAAATAATAAAAAATATATATACCTCTTAGAGTTAAAGATTTGACCATTAAAAGAGAGAATTCCCACCTGAAAAAAAGACATTCTCTGACTTTAATGGAGCTCAAAAGGAATGGAATAATTAGAGACCCGTGTCACTTACTCAGAAAGCATGACCTCATTTATCCAATTAAAAATATACACCAGAGATGGAGGGTAATGAGGGAAATTGGTGTGTATCTGAATTTCATTTTGTATCACTCCAGCCAAATTGAACCTTCCTTTACAGGCTGCCACGTTGATCTTTGCAGAATATTACTTCTTTGTCCCAGTTCACTAGTTTTTTTTTTAAGGCCATGTACCTCTAAAGATTTTAAGATAAGTCACTAAGTGAGCACAAAACAAATGGTCAGCATTGTTTGAATTCTTTGTTCAAAGAAAGGATACACTCTTATTAGAGGTAAGTATCCAAGTCACTAACATAAATCCTCCAGCAGAGAGAACTCATTTCACAGTTTACTTATGACAGTGACTTGACATGCTTTACATGATGGCACAATAGGCCATTATAAAATGGGAGGTGTTATAAATGTTGCTTCTTTGTCTCTTTTCTTTCAGAAAATAATTTAATATTTCTTGACTACGTGGCTTCTCCCAGACACATAAACGTTGTGGCTGAAAGTGGTCTGATATCTCATTCACTTTCTATCAGTTACGGCAACTCTGTACATATCTAAGTTACAAATGATTTAATCCTTCACTTAGGTTGGACTCTACGTGCAGAATTCTTTCTCATCATTAAAAACGTCCGGGAAGAGCAGTGATATAGTATGTGGAAGGGAAGTCATCAATCGCTATGTGTTCTCAATCAGTTCCTTTGTCAGATAAGGAAGTTAAGAGGAAAGTAATTGAAGGATGCTATATATCTATTAGTTCTGAAATTTGCAGCCTATTAACTTAAATAACAAGGTTAATCTTTCTGGAAATTTAAAATAGAATTTGTTAACTATGCAAAACCTGTCTATAAAAACTTATTTGGCAAGTGAATTGAAGCCATACATTTTATTCCTAGGCATTTCTAAAATGATGATGAGAAAGGAAAGATAGGAGTGAATTAATAAGAATTATTCTCTGAATTAGTGTGTTCTGCACCAAGCCAAAAGTATAAAACCCTGATATTTATATGCCACACAGAGAATGCCCTGTAACATTCCATTCAAGTGACTGCGAAGCAATTCATTCTGAAGATGCTAATCAACATAGGACTGACTTTTTGAAATGTTTTTATTGCTATTTTCTACCAGGCATAGTAATTAATTTATCTTGCTAAATCCACTAGAATAACTTTATCTTCTAATTCCAAAACTCACAGTAGAATTTTCAAAATTTGAGGGCAGCGTGACAAACCAATTCTTATAATGCACCACTCATTTCCTCATTAACACTGTAATTTATCATGATCAAAAAATTCTGCAGCAGTTGCCCATGCAAAGCAGTGAGATTATTTGTACATGGTAGCTGTTACTTGGAATCTACACACTAGAACAGTGAATTGTAGCACCTGGAGTGACCGAGTATTTTAAATCATCACCACTACAATAATAAAGCAATAAAGAAAGCCTCACTTAAAACAGAAAAAAAAAAATTTTTAAATACGTTTACAAATTTTAAAAAGTAGAAATTGGGAAATATCTTCTAAAGCAGAACAGATGATATTTCTGTCAACCAAAAAATTACAACTAAAGCTGCAGGGCAACAAAGGCATTTATTTGAGGGTCTTAGACTTGCAATTACTGGAATATAAATTCAGGTAGCAGCCCAAATAGTGGCCCATCTTGGCATTTCCAGGTAAGACTTTTTAAAGAAAATGAAGTTTAGACAAGTTGTTTGTGGTTGGTGGGTGTTTGGGGTACTCTAGGTATACTTGGGGTTAGGTAGTTAATGGAGTTCCTTATCTTATGGTTGGTTTTATGTGCCAAATGTTCTTGGGGGTTTTGAGGAACATCATTGGTTGAGGATTTTCCATATTTGGGCAGTTTGTGATATCTGGCTGAGACATAAATTCAAGTCACCCCTAGAATGACCTCCTGACTCCATTTTAAAGCTCTTAGCCATAATAACTCTATTTTGTTTTATTTCTTTTAACATTTCCCAAGTGATATTTCCCAAAGGATTTTATTCTATTGTTCAAATTTAATAGAATGAGGAGGACTTCTACTATAGTGACCAACATCTGTCAAGCCAAGATATTTTTTTTCCTTTTTTTAAAGAGCTATAAATAGCTATATATTTTTTTTACTATTAGAATTAGTTTTGAAATTCCTTGGGGAAAATGGTGCTCACTGGGACACAGAGACTGATGATTGCAGGTAGAAAGTTTATTGGGAAGCTCTGCCAACAGAGGGGTTCTGAAGAATAGACTTCAGCCTGCCCCTGGAAAGGAGGGATTTGAATTTATATAGTACATTCCTAGGCGGGGAAATCATAGTAAGTGGGAGGGGGTCAAGGTTTGAGTAAGGTGCAAGGGCCAATAGGAAGCTCTAGAGGTGAAAATTTTCCCTTGCATGAATAGAAGGTAATGGGTTAGGGAGTTATGTTTTCTGGGAATGCTGAAGGAGCAGGTGGTACTTTGATGAGGAGGGAGTGAAGCTCTCTATCTCACTTTACTCCCATCTCCATGTGGTTTCTTTGTTCAACCTTTGGGAAAGTGCCCTGTGTTTAGGCACATAGGCTTAAGGGGGCTTGTCCTTCCTCAATGCATGTCAGGGGGAATTGAGTCACAGCTTGTTAATTATTGCAAACCTAGTGAGGGCGGACCTCCAACAAAATTAAACACCCCTGTGTAATTACCAAATTAGAAAACTGTTTGCATGTATTTTTTTTTTTTCCAAAGAGAAAACTATTATCATGGGAGATACACATTCAATCACTTTATCTGTTCTTCTGGCATATTATTGTAAGGCATTTTTTATTATCCAGGTCGAACTTTTCCAGTTGAGCCACTTTTGAATCTGAATGCTTCAGAAAGGAATTAGAAGTAAATAGAAACACACTAGAACCAGGGACTACTCCCTGGCCATATGTAGTGTCCATATGGCTTTTTATAATATATAGAATTTCCATGTTGATTTCTACATGAATAATGAAATAGGTTTCTCCCTCCTTTGATCTGCTGTGGTTATTTAGTAATTTTGGGGATCCTTCAGTATCTAGTTCCCTTTCCTAATATCATGTTGATATTCTTTCGGGGAAATTACTCCTGACTCCAAAGTTACATAGTATTGATAGGGAGAATGCATTTACATGTTCTCATAACCCGGCTAGAGAAAAAGGGTGATCCCTGACTACAATTTGCCTAGACATATGCTCCCTTTCTGAATTTAAATCATAGGTAGAGTGATGCAAAATAAAAGAAATGTTTAGAACACGTTCTTCTCAGCTATGGCATCAAGGTCAGACTATTCCTCTGAGACATTGTATGCTAAAAAGTTCCTGTTTCACCTTTCAGGAATGCAGTCTTCTCCTTGAGTTTTGAGTAAGTGTTAGTCAAGATGGTGGTGATTATTTAAAATAATCTGACATCACCTAAAGAGACAGAAAACCACTCCAGTACAGGTGTTGGGGCCGCCAACAAAAGCACTAGTCACACAGGCTCTGTTGGAAAGATGTTTTCCTCACGTGGAGGAGACAGAGCAAAGTAAGCCTTCCTAGTGGGCACTGGTTCCTCACAGGCTGTGGGTCTCAATCAGTGGCAATGCAGGGAGGACCTCTCTTTTCTGTTTGTGTGCTGCCTAGTGGAGAAAACCTGCTCCCTCCCACCAGGGACAGATATACTATCAAGGTGTGAGCTGACTGTCATATAACATTCCCAGAAGAGTCAGAATGTCTCCATTGAATATTTATATATGCTTAGAACAATAGGGGAAGGGATTTGCAGGCAGCCTATATCTAACAGGGGATTGTGTTTTATCCTGCAGGCTCATGCACCTGGCCCTGGGCACAGGAAATATTTGTGGGTCCCAGTGAAGGGCAGTGGGCTGTGCTAGTGTTGCGGCCAAAGGAATGAAACCTAAGTGGCACTCTTGAGGGCATGGATGAACAAAGTTTTATTACACGTGGGCCCAGAGGAAAATTCAGTCTCCAAATTCTGAGCCCTGTTTCTCCATTTTCATAAATTTATGTAGGAACACTAAGTGGGAAAATTCCTAAGCAAGCAGGCAGGCAGGGTTACAAAAGCAGAGGAGCAAGGTTAGCTTATCTTCCTAAAAGCAGAGTGCCATTAGGGAGGAAAAGAGTCATTATCTGTTTAGAGTTGTAAATTTCAGTTCAAAGGGGCAGGCAGGGAGTGCTTATCTTTCCGAGGTAGATTCCATGGAGAAAAGCCACAGAGGAGGGGAGAAAGGGAACGAGGGGAGTTTATTTTCCTAAAGCTGTGGGTTTCTGCCAAGGGAGGTTAGGGTCCCAGCACCTCCCTTATCATTCCCTCCTTTTGATGCCTTTATAATTCTTTATGGGGCATCATCTGCTAACATGGGGATTTTTCTATCGTCCCCAAGGACTGATATTTAATGTGAGGCATTACTTGGTGTTTTAAGCCATTTAAGTGGAAAGTGATATATTGTGTTCGGTACCATAGATCGCATGGCCTGAAAGTTAAGAGGAAAAAGACTGAGGCTATTACTGGCATAAATGGCAAAATCCAGGAGAAGAGATACTGGAAGTAGTTCCTGTTGGCAGATGCCTGGTATACACGGTTTAAATGGTCTTTGGCTCATTCCTTCAGTAGGGCCACTTTGTCCCTAACTATTCCTGAGGAGTTTGCATAGAAACACCATTCTTCCCCCAGGGCCTGGCAGATCCCCCCTCAACTTGCGGTGAGCAAGTCTAATCCTCGCCTGTTTTGTAAAACCATTCTGCCAATGAGGTCTTGCAACCTGTTGAGAGCCCCCAATGTTTCTTCAAGGTCATTTGATGTTTCCCGAGCTAGTGTTTGTATGCCCTCCTGACCAACTGTGAGTGAGGCCACCACTACTGCTATGCTTCCGACAGCTCCTAGTCATAAGAGTGTCGGAACTGCCTGTATTGCTCGTTTGGCTTGGGAGAACTCTCCAGGCAATTCATCTCCATACACCAAGAACGATGGTACTGGCCAAGCCAGGTAGCAGATGCCCTGACCATCCTGGGGTAGGCACCGGTAGGCTTTGGTGCCACAGACCCAGATGGTGGAGTTTGCGGCGCATCAATCAGACCCATTGTATGGGTGGGTGGTGTCACAGTTGGCCCTTCCAAGAGGGAAGATGGTTGAAGGAGACCTGGTAGTTATGTTTTTACAGTTAGCCAGTTTTCCTGGGGGTTCGGTTATGCAGACTGGGAGGGGCCTGGTTCCTGCCACAAAGTGGCTTCTCAGGAGGGTTACGTTCCATGGGATAGGTACGGGGAAGATGATTAGACTAGAGGAAGTGCATAGCCAGCAGGAGGCAACTATGTCGGGCTGAGATTCATTTAGGAGTTGGTGGAAATTTCGAACCTGGTTCAAAAGAACATTGTGGGGGGCTCTTCTCACTTTGGCTTTTAGCTTCTGGGCGGCTTTACTGATATTTTTCATCAGGGTTTTCTCTGGGGGTTGGGTTACTGGACTCAGTTGGACCAGTATGGGATCCCCTGGGTATTTGTCATATCTCCCTTAGCTGCGACACCTACGCTCTCTCCTGGGGGCAGGTACGGGGGCATGGGTGTATGGGGCAACCAGCAAGGTGTAAGGAGTATGATCTTGGATTGCCCTGCAAGCGTCAAATATTACAGAGGCTGAAGTTGCACCTGCCAAAAACGGGACTGAAGCATTCAGCATGGATTGTTTGCCCCAACTTTGACTAACTTGCAGCTGCCATAAATTTTGGGGGTGGGTATTGACTCCTAGGGAGGGGGCAAGGAAGGAAAGGACAAGCAAGTCAAGGCACAGAAGCATCCTATTACACACCAGTAAGCAATAGCAATTAGGGCTCCATTTGCAACAGTCCAGTATGCAGGGACCACAGCAGCAAGTCCAACTCCAAATACCAAGGCAAACAGGCCATTTAAGCACAGGATCCACCAGGAGCAGGGGTCCATTCAGCAGGCATTTGGCGAGGTTGGTGCTCAGGGATCCCGGGTGACTCGCACTTTCAAGGGGTGGCCGGGTACGGGTTGGGCTGTCCAGCTGCCCTGCTCTTTATTGGGGTGTGCCTTCTTGACCCTGGAATGATGGATCCAAGGGATGATGCCCATAACTTTAAGAGCAGTAGGAGTTACAAGGATCACAGTATGTGGACCTGTCCAGGAAGGCTGATAGGGTTCTTTTTTCCAGTCTTTGACCCAAACTAGGTCCCCTGGCCAGTGGGGGTGAACCGGGTGTCCCAGGGGGGTGAGATTCCGGGACAAGACAGTTTTATGTATTTCAGCCAGAGTTTTTGGCCGGCTGCTGGAGAATGGAATCTTGGCTTGCCTCCCCCAGAAATTTGAGATTTCCTTTGAAGGCCTGGATAATTGGGGGTGGCCGCCCAAATAGAATTTCAAAGGGTGAATAGCCTGTGGGTCTTGGGGTGCACCTAACTCAGAAAAGGGTTAAGGGAAGTAAGTTTACCCAGGGGAGACCAGTTTCCTGGCAGAATTTGGCTAGGGTTGCTTTGAGGGTTCGATTCATGCATTCAACTTTCCCTGAACTCTGGGGCCTGTAAGCAGTATGGAGTTTCCACTTGATTCCTAACATTTTTGCTAGCTCTTGGACTATGGCAGCCATGAAGGCCGGGCCATTGTCACTTCCAATTGACAGTGGCAGCCTGTGTCATGGAATGAGTTCTCTGAGTAAAGCCTTAGTCACTTCTCTTGCCTTCTCGGTGAGAGTGGGGAAAGCTTCGACCCAACCTGAAAAGGTGCATATCATCACCAACAGATCTTTGTACCCCTGACTTGATTTCACTTCTGTGAAGTCTTCTGTGAGATCTACAAAGGGGGCCGTCCCTGTGTGCTGGACACCTGCTGGAGCATGGGGACCCTGCAAAGGGTTGTTTTTTGCACAAACTTGGCACTGGCTGCTAATGGTGGCACAGAGAGAAGTTAGCCGGGCTATGTAGTAGTATCTCTCGTGAAAAACTTCTAGTGCAGTTTTCCCTAGGTGGGTGAATTAGTGGTATTGCTGGATGAGGGCATGAGTGGCTCCTTTTGTACAAAAATCTGGCCATCCGGGAGCAGCCAAGTTCCTTCGGTCGTTCGGTTTCCCTCTTCTCTTTTAGCCCACTCCTGTTCTTCCCTGGTATAGCTTCGTTGATTAGTCTCTTGTCCTAAGAGGGACAGCTGTGGTGTCAATTCCAGGACTCGTATTCCGTGGGTTCCTTCAGCCACTTGCCAAGCTGCTTTGTCAGCTAGCCTGTTTCCTTAAGACACCACATCCATTCCTTTCTGATGTCCCTGGCAGTGGGTGATGGCAACTTTGTCTGGTTTCCAGATTGCTTCTTAAAGTTGGAGGATTTCTTCTTTGTTTTGGATTTCCCTTCCCCCTGTGGTTAGGAGACCTCTTTCTTTATAAATTGCCCCGTGGATATGAATGGTAGCAAATGCGTACTTAGAGTCAGTATAAATGTTTACAGCTTGCCCGGCGGCTAGCTGCAGGGCTCAGACCAGCACCCAGAGTTCTGCTCTTTGCTCAGTCCATCCCCGCGGTAGAGCCGCTTCCACCACCTGTTTGGTAATGGTGACTGCATACCCAGCAAGCTTTTCCCCATTTTTAACAAGACTGCTCCCATCTGTAAGTAGTGTCCGGTCTGGGGAAGAGCAGTTTGTCTTGGAGGTTGGGGCGACTGGTGTAAACTTCTTCAGTCACTTCAACACAGTCATGTTCAGGACCCCCTTCCTCATCTGTCAAAAAAGGTGGCAGGGTTTAGACTGCGTACCGTTTCTATTGCCACTCTGGGGTTTTCACAGAGTAAACCTTGGTAATGTGCGAGTCAGGGATTCAATATCCACTGATGCCTGTCTGAGTTCATTAGGGCAGTGACTGCATGTGGCACCATAACATGAATTGCCTGTCCCAGAGTTAATTTGTCAGCTTCTTTGATGAGGGTTATGGTTGCTGCCAAGGCTTTTAGGCAGGGCAACCACCCTGCAGCCACGGAGTCCAGCTGCTAGGTCTTCGCCAGGGGCCGACTGTTTGTGTGAGAACCCCCAATGCTCCTTTGTTCTTTTCATGGACAAACAGATTAAAGTTTCAAGTTACATCCAGGAGCCCCAAGGCAGGGGCTCGACTCAGTTGTCTTTTGATGTTTTGAAAGGCCCCTGTTGAGCTTCTCCCCAGGCAAGAGGCTCTTTTTCTGGACCCACCAGAACTTCCTAAGGGGGCCTGTCCATGGCTGCAAACCTGGGAATCCAGATGTGGCAGAACCCTTCAGGCCCGAGGAATTTGCGAAGCTTTCTTTTTGTGGTGGGGGTGAGGATGGTGCAGATCACTTTCTTTCATTCAGGTCTGAGTATGCGGTGCCCTTGTATGATGCTGAACCCTGAGTACTTGACCTGCTGTTTACAGATCTGGGCCTTTCTATAAGACACTTTGTACCGAGTCTGTGTTAGAATTTGTAGGAGAGTCTGGGTCCCTCTCCAGCAGTCCTCTTCCATTTCACTGGCAAGTAGGAGGTCATCCACATATTGTGTAAGAGAGCACACCTGCAGTCATCCCGGGGGTAAGTGGCCAAATCTGCTGCCAATTCTTCCCCGAAAAGGGTAGGGGAGTTTTTGAAGCCCTGCGGGAGACGGGTCAGGGTTAGCTGAGTTTTCTGCCGGGTTTTGGGATCTTCCCATTCAAAGGCAAACAGAGGTTGGCTTGTCGGGGGGGCCAGCTGCAGGCAGAAGAAGGCGTCTTTCAGGTCCAGGCAAGTGAACCAGGCGGCTTCAGGTGGCAGCTGTCCTAACAAATTGTACGGGTCGGGAATAACCTGATGTAAGGTGAGAGTAGCGTTATTAAGGCTCATAAATACTGCACTGTCAATATCTGGTCCCATATGTTTTTTTTACTGGTAATAATGGGGTGTTCCAGGGTGACTGGCACTCAATTAGAATTCCTTCTTTCTTCAGGCAATCTATGTGTTCAACCATGCCCAATTGCCCTTTGCAGGGGATCGGATACTACCTCTGCCAAACTGAGACCACTCCAGGCTTCAGGTCAATGATGATGGGGGCATGGTTCTGTGCCATTCCTGGTGGGGTTTTTTCTGCCCAAATCTGGGGGGAAAGTTCCAGCAGTTTTTCTGGATTCTGACCTGAGCTTCCTTCCACATGGAGTCTCCATTCTTCGCTTCAAGATACGGTGATGAGGAAAGTAAGGCTGGTCCCAAGGCTTAAGCTTGCTGGCCCTTCAGGTTTGAAGGTAATCTGGGCTCCCAGTTTGGTTAAGAAGTCCCTACCAAGCAGAGGAGCTAGACATTCAGGCAGGTACAGAAATTCATGGGTCACTTCGTGGCCACCAAGCTGGCAAGTTCTTGAGTGGCAAAAATGCCGTTGGCTTGACTGGTCCCCATTCACTCCTATGATATTTGTGGTTTTTCCGCTAAAGGGGGCAATGGGGGTTGTGACCACAGAATGTTCAGCGCCAGTGTCCACCATGAAAGTCATTGACTGGCCCCCGACTTGTAGTTTGACCATGGACTCGTGGGGGCCAAGTTCTAGTGAGCCCAGTCACCCCTATTCAGGGTTGAGTCCTGCCAGCCCGATCAGATGTTCTTGGGGCTCAGGTCGGTATTTCCCTTTAGCGGTGCTCCCTCTATGTGCCTGAGTCTTTTGGGGACACTCATTTTTCCAGTGTCCACTTTCTTTCCAGTAGGCACATTGGTCTTTGGCCAGAGGCACCCTTCTGGTGCATGCCCCCCCTTTTCAAGGTGGCCCTTCTCGTCTGGTGGGGTCAGGATTTCCCAAGGCTGCTGCCAGTAGGGAGGCTTGATGTTTTATTCTCTTCTTGGCTTCTCGTTCGGCGGCTTCGTCTCGACTGGCGAATACCTTGTTGGCGACTTCCAGTAGTTGAGAGATGTTCATGCCCAAGAACCCTTATAATTTTTGGAGCTTTCTTTTACTGTCCGTTGCTGCCTGTGGAACAAATGTGGCTTTCACCATCCTCTGGTTTTCCGGAGCTTCTGGTTCAAAAGGGGTGGCGATTCTGAAGGCCTTGCAAAGCCATTCATAGAAATCTCCCGGAGATTTGTGAGGCTTTTGAGTAACTAAAATCATCTTTGTCATGTTTGTGGGTCATTTTGCCCCTTCTCAGACCTCTCAGAGGAGTATTTCCCGATATTGCTGGAGTGCAACCAGTCCCTGATCAGTGTTGAAGTCCCAGGTCGGTTGGGCTTCTGGTGCCGCTTCTTGTGCCCAATCTTACGGGTTTAAGATGCCAGTAGGGACCTGCTCCTGCAGCCACTTTCGGGCTTTTGTCAGAATCCGTTGTCTCTCTTCTGTATTAAACAAAGTCAGGAGGAGTTGGCAGCAATCATCCCAAGTAGGATGATGGGTTTGGAAAATGGATTCCATGAGATCATAAGGGCCTGGGGCTTTTCCAAGTAGGAGGGGGTGCGGTGCTTCCAGTTTAAGAGGTCTGTAGTTGTGAAGGGCTGGTAGTATAATACAGGCTTCCTGGTTTGGATGTCCCATCCTCGCCGATCTGGGCCAGACCCTGTGTTTCATGGAGGGGCATCTGTAACGCGGGTTGTGCTGGCTGGAGCCTCCTTGCTAGTAGGGTTTCAGGGCTTTCCTCAGAGGCGATCGATGTTCCTGGAGTGGCCGAAGGTGAAGGTGTTTCTGGGAGATCTGCCTGCACTCCCAGGCTAGGAGGAGAGACCGAAGGTGGAGGTGTTTCTGGGAGATCTGCCTGTACTCCTAGGCCAGGAGGAGAGGCCAGAGTGGCTGGACCATATGGCGATGGTGGTAGGGTGGTGGATCCTCCTCTGAGGACCTTTGATGAATGACTGGCATCCGGAGCCCCGTTCCCTGTGCAACCAAGACTCTGCTCTGTCCCTTTATTCCAATGCACAATCGAACCCAAGGGGGCAGAGTCTGGGCTATCTCCAACCAAAAGCCGATGTAGGGAAACTGATCAGGGTGGCCAGGAGTTCCTGTGACCACCAGCCACACTGCATGGACCCTGGCTATATCCATGGTCCCTTCCAAGGGCCAGTCAACATTAAAAGTGGGCCACTCTACTTCACATAAGGCTCGGAGGGTGCCAGGGTTCATCTGGATGCCATAATCTCTGGAAAAACCCTTCTTGAAATTCTTGAGCATGCAGTTTAATATGGTAGGTTTTGACTGTGATAAGCCCATACCCTGCATTGGTGACTCAAGACAGACAAGGGAAGGGGTCTCCTCTTTCAAGGCCACTCAGATGCCCGCCTATCTGCGTCTCTTGCGAGAACTTCAGCTCGCCTTAGCTAAGGCGCCCGGGTAAATTTCGGGGTGGCTGTTATGCTGTATACCGTAGCCACAGAAAACAGGTTAAGGCCCACTCAGGTTCTGTAGCATAAAACTTTGGAGTCACAGACTGGTATAGCAGATGCAAGCCTCTGCTGTCTTCACTCACTCACGCAGTCACTCAGAGGTTATGCAGTCCCTCCATAGGGATTGCCCTATTCTGCAATCTCGGTACTCGAGATTTCAGGAGGTGATCACTCTCCTCTTCCATCCAGAGACTGGCCTAACTGAGGACTTGGCACCTGGGGACTTACCTTTCCGGAGTCTTCTGGCACTGTTCAGTCCGCCTTCCCACTGAGTGAGGCTGGGGAGCAGGGAAGTGGCTGCAGAGACCTCCTCAGAAGGAGGTCCCATCAAGAGGACAGTTGGAGCCCACCTCATTTGCTTGGAGATTGCTGTTGGCCCAGGCCCGGAGGCACAACAGGCTGCTCGATTGGGTTTTTCCCGGTCAGGGAACCAAATGTTACAGCCGGCGGAATGAAACCCAAGTGGCACTCTTGAGGGTACAGATGAATGAAGTTTTATTATGCGTGGGCCCAGAGGAGAATTCAGTCTACAAATTCTGAGTCCTCTTTCTCGATTTTCATAAGTTTATATAGGAATACTAAGTGGGCTAATTCCTAAGCAAGCAGGCAGGCAGGGTTACAAAAGCAGAGGAGCAAGGTTAGCTTATCTTCCTAAAAGCAGAGTGCCATTAGGGAGGAAAATAGTCATTATCTGTTTAGAGTTGTAAATTTCAGTTCAAAGGGGCAGGGAGGGAGTGCTTATCTTCCTGAGATGGATTCCATGGAGAAAAGGGGGGAAGGAGGGGAGAAAGGAACTGGGGGGAGTTTATTTTCCTAAAGCCGTGGGTTTCTGCCAGGGAGGTTAGGGTTCCAGCACTTCCCTTATCACTAGGACTGTCCCCTATAATAATGATTATAAAGTATCTTGTTCTTATTCACATAAATTATATATATATATATATATATATATATGAAATTAAATAAGTCATAGATATAACATCTTTTATAAATTTTTATTCCACAATAATATGCATTTTGTAGTTGATTCTGCTAGTAAGAATGTTCCAGACTCTGAGATTTATTTTTTTGTGCCAGCCTTATCACAGATATAAGATTAAACACTACACAAAGCCTTATTTTGTCAATGCCTGATATAACCCCCCAAACCTATTGCCATTTTCTAAACGGCAAAATCTCTATTCATCCATCAAGACTGTACTAGACAGTTTGAGCCATTAATTTCCCCATCTTTAATTATTTTATAATTATTTTTAAAGGAAATCGTAACCATGCCATTTAAATAGTTAAATACCACAAAGGTGAATTACCAAGTTAATTATTGTTTTTAAGATCAATAGGTGTTGTGAAAACCTGAAAGGGGAAAGAGAAATAGAATAAGGGATTATACTTAGAGAAAGAAAATGTCGTTAAACTGGCATATTATCCTGAATTTTGAATGATTGATAAAAAAAAATCAACTCAAATGTTTGGTTAAAAAAAAAAGATGAAGAGGATACTGTAGAAAAGACTACCTAGAGAGAAATTTGAGGCATAGTAAGAATTTGGGGTTAGGGAATGTGAAATTGGAATGATCAATGATTTTACTAACCATATTGATTTGCTTATGCTTCCATTTTATCCAAGGAATTATAAAGAAGAAATGGAGGTTAACTGAAGCAGCCTGACATACCAATAATCCTTTGAAGTGCTGATTCAAACCCTGCCCCAGCCTAGGGGGAAGAACTGTAACCAAGAGTTAAAGCTGACATCAGCAAAGTCTGCTGATCTTCACCAAATGGCCACAATCTGACATCAACACCTTGCTTGCTAATTAACAAACTGAGCCTCCAGGGCACCCTGCCCAAACAGCCCTTGTAGTTCCTGTAGTAACCATAAATCATCTCCTCTTGATCCTTCCCTATTCCCTTTGTTTTCAAACAGCCATATAAACTGCTCCTCCAGCTTACCCCATTGAGTAAAAGCTTCTTTTGGTGCTGCTCCTGCATTAGTTCAACTTTAGCTCAATGAGCTTGCTCTGCACCCCTTCTTTTTAAGTATGTTTATTTTATTTTCAGCAAACCAGGGCTTAAGATCAAGGGAAGAAGCAGAAGGACACTTAAAATGTTTGTTATTTTTGCAGTGTTAGCAATTTAACACTAGGGAAAAAAGGCAACAAAAAAAGGTTTAGAATATATTTTAGAAAAGTTTATTAAGAAAAAAAACAGATACAGTATTTCTTAAAATGTTACTAAAGTTTACAAACTGATAAAAGACCATACATTTTCTCCAGTGGTCTATTTTATTATAGATAGATAGATAGATAGATACATAGATAGATAGATAGATAGATAGATACATACATACATACATACATACATAGATAATTACATAGATAGATACAGAGATAGTCATTATATCAATGTAGGTGGTAATTGGTTTAAATGTGTGAATTTCCAGACTTTCTTATACAAAGTATACTAAGCTGGACTGCTAAAGTAGGGCATGCATTGTGATTCTGACACATTTCAGTGTAGTTTTTGGGGATGCCCTGTGGGTTTCCAATTTTATGAATTCTCTTTTCTTTGAAGAATGGCTACTTGACATCTTGAATTACTTTTGCAGCTTATAGAAGTAAACTAAGATGGAAACTCATTTCTTGTGGAACAGTGTTATAAAAGAAGAGGGAACAGGGTACATCACTAACCCAATGTGGTGAAAGTGAAGGAAGATCTCCTTGATGAAATGATAAAGTAACATCTACAGGAGAGGACAGAGTTATCCAGGTAAAGGGAGCGTAGGAACAATGTTTCAGTCATTAATACTGGGTATTCTGATTATGACTTGGTTTTGCATTAAAATGTGTAATGTATGTCTCCAAAAATACATTCGTAGTTTTGACAGTACTCACTGTTTATGTAAAACAAACAAAAATATATTTGATCTTTTGTTAGTAATAAACTTTATTTTTAGAGAAGTTTAGATTTACAGAAAAATTATACTGAAAAGTATGTAATACAGTTATGCAAAGAAGTATTTTTTAAAAGGCCAAGATTCCATGAGTAAATCATTTCTTTTCAAATAAACAAATAAATAAAAATTACATTTTAGAATATTAAAATAGTACAGAAAATTATACAATATTAAATAAAAGAGTTCCCATCATATTCTACTCTTTCTTTCTAAATGTGACAAATATTAAATTACTTATTAGAAACATATAGGTTCATATATCCATACACACACATGCATTCTCTCTCTTTTACAACCACAACTCTGTTTTTTTTATTTTTTTGAAAAATACATCATTATTTCATAACCTCATTTCCCCTTTCATATTCACTAAAAAAAATATATCTTGGGAAATATTTCATAGGAAATTACACACCTCTATCTCATTAATTTTAACAGTGACATAGTCTTTTATTGTGAGGATGCACCATATCCTATTTAATTTGGCCCCTATTAATGGATATTGTCATTTATTCCAGCAATAGGGCAATATAAACAAAGGTGCAGTAAACACCCTGTGCACATGCCGTTTTAAGAGTTTGAGCATCTGTATCAGTCTGCCAAGGAGTGCCAACGCAAAGCACCAGAAATCTGTTGGCTTTTATTGATTTGGTGTGAAAGCTCACAGTCCCAAGGCCGCAGAAAGTCCAACTCAAGGTACCATAAAAAGTACTTTCTCGCCTAAGTCAGCTGTCATGCAGCTGAAGTAAGATGGCAGGCATTTTCTGCAGGGTTTCAGCCTGACTTTGTCTTCTGCTGAGGCTTTGTTGGCTCATTTTCTTCCTGATCTCAGCTGCAGGCTTGTATAGGGCTTATCTCTCAGGGCTTTGTACATCAGTCTTGGCTCTCTTCCCAAGGTTAGCTGTGAGCTATCAGGCAAATGGTCCATCTCTCCCCTGGGCTTTGTTTGTTGAGCCTTCTCCTTGCAGTCAAATGGCAGGATCACGAAGGACAAAGTTCTCTCCTCTGTGTGTCTTCTTGTGTCTGTTTGTCTGTGTTTGTGTCTGTTTAAAACAGACCCACCAAGGAGGCAGGGACTCAACCTGAGTCATGCCTTACTGATGTGGTCAAATCGAAAAAGCCCTAATCTTAACAGGTAATTTAATCAAAGACACCTCAGCTGAATTTCATATAATCAAAGGGTATCACACCCAGAGGAATAGATGAGTTTACAAACATAATCTTTTTCTTTTGGGGATTCATGAAAAAGTCTCAAACTGCCACAGTATACAAAGAATGAAGTCCATCTGTGACTATTGCCAAGCCCATGGATATGAAAATTTCAGATTTTGTCTTATAACACTAAGTGGTTTTTAGATAGGTTGCACCAATTTTTATTCCAATTAAGTATGAGAGGGCTCTTTTCCCTAACACACTCTCCTGCACATTTAAATTATTGTCAGAATTAGAGTGTAGAGGGTGAAAAAATGATATCACTTCTTCATTAGGTAAGAACAGGGCTAACCAATATGTATGTATACGTGTGTGTGTGCATGCATGTGTGATAAAGTGAGAGCTACAGGAAAGGATAGAGTTATCTAGTAAAATTTATGTAAAAATTCTTCTTATTAATTAATGAAGTGGAAGAAGACAGAACTTCTCTGAAAGTGAAGAAAAAGTTAAATAAATATAAGCAATAAATGGATGTACTATATCAGTTTGGACTAGATTCAGCTGTGTAACACCATAAACCAAAATTTCTTAAGCATGCATGTAGCATTTAGTTGTGTCTTTTCTTCATGCTCACAAGAGGGCTGCTGCTCTATAGAACCCATCTATGTTCCCAGCAGAAAGATGTTTGGAAGGAAGGGGACAAATTTTTTGTCTGCTGAATCTGTTCAGTGTTATCATATAAGTAGCATAGCTTTCCTGGAAGTTTTGCTCATATTATTAGCCAGAATTGGATTACATGGCTACCCCTATCATCAAGGTACACTAGAGAGATGTTTGTTTTTTAATTTGACACACTGTGATCCCAAATATAATTGGAAGGCTGTTAGTAAGAGACTTATAGATATTACTCTAGTTCTATATCTCTGTATGTCTATGTATATAACCAACTTCTTGCTGATAATGCAATATTACAATTTTACAATAATTGAAAACAAGGTATTGCTGACTCAAGAAACAACAGAGTAATTCATATCTGAACAAAGGAATCACAAGCTCAATCACAAATATTACATGAAGTTATTATAAATAAGAATATAAGATTTGTCAATTAAGCAGTGGTATGTAACTAGATTGTTCAACAATACTTTTGTGAAATATCCAAATAGAGTTACTACATACTAAAATAAATTTAGAAAGAGCAAAGTCTTATATATAAAAATTAAACTATAGCAATCTGGTAGAAAATAAAATTAGTAAGTGATTTCAGGTCAAACAGAAAATTTAAACATTAAAAATAATGGAAAAAGTGATTAATGCAACAATTGAGATACATAAAATATATGGAATTATGCATCAAAAATTTTAAAAAGGGATTGTGGGAAGATGGCATAGAACTAATACGCAGGACTCAATTCTCTCACAAAAACTATGAAGAAAGAGCCAAAAGCTGTCCAAGGGACCTGCTTTGGGGGTCAGCAGACAAGGACAGTGCCACAACTCCCAGGAGGGTGAGAAACAGACAGACAAAGAACCTGAAAAAAGAAATATGAGTTAATAAACCCCACCCCCCATACCCCCATACCAAGGAAGGGCTACCCTCACCAAACTGCCAAGATATTAAGCTGGGTCACTGCAGCTCACTGAGAGTGGAACAGGTATCATCCTCCCTGTCAGCTGTTTCAGGGAAAAGAGAGGGGGAGTTGGGGAGTTTTCCTTCAGTGCATTTGGCCAGCAAAGCCAGCTTTGAATCCACAATCTGGAGATTCAAAACAGGAACACAGGAATGCTGACACAGAAGCACCTCTGTGGGAAGATGCACCAATATGCACCATCTGCTGGACAGTCTGGAAATTGCATGGACAAAAACTGCTTTTTCTTTTCTCTGAATCTGAACCCCATTAGTGAGTCCTAGGCATGATTTTGGTAACTTAAACTGGGCACTTTTAAAGACTTAGAAGATGTTGAACCAAATATGAAAGGAGAGCTGTGGAAAAAAAGGCAATAGGCAAGAAAGAGAAACGATATGACAACAGAAAGCCAAAGGACAAAAAAATGAAGTAAGTAATCACTTACAGTAATAACATTGAATATTAATGGCTTGAACTTCCAAATCAAAAGTCATAGACTAATAGAATGGATTTTTTAAAAATGGACAATCTATATGTTGTCTACAAAAGACTAACTGCAGACGTAAGGACACAACCATGTTAAAAGTGAAAGGTTGGAAAAAGACATTCCATGCAAATAGTAAACAGAAAAAGAGCTGGAGTAGCAAAACTAATATTGGACAAAATAGATTTCAATGCAAAACTGTTATAAGAGATGAAGATCATTAAATATTAATAAATGGGGCAATTCACCAAGAACAATAATTATAATAAATATTTATGCACCTAACCTGAGTGCCCCAAGATACATGAGGCACACACTGACAAAATTGAAGGAAGAAGTAGATGTCTCTACAATAATAGCTTGAGAATTCAATACCTCACTCTCAGTATTGGGTAAAACATCTGTACAGAAGATAAAGAAACAGAGAATTTGAATAATATGATAAATGAACTAGAACTAACAGATATCTAGAGAGCATTGCATCCCCAAACAGCAGGATATACATTATTTTCAAACTCTCATGGATCCTTCTCTGAGATAGATCATATATTGTGTCACAAGACAAGTCTCAATAAATTTAAAAAGACAAATTATGCAAAACAGTTTCTCTGATCAAAATCAGAATGGAGCTAGAAATCAAGAATGGAAGGAAAAAGGGAAAACTTATAAATATATGGAAATTAAACAACACACACATAAATAATGAGTGGGTCAAAGAAGAAATTGCAAAAGAATTCAGCAAATCTGTGAGAAATGACAGTGAGAACACAGCATATCTAAACCTATTGGACATAGCTAAGACAGTGCTGAGAGAGAAATTTATAGCCCTCAATGCTTACATTAAAAAAAAAGAAATAATTTAAAGATTTAACTGCACACCTGAGGAACTAGAAAAAGAACAGCAAACTAATCCCAAACCAAGCCAAAGGAGAGAAATAGTAAAGATCAGAACAGAAATAAATGAAATCAAGAGCAAATAAACAATAGAGAGAATCAACAAAACCAGAAGATGGTTCTTTGAGAAGTTCAACAAAATCAACAAACCCTTAGTATATTAGTCAGCCGAAGGGGTGCTGATACAAAGTACTAGAAAACTGTTGGTTTTTATAAAGGTTATTTATTTGGGGTAGAAGCTTACAGTCACAAGGACACAGAAAGTATGTTACTTCCCTTACCAAAGTCCTTTGCCATGTATTGGAACAAGATGACTGCTGGTCTTTGCGAGGGTTCACCCTTCCTCTTCCTCTTAAGGCTCCATGGTCCCAGCTTCTTCTGATCTCTGCTGTAGGCTGCCATAAGTCTTGTCTCACTTCCCAGGGCTCAGCTGCTCTGCTCTCTTCACAAGGCCAACTGTAAACTATCAGGCGAATGGTTGGGCTCTCTCCCTGGGGCTTCAGCATCAAAACTAAGCTCTCTCCTCTGCTGTGTCATTTTCTGTGTGAGTGCCCACCCCCAAGGTGATGGGGACTCAATGTCCTACTGTCATGGCTGAATCAAAGCCCTAATCTTAACTTAATCAAGTAAAAGTGAAACCTCTGAATTTAATACAACCAAAGTGTATCATGCCCAGAGGAACAGACCCAGTTACAAACATAATCAATATTCCTTTTTGGAATTCAACAACAATGTCAAACTGCCACACTTAGCTAGTCTGCCAAAGAAAAAAAAGAGAGAAGACAAAAATAAATAAAATCAGAAATGAGAGGGGGATATTACCACTGAAACTACAGATATAAGAGATATCATAAGAGGATACTATGAACAACTGTATGCCAAAAAACTAGACAATGGTGAGAAGATGGACAAATTCCTAGAAATACATGATGCACCTGCACTGACCATAGAAGAAATAGAAGTCTACATCAAAATAATAACAAATTAAGAGATTGAAAGAGTCATCAAAAAACTCTCAAAGATGAAAAGCCTTGGACCAGATGGCTTCACAGGTGAATTTTACCAATCATTCAAAATAATCTACTACTAATCTTGCTCAAGCTCTTTCAAAAAATTGAACAGGAAAGAATGCTATGAAACTCATTCTATGAAGCCATCATTACCCTAATACCAAAACCAGATAAAGATACAACAACAACAACAAAAAATTAAGACCAATATCTCTATTGAATATAGCTGCAAAAAATCCTTAACAAAATACTTGCAAACAGAATCCAAAAGCACATTAAAATAATTATACACCATGATCAAGTGGGTTTTATCCTAGGTATGCAATGGTGCTTCAACACAAGAAAATCAACTAGTGTAATAAACCACATTAATAAATTGAGGAAGAAAAATCACATGATCCTCTCGATTGATGCAGAAAAGGCATTTGACATAATATAGCACCCTTTCTTGATAAAAGCATATCAAAAGATAAGAATAGAAGGACGCTTTCCCAATATGGTAAAATTCATATATGAAAACCCAACAGCTAGCATAGTACTCAATGGTGAAAGACTGAAAGCTTTCCCCCCGAGATCAGGAATAAGACAAGGATGCCCATTGTCACCACTGTTATTCAATATTGTGCTAGAAGTTCTAGCTAGAGCTATTACACTAAATAAAGAAATAAAAGTCACCAAAAAAGAAAGGAAGAAGTAAAACTTTCACTCTTCACTGATGATATGATCCTATATCTAGAATCTCCTGAAAACTCCACAACAAAGCTGCTAGAACTAATAGAAGAATTCGGCAAAGTGGTGAGGTACAAGATTAATACGCAAAAATCAATAGGATTTCTATACGCTACTGAAAAGTGTATTGGGAAGAAAATCAGATAAAGATTCCATTTATAATAGTACCTAAAACAATAAAATATTTAGGAATAAGCTTAACCAAAGACATATAGGACCTGTATTCAGAAAACTACAAAACATTGCTAAAAGAAACTGAAAAAGACTTAAATAAATGGAAGGATATTCTGAGTTTATGGATTGGAAGACTAAATATCATTAAGATGTCTATTCTACCCCAACTGATTTACAGATTCAATGCAATCCCAACAAAAATCCCAATGGCCTTTTTTAGCGGTTCTGAATAGCCAAAAAATCTTTAAAAAGAAGAACAATGTTGGAGGACTTTCACTTATGGACTTTAAAGCCTATTACTTAGTTAGCTACAGTGGTAAAAACAGCTTGGTACTGGCATAAAGACAGGCACATTGACCAATGGAACTGAATCGAGAATTCAGAAATAGACCTTCACAGCTAAAGTCAATTGATTTTTGACAAAGCTATTAAGGCCACCAAGCTGGGCCAGGATAGTCTATTCAACAAATGGTGATTGGAATACTGGATAGCCATATCCAAAAGAAAGAAAGGGGACCTCTATCCCACACCTTTTACAAAAATTAACTCAAAATGGATCAAGGAGCTAAATATAAAAGTGACAACTTTTCCTAGAAGAAAATGTAGGAAAACATCTATAAGATCTTGTGGTAGGTGGTAGTTTCTTAAAATATACACCCAAAGCAAGAGCAACAAAAAACAATAGATAAATGGGATATCCTCAAAAGTAAACACTTTTGCACTTCACAGAACTTTGTCAAAAGGATGAAAAGGCAGCCAAATCAATGGGAGAAAATATTTGGCAATCACATATTCAATAAGCGTTTAATATCCATGATATACAATAGTACTCCACTCTGGAGTACTATTTGGCAGTTCCTAAGGAAGTTGAATATAGACTTGCCATGAACCTGGCAATACCATTATTAGAGATAAACCCAGAAGAGCTGAGACAGAGACACAAAGAGACATCTACACACCGATGTACCCAGTGGCTTTATTCACGATTGCCAAAAGTTGGAAACAACTCAGGTGTCCATCAACTGATGAATGGATAAACAAATTGTGGAATATACACATGATGGAATATTATGCAGCAGTAAGAAGACATGAAGTCATGAAGCATATGACAACATGGATGAACCTGGAGGACATTATGTTGAGTGAAGCAAGCTAGACACAACAGGACAAATACTGTATGATCGTGCTGTTCTGAACTAAATATATTGTGTAAACTCATGGAATAATTAGAATATAGGTCACCAGAAAATAGGAGGAGGGTAGGGAATTGAAAGCTGAGGGTTAATCTGTGCAGAATTGGTAAAAAGGTTGTTTATAAATCTTTGGAAATGAATAGAATTGGTGAAAGCACATCATAGTGTTTGTGACTAGCAGAGCTATTATATGGGTATGACAGTGGTTGAAAGGGAAAGTCTAGGATCATATATATTACTTGAAGGAAAGCTAAAAACTGAAACATGGGACTGTATAAGGTAGTAAAACCTCATGTAAAACACAAATATGAGTGATACCGCATATATAAGACTGTTTTTACAAAATATAAATATAAGTATACTAGAGAGAAGGAAAAAGAACAGCAGCCATGTATGGCAGGGGAAGCATAGAGAGATTGAGAAGTGATGAGTTTTGTTTGTTTTTTGTTTATTAGTAGTTAATGATTACTCCATATTCTACAAATACTTGTAGAATACAGATATAGATACTTATAGACTAGGATAAGAAAGAAACCAGATGATGCAGTTGAGAATTATTAAATAAGACACCTTCAGATAGGGGAATCTATGAAGATTTCTCTGTAGGGGGATATTGTAACTGATGGTAACATTTAGAATGTGATCAGAAAGATGAAATCCAGCATATATGCATTATACAGGCAATAGTAGTTGCAATGAACCAGGTTTAGGAAAGAAAATCAGACCAGGGTGATTGAGAATAGTGAGTGAGGGGAATGTTGATTCTTGAGGGTCATGTAAACCATGTATATGATTAAAGATTTTCAAAGAAATTTCCTTCTAAATATTTTTTATTTGTAATAATACAGCCAAATAATGAGTAACAATAGGGGAGTAATATATGATAAAATATTTTCAAACAGTGGAACATTATAATATCCTTAGAAAGAATGTTTTCAAGACATATTTAAAGGTATGGTAACATACCAAGAACAAATGCTATATTCATAAAACAAGACAGTATAATGTGGATATGTTTATAAATATATACAGGTATATTTATACAGATCACTCTATGGACATACATATGTACACATATTTCTTTTCATGTCCTGAGTATGGCAAGGATCAATGTAAAGCAACAGCTTCTCACTGAACTGATGGGGATACGTCAGGCCAAAGAAACGTTTGGACAAGTCCAGCTTGGCGAGTAATGAGCATTTATTTAGGGGGCTTACATTGGGTCATCTTCCTCAGCTGCGGGAGGAGACAGCATTTTCCGAGCTCAATCATCCCTGCTTACTGCCAGAGGAGAGTGGTCTTTTATGGAGCATGTCTACATGTGGCTGAGGGGGAGTTGCTTTCTAAAGAGCGAACCAAAGGTACATGACTTGACAATAATTATCAAAGCAAGCAGGGAATGCGTGACTTTTTTCAGGAAAGAGATCCTAAAGGAACAGTTGCTTTCAGCAGGGAAGTTATACATTGGTGGAAAGGTTTATTGGTATAGGGCTGATCAGGCATTTCGGGGTTAACAGATATCATAGCAGGCTTCCAGAAAAACAGGTTCAGCATTCTAGTACAAGATCCGTTGCTATCAGTCACCAGTTCACAACAAGTTTCTGAGACTTTCCTTTTTAACTACTTAGGAATGCTGCTGCTGCATTTGGGGAGGGAAAAGAATGGGAAGGATTGGGGGAGAAAAAGGTAATAAAAAGGTAATATATGCTACATTAATATATGCTACATAGAAAAGGTAATATATGCTACATTCCATAGGCACAGTTTTATATGTATAAATACATATAAATAGATATTGAAACACCTTTGAAAGAAGCTTTCTATGCTTATAGAAATCATAGTTAACATGTTAATACACCAAAATAGTATTTTTATTTGAGTAGTTTATTAGGAGATTTTATTATTGCTTTAATTTTCAGTATTTTCTAAAATGAGAATATGCTATTTAAGAGGAAAAATATTAAAACACAAAATTCCAAACACGTTCACAAGAATATTCACCTTATGCTATTTTTTCATTTTTCCTGACATTGAGTATGCACTCTCCTATGATTCAATGACAAGAAAACATTTACTTTTACTGTGTACATTGTAGTTATTGGAACTGAGACAAAATCTGAGCTTATTTATGACACCCAAAGCTTCTTTGACCTTTAAAATATATATTTAATATTTTATTAATTCATAGAGACTGCACTCTGTAGATTTTTATGGTTAAACCTTGTGTGAAGCAGCAGTATTTAAGAGTACAGATTTTAATGAATTTCAAAAATATATTTATGAAGGCTGTGGCCATGTTTACTGAATCAATAGAGGTTTAAAACTTTTATATATTGGTACATACTAAGAAGGAAATTATTATACTTCTATCATTTTTAAAACAAGGGGTTTCAAGGAAAAATGAGCAAGTAAAATTAAAGTTTTTGCTAATTTCGACCAAAAAAAAACATGAATAGTTACAAATTTTCATTTAATTTTGCCCAGGATCCCAGCAGTCATGAGTGACATTTATCTTCTACTTTTATCCTTGTGTCTGATCTATGTTTTGTTATGCTCAGTCTCCATGTAGCTGTCATATTGCAGGATTAGCCAAGCAGTCAAATGTAGGTGCATTTCTGTTGTCAAAGTTGATTAAAGTGTTATGCAATTATTCAGGAAACTCAAAGGCATAGTGAAGTGTAAAGAGAGCTATCTAGGACATTAAAATGTGGATCAACTGAAATGCCACATTCTATAAAAAGCAAGTCTGCACACATAGGAAAGGAAGGATTTTCAAGTGTACAAATGCACACCTGTGGTGAAACAGAAGAGCTGAACATTAGGTCTTGTTCTAAAGTTATCTCTTTGTGCAGGCTTAGCATCTACCTTCCCCTCCCTGGATCTCATTTTATTGAAGTGGCAAGTAAGACAATAGATCTATATAATGCCGTTATCGAGTAAGGTCTCAGTGCCCAGTGAGTACTAAAGCCAATGTTATGACACCAGGATTTTGAGAAAAGAAAGAATTTTATTGTGTGGTAGCCAAAGAAGGAGACAGGAGGAAATCCCAAAGCTGCCTCTTGAGTCTAATGAGATTACAGTTTTATGGAATTCAGACAAACTAAGGTGGAGATAGTGACATTATTTAAGTTGGCATATATTGATTTGTTTTGTTTCTATTGCAGTTATTAGGAAGCATGCAAGTATGGGCCCAAGAATCCCTTGAAAACTCATAAAAGCTACCTGGGGTAAGCACAAACTGGCTGAAAACAAGGGCTGTAAATGAGGGGCAAGTAACAGTGTTATAAATTGCTCAGTTAACATAAGGTAACAACTGCAATAACAAATAAAGGAATAAGCTAAAATATCAACTATAGTTACAAGTAACAACACCTTCCTATTTAGTTATGTCCCAAATAAAATATAAATAAGCTAGTGAAAAAACTATGAAAGAGCTTCTTGCTTATGTAAGCAATTAATCAATATTTATACCAAATCTAATCTCTTTAGCAATTGGGAAACAACAGGGAATATTCAGATGAATAGCTTATGATTTCTTTAGTAACCCAGGTTTTCTCTGCATCATTTTCTTACTAGAATCCTTTCTGTTTCTTTTCATATGTGTTAACCTTGCTTTGTTTCTCTGTTGATTTATGATCTCCTGTAAACAGGGAAATTGATTATAACTTGAAGCCAAAGACTGTTGTATTATTTACATTGAGTACAACAGAATCATAGTCGATGTTTTTAAAATGTGATTTCAAGGATGTATAACGTTTTTATTCCTCTAATTTGCCTTTCAAATGTCATTTAAAACTATTTTCCTGTTCATTTTTATTTACCTTTTAAACATTTTACACCTAGACAATAAGATAACTGACATCATGGAAACTCAAAATACATGCTGGAGAAGTATATTTTCCAACTTCCCCAGTTATTTATCAAAGTTCATGTCTACGTGAAATGACATGTTGTTTATCTTAATTCATGAACATTTTCTAAAATGGAAATGACAAATGGAATAGGCTTTTGTTTGTTAGTTTTCCCTTTTTATTTATTCATGAAAACAACTGATAACTGCAAAATATAGAATGCCTAAATGAACCCTTCCACACTTGGTGTTTAACTGTTAAAAAGTAGATAAAAACAAAGAGGCAATTAACTTAAGAAAAGCAGATAGTAAATCGTCTTTTTGATTGATCAAAGAAATGAGCATTAAAATAACCTCCAGGCACTGCTTTTACTCTAACAAAATAAGCATAAGTACCATTTTAATACCCACAGGACCAGAGATACATTTCTGTTGCCATGGTAAATTGGTATAATATTTTCAACTGCAAGAAAATAACATGTCATAATAGTTATACAGGAATTTGTATGCACTGATCTAGAAAGCTGACTCAAGTATTTTATGATTATAAAAACAGAAGCTCAAAAGTTTAATACAGAGATGTGTCTTGATGCATTCTCTATTATTAAAAAGAAAATAAATATCACAAATAAATTTATATCAATTGACTAATTACCTTACATAAATATACTTATGTATGTGTGTGTAAGTATTTTTGTCATCTTGTCTTTCTGAAGAATGGTGATAAAGTTGTATCCAATTTCTAGGTTCATTGTTAAGATTAAATGTGATAATACATATAAAGTACTCAGAATAGTTTCTGGTTCATGGCAAACCTCCAATTGATACTGGCTATTATTAATGTTGTGAACTGACCTAAGTCAATATGACCTTCATAGAATTTGGCTCCTTTGTAGTAGAGATCATGGGCTTCTTCTTATGCTTGGTGGATGTCTGGCTGTGGAACAAAGCCTCCTTACATACATACTGTAGCACTTAGTTGCTTTCACAAGGCAAATGCTAAATACATAGTTGTTATAATTATTGCCAGACACCAATGCATAGATTAAATTGTTAGGAATTTGTGACCACCATTTTATTACTAGCTGTTATTGTTTTAATTAATAAGTCTCAAATTGAATTCTGCTGCACATGGAAACATTTATTAGTAAGAATTATGTAAGAATTATGCTTACAATCAGATATTTATACAACTCCTTCCTTAGTTCTCTGTTTAAGGGACTCATTATGTATCTTTCATGAAAGATGCCCTTGAAGCAAGTTTTGAAGTGGTGAGGTGAGCTAATTTTTCTGGTATGATCAGGCAAGGAATTGTCTATAGATGGACTGAACTCCTAGACAAGAGTTCCATTCTCAGAATATAAGCTACTAAACTCTCCAAATTCTTACATCATTGATCTTATAAGAATACAAAATATACAATATGTACAATATTTCTATCTACTCTGTAACCTTAATCTCACTAATGAAATCATTGGAAAGAAAATACTACTAACATTTCTTACAGCTATTAACAAACATTCTAGAGAAGACCTTATTGCAGTGGTTGAAGCCCTCATAGCATACCTACTTAGAGATGTTTGTCTATTAGCTACCTGCTCCTAGGATAGAGATGAGAACTAGTTAACACATATAGAACTACTGCAGTGGCTACACTGCAGTGTTTTAAAGCCAATTACAGTGACATAATTTTTATGATGATGATTATTATTTTCAATTGTTATTGTAATTATTTTTATAGGGTAAAATCCTGTTTCAGTGAGGGGTCTTGACATTATAAAACATGAAGTAATCAGATCAATTACTTCTGTACACAAAGATCCTTATATAAGAAGAATTCTATTTAGAAGTTATATTAATACAAAGTTCACTTCTCTTATTACACCTAATGGTACTGAACTGCAGAGTTGGTAACTCAAAGAGCTAATGTAGGTATTTTTTAAGAAAACAAACTCTCTAAGTTTCAGATTTACATGAACATGAACAATAGGTGACAGGATCCAGAACAGATGAAAGAATATAAATAACTAATGGAGATGCTTTTTGAGTTGCTATAGACAGAAAACAGATTTCTTTATAATTGGTATGGAAGCTCCCAGAAATGTTGTAAAACATTACCACAAATTGGGTGGCTTAAAATAATGGAAATTTATTCTCTCACAGTTGTGGAGGCTAAAAGCTCAAAATCCAGGAGTCGGTATGGATATGTTCCCTCCAAAGGTTCTAGGGAAGAATACTTCTGTGCCTCTTCCTGGCTTCTGGTTGTGGCCACCAATTCTTTGCATTCCTTGGCTTGTAGCTCCAATTTCTGCTACCATCTTCACACAGCCTTCTTCCCAGTATGTATGGCTCTGTGTTTCTGTGCTCAAATATCCCTCTCCTTTCACTTATAAAGACAAGTCATTGGTTTTATTGCCTACTGTAATCCAGTATGACTTCATCTTAATTATATCTGCAAAGACCCTATTTCAACATAAAGTCAAATTCACAGGTGCTGAGTTAGGACTTGAACGTATCTCTTTGGGGAACACAATTCAACTATAACCCAGTACCAAAAAAAATACCCATTTTAACACAATGTTATGTACTAGTCAGATCAGTAGGTGGCCTGGAATTTGGATAAATTAGAGAAAAAATAATCTGGGTAACAACATCTCCATGCTATTTTCTTTCACCATGCTCACATAATGGTCTTTCCTGAGAAGATTCTAGGGATTAATATCATTAATATTTGAATTTAACTTAATATTTTTAAAGCTCAGGTTCTAGCTCTCATTGGTCTTCTCTCTCTCTCTCTCTTTCTCTCTCTCTATATATCTCTATCTCTATCTCTATCTCTATCTCTATCTCTATCTCTATCTCTATCTCTATCTCTATCATCTCTATCTCTATCTCTCTCTCCCCTCTCTGCTTAATTTGCATTAATTCTAATTCCAAAGATCAAATTCAGTTAGTCTCACGGTGCTTTCTAGTGATTTAATATATTAATGGCTTACATATTCCTCCCTGGTGTTTTAATAATATATATTCAAATTCTGCCTACACTTGGCAGCAATATTTTGGTGCAGTTAAAGGCTGATCAATAAGCTCATTCCTTGTGAAGAATTGCTTTATCAGTCTTATTCCTCTTTGGCTCTGCCTCTCATTATATGTCCTTGCTAATAAAGGTGAGAAGAGTGCCTCGACTGGCTTGTCAAGGGAACTTTGTCTCAATCACCTTTGGAGCTTTCTAGACTTGTTCCTGCCCTGGCTTCTCTCCTCCCACACTCTGAGGTTCAGGCACCTCACATCATTCCCATTATCCCATTGTGTGTGGCATACTTTAGTTATTAAACAAGCCTCTGAGCTCCTCTCTCACACCCAGCCAGTATTATTTGACTTGAGGTTAATTTAAAAAATTATGTTGTTGTTGAAGGACTTGCTGTAAATTTTCCCTTAAAACAATTTCATCATCTTTATATAGAGCCACTATAATAATAATATTTAAGTTAAATAACTCTTTGCCATGGAAAATAGATACCCTTGTACTCGTGATGTTTCTTGCTCCACCTACGTAATCCTGTGGATAGCGTCCCTCTTTAGGTCTGACAGATGTTGTGTGACTGTGTGGGGTGTTAAGAGCAAAGACTTGGGTACCAGAGATACCTGGATATGAATCTTAATTCTGTCACTAATTCTCTTGGGGACTTTGAGAGGGTTACTTGTTTATTTTGTGCCTTGGTTTATTCCTCTGTAAATTGAGAATAGGAATGATGCCTATTTTATGGGGTTGTTAGGATTAAACGAGGAAATGCCCATAAATTACTTAGCACATAGTAGTTGTTTTTCATTAATATTGTCACTAATGTTTTATGTGAGTACATTAAAACATGCTACATGGGATGTGCATTTACTATTGCTATATTCTTTGCATTAAAATATATTTTTAAATTTTCCTACCATAATTGGGATATCTAATTATAGCCTTCATCAGTGACATTAAAACTGAATCATAATTTCAATTTATGTTGAGTATAAACTATGGAGAAATCCTATGATTACATTTAAAGGCTTTGTGGTAAAAACTGAAACAATGAGTTAAATATTTTAATTAATTAAAATTAATTTTAGTAGAGATTACATGATTTATAAAAAATGATATTAATAAACATAAAAAATTTTAAGTATAAAATCAATGACTATGTCTAAATTTATGCTGAGAAAATATTTATGTTTAAGAAATCACTTTCGGGAATGGCCTACAAGGCGGCGGCAGCAAGATGTCTTTGTAGAGGTGCCCAACAGACATTTCGCTGCAGTTAAAAGACCTGAGAAGAAAACAAAAAAAGGTCCCAAAGAAAAAGCATCAGATGAAAAAAAGGATGATATAGAAAAAATAAAGTCATACCCCTATATGGAAAGCGAGCCTGAGGATGATGTCTATTTAAGACGCTTGTACCCGAGGCAGGTATATGAGGTGGAGAAAGCTATTCACTTACTTAAGAAATTTCAAATTCTGGACTTTACTTATCCAAAGCAAGGTGTTTATCTTGATTTGACACTGGATATGGCATTGGAGAAGAAGAAAAAAGTGGAACCATTTGCCAGTGTTCTTAATTTTCCATACCCATTCACCTCAGAAATCAATAAAGTTGCTGTATTTACAGGGAATGCATCAGAGATTAAAATGGCAGAAGAAAATGGAGCTGCATATGTGGGAGGAACTAATCTGATTCAGAAGATTTTGGCTGATGAAATTCATGCAGATTTTTATTTAGCTGTCCCAGAAATAATGCCTGAACTTAATCCATTAAAGAAGAAATTGAAACAAAGATTTCCAAAGCTTAATCTAAATTCCATTGGCCGTGACATCCCCAAAATGCTTGAGTTATTTAAAATTGGACAAGAATTTAAGGTAGACGAAGAAAGGGGGAACTTTCTCAGTACCAAAATAGCAACACTGGATATGTCAAGTGACCAGATAGCTGCCAATCTACAAGCAGTTATTAATGATGTTTGTAAGCATAGACCATTGAGTTTGGGACCCTTTGTGGTACGGGATTTCCTTCGTAGTTCAACAAGTGAAGGTTTGTTACTAAAGATCGACCCATTGTTGCCTAAAGAAGTAGAAACCAATGAAAGTAACAAAGAAGCTGCCGAAAGTCTTGAATTGTGAAATTATTTTCAGTGGATTAAAAAGCCAGAGAAAATTATAAAGCTAAAAAAAAAAAAAAAAAAAAAAAAGAAATCACTTTCTACACCCCAGGGACAATATAATAAAGGATCAAAATAACAGCATATATTTCTGGTTCTGTATTTTGTCCTGATGTTAAAGTTGTGACTTTGGTTGGTGTAGTTACAAAGCAGGATACAATCATATCAAGGAGAATAAAATTCATCTTGTAACATTCAGGGGAAACCACTTTAAGTTTTCCTCTAATCTTATCTCTGGAAAGTATAGGTACAACATGGAATAAAGCATTTGAGTATCCATACCTCACCAACATTCTTCTACTCAATTCACTCCCATGGTTCATAAAAAATATTTCTGCTCAGTAATTCCAGAAAATGTGAATCCCTGAACATTTATTTTTCATTTCAAATGGAATTTGTATTTATGAATGTTTTTATCTAAATACCCCATTTTCTCCAAATAAACATGATTTGAAGCAACTTACAAGACAAATTCAAGATAAAAAGAATAATTAGCAATATATTCAGAAAGAAACCCCTGGAATGTGGTCTGTGAAGTCAGGAATCACTGTTACCTTCTTCTTGAGGCTCATATTACATTTTTGCACTGTGACCCTCCTTACAGTTTACTGAAAGTTGAATTAAAATGGGCCAGAACTGTGATATACTGTTCTTATTTTCTGACTAACAAATATGGCTTAACTCAGGCAATTTTGGATATATATGAAAGTAGAAAATTGATTGAGTCTTGGGTGAGGATGAGGTGTAGAGCCTCAAGGAGATTTGCACTCCTGTCTGAGGCACTAGCTGAGATGAAATTCCAGGATCACAACTTCCTACTATTCTTCTATGGCTTTGGTGACTGGGAATAATCATAACAACCATGTATTTAGCACTTTCTTTGTGATAACAACTTAGAGCTGCTGCATACTGCAGCACCAAGATGTGTGCTGCACAATACCGATGCACTATTCATGTTGTAGTAAATTTAAATGTATATACGTAACACGATATTTTTTGGATTATGGCAGCAAGATGTCTTGAGGCAGGGAAACTCTTGCAATTAACACAAAGACGCCACATAGGAAAATAGTGGCTCTGTACTGTACTTAGAAGGTAGAATTTATTGTTTATTTTATTCTTTTAGCAACCCTTTATGATGAAATATTATCTTCATTTTCAGATGAGGAAACAGAGGCTAAGGAAGATTGACACATGTCCAAGGTCACAGAGCTAGTAATGACAGACCTAGGACATGGACCTAGATTTATCTAATTCCAAAATCCATAGATTTTTAACTTTTATTATGAATATTCCAAATTTATACAATGTAAACACTGAGTATATTGAATTCCTGTGTATTCATGACCCAGCTTCAACAACTATCATCAGTCTGTCACTCTTGTTTCATCTGGATGGCCACCCACTCCCAATCCACATTTCTATATTAGCAAGCTGAATACTGGGTGGATATCAATCATTTACACTTCAGCGTGAAAAATTATTTTGAGTTTTATTTAGATAGTGTCTGATGATACTTGCTACTCTAGGGAGAATGTTGCAGAATCACACTTGTCACAGTTTCTCTACTTGTAGGACAGTTCTCCCTCCGAAGAAATAAGTTGTTTCATAAAATCAGTTATGAAGAGATCATAATTTCCGTAGAGGTTAGTGTGAGAATATATGATGCAATTTCTTATAAAATTCAATATTTGCATCATTATGATAGATAGGACTTTCTATAAATATAATAGTCACTGTGGCTATAAGGGCAAAGTATCTTAATCCAAGGACATGCTGACCTACAAAAACATTTCAAATGAATTTTTGTTGCTAGCCTGGAGTTTCTAACGTTCATTTGTGAATGCAGCTGCATTTACAAATCTAGATCCATAATTTACCATGTTCATTCTAAATCTGTTGAGATATGACCAATTGAGGACTCAAATTGCTAAACGCATCTGTAACCACAAAGTGCGTATTTAAAACACTTGAATTTTGACCTAATAAATTCAATCAAGATTCTCTCTTTTTTTTATATCTATCTCACAGCCTTTGTGGTTGGACTGCAGAGTATTCTGTACTTGTGTTTCTTTTTCATTATCCATTGTTCATTTACCATTTTTGAATTATGAGGGAACTCAGAATTTAGTGACTAGAGACATTTCCAAAAAATACAATTAATAAACCCATTAAAAGTGCTATAGCTATCAATTTTCACATTGATTTAAATAAAGTAACATTTATTATGACCCTTCTGTGATCTATTTTAAATGCCATGGCAAAAATAGTAGTTGGTTATTTTAATCATCTCCATTTTATTAATGAGGAATCTTAGAATTTGAAAGGCACATAATATATCCAAGTTGCAGAGCTAGGAAGTATTAGAGCCATGAAACCAATTTTTTTTCTAAAACAGATCCCTTGATATACTATCTCCTAATATTTGTTTTATTTTCATTTTAGACCAAATCATGTATCAAATCATATAGAATCAAGTTCTAAAATGTATGTTGCACTTGATTTTTCCACCCACCCATTCTCATACTAGTGGCTTTGGCTCAGGCCAACAACATCATACCTGAGCCACACATTTAACTTCCTAAATGGTCTCACTGCTTCCCATTTCTCCCCTTCCAAAACCAGCCTAAATATAGCAAACAGAATATTCTTCTTAAATTATATTTCTGATCATGTCATTCTCCTCAAACAAAGCTTATCTCCCTATTGCCTACTAACCTTAGTTCACAGGTCTTAAACCTTAATTCCTTAATAATTTTCAGAGGTGAGTGTAAGAAATGCAGACTGCCATATATGCCTCCAAAATATTTTATTCAATTACTTCAATATTAACTGCCATCCATTTAAAACACTGCCCTAGACAAGCATACAAATCCTGCAAAATCTTACCTATATTTTCTCCTCTGCATATCAAACCAAGTTACCCACATCCTTGACTATATTCATTTTTTTCAGCTCTAGGCTTCCAGTGGGCAACCATCAAAAGATCTAACTTGGGCTTCCAAATAAAACCTAGCCAGCCATTCTATATGTTAATCCACTTGTTCTTTTCCTTTTTTCTGCTTTCTTCAGGAAGGAGCTAGGGCAACCTGCTGGCAATCCATTTCCTCCCTTTCCCAGGAAGATGACCTAAGGGGAAACTAAAGAACAGCAAGTGACCAAGTCTAATCTCTTTGCTGAGTGCACCTCTGGGTAAATAGACAAATGGTATTTGCTAAGGGAAATAGACCTTACCTATTGAATGCCCATAGAAGGATGTCTCTGACTAATGCATTAATTAAGGTAATTAGACCCAGAATCTTTGACCCAGGATCTCTCTGGAGAATGTCTTCTAAATTACTCAACTGTCAGACACAAAGAAGCTAGCTCTTTCATATTTTCATTGCTTTACTTTGTCTGAGGTGACCTAAAAATGTCAGCTAGAACCACATGTATTTTCTGGGTTAAAAGTACATGTCTGATAAGGAAGAAAGGACTGGGAAGCCAGCTTCATTTCCCAGACCTCTCTATGCTTTGCCTGTGCCTCTTGATTGCCTGTATCCTTTAAATTACTAGTAAAAAATACCCATCATTCGGATTTGACTATGTGTATGTTGGCTTAACTTCTTTTTTTATGGTAACTTCTTTCTTTACACTATATCGAGGAAGACAGTTTTCTGTGTTTGCCACTGAAATTTTGCTATTACAAAACTAATTCATGCAAGTCCTTTCATTACATACATTGGCGATATCTTTGTTGCTCTGTCTTATGTGGTTCATCTTTTAATGACACTACAGTTAAGTCCTTCTCCATCAGAGGCTCATTAGCATTGTATTTCATATGAAACTTCCTTTTCTTTCTTTTTTTTAAAGACATTTCTATAGCATCTTGTCACTTGCAGCTTATATATGAGTGACTCAATTAGAGTTTTGAGTGCTAAAAAGGGGGAACAGGGATTTATGCCATTAATAAGTAGATACACACAAATGAAAATACTGCTCATCCTAAAGTTAGCCTTAACAATAGTGAGTATTCTTCATATTTTGCATATCCATTAAATTTATATTTTGTGACAACCCTGTAGGTAATGTGCTTCCCTAATATAAAAGAATGCATCATTTCGATAAAATGTGTATTTTTCAGGACTCTCAGGCCTAGAGATCATGGATATCCCTGTGTTCTATGATGCCATTTTTCTGTACACAATTCCTTCAAACCAGATGTCCAGGGTAAAGAAAAGCTAAAACTGCATCCCTGGTTGAACATGGTATCATGTTTTCTCTTCCAAGTTGAAATAGAACTTTAAATTTTTCCTACTCAATAGAACAAGGTTTATCAGTTTTCTTAGAGTATTTAACACTGTCTTAGTTTGCCACAGGCTGCCAATACAATATACTAGATGGGTTGGCTTTTATAATAGGAGTTTATTAGGATAGGAGCTTATAGTTCCAAAGCTGTGAAAATATACAAAGCAAAGCATCATCATCAGAAATGCTGTCTACCAAAGGTCGGCTACTGGAGATCCTGGATTCCTGCCATGAGCCAAGACACAATGGCAGCTGGTCTCTGCCTAGGTCTCTGCCTTCCCTTCCAGGCTCTCTTTCTCTGCCAGGTGAGGTGTGGGTGATCAGGCACGTGGCAGGGTATAATGGCAGCTTTTGCAGCCTCTGGAGCTCAGCTTTGGGCAATCAGGCCTATGGTTGATCTCTTCCAGTCTTTTGTGGAACTCTTTGCATGCCTCTGAGATCTGCTGATTCCAGCTTCTTGGGATTTCTTTCTTTCTGCAGCTGTAGGCAATCCTGGAGTCCTCTCTCACATGGCAGGGTAAAATGGCAGCTTTTCCTCTCCCCTGTCCTTAGTTTATGTAAGACTCCAGTAAAGGATTAAGACACACCCTGGGTCCCACAATCTAATCCGGGGGTTCTTAACAAGGGGTCCATGAGCTTGAATTGAAATAAAAAAAAAACAACATTATTCTTGTGTGGACCAGTTGGTGTGGGTGTGATATATTCATTAAATAATACACAGTATAGTGTGGACTTAGTAAGGGATATGTGTTTTTCACCTGAAAGGCAAAGGGGTCCATGGAACAAAAAAGGTTAAGAACCTCTGATTCTAATCAAAGGCCCCCTCCTCAATGAGTTTACAGGCACAAGAGTTGGTCTGCTTTAAGAAAAGGATCTTCTGGGGTCTAAAAGAGACCCAAACCAGGGCAGCTAACAATACAAAAAATAATTTATAAGTATGATTATAGAATATAATAAATTAGAATGGGATCAGTCATAAGTGAGGCTATTTGATAAATAATGTACTCTGAGGTACTGCTTTTCTACTCCCCTCCACTCCTCTCCCGTTTCTTTTCTCCCTCTTTACCTTTTCCTCTGTATCTCTATTTCTATCTCTCCCCATTTTTTCTACATAGAGCAAGTTGGGGGTTCCTGTGTCCGTGTATAGAGACCTCACAGGTTTGTTTGGGAAGTTTTTGCAGGCTGAAGTTAAACCCTTGATCTGTCATTCAGGTGTATGACTCTTGGCAAAGTGCATAAATCTTCCTATTAAGCTTTCTAACTGGCTTTCTCTGCAAAGGTGCTTAGAGAATTGACTAGGATAACGTTTGTCAGCCCCTCCCCCAGCACAAGGCTGCAGCCCACATGTTGGAGTGTCTGCTCAGATAACAGTAATTCCTTTTCTCCGAAGTCTTTGCCCTAATGGGACCCTTAAAAATATGGTACTGCCCCCATGATTAGCTGATTGGTGGCTGGTGGAAAATATCCTAATTCTTCCAGGCATTTGGAACTAGAATTCAAAGACACCTTAAGACTAAAACTGAGGAGTTGTGAATTTGTTGACAAGGAAAGAAAAATGTACCTAAAAAGAAGCACAGCAGGAATGAAGCAGCTCTAGAGATATGAAAGGAACAGAAGTAAAGGAGGAAAAAGAGGAGGAGGAAATTTTTAGCAGTTGATTCAAAGCTGCTATGAGTCTCCCCTTGAACAAGTTCAACTAAACCTGTAAGCTATCCCAGATGATTGCCTAGTAATATAGTATTAGCAGGGAATGTTTTTTCATTAAATTCAATACCACACAATTTTGGCTTTACTTGCTATCAAGAAACATACTTCTGTCTATATTTTCCTAGTAACTTGTACAAAGGGGCCTCCCTTAAAAAAGAATGTCAAACTTAGCCATATTTTTTCATGACTATTACAAATCCATTGTACCTAAGTTTGTATTGATTGAAGCAAGAAGAAATAAAAACAGTTGGGAACATTCCCAGGATACCTGGGAAACTAAATAACATTACATTTTAGATTTTTGTAAAACAAGCACGCAATTCCTTTAAGGGTTGCTGTCACATCATTCTATAGTGTTCCTATTGAAAGAAAACGAGGACAAACATCTAATAATCAAGCTTGTCTGCCTGGGAGCAGAAGTTCTTAAGGTCTTAAATTGTTTCAGATTAACAAGTGACTCTTTGGATAAAATGATTTGTTTTTTCATTTCTGTAATTGATAAATAAAACTAGTTCTATGTTTCTTATTCTTTTTGTGAATTTTTTTCTGAATAAGTTGTACCCCTGTATCATTTCTTGAACATCCCATTCTTAGCTCATTTTAATAAAAAATGATATTTATCAAATAAATAAAAATGTTATTTATGCAAACATGAAAGAGTAACTGAGACATAAATCTTATATGACCAATATTTCATTGGGGCTCAATAAATAATCACTATTATTATTTTATCTGGGCCTCTTTTAAGATCACAACTTCAGAGTCTTTGCTTTGTATGAGGGACTTCATGCAAACTTAGATTCAAGTCTGGAGACAAAATATGAGAAGAGAGGACAAATGATATTGTCATTTACTATGTTCTCACTAACCTTAAGTAGTTACTATTCTGCAGTGTTTATAATTCAAACATTTTGGAGTTAGTAGAATGTAGAAAATGAGAAGCAGAAAGTCCAAAATGTATTTTTCATTGCTATTATGGCGTTCAATCTTACTTAAAAGTATGCTTATATAAACTTTTTTTATATACTGCTTTTTTTCCAAATGCTCCACACCTTCTCATTGTTTTCACATTGTTTTTTAAAACTTCAAAACATTTCAGAATATATAAAGCACTCCTACCTACCTGACCTGAATAATTCCCAGCTTCCCTTTTCTCAAACTTAGATTTTACAAATTGTTTTCATACAAAATTGTATAGTACTTCAATAAAAGTCCTTGAGAAGTGTACTATACATTGAGAAGACAATTGTAAAAAATTATACAATTACTTATCAGCAGTGAACCGAAACTTTAGCTTTGTGACTGTCCCTTTCACAAGAGATGTAAGGACAATATTCAGTCAAGTAAAGAGCACAGCAAACAAAAAGATATTCATTATAACATCTCTTATATATAAGACTTAGTGGTAACATGAACCCAGACACAAATGTGCTATATGTTTAGTCATTACAAATTAAATGGATGAGATCATTCACCAGTAAAAATGATCTAACTTACAGACCAGAATGGGTGTTTAAACAACCTGAAAATGTAAGAACTTGACTATTGAATCTGAAAGATATGATTGTAAATTACAAATAGGAAGTTATAACAGAAAAAGGGTACTTTAGTATAGGAAATGCTAACATTAGCTTAACCGTAATTAATAATAATACCCAAGTCAAATCAATCTGTATGTTATTTTTTATACACTGTACATTTCATTGCAAAAGTGTTAGTCTGTTTCTAGACAGGAATATGGGAGCAGCATTTACTTTTTTGGAGTGGGACTATTTCCTTTGGCTTTCCTCTAGTTGCCATACATTAGTTCTGCAAAGTTTTCTTAGTGCATTTTCATAAAACAAACTGATTATTAATTTTGTTTCCAGGTTTCCTCAATCCTGGGTATACAGGGTTTCTTTTGAAGTGGTCAAAGTATGCCAGTCCCTGAAAAATATATCATTTCCTATTTAATGAACAAATGAGCATTATTAGCATTTTTGTTTCTATAACAGCACCCCCACCTTTTTTTTCCAGGTCCCCTTGATGAGACAATCAGGGATATTTGTTGAGACAGTCAAATTCTTAAGCATAAAAAAGGGGAAGAAATGACTTTGGAATGTTATACCTTTAAGACATATTTTGACCAAGAAAATCACTTACAATTGGAAAGCTCACCAAAATATGACTTCTTTCCTCTCCTTCCTCTCTCTCTCTCCACTTAACTCCTGTGATGTTCTGACTCAAGGGTGTTTATTTTGTTTCCTTGATTGCATTGACAGTTTCTAAGACCTTTGAAAACAAATGGAATATAGTTCAGGTTTGTAGTAAGCATGAAATACATAACCTTTTGCCTTTGTGACAGATAAAGGAGTGTCACATAAGTGATCTCAGAAGACTTTTATTTTTGTGTACAACTATTGATATTAAATGCCTGCATTTTGCCAAGGAAAGTCTCTGTTCTTCACATCTTTTAGGAAATATCTACCACACATACCCTCTCCTCAGTGGAAAACACAAAGGTGAACAGATATTGACTGCGAATGATTAAAAGTTAAATTGCTAGGGGACTGGATGTAGCTCAGTGGTTGAGTACCTGCCTCCCACATATGAGGTCCCAGGTTCAATTCCTGGTACCTCCTTAAAATATATATATATACATTTTAAATTTAGATTCACCCCCAGTCCAGAAGTGACTCTCCAAAAGGTTAGTATATACAGCCCATATTACCATTAAATTGCATAATTGTGCAGAACATGGACTGTAGCAGAGATCATGGAGACCAAAATGAAAGATCACTCAGAGTTGAGATAAAATTCACCCCTGGGTGAACATTTAAGGTAGCATTTTCATAAGTCCATCAGAGAGAAGCAAAACATTCATAGACCCAAATGATAAAGACAGTTCTTAAAGTGATTTTTAGGCATTGATCCATGCATAGATGAAGGTCTGATTTTGCGAATAATGGAGTCTCTGTGAAAAGAATTTTTTTAAAAATCTGCATAGGTTAAGTTTGAGGCAAAAATTGTGAGGAACCTAACAGAGTATCAGGGAAACTTCAAAGAAGAGAAATATAAGACCAGCCCAACACAGAGGCAATTCTTTTTACACCACTGCTTGAAGTTTGTACTTACTTCATTAGAAAGAAGCTGCAAGCTGATTCAGATCTCACTGCATAGGTTTTATATAAGTGCCCTTACATTAATATATAAAACATGAATTATATTTTAATAAATATAAATGCAACTTCTTAAAAACTAAAATAATGATAAGAACAAGACTACAGATAGTTTCAAATCATGGATAGTACAAAACCTCTTATAAATATCAAGGGACAGATTAGCTATTATATGGGTAACACTCAAATTTGACTAAGCTTAGGCAGGAACTGGCTCCTTGCAGCTGAAGATATTAAATATGTGATGTGTGTATGTGAGGTATGGGGGGAGAGTGCATGTGTGGCATTGGGGGAAGGTTGGTCAAAAACCTGCTGCCTAGCCCATAGCAAGTACTCAATAAATGGTAGCTATAGAAAACATATTTGTAGTTCAATTATATAACTAGAGTTATCTGGCTAACAAATCTGTCTTCCTAGCCCACTAGTGTTTATCTACTAATTTGGATTTTCCCGGCTCCTAATTTTATGCCTTAAAAATGATATTGCAATATGTAGTTGAAATGTAAGCTGCTTCCGGTATTTTACTTATGAAAGATAATCACATAAACTTCTTTCCTTAACTTCTGACGAACAATCTCTACACCACGAAGTTTTTCAGCAGCTGTGTCAAAAGAGCTGAATTAAGGTCAAATAAAAATCACAAATCCATAGGCCCTCAAGATAGGAATGATCTCAGTGTTCATGCAGTCCATTCTTTATCTGCTAGAAAATTGTGCTTGTTTTCCTTTACAATATATTCACTCATCTGGTTTTAAAGGTCAGACAGTATGAATTAACAGGCTCATATGGACATCCCAAGGACAATCAAAAAATTTTGCTCTGTGAAGACTTTATCCAAATTGTCTGTTAGTCATATATTAGCTACTAAGAAGTCAAAGAGCTAGAACCCTTACAATTACAACCAAAAATATTCATTTGTCTTCATAGATAGGAGCTAATCTTTCACCTATGATAAAAAAAAAAATGCTGGATTAAAAATAGTCAAGTAAAAATAAATGTTAATTGTAGCAAATGGAATTATAGCACATATTTACCTTTCTAGCATTTCTGCCACTTTCGCCCAAACTTTGATAAATTTGTTTTTTGTTACTTGTAAATTTGCAGGTCTTTATGTCCACATATGCTAATGACTTTCACAAAATTAACAGTGTAAATTTGCCATAAGTCAGTCCTTGCACTTTCTCTTTCTAGGACACCCTGTTTTACCTCCACAGCTAGCCATACAGTATATTGTTTGCCGTGACATGAGTTTGGATTTTGGAAAAAGCTCAAACCTCACCTCTTTCACTTAGTTTCCTTCAGAGTTACTATTACCTCCCCCCACATGTAAAATAATATGAATATACAATTTGGAAATATAATTGGCTGCATGCAACAAACAAAATAAAATGCCTCTGGTTTTCTGGAACTACTTTATGATATGTCATGTTAATAGTTTTTTATCAAATTTGGAAAAATTGGTCATTTTTTTCATTCTCTATTTAGTTTTTCTGACTTACACTCATACACTATGAAAATCAAATTACCCATGTGCAAGATACCTTGATAGCTTGGACCCAAAGGTCCCTGAGACTCTGTTCATCTTTCCTTACTTCCTTCTGTCTTCTATGTACTTCCATAGAATATATTCCATTATATCTTCAAGCTCACTGTAGTGGCTTTCCATATGTGCTGTAAAAAATTCACACAAATTTAGTGATTTAAAACAATGCAAATTTATTATCTTTCAGGACTGGCTTTAAGAAATCCAAAATGGATTTCACTGGGTAAAATCAAGATGTTGGCAGGGCCACATACCTTCTGTAGACTCTAGGGAAGAATCTGTTTTCATGCCTTTTAGAGCTTCTAGAAGCTGCCTGCATTCAAAGGCAGCAGTTTGAGTCTTTCACACAATGCTATACCTCATATTCTGATGTTTCTGTGTCTCTCCTCCCCATTTAAGGACTCTTGTTATTACATTAGACCCACCCAGAAAATCCAGCATAATCCCTTTATTTTAAAGTCATTTTATTAGTAACCTTAATTCCATTTGCATGCTTTATTCCCTCATTGTCCTGAAATATAACATATTGTCATATTACAAAAATTGGGATGCTGACATATTTAGGAGGTCTTATTCTCTCCACTACACTCATTGATCTTTCTATCCATGGTGTTTAATCTGTTGATAAGTTCATTTTTCCTTTCAGATATTACATTTTTCAGATCTAGGAGTTCTATTTTTTTATACCTTCTCATTATTCTCCTCATTATGTCCAATTTTCCTTTATCTCTCTGAGCATATTTAAAACAATTGTTTAAAATCTTTGTTTCTTAATATCATCTTCTGTCAATTCTGGCTGTTTTTATTAAATAGCTTTTGACCCTGGCTATAAGTTACATTTTCCAGGTTCTTTGCAGCTTTGGTAATTTTTTATTAACTGCTGGTCATTTTGAATGTTATTGGATTGTTTTGTAGATTGTTGGATTTTGTTGTATTCCTTTAAATAATCTTGAGGATTTGGGGCCATAAATTACATAATTTTCAGATTAGGTTTATTATTTCAAGTTTTTTTTTTAGAGATTTGTTAGAGTGGATTTAGGTATATTTTATTCTAGAGATACATTAAACTTACAACTATGACATGACCCTTCTTCTCTCTCTACTTAAAGTCCTTAGGATGGTTGATTGGGAAATTAAACATCTTTCTTGCTTGATCTCTAGGAATTGTTCAACTTTTGGTTCTCCAAGTTTATTGTCCTGCCTATTGTAGGTAAGCTCAGCATAGTATTCAGCAACATATTCAAGGGGAACCAGGTACAAATTTATGGAACACTTTTTCTGAGAAGCTCCATCCTCTGAGGTACTGTGCTGTGTACATTGTAGCCAGCCCAGACTCCAGGAACACTGACAGTTATCTCTTCAACTCAGTGGAACAACTGTCTTCTGCTCAGATTACCCCCCATGTGCTGTGGTTGGTAAAGCACCTTTAAGCAGAAAAATGGAGATGATCATATGGGCTCACCTAATGTTTTTTCCTTCTCTTAGACATTACAGTTCTGAACTTCCTATTTTGTCCAGGTTTCTAGTGATTTAGAGTAGGAGACTAAATCTGACACAGGTTACCTTGTAATGCCTGCAGACGAACTTTGCTCTAAAAGATTTAGATGTTGATTTTTGTTAATGTAAAAGTCCTGATTAAAGTATAATTCCTAAATACAGTTTCTCTGGATCCTTTTGCCAGAATTAAAATTTGACTTTACCCCTTTTAGCTCATAGTGCTTATTTGTATTCAAATTTTAAATTGTATTGTATTTTATTTAGTTATGTAGCAAACCTCATAAAAAATGTAAGGTATTTGCTGGAAGTAAGGAGACAGTGTGTTAGAGAAGTCTCTAATCTTGAAAGTAGTGTTGCAAAAAGATAATGTATCTATTTGCATGTTATCTTTGTTGGGATTGCCCTTCAAAATCAGCCCAAGCTGGGACAATCAAAGCTGATTAATTATTGGGTAGAGGAGGTACAAAATCATTAAAATCACTCTCAAGCTCTGGACCATTTTGGAGGAGCCTTAATTACATAACAAATAAAATTTATATTGCAACTATGGCCTGTTAATGATCTTACCAAGAGATCAGACTCAGATATTCTCAAGCACATGGAAAAATGAAGCTTATAAAATAGCAATTGCTTCATGAGCACTCTATAATGAAGCATTTTCTTATTTATGAATAAAATATATTGAAATATACTGTGTTCAGGTTATACAAATCATTTTCTCATAAGAAACATCACTTTTGGAAGATACTGAAGGTTGAATCCTTCAATCATAAATTCACTCCATGATCTTGTTATCCTCTACTCCATAATTGCACAAAGAGATATTTATTAAAAGTGTAAATAATTGATTTGAAAATCTAGTAAATTAAACTTCATTTATTTAAGCTGTATTCCTGTAAATTCTAGAAGTAGTTAGGTATCTAATAGTATGAATATATAACTATTCTTTCACCATATAAGCAATTATTAAAACTTCTCTTGAGTCTCATACTTGAATATTTTGACAATCCCTTTAAAATTATGAATTATTTGATGCAAAAAGCATATATACTCATAAAATTATGTAATGGAGATTTTTTAAACATAGTAACACTGATGGACGTTCCTAAGGCCCACAAAACCTGCTTAAAACAATACCCCGGATATGCATCCATGCCTGACCAGTCACGCCACCATGGAGATGGCAAAAACCACCCCTAGTAAAGATTAACCCAGACCACCTTAGCGCCGATGCTAATCGCAAAAATTAGCTTCTGTGATACTGCTTGCTTGCTCTGCTGGATATGGACAATTGAAGCTGCCCCTCACCCTTTCTGGCACGAAAAAAGTAATGCTTTGTTTTAATCAACTAATCTGATATCTGAACACAAAGAAAAGTTGCTTTACCATGCTGACCCTGCTAAAATTCCCTATAAAAACCCACCGCGGGAAGCCGGGGGTCGCTTCTCTCCATACTGCTGGAAGAGGCCCCGGCCGGCCGGCCAGAAATAAAGGTTCCTCTCCTAAAGACATTGTCTGGGTGCTGAGTTTCTCTCTGGATGAAGTGTCCCACTTCATTATACATCGTTGGCTTGCTATTTCATGAGATTCCCAGTGGATTCCTATTTATTCATGCAGAAATTTATACATTCAGTTCATTTAAAACAGAGGATATATCATGTTGGTATTTGTTAAATAGAACGAGTCTAAGACAAAATTAACTCTTTTGTCCTCATTTAATATTTGTTTGGTCAATTGGAGATGTATTTGAATTACTCTGATATTGAAAAAGTAATATAAATTTAGAAATAATAATAATTATGAGAGCATTGTAACTTTATTTCTTATTATTTATTTAATCAATTTAAGAAATATTTAGTACAGTATCTGCTAGATACTGCTGTAGGTTTTACGGATATGGCCATGAACAAGAGAAACCTGGCCTTTGTTTTCATGACTCCTAAGTTCTATTTGAGGGGAAATAAACAATGAGCAGGGGAACAAGTAAATGAAGATAAGATATATATATGTGTGTATATGTATTTGTGTGTATATATATATATATTATAACAAATATTATATATAAAATATAACAATGTGATATAAAAATGACTTTAGAAATCTGATAAATCCAAATATGGTAGGCAGAGGAAACAAAAAATCCAAAGTGCCCATGCTTGGGTAAACTCTGGTACATTTCAGTAGCAGAAAGTAAGCATGTATGACTGACAGTAGTGAGCATGGGCACTCTCCACATGGTTCAAAACTGGACCAGAATTGGAACAGGAGGCTGAGTATAGAGAGGCATGTGCCATGATAAAGGTTTGCCATCTTCAGAATCAAAGGAGGAAACTAAAAAAAGGACACATTAGCAAAGGAATATGAAGAAAAAAATTCCCAAATCATAATGAATCATGTATGAACTCAAGTTTAGAGGGAAAAAAATCCTAGTAAGTATGAATCAGACATTAATGAGAAGTAAGAACAGTGTAAAAGAGAAGCCACATGACAAAGACAGAAATGGTATGATACCTAAAAATACCTAGAGCCAACCCAAGTATGAGAAACCCAGGAGAATGGGTTACTATGAAAGCCCAAACAAAAAGAGTTTGGAACCAAAAGGATCTGAAAACAAAACAGTGAAAAACAATCAGGCTTTCTAATTTAGATGAGAGAAGAGTTTGCAGGCAGATACTGGAAGATACATAGAAAGCTAAACAATGCCAACATTCAGCACGTTGGAAGGTTCCGTTGCTTACTAAAAATTCAGGACCAAGAACTCGTACAAGCATCCTAAAACTTAATCTGTTTCCTGGGGTTTGAGTGGAAGGAATGTAAAAGAAAAAATCTAATATTTATTGATCACGTACTCCATGCCAGGCATTTTTGAATAACACTGGTGAAGAGCACAGACTGAACAGCAAGATTGCCTTTGTTCAAATGTCAGGATTACCTTTTATCAGCTCTGTGATTGTGGGCACTTTATTTACTTGTTCTATGCCTTGCTTTCCTCATTATCAAGTGGGATAATAGTAGTATTTACTGCATAGGCCTGTTGCAAGTTTTAAAAGCACATAAAATGGTGTTTTTCATACTATAAAACTATTATTGTTATTATAGAAATAGTGTCACTTGCATTTTAATAATGAAGATAAAGAAATTAAGGTAACTTTTTGAAAGCTGCTCTGTTGGTGCCTGTTAGATGACAGGAATCAAATTCATGTTTTCCAGTTTCACATCCCATGGTCTTCCCTAATTTTCTTACTGCTGAAGAGAGAGGCAGCATTACATCCAGCTGCAATGACTTAATATGTGGATGTAGTATAAAGATAAGATGAAATTTGCATTCAAGGAAAACTGCCAAGAAGTGATAGAGCAGAAATTCTACAAATGACAAGTACATTCATATTGTAAGTACAATATACACAGTTCCATGTTAGGACCTGCATGGGAGATGTACAAAGAGATAATTAAAATGTGATCCCTATAGATTAAATTTCAGAGCAATAGACTTCAATCTAAAGGCTCTGCTACAGTCCTTCAGAGTTCAGAAATCAGATTTCACAGCACGTAAAGAATAGATGCAGCTTTCAGGCCTGAGGTAAACTCACAGTGACCAAGACCTAGAGGCCTATATTAATGAATCCCAACACTTGAGGGAAAATTCTTTGAATTTTACACTTGCACCAAAATGTTCCTTAGCTGTTTGGCAAAGATAAATGCTAGGAAATGCTATTGTTATGAATTTACATTGTCAGTGAATGTTCACCTTCAACAGAAAGAAAATTTCAAGATATACAGAAAATATTTTTATAACTACATATATTCCATATATTTTTCCTAGTTTTATACTTTGTGTATTAGGTGATTACAAAAAAAATTCCTTTGCAAGGATAATGGGAGATAATTTTTACGATTCCTTTACAAACCTCAACATAAAGTATTCATCTCAAGAATTCTTAAGTATTGCTGAGGAAATTCCACCTTTATGAAATATTTAAACATATGAACGAAATGACAAACTCTAAAATGAGGAGTCTCAGAAATCACATTTCTCTAATGACCTTTGATTGGGAATTTAGTATAAAAGGAAGTCAGCCCCAAACCATCTCAGGGCAATTAAATTTTCACCAAATGTTAATGATCTCATTTGTTAAATGCAGAAACCGTTTTGAATATATATATTGATTTTGAAATCAAAGGTGAAATAGTAAACTGTCAGAAGAGCTAAACTCAACAAAGCATCATACCCATGCTTCACAAGTCGTCATTAAAAGACACACACACAAACACACATGCATGTGCACTAGCTTAAAATTTATTTTTATAGCCACATAGATTGAACAGAGTTATTGCAAACTGAGTGACTTCATTTTGTGATGTAGTGTGGTGGAAGGAACAAGTAATGGTACTAGTAAGTTTTAAAAAAACAAAACACCTCTCATGAACCAGAGTCTCTGCTGGGTACAATATACCTCATTTATCATATGTTGGAAATATGATAGTTTCCATGGAAAGAAATGCTACATCCATCAGTCTGTCTTTTTTTTCCTAAACGATGAGATTGAAATTGTCATGAAATTATTTGAACTTGGCTGGATAAACACAAAAATTTAAGACCCCAAATATGAAATATCATGCTATTATCTTAAAATGTTGGTCAAATATTTGGGTCTCAACTAAAATAAAGCTTTCCCAGAGAAACTGCATTTCTATTACTGGCCAGAAAGACAAAAAATACATGTATATGCATTGGACATATTGACATCATTCCATTGTAGTTGGAGAAGATATATTGTATGATTTCAATGTGTTTGAATTTATTCAGACTTCTTTTGTGACCTAAGATATGATCTGTCCTAGAGAATGAACCATGTGCTCTTGAGAAGAATGTGTATTCTGTTTTTGTTGGGTGCATTGTTCTATATATGTGTGTTAGGTTTAGTTGGTTTACAACATAATTCATGTCTTCTATTTACTTATTGATCTTCTGACTAGATGTCCTATCCATTCCTGAAAGTGATGTATTAAAATCTCCTATTTATGTAGAATCATTAAATTCTCTCTTCAAATCTGTCAATGTTTACTCCATATATTTTGGGGCTCTGCTTTTAGGTGCATGTATACTTATAATTGTTACAAATTCTTATTGGAATGACCCCTAAATTAGTATATAAAGACCATTTTGTCCTTTGTAACTTTTTTTTTTAACTTAAATTAGACTTTATCTGATATAGTAATGCTATCCTAGCTGTCCTTTGGTTACTACTTGCTTGGTATATATATTTTTTTATACTTTCACATTAAAACTATTTATAGTCTTGAATTTAATGTGAGTATCCTGCAAAACAGCATATAGTTGAGTCATGCTTTTTTATGTTTTTGTCTGAAGCATTTAATCTTAATACATTTAAAGTAATTACTGATAATATAAAAGTTTCCTCTGACATTTTGTTATTTAGACTTTGTATGTCTTATACCTTTTTTGACCCTCAATTCTTCCATTAATGCCTACATTTATATTTATTTATTTATTTGATTTTTTGTTTACCATATGAGTGACTTTTCTTTTTTCTCTGGATATATTTTTCATCTATTTTCTTTCTGGTTATCATGGGGTTAAAATTTAACATCCTAAATATAGAATATTCCTAATTGGTTGATACCAAGTTGACTTCAATTGTATAAACTTACACTTTTCCTATTTCCCTCCATCCCCCCCCTTTTTGTACTTGTTTCCACTTATTATTATACAATGTATGTCTAAAACCATAAATTTATTATTACCTTTTATGCATTTGCATTTTAACACATGTAGGAAATAAGAAGTGGTGTTCTGAAATTTATAATTACCCAAATAATTACCTTTACCACAGGTCTTTATTCTTATGCTACTTTGAACTGCCATTGCTTGTAGAGCAGGACTAGTGGTGATGAACTCCCTCAGCTTTGTTTATCTGGGAATGTCTTAATTTCTCATATTTTTGAAAGAAAGTCCCTTTAGATATAAAATTCTTGGTTGGCATTTGTTTTTTTTTTGTTTGTTTGTTTGTTTTTTCAGCACTTTAAGTATTTCAATCCAATGTCTTCTTGTTTCCATGGTTTCTAAAGAGAAATCAGCCCTCAGTCTAATAGGGAACCTTGGATATAACACACTGCTGTTCTTTTACAGCTTTCAGAATTCTCTCCTTGTCATTGCATTTGATAGTGTGATCAATGTATGACAGTATGTATTTTTTCTTTATGTTTATCCTGTTTGGTGTTCTCTGGGCTTCTTTGATGTGCATATTCTCATATTTTTCTAAGTTTGGGATGTTCTCTGCCATTATTTCTTTGAATATTCTTTCTGTCCCTTTCTTCCTTATTTCTCCTTCGGGGACTCCCTTAATGTGTATATTGGTATGCTTGATGGTGTCCCATAGGTATCTTAAGTTATTTTCACTTTTAATACTTATTTTTCTTTCTGATCCTCAGCTTGACCCATTTCAATTTTCTTTTCTTCAGGTTCTCTGATTCTTTCTTCTGTCAGCTCCAGTCTACTATTGAAACCCTCCTGGGAATTTTTCATTTCAGTTATTATGGCCTTCAACTCCGTTAGTTCTGTTTAGTTTCTTTAACTATCTCCTTACTAAGACTCTCATTCATTGTTTTCCAATTGCTCATTCATTGTTTTCCTGATACCCTTTAGTTCTTTCTCTGTATTTTCCTTCATCTCCTGAATATTTTAGATCATTTTTTAAAAACATCTTTGTATATATCCATGTCTGTTCTTTTTCATAAGTGTTTTCTAGATTTTCATCCTCTTCCTTTTTATGGGCCATCATTTCCTGTTTCTTTCTTTGTCTTGTACTCTTTTGTTGCACATTGTACATTTTAATATTTTAGAATATCTACTCTGGGATTTATTCCCTGATATGTCTGTTTCTTGAATTTGTAACCAGCTGGTGATAAGATAGAAATTTTCTTGACCTTCAGCCCTCCTATCAGGAAGGTTTGCTCAAGGCAAGTGCTGTGTTCAGAGTCCTCCTCGTCATTTCTGGGCCTGTGTCTTGTCCTGGGCTTGTGCTTTTTAATTATTTTGGAGTTCCTTTGCTTAGAGAGGTTTGAATACCTCCTCTATTTCTCAGGAGACAGACATGCCTCTCTGGTTTTCGAAGCAGTCAAGCCTTTGCCCCAAGCTCTCAGTCTATAATTTCTTTAATTGTCCCAAGCTGCTTTTGACTGGAGGGGTCCATACCAGAGAGGTTTCCCAAGTCTTTCCTAGCTGTAATAGGACCAGAGACCCATGAAGGGGGTGCAGACTGGCTCCAAAGTGTCCCATGTAGGGAATCAGGATGGGCACTAGGAGTTTCTTCCCAAGCTCCCCAAAGGTGAGCTTCATGACCTGTCCAGCAAATGCAGCCCTTGAATTTGTCTTTTGCTGCCTTGAGAAAGCATACCACCATTAAGTCCCCTGCACCACCACATTTGTTTGAGGTCAGTTGGAACAATGGTCACCCTCAGAGCCAGGCTGCCAGTGATACAAAGTCACTAATCAAAAGCCAAGCCCACCCATGATCTTGCAAAGAAGATTTTCACATTGTTTTCTGTCAGTAGTGTGCTAGCCAATAACTGGCCCCCATGGCTGCCTTCCATGAGTGTGGGGCATGGACACCAGTAAACACAGTCATAAGAAAGCAATAACTAGTCTTTACTGTAATTTAAAAGCCTTTTCCTTCAACTCCTTCCTGGATACTGTACAGTATTCTACTGGCCTCTGGTGTTTCAAAATAATTGTTTCAGATAATTCCTGCCTGTTTAATAGTTGTTTTGTTGGAAAGACCATATACTCAAGATAGGGACTCTGCCATTTTCCCACACTTTCCACTGAAATTTCACTTTTATTCCATGTTTTCTGAGTGCTTTTATCAGCACTGGTGCTGGATTTTGTTAAATGCCTTATATGCATGTATTAAAATAATTGTGTGTTTGTATTTTTCCCCCTTCATTCTATTTATGTGGTTTATTATATTAAAAGATTTTCATATTTTGAACTACCCCTGCATTCTTGGTATAAATTCCAGTTGGTCATGGAATATAATCATGTTAATATGCTGTAGGATTTGGTTTGTGGGGAGTTTGTTAAAAATGTTTGCATCAATGTTAATTTGGGAAATTGACCTGTAATTTTATTTTTTTCTGATGTCTTTACAAGATTTTTGTATCAGAGTAATTTTGGTCTCATAGAATAAAATAGGACATATCCCCTCCCCCTGCTTGAATTCTTTGGAAGATTTTGAGAAGGATTGGTGTTAATTCTTTTTTAAATGTTTGGTAACATTCACCAGTGAAAATTTTTGGTTCTGGACTTTTTTTGGTGGAATGCTTTAGATTAATGATTTAATTTTTTAAGTTATAGATTTGTTTGAGGTTTTCTATTTTTTTCTTCAGCCAGTTTAGGTAACATGTGTTTCCAGGAAGTTTTCAATTTGGTCTAGATTATCTAATTTGCTAGAATATGCTTGTTTATAATATTCTTTTATAATCCTTTTCATTTCTGTAAGGTCAATCATGATGCCATCGTTTTCATTTCTGATTTTACTTATTGTGTCCTTTCTCTTTTTTTTTTTGTCAGTCTAGCTAAAGGTTTGTCAATTCTATTAATTTTTCCAAGTACCAAATTTTAATTTGTTTGATTCACTGGATTGTATTTCTATTCTTTATTTAATCTCCACTCTAATTTTCTATTATGCCTTTCCTTCTGCTAATTTGTGTTTTCTTTTCCCTTCACTTTCTAGTTCCTCAAGATGTGAAGTTAGGTTATTGATTTGATATCTATTTTTATTTTTAATATAAGGTATACATTTATCCTGGAACACTTCCTTGGCTGTTTCATTCATCTCTAAGCATTTTCTGTTTTCTTTTGTGATTTCTTCTTTGACCCATTGGATGTATAAGTGTGCTGTTTATCTTCCACAAATTTGTAAAATTTCCAGTTTTCCTTCTGTTATTGATTCCTGGCTTCATTTTATAGTGGTTGGAGAAGTAAATTTGCATGATTTCACTCTTTTTAAATTCCATGAGACTATTCTTATGCACTAACATATGATCTATCTTGGAGAACTATCCTTGAGCACTTAAAAATAATGTGTACTGTATTGTTGTTGAGTGAACTATTCTGTTTATGTCTATTAAATCTAGTTTGTTTATAGAGTTGCTCATGTCCTTTATTTCCTTGTTGATCCTCTATCTAGATGGTCTAACCAGTATTGAAAGTGGTGTATTGAAATCTTCAGCTATTAATGTAGAACTATTTCTCCTTTTAATTCTGTCAATTTTTGTTTCAAATATTTTTGGCCTTGTTCTTAGGTGCATATGGGTTGCTAACTGTTATATCTTCTTGTTAAATTGAAACATTTATCAAAATATAATGTCATTCTTTTTCTCCTGTAACAATTTTTGACTTGAAGTCTATTTGTTTTCTGATATTAGTATACCTACCCCGACTCTCTTTAAGTTACTATTTTCATGGAATATTTTTCCATCCTTTCACTTTCAATTTGTTTGTGTTCTTTGATCTAAGATAAGTCTCTTGTAAACAGTATATAGTTTTTTCCTGCTTCCTTTTTATCCATTTTCCAATCATTGTTTTTTGCTTGGATTTTAATAGATTTACATTTATGGTAATTACTGATAAAACTATACTAAGTGCTACCATTTTGATAATTTTTTTCTCTGTCTTATACCCTTTTTGTTCCTCTTTTTCCTCATAACTGACTTCATTTTTGTTTAGATGATCTTTTGTAATGAGCCATTTTGCATCATTTCTTATTTACTACTAAATCTGTTATGTTTAGATTTTATTGATTCCTACTTAACTTCAATAGGCTACACATACTCTATTCCTATATCCCTCTGTCCCTCTCCCCTTTACATTGTTCGTGTCACAAATTGCATCTTTATGCTCAGTAAAAAAGGTTTATGATGTTTTATGCACATTTGAATTTTAAGCCATATAAGAAGTAAAAGGTGGTTTCACAAACAAAACATTTAATAATACCACCATAATACAATAGTAATTTATCATTTTCGAGTTTGTTAATCTTGGATTTGTATTTTATATCTTTCATCAGATTTTGAAAGTTTTCAGCCATTATTTTTTCAAAAAATTTTTTCTTCCCTTCCTTCTCTCATCTCATTCTGGGACTCTTACAATGCAATATGGTATGCTTGGTGGTGTCCCACAAGTTCCTCGGTGTTCATACATTTTAATTCATCCTTTTTTCTTTCTCAGACTAGATAATTTCGACTGTCCAATCTTCAAGCTCATTGATTCTTCTTTCTGCCTCTTCCAATCTACTGTAGAACCCCTCTATTGAATTTTTCATTTCAGTTATTGTACTTCTTTGTTTCATAATTTAAAATTGGTTATTCCTTATAATTTTTGTTTCATTATTGAAATTCACATTTTGTTCATATATTGTTCTCCTAATTTCCTTTAGTTTTATGTCCACATTTTCATTTGGTTCATTGATCATATTTAAGAGAGCTGATCTAAAATATTGCTTAGTATTTCTAGTGATTTAGCTTTCTCCAGGATAGCTTTTATCAATTTTTTTCTTCTATGACTGGGCCATACATTCCTGCTTCCTTGCAGCTTTTGCAATGTTTTGTTGATGTTGAGAACTGAACCTTCTGAATATTTTGCTGTAGTCACTCTGGAAATCCTGATATCAGTTTGCCAGAACAAAGAGAAAAAGAAAGGAAAAATGAAAGGTAGTAAAGCAAGCAAGAGAGAGAGAGAGAAAAGGAAAAAAAAAACTAGCAACAGAACATCCACACAAAAGAAAAATAATGTGCATGGACACTCCAAGTCTTTCAGTATATGCTTGTGAGAAGCCAGTAGCTGCTTCTGTTAAAGCCAAAACTGAAGTCTACTTCTGCACTGGCACCACAGAGATCTGTCCACCAGTTCAAAAAATAAAAAATGAAAAAAAGAAGAAAACTAAATCAAGCAAAGCACACTAGATCCTTAGTCATGGCAGATGCTAGTGTGAAGCCAGAGGCTGCTGCTTGCTTAAGAGGGCTGAAACTGAGGTTAGCATTGGCACTGATCCCTCAAGCATCTACCAGACCAAGAATCCCATACAACAACAACAACAAAAATAAAAATTAAAAAAATAAAAATAAAATAAAATCAGCCATAATGTCCTGGTAGATGCTGGTAGAAGGCTGGAAACTTTGCTGCTAGTGGTCCCAAACCATGGCCATCATGCATTCTGTTTCTTCAGCAATCCACTAGAACAGAAAATACAAGAAAGAAAAAGAAAGAAAACCAACACCTAGAAAGGTTCACTGGCTCTTCACATCCCTTTAAACATTGGTATGAGATCAGAAGCCACGCCTCTAAGAGGCCTGAAACCAAGGCAGCATCTGTGCTAATCCCTTAGTGAATCCACCATTCCAGGAAACAATATTCCAAGGAATAGCAACAACATAAGGTCCATTGGCTCTTTACATCCTGGTGAATGCTGGTGGGAGGGCAGAAACCATTGCTACCAAAAAGGGCCTAAATGAAGGCCAGCATCCACACTGGGATCCCCCAGACTGACTTTGACTTCCAACCCCAATATTTAGAGGATGAGGTTCCTTCTCTCCCCTATCCCCAGCCAGCCACTCTGCAAATGCAGGCCATGCTTCCATAGCTACTGCCATTTCCACAGCACCTTCTTGGGGGCTATGAAAGGGAGCTTGTGGCTGGTTAGTGTTCACCCTCAATTACAACATCTAAACCCTTGCAGCCTCTCCGTTTGTCCAGCAATTTGTGGTTGTTCTAAATGTTTAATCTGGTTCTAGGATTACCACCTAGATGATTCCAATCTCTTTTTCCAGCTCTTCATTATTCTGGTGGTGATCTATGGAATTTCCTACTCTACCATTTCTCAACTCTCAATTTACTACTTTTATGTATTTCTATTCTATGTAGATTTAGTTTATACAGTTGCTTCCTTCTATTTTGAGGATGTAACCTTCTATTTCTAAATTCCCTGGAAATGAAATACTATGCAAATGAATGTATGGGCCTGAATCAACACAAATGTGCTATTTCGGTTACCTGTTATTAACATAAAAATTGCCAAGAAAATAGCATTCATTTAAATTATTTTATGATATACTTGAAAGCACTAATATACCAATTCAAATGGTTGAGCAAACAAGAGATAAATCTTTCCCTTTCCAACAATACCCACCAGTGCCTTTTTTTCTTACTTATTCTGATGTGCAGTATTATAGGTGGGGATGGACTCTTAGTAAGCTAATGAAGCTATTACTTTAACATATTTCAAGGAATTTTTTAGTCAATGGTATCAGAATGACAAATGGTATGGTTAGCAAATAATGATAGTTAAATCGGAGAAACATTAAAATTCATACATATGTATATATATATATATATACACCACACCCATTTACTTTTAGTTAAGTCCTACAGATGTAAATTCAATTGACATACACATCAAAAATCAACATCATCTTTCTTGCACAAACATGTTCATAATACAATCTATAACCTTGAATTGAAGCAAGAATTTAAAGATACTTGTATAACTACCTGGATTAAAATATTTCTTGATTGTTATGATACCCCCAAACTTCTATATGTCACTTCCTCAAAACTAATTTAAAAATAATTATTTTGATGAGTTGTTTTAACTAAACCGTCTGGACATTCACAGAAATATTAACTTTAATTTAAATATGCTTGTGTGTATATTAATTTAATTTAATTGTACAATTACAATAACAAGCACAAATTACATAATTATCTTTGGAAAAAGACAGTTAAACCATTGGGCACAGAAATTCACAGGAATACTGCAGAGTAGCCTAATAACCTTAAATGTACAGTATGTTGTAGACATCAGTCACTGTGGTTTAAAGATTGATAAAAGGTTTTTCATCAATTAAACCAATTTTTCAGTTAAGGAAGTGTCCTTTTATAACAATTTTCTACTGTACTTTAGAAAATACTGAATGTCAAATAATGTTATATATCAAAAGATTAAAATTATATACAGAAGTTGTCATATGTGCTATCAATACAGTACTTAATCTGAATCCATAACATAAACTAGTTTATTTGCCTCTTTTACTTGAAATTAATAAATATAGTAGCTTTACCTTGAGTTTTTATAGTATATACATAAAGTATAATACTTTTCACTGATGTTTATATTTGTTTCCATATTTTGGAGAAGCATTTACATTTGATTTTGAAGTACAGCTTGTTACTGGATAAATTATTTTCTCATCTTCTATATGCATAAGGAAAGAATCACTGGGTAAAGAATTAATTAAAAGATGAGTGAATCACTGACCTCACAAAGCCTTTACCTATATAAATCCCTAATATATATCTAAATCCAGTGGATTTAATAAGACTACATGTCTAGAGAAATATAATGAACCATAGCTATTAATTAGTTCTTTAAAAGTAATGAAAAATAATGAATACATGCATTTATGTCTATATAGTTGTTCATGATAAATTAAGCAATGGTATATCCTGTAGTAAACGGAGCATGATGTTTAGTGAGCTGAAGAGGGTCAATTTATCATTTTTCTCTATGTCTATTTTTATGGTTTCCTTACAAGAAGGAAAGAAAAAATAACCTCCAATATCTGAAAATTCCTCCTTATATAGATGAGAAAAGTGAAGGCCAAAAAGATTTAAGATTCATTTGAAGTCACATATTGACAAATAATTAGAACTCATATATTTCCAAATGCTTTCTCTCTGTCTCTGGAAATAAAATGTTTGAAAAATAATTATTAAGAATCCATTCTATATCAAAGGCTCTCACCGAACACTATCCAAAGCTTAAATGGTTTCATCTGAAGTGCCTTTCTGAATGTTTTCTAATGTCTTTCTGGGATTCTTTGTAATAAAGGACTGAGCCTAGTCCTGAACTTTTGGAGAAAATGTGATATGATAGATTAGCAATGTCTGCCACTGGCTAAGGGATGAGAGAAAACATTGATTGTCAGTCCTTGAAAACCTGATCCCAGTAGTATTGGTTTTCTAGTTCTGCTGTAACAAATAAACACAAACTTAATGACTTAAAATAACATCCATTTATTACCTCACAATTCTGTAAATCAGGAACTCTGGGTACAGTACAGCATAGCTAGGGCCTTTGCTTAGAATTTTCATGACTAAAATCAAGGTGTCAGCATGGCTATATTCCTTTCAGGTTGTTGGTAGCATTCCATTCCTTGTGTTGATCCCCATTTCCTTCCTGGCTGTTATCTAGAAACCCCTCTCAACTCATTAAGGCCACTGAAATTCCTTGTCACATTACCCCTTCATTTTCAAACCATCAAAGCTGTGTCTAGTCCTTCTCATACTTGAATCTCTGACTTTTTCTCCTGCCTCATCTCTTCTGCCTCATGCCAGAGACAGGCTGTTACTCATAACGGCTCATGTAATTAAATTGGGCCCAGCAAGATAATCCAGGAATATCTTTGTTTCAAGAACAGCAAACTTAAACAACTGCAAAATACATTTTGCCATGTAATATAACATATGCACCGGCTCCAGAGATTTAACTGTGGACATCTTTGGGGGGGCCCAAGATTCTCCTTTCTGTCTACAACACCTTTAATAAAGTCAGGTGGTTGTTTGGTAATCAAAGCTCACATTTTCCAGTCATGCTTATTTATTAATGATGTTTATACGCCAGGCAGCAGAGAAAACATTTTAATCCATAAGTATGCAAAGTAGAGCACTTCAATTCATACATTTTAAGAAAAATTATGTAGGATATTATAATCAAAATCTTAATCATCACCATACTTAAGGTATGGTGATGATGGCATAATCTTCAAAAACTATTAAACTGGAAGAAATAATAAATTCATTAAATGGAAAAGTCATAATCCAAAATTGTCACAATTGGTTCAATTGATGTACTGAGTTTAATTAGTGAATTTTAAAGGAAAAAAGGAAAGAAATAATATTAATAGTAGTTGCCTCAGGTAAAAAGGCTGATAAGTATCCATGACTTTAAATGACCAGCTTTTTAAATATACTATTTGCATTCAATTTTAAATATCACACTTCGATAGGAATAAAGAGCAACTTTCAAAACAGAGCATCTGACTTGTTTAGGAAGATTTGGTATTAAGGCATGTAGATAATGGTTGAATCAACTGAAGAAGAAAAGTATAAGGAACAGAAAAAGTTCGATTTGCAAGTATCTAAGAGTATCCTGAAGGCAAAAGAAGGATTGGACTTTTGCTGAGTGATTTTAGAGGAAAGAACACTGACTAATTAGGAGGAAGTAACAGGGTAGTAAATCTTTACCTCAGTTAATGAGTAAGAACTCCATTACTAATGGGAGCTGTTCCACACTGAAAAAGTTACCCTAGCGTGGAGTTTTCCAGAAAATGTTCTAGTAGAACCGAATGTGTACACTGAGATGATATTGTAGAGCAGTGCTTCTCGAGCTTTTAATGACCATTCCAACCACCTAGGTAATTTAGAAAGAAATGCAGATTCTGATTCAATAGGTCTAGAGTGGGGTCTAAGAGTCCTAATTTGTAACAAGGCCCAGGTGATGCCAATTGCTGCTGATTCTTTACCACACTTTGAGCAGTGATTAAGGGTTCTTTACATCCCTGATGCTTTATTAAACCTGGCTGAGCTTACCAGGAATGCAGTTGCTTTCCTGGTAAGAGAATTTCTAATCTCCTTCTCACTTTGGCAAGAGAAATAGGCCAACAGTTAAAGTGAAGAATCAGTCAGATAAAGCGAGATAAACTTCCTTGAATAGGAAGAAATCTGGCACCCTGTACACACATGTTTCTCTATACCCTATATAATTTATGCCCCTTAGAGTGAGGTTTTTGACAGCTCAGAAATTTTTTTTCTGGTTCCTTTTGTAGTATCATTTCGTTTTATGTGTAACTGCTCCTGGGCCTTATTTAGTATATTTGAAGTGAAACCCTTAACTGAGTTATTTGCATTTGGGTCATACTTAAAGGCCAAATGAATTTTGGTAAATTGCATTTTGCAGGTGAGAAGCTGAAACATTATTCAACTTCCAAAGGCTTTTGTTGTGATTTTATTCCTTTTGTGGTCTAACTATAAGTGAAGGCCTTTAAAGTTTCAGCCACTTACCTATAAAACAGAAGCAAGGCAGCTGTATTATACAAATCTTGTTAACATGAATGTCTATGCACACTACTTTCATTAACAAATGGATTCTAAACCATATTTAGTTTGACCAAATTAAACCTTGTCTCTAAAGATGCGATATAATTTCTAAAGCATTGAGAAAGTTCCCCTCAACGATGGAATTACCTCTACAAGATTGATTACAGTTACTTATATAAAGATTTTCAAATGCTTTTCAAAAGTGGGCATGAAATAGACATAACTAATTATCCTCCCTTCCTACATTCTAAGACTTCAAGTTACAGTGAAAATTGTTATAATTAATAAAGTTCAATTTTCAATTGCTAATACTAAGAACTCCACTAAAATTCGAAGACTCTTTAATCATTTCCAGAGAGCTAAGAAGAAAAAAAGGAAAATAATAAAAATACTAAGAAAAACACTAAGATATGTTCTAATTCTTGACAACTATTGCTAATGCACCTACTATTTATTAGAGAGCAAAAGTATGGCATAAAATAATGAATTTCTTCCAGATTATATAGGAGATAATGATAAATTAGAGAAAGGAGATGGGTTGCAAGCTTTATGTAGCGACTAATGGACATAATTCTCTTATTTTTGGGTGATGAAAGACAAAGTGATCTTAAGAAAATTGAGGTATACAGACATAGTTTACCATTGAAAACTATGAAATAAAGGCATATTTCCTTTGCATTCATATGTCAATGATTGAAAAATCAATTCCTATAAAGTCTTTCTTGTTATCTATCTTCCTGTTTGCTTTAGAAGTAGATTGTCAGAAAATCATTTTAGAAGAATAACTTTAATGCAGGTCTAGCTCTCAAAGGCCCAAGATGATCCATCAAAAGTGGATTCTGTCAGAGAAGAAATTTAAGTTTTAAATAGTTGTAAAAATTAAATTTCTACCAAGCCCATCCAGTGTGGATAGGGAAAGGGATAGTCTAATTGGTTTGGTGTCATTGAAACACATCTAAGTCTATGCTGCTGTAAATGTACATATGGATTGTTTGAAGATGTCTTTAACATGCCAGTCCTTATATGACAGCACAGTGTTTGTGGCTGAGAGTGTAATAGCAGAGAGGACTATTTAGGATCTTGATGATTTGTAGAAGAAAAATGGGTAGACTAAAGAGATATGGAGAAAGCTAGAACAATATATGAAAACAGTAAAATAATTTAATATTTATGAACTAATTAATTAACTAGCTAATTATATAACTCAAACTAAATGAATGAATAGACAGATAGATAGATAAGATAAATAGATATTTGGGGTAAGTCACTGTACTTCTCTAGACTTCTTTCATTTGTTCTCTGTAAGGGATGATAATTTACCCACATTTAACTCCCTGGATGATTCTGCTAGTGAATTAGGACATGTAGGTACCTTGAGAGAGCTTGAACTTCTGAGGGCAAAGAAAATAGAAGAAAAAATACAGCTTACTTGATTAAAGTAAATCATTCCCATCACTTTTTGAGTGTCTCCTTTTGATAGGATTAGTATTGGGTTGTTCTATTCAGCATGGACAGTTTGATGGTTAGGCTAATGTGTCAATTCGGCCAGCTAATGGTGGCCAGTTGTTTGGTCAAGAAGGCACTGGGCTAATTGCAATACAAGGGCATTTCATGGACTTTAATCATAAGTGAATTGATTGCATAGATGTCTGGTAAAATCTATGAGATGGCCATCAGCAATGTGTGACTTCTCATCCAATCAGTTGAAAGCCTTAAAAGGAAAAGTGATTTCAGCATACAGAGAGAATTCCTATCTCTAATTAGGACAGCCAGCAACTCCTGGGAACTCATCAGAGATCTTCATCGGAGCCCCTGGTTTGCAGCCTGCCCTACAGAATTTGAATGTGTGAATCTCCACAGTTGCATGAGACAATTTTATAAAATCTCATAGTATTTACAGATATTCCTGTTGGTTCTCTTTCTGTGGAGAACCCTAACTAATACAGAGAGTGATTCAGATAATAGTATACTGCTCACCAGCCTATCAAATTCAGACTGGAAATATTTCATGCAATGCCCTATTCTCTCAAATAACATTAATTTTTACGTTTCCACTAAAGCCTAGATAATACACGCACATACAGATAACTCTCCTTAGCCATGTAGGCCAAATGAATTTGTTGCACAAAAATTATTTTTAAAAGCGACTGTAATTCTTAACAAATTACCATAAGTAAAGTTTTTAAAACACAGTTTTAAATTACTACCTACATCTTCAGTGGCTCACATTTGAAGTGCCATTATAGCTTTAGATTTTATTTATAGTGCATCCCCCAACTGTTAAGTTTCTACTCCCAGGCAATTCAAGCTGTGGAATTTGTGGAATGATAGTGATTAAAGACCCTTAGTCTGACATGATACTCAAGTTCATTAGCCTCAAGTTCTCTTAAATTTCTAAATCACTTTGAAGGTAGAATTAAAGTCTCTTTTAAATAAAATTTCCTCTAAATTCTAAAGTTCTATTATGTGCAGAACTTAGAGAAGTAACATTCAATACTTCTGTAGGTAGGAAACTGTACTGTTATGGAATATGAAGTTCTTCCTTCAAGAAATCATTCTGCCATTATTAAGTATTATGCTCATGAAAAATCATTTGCTGTCTCTGCATATCAGTTTTCTTTATAAAAATATAACAATATTGTAATACATTATATTAAATTAAATAATGAATGCCACATAGTTATTATCAAATAATATAAACTGTTCCTGGCTTGCAATCATTTTATAATATACAACTTCCCTTGATGCTAGTATATAAACCACTCATTCATCTAACAATATTAATGTTTACTATGAGCCAAACATTCTCTGTCTCCAGAATATAATCTATAAAATGATACTGGAAAAATCATTCGTATAAGTTAATAAAATAATGACTCACATACTATCAAGTGTCTAAAAAATGTACTTGTAACTATTAGGAATAACTAGACAAAAGGGAATTCTATTTTGATAATAGAACATAGAGGAGAAATGCTTAGCAGAATAGATGTAGATACTTTGTATTGAAGACTCCGAAGATAAGAAATTGAAGCAAAGAAAGCCTAAGCTTTAAAATAAATCTAATAAAGTATAAAATATACACAATTTTAGCTTCTTCATGTAGCTGAACCAACAAACATAGAAAGCATAGAAGGTAGCTATTGTACTAACTGGGTTAATTGATTCTGATAATCAAAGTATAATTAGGTTGCAACTCCACAGTGGTAGCAAGGAGGATGATGCCTGGAATTTATAAGATTCACTGGTTATATCTTAGTACTCTTATGTCCAAATAATAATTGTTAATGAAAACTACAGACTTCCACATGCTGTCTCCCACCCTCATTGCCACTTCCCCCCTGCATTTTTAAAGTTTATGGCCATCTTTGGAGTTTTAAAATGAAAAGCTCTCTAATTTTCTCAGCCAAGTGGCTGAATCCTGCAATATTCTAGAGTGACCAGTGGGATAGATAGCTAAGAGGACATGGCTAAAGCCAAACTGGGGCGGGCATAGGTGACATCACTACACAGATTTAGAAGGCTCAGAGACAAAAGGCATGGCAAAATGGCAGTTTTCCCAATTGACCCACTCTAGCAAAATCAGAAAAAAATTTCTGCCTTCAAGATCAAATTCCACTTGTTGAGATTGAGTTGACTGAAGAAAGAATTGTGAGGATAAGCTATTCAGAGTTTAAGAATCAGCACACACCACTCAGAACTGTGTGGGAGAGAGTGTGGTCTACGGTGTGAACTATGGTCTATGGTTGGTGGCAAGGCCCCAGGATGTGTAAGTCCATTGAGGGTGGTGGGCTACACTTGTGGGAGATGTTTGTGTGGGATGTGGTGGGAGGTGTGGGAGGTGGGCAACATGGGAATCCCAGTGGGTTCTGTGTAATATTTTGGGTATCTAAGCACCTCTTAAAATATATTTATATTTATACATAAATAACATTTTTGTAAGCAAATGCACATATATGCATATATATTTATATATCATTTTGCAAATGTTGGTATGTATTGTGAAAATTTTGATTTTTACCCACAATAAAAAAATAAAAAAATAAAATAAAATAAAATACAAAAAAAAAAATAATAAATGTCACTATTATTGCTGAAGCCAAAGGGGAAAAAAAAAAAAAAAAGAGTAGCTAGAATCAGTAAAAGTCCTAGCTTGGAGACTCTAAGTCATGTAGTGACAAGGAACAGAGCCCTCAGGTGGGATGGTTATGTGCATTATGTTATAGGACCTGGGTTTGTTATCCTTCTGGAATTTCCTTTACAAATCATCTGAGAATTGACTGCCCCCTACTTCTATTAAATAGTTGTAGGCCACTTTTCTCCTGTAACTTTGGAAGTCATACCACACTACATGTTACCAAAGTGGTTGTGGTTGCCTCTAGGCCATGGGCAGGCAGTGGTGACCTGGATATCTCTTACAGATCAATGGTCTTGACAGATCTGAGAGCAGCCAGTATTCTTTACAGCAGCAAAACCAGCCCGGGGCTTGCCTGGCAAGCCTAAGCCTAGTGGGATGAAGCAGAGGCTTTCTCCCCACTGTGACTGGAGTGCATTTTTTCACCAGCACTTTTTCTGCACATTTATCTTCAATCCAAAAGAGGCCATTTTTTTATGCTGAGTAACAAAAGCCACTGCATTACACCCTTCCCAGCAACTGGCTGCAATCTCTTCTCCACCATTTTCTACACCAGACCTGCTTTGACCACAGGGAGCTCCTTACCCCTGCACAATGACATTATAACCACCACCAGCCAGAAGATACCACCAACCTTGCTGATTGTCACAAGCAGGAGCTTGGGTCCATTGGCACTGTCAGTGATGGTAAGCCATTTCTTGGGTAAAGGAAACATGTCCACAAATTTGCTTGGCCTGTGCAAGTGGCACTTCAAAGGAGTCCCTATGCATTTGGAGTCCATGAGCCAATGGGATATGCAAAGACACTTAAACGTTTTAGGGCTGGTTTCTCTGTTCATATCCAATTCTGGTGCTTGGGAACAGAGACCCATGCCAATGCCCAAGGACAAAAAGCCCCACCTTTAAGGAAGGAGGAGCAGGCCTGATCTTGATGCCCATTAAGGGGCAACCCTAGGTTTTTCATTTTTCTTGCTTTTATTCCTTTTTTGTTGGCCTTATGCTGGGTTTGTTTATAAAAGAAATATTTTGTTTAACTAAATGTTAAAAATGGAAAATTCCATACATAAATCTAAAAAAAAAAAAAAAGATAGGTCCACTAATTACAGCATTCCATGATGATTTGGGTTATCCCACAGGAAGATGAAAAAAAGCAAAATACGGCGATCTACTGAGGTGTTGGAAGAGGTAAGGGTAACATGAAATGAGTGGTAAAAGAAAGAAGCTCTCATGATCTAATTCAGACTCATTCTCTGCTAGAGATGAAGAAATGTAACAGCTATGCTTTATGTTATTGTTACTATCATTAATTTATTTTTAATATTTTCTCTGCCATCTTTTATGGATTGTACTTGTGGGAACTCACTTTACAATTTAAATTCTAGCTGGAAGTATAATGGGATTGATGTCATTCCATCAAGAATGTTGTGGCTAATGGGACTTTATGTTTTTCCTGTTTTGCTGATGGGACTGTGTGTAATTGTTTTCTTCCAACCAAAGGCTAAGAATGGACACTGAATGGCAATAGAGATTGTGTGAGTTATTGTCTGTTTATGCTCCATATTTATTTATCTCCCACCAAATATTTGAATCCTGTTATCATCTGGCTTCCAGATAGCCATTACTAGAGACTGGCAGGATATCAGAGGTAGAGAAATATTAGCATATTGATCTTCATACCTTGCCCTGCCATTACCTTCCTGCCTTACTGTGGGTCTCATAGTAATTGTGTTCTAAAGTAATGGCTTCTGTGGCATGGCTTCTTTCACATAATTTCTCTCCTGGCTGCTGGAACCCTGTTCCTTTCATTTCATCTTTTAAGTCTAGATGTAGTAATGGCATTATGATGTTGATTGCCCCTGTTCTCTTATCTTTGTTCACATATTAAGTTAGTGATTTACCCTAACCCTTACCTTTGCTTACATATTAGTCCCTTCATAAAACGACTTCAGAGAAAAACTTTGAGGTTGACCTCTCTTTCCTGCTGGGTATGTGACTACTACACCAATCAATAAAGATTCTCCTCAACTCATGTCTTCTTGCTAATGTTATTATTTCCCTTACCCCTTGTCCACTTCCACATAGATTCAAATTTGCTTGAGAGGAGGCCTGTGCTATTGATTTGACTGTGCTATTGATAAGACTGCATAATACAACTGTGCTGTTGATAAGACTGCATAATACAATGGTTATTTAAATAAACACAAGAACAACAACAAAAAATAAATAAACATCCTTAAGAAAATAATTACCAAAAAGAGAAAAGAATTACAAAAATTCTGTGTTTAAATTTTCAAATGTTGAAAAATGAAAATGAATCCAGGATTCTTGGTACTATCAACAATAGAGTATAAAAAAATGTTATAGACAATAGAGTTACTTAGGTCTGGTGGGTACTTTCCTTTCTCAGAGGAATTTCTCTCCTAAAATATTCTTCTTTTTAATGTTGCTGAACAGGGCCATGGAGCTTCTTTAATCTCTCTAATGCATAGACTCACATATGATTAGTGTTGGAAAGGATCTTAGTAGCACCCAGTCAGCTTATTCAGGTGGTTGATGAAGAAAACAAGGTCAAGAGTTATGAACTTGGCCAAGTTCCCACAGCTAATGAGCAGCAAGGCCAGGTGTTTGTCCCTAACTCCCAAAGCAAAATGACAACCACAGGAGAACAGGCATATGTTTGACTATAAATTTCCACATAACAAAAATGTTTTCAACAGCTAGCTAGATAGCAAGATACCTAGAGTTTTAGTTTGCTAAGCTGCTCAAAGTAGATACCATGAAATGCATTGGCTCTAAACAATGGGAATTTATCAGCTTACAAGCTTACAGTTTTGAAGCTGAGAAAACTGTCCAAATCAAGGCATCATTAGGGGATGCTTTCTTCCCAAAGACTGGCTGCCAGTAATCCTGAGCTCTTCTGTCACATGGCAAGGCACATGGTGATATCTGCTGTTCTCCCACTTTTCTTCCAGATTTCAATGTTTTCAAGTTCTAGCTTCCATGGCTTTCTCTCTCTTTCTGTCTGAATTTCATTCTTTCATAAAGGACCACAGTAAAATAATTAAGACCCACATGGGCCATGCCTTAATTGAAGTATCCTAATCAAAATGTCTGGCTCGTGATAGTTTTACAGCCACAGGGATGGATTAGCTTTTAGAACATGATTTTCTGGGGTGCGTATAGTTACAATTCATCACAGATAGCTTGATAGAAAAAATGTATTGTATTTGTGTGTGGTGTTTGTGGGTATATAGGCACACCCACATGCTCACACTCACACATTGCAACACACAGGCATACACAAACATATGCACATACATGACAAGTGGCAAATTTATAGATCAATTATTAGGTTTAAAAGTTGTGATAACAATAAAGATACCTATGAAAATATGGAGTAATAGATATGAAGATACAGAGATAGATGTTCTTCTAGAATTAAGTAGTTTTCTAGTGTTGGAGGAGTGGTTTGATTAAAGAGTAAGACTTCTGAGAATGAATGTTTAGCCTACTCCTAATTACTGCATCCATTACAATATTTTTCCAAAGATCAAAGAAACAACATGTAGCCCTGGCTCCAATGAGACCGTTAGTCTCTGTCATTCTTAGAGCCTTCTGATTGGTTTCAGCACGAGTAAATGAGACAACTGTGAATGACTTGAAGGGAACTACAACTCAGTGATTACTTCTCTTCCCAAATGATAGGGAATGACTTTAGATTCTCATAGCCTTCTTACAGATCCCACCTAGAATATGCTTGGGAGAATTTTTCAGAGAAATGCAGTTTTGTTCAAATGACACTAATAGATTCCCTGGCATCTGTCAGGACAGAAGACAGCTTAGGGGAATGAGTTCAGAGAAAAGCACAGAATACTGAGGAAAAGCAATGGGAAATGACTTTGTTAGAGGCTCAAGTTAGTTACGTATTGTTTCTGAGGAGCCAGATATTAAAAAACAAAACATAAAATATGTAACAACTTTATACCTTAGACCTTACCCTGCTTATTGAATAAAAAAATAAAACCTGAAAACTTGGGATTCACCACATCAATTTAGGTACAATTAAAGGCAGAGAAAAAAGAGTAAAATTAATAGTAAAGTTTTCACACCTGCCTTCCTCAGCAGCCTGTAACTCCTTGCTTTTATGGTGGGTGTTATAAGGTGAGGGAGCTTAACCCTGGAAGAGGACATAGAAGACATACACAGGAAATCCATTGAAGGAATGATTACCCAATTGGAAGGCTGACATCACATTCATCACACACTGATACCAAAATAGTACTCACCTCTAGACGAATCTGTGCAAGATCTCCCGTCAACAGTATTATAATTCAATAGTGTATAATTAATGGTTTGGATAAATAATTCAGTTTCCTCTCTTCCTACTCCCATCCATCCTTCCACAGTCTTAGAATAATCGACTGGTTTTATTATATATATATTTATTTACTTACTTATTCATTCATTTACTTTTCTTATATAATTAAGTGGATTAAATGAGATAGAAGAGGTCATTCAAAGTTGTAGAGAAGTAGAATTATTTCACTTTTATTTCCAAAAGGATCTGTTTCTTGACTGTGTTAACTACCTGTGACTCTTGATGCTGAAGTTATCAATCAAGACAGGTGTATAGTAATTGTAGGTGCATTGCAGCTAAAGTAAATAATTTTTTAAAAATCTATTGTCAGGAACAAATACATTTGTTTGTACTCTAGATAGAATAGCTTTACTTCCTTGTATTTCACTTACTTTCTGTTCAATGAAAATCATCACCTCCTATGATAAATTTCCAAGTTTATTAAAGAGAAAAAGACACTGGGGAAAATCTCCTCAAATAAATGTATTTTCAAAGAAGTGATATAGCAGAAATATGGAAATATGCTATACAGAAACTTTAACTCACCATTAATTTTTCTATCATGCTACACAATAATGTATTTTCTTGCTCTTTAAATATATATATTCATCTATTTATTTTTTAATTTAAACTTTAATTCAAATTCAAAAGGAAAAATAACATACAAGAGGAATTCTACAAGTAATGGAAGTATTACTCCTAAAATTTCTGTCCAGGCACTTTCATCTCATCTAATCCCAACAACTATCTCAATTGTTCCTTCAGTGTTCAGAAAGAAACACAGATGAACACAGATTAGTTAAATGACATATTCAAGGTCTCCTTATTAATGAAGAAAATGAATAAGAGAAAAAAATACTTAACCATATTCATATCTCACAAAACCAAATCCCATATTCTTTTTTTTACTTTAAACATTAATATTAGTAGTTTCTTTGATTTTGCTACAAAAACATTGCAATATTATTGTTAACTATAATCTATAAATTACATTAGTTATATTTTCCCCATGTACTACCACATTCTTAACAGCCTGTAGTAGAACATTCCCGTATTTATATTATTAACTACAATGCTCATCTACTTCCAAATCATTGTTTTACATTCCCAATATTATCCTCCAGCTATCCTGCAACTAACATTAATCTTCCTAGACTACTATTTTCAGTCACAATCATATTCATAAATCAACAGTGTTTGTTACATTCCTTTTAATGTGTTACCATCAAGCCTAACTACTACCACATATTTACATTTTATCTTTTTAAACATTTTACATACATCTGGCACCTTCTCCACCATCTCATCCCAGATTTCATCTCTGACCAACCTACACTTCATATTCCAAATCCTTAAGTCTACTCATTGTATTTAGCTCATTATCAGTAAGACCATTCAATATTTGTTCTTTTGTGTTTGGCTTATTTCACTCAACATAATATCATCAAGGTTTCTCCAGGTTGTCATGTTCTTCCCCAATTGATTTCTTCTTACAACTGAGTAATATTCCATAGCATGAATATACCACATCTTGTTTATTCATTCATCAGCTGACAGATATTTAGGTTGTTTTCATCTTTAACAATTGTGAATAATGCAGCTATGAACATCAGTGTGCAAATATCTGTTCCTGTCCTTGCTTTCACTTCTTCTGCATATCTTTCTAGTAACGCGATTGCTGGATCACATGGCAGTTCTAGATTTAGCTTCCTGAGTAACCACCATATCGTCTTCCACTAGGTTGCACAATTTTACAGTCCCACCAACAGCAAAGGAGTGTTCCTATTTCTCCACATCCTCTCCAGCACTTGAAGTTTTCTGTTCTTTTAATGGCCATTCTGTATGGTGTGAGATGATCACATTGCAGTTTTGATCTGCATTTTGCTAATAGCTAGTGATGTTGAATATCTTTTCATGGGTCTTTTGGCCATTTGTATTTCCACTTCTGAAAAATGTCTGTTCAATACTTTTGCCCATATTTTAATGGGGCTGCTTGTGATTTTATTGTGAAGTTGTGTGATCTCTTTATATAACTTGGAGATAAAACCCTTATCAGATATATGGTTTCTGAAGTCTTTTTCCTTTTGGGTAGGTTGCCTTTCTACTTTCTTGACAAAGTCTTTTGAAGAACAAACATATTTAAGTATGAGCCAGTCCTATTTATCTTTTTTTTTTTCTTTTGTTGCTTGCACTTTGGATGTAAAGTCCAAGAAACCACCATGAAGCACAAGATCTTGAAGATGTTTCCCTACATTTGCTTTTAAGAATTTTATGGTTCTAGTTTTTATATTTAGGTCTTTGTTCAAATTGAAATAAATATTTGTATAAAGTATGAAATAAGGGTCCTCCTTCTTTCTTTTAGATATGTATATCCAGGTTTTCCAGCACCATTTATTGAATAGGCTATTCTAACCCAGCTGAGTGGGTTTGACAGCCTTGACAAAAATCACTTGACCATAGATGTTGAAAGTCTATTTCTGAAATCTTGATTTGATTCCATTGGTCAATCTGTCTCTCCATATGCTATTTTTATATCATGTAGCTAAATGATATATTTTAAAGTATGGAAGTGAGAGATCTCCAACACTGTACTTTTTAAAGATATTTTTATCTATTCGGGGGTGCTTACTCTTCCAGATAAATTTGATAATTGGCTTTTCCAATTCTACAAAGAAGTATATTGGAATTTTTAGGGGGATTATATTAAATCTGTAGATGTTTGACTAGAATTGATATGTTAATGATATTTAGTCTTCCAACCCATGAACATGGAATATCCTTCCATTTATTTAGATCATCATTGGTTTCTTTAAGCAATGTTTATAGTTCTCTGAATACAGGTCCTTTATGTCCTTGGTTAAATTTATTCCTAAATATTTTATTCTTTTATTCAATATTGTAAATGGAATTTTCTGCTGATTTCCTCCTCAGATTGCTCATTAGTGTATAGAAACATTATTGATTTTTGTGTATTAATCTTGTATCCTGCCACATTACTGAAATTGTCTATAAGTTTCAATAGTTTTATTGTGGACTTTTCCAGATTTTCTAAGTATAGGATCATATCAACAAATAATGAAAGTTTAACTTCTTTCTGTATTAGGGTTCCATTAATTTATTTTTCTTGCCTAATTGTTCTAGCTAGAACTTCTAGCACAATATTGAATAACAGTGGGGAGAGTGTGTATCCTTGTCTTGTTCCCAGTATTAGTGGGAAAGCTTTCTGTCTTTCACAATTAAGTACAATATTAACTGTGGGTTATCATATTGAGAAAGTTTCCTTCTATTCTTATCTTTCAGAATATTTTTTATCAAAAAAGGATGCTGTATTTTGTCAAATGCCTTTTCTGCATCAATTGAAATGGCCAAGTGTTTTTCTTGTTCAATTTATTAATGTGGTGTGTTACACTGATTGATTTTCTTATGCTGAACCACACTTGATCATGATATGTAATTTTTTATGTGTTTTTGGATTCAGTAAGTATTTTTGGGGGGATTTTTGCAACCATATTCAATAAGGAATTTGGTCTGTAATTTTCTTTTTTGGTAATAGCTTTATTTGGCTTTGGTATTAGAGTGATGTTAACTTCACAGAATGAGTTTGGTTGAATTCCTTTCTGTTCAAATTTTTTGAAGTTTTTGAGCAAGGTTGGAATTCAATCTTCTTTAAATGATTGGTAGAATTCAGCTGTGAAGCCATCTAGTCCTGGACTTTTCATTTTGGGGAGGTTTTTGATGACTGTTTCAATTTCTTTACTTGTGAATGGTTTGTTGAGGTCTTTATTTCTTCCAGGGTTAGTGTGATTTGTTCATGTGTTTCCAGAAATTTTTCCATTTTATTAACATTGCCTGTTTGTTTTGTTAGCATACAGTTGTTCATAGTATCCTCTTATGATCTTATATTTCTGCTGGGTCAATGGTAATGTCACCATTTGCATTTCTAATTTTATTTATTTGCATCTTCTTTCTTTTTTCTTTTTCAGTGCAGCTAAGGGTTTATTGATTTTGTTGTACTTCTCAAAGAACCAAAATTTATTTCTGTTGATTTTCTCTCTCTTTCATTTATTTCTGCTTTTATCTTTATTATTTCTTTCTTTCTGCTTCCTTTGAGAATGGTTTGCTATTCATTTTCTAATTCCTCCAGATGTGCAGTTAGGTCTTTGATTTCAACTGTTTCTTCTTTTTTTAAATATAAGCATTGAGGGCTATAAATTTCCCTCTTAGCACTCCTTTGCTGTATCCCATATGTTTTGGTATTTTTTTTCTCATTTTCATTTGTCTTGAGGTATTTACTGATTTCTTCTATAATTTTTTCTTTAACCCACTGATTATTTAAAGAGTGTATTGTTTAATCTCCATATATTTGTGGATTTACCCTTTTTCTGCCTGTTATTAATTTCCAACTTAATTTCATTATAATCAGAGAAAGCATTTTGTATAATTTCAAAGTTTTAATATTTATTGAGATCTGACTTATATCCCAACATATATTCTATCCCAGAGAAAGATACATGAGCACTTGAGACAAATGTATATCCTGTTGTTTTGGGGTATAATACTCTATAAATGTCTATTAGATCTAGGTCATTTATTATATTATTCAGGTTCTCAGTTATCCTATTTATCCTCTGTCCAAGTATTCTATCTAATGCTAAGAATGGAGTGTTGAAGTGTCCAACTAATATTGTAGAGTTATTAATTTCTCCCTTCAGTTTTGACAGTTCGTGTCTTGTGCATTTTGGGGCACATAGGTGTATAACTATTTATTATTGTTATTTATTCCTGGTGAATTGATCCTTTTATTAATATATAGTAATATATTTCATACCTTATAACAGTTTTTCAATTAAAATCTATTTTATCTGATATTAGTATCACTACACCCACTCTTTTTTATTGCTATTAGTATGGAGTATCTTTTTCCAACATTTCTCTTTCAGCCTGATTGTGTCCTTGCATTTAAGGTGAGTCTCTTGTAGACAACAAATAGATAATTCATGTTTTTTTTTTTTAAGCCATCCATTTTATCAGTCTATGTTTTTTAAATGGGGAGTTCAAACCATTAACATTTTTAGCATTCAGTGTTACTACCATAAAAGTATTTCTTACTTTTTCCATTGTATCCCTTGGCTTTCTGTTGTCATATCTTACTACTCTCTGTCTTTTAACCCTTTCAATTTCTCTTACTTATGGTATTCATTCCTACACTCTTCTCTTGGGCTCTCTACCTTTTCTTTTCCTATAAGGCTATAACACACCCTTTAATATCTCTTGTAGATTTGGTCTCTTGGTAACATACACTTTCAGTTTTTGTTTGCATGTAAAGACTTTAAACTCATCTTCATTTTTGAAGAATAGTTTTGCCAAATAAAGAATTCTCAACTGGCAGTTTTTCTCTTTCTGTACCTTAAATATATTGTACCATTGCCTTCTGGCCTCCATGGTTTCTCAAGAGAGATTAGCACTTAACCTTATTAAAGGACCATTCTAAGTAATACATTGCTTTTCTATTGCTGCTCTTAAAATCCTCTCTTTATCTTTGGCCTTTGACAATATGAATAGTAGATGTCTCAGAGAAGCTCTATTAGGATTTATTATGTTTGGGGTACTTTGCCCTTCTTGAATATTTATATTCATGTCTTTCAAAAGGGTTGGAAAATTTTCAGTCAGTATTTCCTCAAATATTCATTCAGTTCCCTGAGACTCTGTACAATTTTTTGCATTCTTGCCTCTGTCTCTTTTCCTATCTTTTAATTTTCAAATGTCCTATCTTTGGATTCACTTATTCATTCTTCTAACACTTCAAATCTGCTATTATATGTCTCTAATGTATTTTTAAGCTTATCCATTGTGATCTTCATTACCATAAGCTCTATTTCTTTCTTTCTTTCTTTCTTTTTGCAGGCTTTCAAATTGTTCTTTTTGCTCACACAATGTCACCATAATATCCTTTATCTCTTTAGTCATATTTTCCCTCATTTCCTTAAATTGGTTAAGGAGGTTTGGTTTTTGAGCTTCATTTATTAGTTGTCTTAAATCCTGTGTCTCGTCTAGCATCTTGGCTTGTTCCTCTGATTGGGCCATATCTTCCTGTTTCTTACTGTGGGTTGTTAACTTTTGTTGATACACAGACATCTGCTTATACTGATGGTTTTGCTCTGTTGATCAATTTCTCTTTCTTGCTTAGTGGTTTTATTTCAAAGCTCTTCTTTGATTTTTAGTTTAATTTTTTTCTACAACTTTAATATTGGCCTGTTTAAGTAGTAGTCAAAACTGTGGCAGGGAGCCACTAATGGAGCCCAACCAGGTCTCCTGTACCTGGGAAAGAATCCGGAGAGACCAGTCTGTCTGCCTTCACTTTCTCTGCTGGCTAGCAAAGGGTGCTCCCTTCCATGGAGATGAAGCTTTCAATTTCCACTACCCCTTCTGAGCTAGAAATTATGATAGTTACATTTGCAGAAGAGAAATATGTCAGCCCTCCACCGCATCCTCCCTCTTCCATGGTTAAGTATCTGTCCTTTCCCCTCTCCGTTGGCGGCTAAACTGCAAGTTTTATGGAGACTGTTCATCTCAGGGGTGGGGGATAGGTGGGTTTCCCAGCCACAGGCATATCAACTTATGGTTTTCCCTTTGACCTCTCTGACTCTGCATCCCCAGTCTCTCCTGCGCAACGTGTGTAGCACTTTCCTGATCTGCAAGTGTTCTCAAAGCAGCTCCCTCAGAATACTTCTATGCCTCTTCCCCTACTTTGCAAGAAAGTTGCACCCTGTATTGTATTCATCAATTTAATAATTATTTTGCAATATTCTAACTACCACTGTAGTCTGTTCAGTTGCTGGACCACAGACTTTCATTGTGTAATAGTCTTTCTAACAATTTCTCAAGATTTGGGTCTGATGCTCACAAAATTGCTACATCCTGGAAGAAAATTATTAACAATAGTAGTAGTAATCCATGACCTTAGTAAAAGAGAACAGATAAATGCAGTATAATTCAGGGTGGGAACTGAAGTAGGTTTTAATTAAATCTATAATGTTTTATCTTTTAAAACTGATGGTAGATACATGGTTTGTTTATATATTATTAAATATTCTTTGTATGCAAATATTACAAGATAAAAAATAAATTCAAAGAAATACAGCATGGATTTCAGTGTATCACTAGTGCAGGGGTTCTTAACTTTTTTGGTTCCATGGACCCCTTTGCCAGTCAGGTAAAAACCATGGACTCCTCGGAATGTAGTGGCAGATAGTTTTATGGCACTCAACATCAGCGCATCTTTAAATTAAATATCAGCATTATTTAAAATTATGCTTTGTATTTTTAAATATTTTTGTTATAGTTGCATTGATTATAACTATGTGCAGTGAAATTTTTGACGTCTATAACTTGTGCCAACCTTTGGATTTACACCCCCTATACTTGAAAAGATCAAAACACTGCTCAGAGATATACTTCTGTTTGTTACCTATTCTCTGTTGCCAGATAGTTGACCAACTACATCGCACAATAGTTTGTACACAGCAGGACTGTGATCACATGTGATCTAGCATCAGTTCTAACAACGACCATACTTTTGAAGTATGGATGAGCGTAAGTAATTTTTTTAGATATGCAACAACTGTAATATGATATGAAATGAATACTACTGTTATTTATTGCATACATTCACAAGTGAAAGAAATGCTAGATTTCAGTTGAGGTCAGAGAAAATAAAGATAATAACTTAATTTTTTTCAATTCAAGCTCACAGACCTCCTGAAATCTTTCTATGGACCCCCAAGGGGTCCTCTGGTTAAGAATCCCTGCCTTACTAGTATGATACCATAATTTAAAAATTATACATAAGTATTTTAATTATTACTTAAATGAAATGAAAATATGATTAAGATGTGGAGGTCAATATTATGCATTAAGGATAGAAGAAAATACTTTGCTTATCTCATATGAATGGATTCTTATGGCTATGGAAAAATTTCTAAGGACAGATTCACAGAAATATTAAAAGGACCTGTATTTCAAAGAACTTAAGTGCAGGATGATAACATGCACTGGGACACTGGTTGACAATGTAGACCTAAGTGAATAGAGGCATAGGAAGAGACTGAATTTTATTTTTCTTATATAATACAAGAGTAGATCAAAAGAAATCTATATGTGTTAATGTGTAAATAAATTAACACAGGAATCTATTTTAAGGGAACTTACCACAGATTGTTGGGGTCCACAGAGCCCTCCAGGAAGAAGCAATACACTAACATCAACTTAAGTCATATGTAGGAGTATTCCATGCAGAGGAAACGTCCCTGAATGCAGGCACAAGGGAGTATGGAACATTCAGGAAAATACATCTCAGTTTTTCCAACTAGATCACAGACTTTTCGTTATTCTTTTCCATCACATTGCCTGTCATAGGGTTAATTCTCAATGAATTGAAATACACTAAACTTGTTTAACCAACCAGTCATTGCTCTGCATCCAATACTCAATATCTAATGTGCTCAGTAAAGTGTGTCACATTGTATGAAAGTATTAAAGATGGAGAAAGAACGGGGGGGAGAGACAAAAGGAGGAAGGAAGAAGAAAGGAAAAGAGAATATGGGATAGCAAGAGAAAAAATATATATTGCAGGCATATTTCTTGATTTTTATCCATACATATTCTTCATAAATATTACTTTCTCTTAATTGTATATTCTTTGTCCTAGCAGGGACATTAAATATCTCCTTATACCAAGTTGATTGATAGACATCATGAAGATGAATAAATGAATATTAAAATAATTTTATCACCTTTTTATTTTCAGAAATGCTCTGACAATCCTTTCTATGGACAGGGAATATACCCTCCTGAAGATCCTGAGAGTGATGCTCCTTGCTCATTCAACAACTCATTTTTATCAATAACACTAAATGGAATGTTTTATCTAACCAAAAAACTACCTGTGCACATCAAACCTATATCTCCCACCAAGCTCATGATAAAAGAGAAGAATTTCTTAGCAGGTACTGAAGAAGTGCTCAATGTGATTTAAAATGCAGTAGGCTAATTTGTAATTAATTACTTTAAACAAGTCTTTCTTTGTTGCTGGATTGATGTGACCCCTGGTCCCTCTCCCTGCCCCTGGACCAACTGAGTGACTAGGTAAGTAAATTTATACATTCCAAAATCAAAGTCTAATCAAGTGTCATCATATGTCATAGAAGAACAATGATATGGGGTATGTTAAATCATTTATTACCTACAAAATGAAAACTGGACTGTATCACCTTCTACCCTTTGTCAGTAATAAGAGACACTATAGTTGTTGACCTTATTTGGATTTTGGAAGCAATAATCCCTAAATTGGTGTGCTACTCTAATTAATTTACCTAATAACCCTAAAGTCGTCATACTTGAATAGAACTCAGAGCAAGAGAAAATTCTTCCATAAAATTTTTAATCTATGCCTTTCCATATTTGGCAAATAGCTCTTCACCTGGCGAATGAAACACTGAGGAAAGACAAGCTAAATTATCTTCCCATTTTGGCTCTCATCACTATGAGCTCATGATTATATTTTCTTCAATATCTATTCTCACTTTTTTGATATTCCTCTTAGGTCATTCCCCCACTCCCTGGTGCTCCCCTATACATAAATATCCTCAAGTGTCTAAATTTTATATTTCATTAAAAAAAAAAACATAGTATTCCTTTATTTTCATTTTTTACCCATTTTCCCCAGGGCTTTGTTTTCGGAGGTTTGTTTTATGACTAGACCTTTCTAAATGAAGTAGCTAGGAATAAACAGAGCAAAGGAACGTCATTAGACAAGAAGAGTCTGTCCACTCATAGTCACCTCCCATTTAAAAGTCAATAATTGACCCTGAAATAAACAACAGGAAAAAGAATTTTCATTTTTGTATTTTAACCTAATTTCATTCATTCAGTAAACATCTAATGGGTACTTCTTATACATGTTGAAGACACTGGATAAAGTCTAACTTTACATTCTGCACATGTTTAAAGTAAAAGGAATAGCTAATTCATGTTACGCCTTTTGATGTCTATTAATTATACATCTAGACAAATATTTTACGATAATGACCATAAATGCTATTATGAATTATTTCATCAATGAAGATGACAATCCATTAGGAGTTTACTTCCTTTTAGTGAACTCAACATCAGAGTCTTTGAGTTAGGTTGTTCTTCTGTCAATCCTCACCAATTTGTAGATTAAGATATTTTTCCCAGCTATTTCAGGTTACTAATTTATATTTCATGTCAGAATCCATGTAAATTAAAAATAAAATAGAAAAAGAAGAAAACACAAGGTAAATATTAGTAATTGCTATGTAGATAGATTAACATATAGATTATATTGATTTAAAGAGAAAGATATTAAATATTGATAATTCAATCATTAATAGATTATGTTGGTATTTAACATCCATATACCAAATATAAATAATAAATGACACCTCAGCTCAGAGAAAGAGAGCTTCCTGGATCACTGAGACTGTATTTGACAAAATTCTCATTTGTTGTGTCATAGTATGTGTGGGTATTTAGGAGGATAGGAACAATGTTTGTTTCAGACATGTTTAACATGTAACTGTCATGACTATTGTAGGTGACATGAGCCTCTGGGTCACAAAATGACCAATTATTGGGAAAATATAAGCTTATAAAGAGTATAGTCACAAGGAATTCATATGATAGATTTGAATTAAACTGATTTCATAAAACTAAATTCTTAACTGAAGCATCAACTTTGATTTAATGTTACACCATAGTATTTAAAATGAAGATATTTTTCAGTTTTATCTACCTGCCTGTCTGCCTATTTATTTATCTATTGCAATATAATTCTGGGGTCGGACTGTATGACTTTGAATACCTACTCCATCAATTTCATATTAGCTTTTTTATATTGGGAAAATCAGTTAGCCTCATTGTGCCTCAGTATAAGCATCAGTAAAATTGAACAGCAGTAATTACATTCTAGGGTTGATGTGAAGATTAAATGAATTGTATGTGCGAAACTCTTGGAATAATGCCTGGCACAACTGCATACCATATAGGGTTTGCCATATTCACAGAATGCTACTATTTGTTGTTCTTGCCTCATTGATTTCCTCAGTACTCAGACTCCTTTGATCTCAATCTGGCTCTGTACCTTCTTAACTTTGAAGAATAATCTGACGTAAAAAGTGATGGGAGTTACAGGTATGGGTGTGGCTTCACTGGGGGATGCTTTACAGACAAGGTGACAAATGGGTAATGGCCCCAGTGAAGTGAGGATATAAATTAGGTTGCTCTGGGGGAGAAGTCTTCCAGGCAGGAATTCAAGTATAAAGCCCCAGGCAGAAGCAGCTTGTTGTAGAAAAGAAAGAGCCAGGAGGACAGTGTGTTTGGATCTTGGTGAGTAGAGGACAGAATGAAAAGACATGATGCCAAAGAAGGTCAGAGACCCAATTATAAATGAACTTTCTCAGGTGTTCTGAAGACTGGATTTTATTTTAAATCAGATGACAGGCCACTGGATTGTTTCTTGCAAGGGAATTCCATGATCTGATATTTAGAGAGGCACAGTGATATGGACTCAGACTCCCTGGTTTTGAATCCCAGCTTTGCTACTTGCCATTTGTGTGACTTAACTTCTTTTTGCTTCAGTTTCCTCACCTATAGAGGGGGGAAGTGACATAAATTATTGCATTGTGCTGTAGTAAGATTTGGGGGAATTAATATGCATGATGTGCTTAGAATAGTTCCTGGCACATAGTAACATTTGAGTGTTATCTATAATTCTTAGAAGTAACCATGATTGCTTATTTTAGAAGCATAATTCCAGTCATGGAATTATGCTGGAGAGCAGTGAACTGTAAGTTGCTAGAAAAGAGATCAGAGAAATGGCCAGAAGCCAAATCGTACAGGGCCTCATGTCTACCTTAGGGACGAGTTTGGACTTTTAAGTAGTTGAGAGCCTCTGGAAGAATAAAAACAAAGAGTGGCATTATCTGATTTTTCACATTCTTCTGTTCTCCACCCCTTATTGAAGATTTAAGTCAGTGTTCCGACTAAGAATTGCCCATATACATGATCCTTAAGTTTCTGAGGTTTACACTTGTGAAATTTTGTCTTTTTCTTAAGGGATCAAATCAGAACTTCTCTCCTGAATTTCAGCCCAGCTGAACTTTTTAATCCTCCTTGTAGATGCAGAAGGGCCTGAAGCAAATATTATACCATATTCAAGAAATCATCCAAATTCAGGTCTTTTAATGATTTAACCAACAGCTAGCTCATTGCCAACTGTCATTGTATAATCCCTTTTATAGCCATTGATATTGGCCCAATTTGTTACTTCTCAATTATCTTTGAATTAGACGACTGCAAACATTTGGCTCCTGAAGCTTATTTCCTCCAGTCAAAAAAGTTATCTGAAACTTGGTAATAAACAAAGAGATTACTGGGTGGTTTTTTTTCAGTGTAGTTCTGGGTTTGCAACTTTGAATTTATGATTGAGCTACTTTGCAATTGTGTAAGAACAGATATTAAATTGTAGATTTTTGTTAGGTAGAGATGTAAATAATTTTTGTTCGTTGGAACAGATTACCTCAGAGGTTACAGTTTATGACCCTGCTAGACATTAAACAGATTTGTATATAAACCAATACTCTTAATTAACATTTCTTTGTTAAATAGTCTCTACATGTTTAGTTTCTCTAGTGCTCTTTGAAATGGACACAAAATATTACCGGTTCTTTACTTAATTCTTTACTTAATGAGTTCAATAAAATCTTTTTTATGTGTTCAATTTACATTGCACAAGTGCAATGATTTTTAACTTTTAAAAATTTTACTGTAATATTCCTCAAATATTACAGTAAAATTTTCATGATCAAGGCTGTAGTTTCTTCTTCTCTACTCCAATAGACATCTTAACGTGCATGCAATTCTTTAAAAAATGTCAAATTCAAAGCCCCTTATTTTGAAGGTGAAATAAAATCACAGTTCGTAATGATTTACAAAAGCAAAACAATCAAACAAAAAAGAAATAAAAAGAAAGAAACCAGAGTTTTCAAAAGGGGCCATTGCTGTGGAGATCTCATTACAGACACCCTGTATTAAGGCCAGCTAGATGATTATTAGAATGATTATTATTATTTTCAGCCATCAGTTACCACCTTCAATATTACTTTACATTCAGACAGGAAAAGAGCATAAAGCCCATTAAGTTGCCAATTCCCAACTTGTTGATATAGTCTGGCATGCTGTTTGCTATGTAAGAGACAGACCAGGAGTGGGGAATGAAGCAACTTTGCTTCAATATTGGCTGAAAAGCTGTCTGTACTGGGAGATAAATAAAACTTCTTTTGTAAAGAGCTTGTGAGTCCAATCCACTCATTCCTTGAAGCAGGACAAATTTGTATAGCAAGTTAGAACTCATATAGAGGGAAAATACAAAGAAGAAGAATAATTATATAGGCAGTATAGAATTATAAGGCAGTGATTCTTAAAACTAAGTATGCATGGGTTCATTATGAGTCAACAATAAAAATGTAGCTTACTAGGATCAAGTTCCAGAAAATCTCTTTTAGTAAATCTAGGATGTGACCCCCAAATCTATATTTGTAATACTAACCTCTGATTATTTGGATGAAGGTGGCATATCTAAAACTTCAATGCTAGCACAGAAAAGACAATACTGGTTTTCTCATTTGGATCTCAATTCTACTTTAATGTGAACTTGAATAACAGCTAAATTATTTGGGTGTATAACATGAATATTATGGATAATCTGAATACATACACATATAGATACATATATCCACATGCATGCATGTATATATATTCACATATATTTAATTAACTAAAACTGACCTATCCATATTTCAAATCCTTGTAACATTCTGATAAATGTAGCTCTTCTCTCTTTGCTTTTATATTCAGCATCTTTAATCTTGGGATATTCATTGATACTTCCATATGGGATATTCTAGTGACTTGGAGAGTAAGAATAAAGTGCCAACACTCATATATCCTTAAACTGAGAAATATGAATCTCTAACATGCACCACTCTTCTGAACATCCTTCTCCATTCACCACACACTTACCCTCTATTGCCATTGGCATAGGAGCCTGAGTCCTTTAAATAAGTCAGTTCATTATTATTGTGGATACATCTGACCTTTTTTTTTTTCACTTGAAAAGGAGTTGGCATATACGCACACATACACACTCATGTGCATACACACGCAACATAGTCTACTAAAATAGTAGATTCTTTTTGCATGTAACACTTTATGGTGAGTATAACTAATACTGCTGATTTATAAATGTGATTGTGGCTGAAAGGGGTAATTAGTGGACGCAGATGCCAATTGAAAGGAAACTAGAGAATAATCTAGGGAATATATATCACAGTGATTTCGGTGGGGGATGAAGATTGTGGTTAATAAAACAAACACAAGAATGTTCTTTTTCTACAAAGTGCTAAGAATATGATGATAAAAAATGGGAAAATTACAACTAATGTAACTTACAGACAATAGTTAACAGTAATATTGAAATATTTTGCAGCAAAGGCAGGAAGATATTATTCAGTTCTAAGGGACAACAATATTGGGGCATCAGGGAATATGGGATTTTTCCTTTTGGAGTAATGAAAGCATTCTAAATTGACTGAACTGGTGACAGCACAACTCTATGATGAAAATGAAAGCCACTGAGTGAACAGTTTGATTGGGTTACACAATGCATGGGACTGTGGTTAACAGGACAAATATGAGTATGTTCTCTCACGAATGATTATAAATATATAACACTAATACAAGATATTAATAGTCAGGTTGGTTGGGGGAAAAATACACCATATGTAAGATATGAGCTATAGTTAGTAGTATTATTTTGACAATGCTCTTTCATTGTTTGTAACAAATGTTTCACTCTAATGCAAAGTGTTTGTGGTGGGGTGATATTTGGGAGTCTTCTATGATGATATACATGTTTATTTTGTAAATTCACAACTTACTATACACTTACTGTTTATGTATGTTCATGTATAAATAGTATATTTCAATGAAATTTTATTTAAAAAATAAAAAAAAAATACCACGTATGCCAAAATAGGCATTTGATTACACCATACAAAAAATGTTTTTGTACTTAGAAAATCGGTTTAAACCAAAGCAAAACAAAACCAAAAAAATCCACTTCTCTGTTTTCTTATATATATTTAAATGAACAAGACATTAAATCTTAAACTAGACTGGATTATATACAGAACATAGCTGTACCTATTATGTCATTGACCATGTCTTTTAATTTAATCCTTTTAGAACAGTGGTGAGAAGTTGATACTGCATTTTCATGTTTATTATCTCATTTGGTCCTTGCAGCAACCCTATGAGTTAAGGAGGGTAGATATGGATCTCCTCAGTTTAGAGGCAAGGATAATTAATTTCCCCAAGGCCAAGTAACTTGCTTGAGTTCAAAAGGCTAACTGCAAGGGGTAAAACCAGGTCTTGGACTGAAGGCATTTTAAACCAATTCCAGAGTGATTCTTACAACAATGTCACGACAAAGAAGCAGTGAAGAGTGAAACAAAGTGAGATTTTCATTAATTTATGCCATCATTATTTATTGAATCTTTACTTTGTGCCAAACCCTAGGGATACAACCATTAAAAAAGAGATAAAGTCCCTGTTTTCAAAGAGATTGCATTTTAGAGAATCAACAAATCAATATAGAGTGTGATGTCAGGTTGTGATAAACAATATGAAGACAAATAAAGCAAGGGAAGCAAAAACAAGTGATGGAATTGGGGTGGTGGGGTGACGATGTTATTTTAGATAGGATGATGGAGGAACACTTCTGTATAAGATGATATTTAAGTAGAACCTAAAAATATGTTAGCCATTTGATATTGGAGGAATAGCAATCAGAGAGAAAGAAGAGAGCAGTAAACCTGAGACAGGAAGTTTGTGGAAGTCCCAGATAGAGCAAGGAGGACAGTGAGATGGAGAGTAGAAGAAGATGAGGTCAACAGATGTGCAATAGCTTGTAGTAGGCAATGAGGAGAATCATTGTATCAATGAAAGGGAAGGTCATTGGAGAGTTTTAAGGGGAGGGTGTCATGATCTAATGCACGTTTTCAAAGAGTCATTATGGTTTTCTGTGTGTATAAACTACAGGAGTAAGGGTAAAATAGAGTGAACATTGAAGAGGCAATTTCGGTAGTTCAAGAAGTTTAAAAACTTTTCATTTTAAGATTTTGATGGATTTTGTGAGTTCCAAACCTTTCAAAAAGCTCTATCTAATTTATTCCTTCCAAAGAAAGTTTACTATGCACCAGGAAGGGGTCTTTTCCCAAAATATCCTTTTAAAAAATGAGTAGAGGAGGGAGAAGAATTAAAGAAGTTTGCTAAGCTCTGAAGCTTTGAAGTTGGGATGAAGATTGAAAAGAAAAGTTAATATTTAATTTCCCAAATGAGAATAAAAATCTCATTTGAAATATATGGAAGCTATAGAATCCCTTTGGCCAAAAAATTAGAAATATCATTGTTTAAATTAATATTTTATTGGTGTTTTAAAGGTCCCAGAAAAATTAGTACCAGGGCATGTGTAAGCATTATAAAATCTGGACCATAAAAAACCATTTGAAAGGTTTATTTTTCCTACAAAATGTCAAATGGAGCTTGTAACTTTAAATTTTTGCTAGCCAATAAAAAAAAATTCCCATTTTTCCTTGGAATTGTAGTCTATCTTATTAAAATTGCATGTCCTCAGATAAGGGGAAAAAATGTTTTACCCCAATATTATTTATTTTATATTATAAAATAAAGGAATATATTGGGTAAAATAACTTATCCCATAAGGATTTAAACAATCAATCTTTTTAAATTCTTGGGAAAATAAACAAAACTTTACAGTCAAAACATGGGTTTGTGATTTACAACAGGAGACAGAAATGAGATCTTTGTTGGAGAAAAATGGTTTTAAAAAATAAACGAATAAATGCTACTACTATCCCAAGGGGTATAAAGGATTATCATAATATCTGTGATTCATTCATTTTCTGAAATAAAGTAGATTCAGTGAAGCAAAGGAAATGCTCATGAATACAGCACAGACCAATATAGACTAATTCAGGCTTATTTTGGTGTGTCATATAATCAAAATTGCTATGGGTCCTTTGGTGGCAAGATAATCAAGTCGTACCCCCACCTTCATACATACCCTAATATTTACTGACTGTACTGACTGTGTGAAAGTCTGTGCATACACATTCTTAAATAATTTTTATCCATATGAACATTTTGAACATATAAGGCATAGGCCCATTCATGCATTTATCCTAGTACATGCAGTCAGGTTCATGTAAGAGCTTGTTTTCATTACTCTACCTTTGTAAATTCACACATATGTGATTATTTTCCTACATTATGGGAGCAGGTGTGTGTGTGTGTGTGTGTGCACGCACATATAAGCAGCTACTGCTAATGACTCCAGGAACTAAAATGTATTGAAGACTTACAATGTCCCCAGGGCTTTACTTTCATTATTCATTTAATACACTAAAGAGGTGACTACTTTTATTATGAGGCAGACAGTGACTCTTATTAGTCCCAATTTACAGATATGGAAACTGAGGCACAGAATACTTAGAAAAATACCCTAAGATTAATCAGTTAATAAGTAGCTAAAAATTGAATGCAAGCAGTCTGATTTCAGACCTTCCCTCTGAGCCATGAAGCTGTACCTTCTCCATTAGACATATCTGGGGTATACCTAAATGCTTAGACATATATATGCAGAGATGTAGCTGTTTGAACTTTGGTATTAGAATAGTATATCTCAAAACAACACACTGAAATTCAAACTGGGAGGGCCTCTGAGGAAAGCTGACAGATATAATATATATACTGATATATACTATTATGTATATATCTCTATAAACATATATATATTTTAGCCTATGTATACACATAATCTGTAATTATTACTCTATCTATGTGTATATATAGTAAATAAAACATGATTTCATACTGATTTTTTAGTCTCTAAGCTAACACCACAGGGTTCATTTTAGTTTTCCTCCCAATTGTCATTTCTTTCTCTTACAGTAAGAAACTTTTCTCTAATTATCTACAACTAATTCATTTATATGTTTAACTCGAGCATAATGTAAAATAATTTCAGATTTGATAACCACTACCCCTGTAAGAAACAATTTTAACAACCAAAAAAACAGTGTTTTGAATAGTTCTTGTCTTTCGCTTCAGTTTTCCAATCTAAAATTGTTTTCCAAAGTTGCTTACTGAGTTCAGCTCCTCTCCTCCCCATCCCTTTCACTGAGGTTATGTCACAAATTTGTAGTATAGTTAAATTTATTTGTGTCAGTCTGCAGTCAATCCTGGGAGTCTGCCACATTATTGTTTTTTTAAAAATTTGCATACATTAAAGTTCACTTTTGAGATCTACTGCCCTGTGGTTTGACCAATACATAGTGTCATGTGTCCATCATGTAGTTCTTTTTTTTTTTTTTTTTTTTTTTTTTAAAGATTTTATTTATTTATTCATTTCTCCCCCCCTTGCTGCTTGTGCTCGCCGGGTCAGCTAACCACGCCGTGCAGGCGGGCTTGCCTTCACCAGGAGGCCCCGGGAACCGAACCCGGGTCCTCCCATATGGTAAACGGGAGCCCTACTGATTGAGCCACAGCCGCTTCCCTCATGTAGTTCTATATAAACAGTTTCATTACCTTAAACAATCTAGAGTGTGGACCCTTTGTAGTCAACCACTCCCCATCTCCAAAATCATGGCAACCATTGTTCTGTCTTATATCCCTATAATTTTTATCTTTTAGAGGATATCACATGAATGGAAGTATAATGCCTATAGTGTTTTAGGTCTAGCTTCTTTCACTTGGTAAATTGCGTTTAAAACTCATGCATGTCACTGTGCAAATCAATAGCTCATTTCTTTTTATTGATGAATAGTATGTGTGTACCATCATTTTTTATCTATATACCTGTTGATGGGCATCTTGGTTTTTCAGGTTTTGGAGTTATGAATAAAGTTGCTATAAGCATTCTCACACAGGTTTTTGTGTGGACAGTTTTCAATTCGTTTGGGTAAATACCCAGGAGTAGGGTTGCTGGGTGTATGTTATTAGTATTTCTAACTACTAATAATGAAAGGGCTGTGCCATTTTCCATTCCAGCAAGGAATAGGAATCACTATTGCTCCACATACTTGACAGTATTTAGTATTGTCTTTGTGTTTTGATTTGTTTTGTTTTTCAGAAGGAATCCAGAATGAATACTTCTGAGTCTGTAAATCATGAAAAGGGGCGAGCCATTTATGCTTCTTTTAAGGAAGTAATTACATATCCTCTCTCTCATACAGATTTCTAGCAACACCACCAGAATAAGCAGATTATTTCTGTGTTTTTAAAAGCAATTAATTGCCACCTATCAAAATGTGATAATGTGGTAGCAAGAGAAGCAATGTAATAACAAAAGTATGTAGACAAGTCTGGCATTCTGCACATGGAAACACAGTGACATGAAGAGGGCAGATGCTGCCATGCTGGCTTGCCCTGGCAATCGGCAGGACTCCACTACAGTGGGAGTGAAATAAGATTTGGAGACATTCCCAGCTCCACGTCTTTTACACTCTAATAATTTTGGTAAGTGAACACATAATAAAATGACATAAGAATAATAAATATTGTAACTGCTAACTTTGAAATTTAGCATAAAACCACAAGCACACATCTTATGAGCTGCTATCTTTTACTAATATTTCAAAAATGAAAGGACATCTTAACTCTTAAAACATAGGCAGAGAGAGGGAATGTCAAAGAAAAATTACTACTCTGTTACTATGTTTCTCACTTTTCTGTGTCATTTTTCTATATCTATGGAATGTTGAAAATGTCACCGCAGGCAACACTTATCTGTGGTTAGTGTTTGTGAAACATGGGCTTAACCTCTGGTGAGCTCTCTTTCTCATTTATAAATTGGGCATAATGACACTTACTCTCAAAATGCTGACATCAAAGTGAAATGCAAAAATGTATACAATTCAAGAAGTAACTAGAAATTGATTTAAGAATGTGAATTAATTTCTGTAGTCTTTAGTGAGCTAACACCATGTAATGGAAACAGCAACATTAGGCAATCCCAGGGTAGAATCATTTTAAGACATTAGTTTTATGAACTTGGGAAAATTATAAAATCCCTCTGATGTTCTGATTTCTCATCTGCTGCGGCTGTTTGAAATTGTTTTATGAATCCCCAAAAGTTAAATATTATGATTGTAAACTAATTTATTCCTCTGAGTATGTCACCCTTTGATTGCATTAAATTCAGCTGAGGAGCCTTTGATTAGATTACTTGATAAGACACTTTAGGACTTTAGATTGGACTATGTCAGTGAGTCATGACTCAGGTTGAGTCTCAGCTCCCATGCTGGGTCTGATATAAACACAGAGAAAGAGTCACTGAGACAGACACAGAAAGAGATATCACTGCCTTTTTGGATCCTGCCATGTGACAGAAAGGAGAGGATCAAAAAGCTGAGACCCCAGGGAGAGATGAGCCATTTGCCTGATAGCTTTTAGCTGAACTTGGGAAGACAGCAAAACAGCCAGGAGACTGTTTCTGACAGGAGGCCTGGAAATAAACATGCCCTATGCTAGGAGAGGAGGGGGACTACAGGATTGCTTAAGCACAAAGCCCCAAGAGGCTTGGCCCGCAGAGCGGATATAGAGGAAAGGGTGATCCCTATGGGGAAGGCTGAAACCTGGGCAGAAATTGGTGGCCATCGTGCTTTACCATCTTGCAACACCCCGGGATCAACAGTAGCTAACTCTGGTGAGAAAGCATTTCTGATGGTGCCTGAGTTTGGATTTTCATGGCCTTGGAACTGTAAGCTTTTACCCAAACAAATACCCTCTATAAAACCCATCACATTTCTGGTATTTTGCATTGGCACCCCTTTAGCAAACTAAAACAAATGCAAATCAGGCAAAATAATACCCACTTAAAATTGTTGTTCAATGGGTTAGAGCAAATAAAAATGTATGAGCTTCCCTTATATAAGAGTTTTGTTTTTGTTTCTGTACATGGTAGGTGATCAGTTAAGTTTAGTTTCTTTACTCTGATCCCTTCCCCAGCCTTCAATCCCTTCCATCAAAATCTCCCTCATATATTTTAAATTTTTTTTTATATTTTTAGTATATTTTATTACAGAAGTTGTGAACTTAAAAGGCAATCATGCACATGTGTAGAATTACCATACAACAACCCTTCATCAACACACCACACCATTGTGGAACATTTTATATGAACTATGGTCCATAGCATACATTTAGCCTATTTTTTCCATAACTCTCTATTATTAACATGGCATATCTTCGGGAGTAATGCAAGAATATTACAGTATTGCTGTTAACTGTAGTCCGTAGGTTACATTAATTGTATTTTTCCCATGCTTCTCCACATTCCTACTACTCTGCAATAGTGACATACATCTGTTATAGTTTACAGAAGGACATTCTTCCATGTGTACTGTTAACCATAATTCTCACCCACCTCTGGATTCACTGTGTAACTCAGTCCCTAGATTATTCTCTAGCTTTCTTTCAATTGACATTTAAATCCCTAGACTACCTTTTTAAACACAATCTTATTTATGAACCAGCCGTTCTATAATGTGTTATCATCAATTCTATCCATTTCCACACTTTTACAGTCAAATTAATTAAAACTTCTACATACATTAAGCATCAGTACTCCTTCACAGGCATCCTTTTATCTCCTAATAAACTGTACTCTAGATTTTAACTCCATGCATTTGTTCTTCATATTTAGTTCATCTTAGTGATTCCAAGCAATATTTGTCCTTTTGTGTCTGACTTATTTCACTTAGCATAATGTCTTCAAGGTTCATCCATGTTATCACATGTATCCCAGTTTCATTTCTTCTTACAGCAGCATAGCATTCCATCAGATGTGTATAGCATGTGTTTATCCATTCATGAGTTGATAGATATTTGGGTTGTTTCCATCTTTGGCAATTGTGAACAGCACCGCTATGAACACCAATGTGCAGATGTCTGTTTGTGTCACAGTTTTCAGTTCTTCTGAATATATTTCTAGTGGAGGAATTGCTGGATCATGTGGCAGTTCTTTATTTAGTTCCTGAGGAACCACCAAACTGTCTTCCACAGAGGCTACACCATTTTACAATCCCACCAACACTGAGGGAGTGTTCCTATTTCTCTACATCCTCTCCAGCACTTAATGTTTTCTGTTTTTTGTTTTGTTTTGTTTTTTTAATAATGGCCATTCTATGCTGGGTGAGATAATAGCTCATTGTCATTTTGTTTTGCATTTCCCTAATAGCTAGTGATATGGAACATTTTTCCATGCACTTTTTGGCCATTTGTATTTCCTCTTTAGAGAAATGTCTATTTAAGTATTTTGCCCATTTTTAGATTGGATTGCTTTCTCTTTTATTGTCAAGTTGTATGATCTCTTTATATAGAATGGAAATCAAACCCTTACCAGGTATGTGGTTTCCAAATATTTTCTCCCATGGAGTGGGCTGCCTTTTCATCTTCTTGATGAAATCCTTTGAATCACAAAAGTGTTTAAGTTTGTGGAGATCCTATTTATGCATGTTTTCTTTTGTTGCTCATGCTTTTGGTGTAAGGTTTAAGAATACACCATCTACTACCAGGTCTTGAAGGTGTTTTCCTAAATTTTCTTCTAGGAGTTTTATGGTTATAGCTTTTATATTTAGGTCTTTGATCCATTTTGAGTTAACGTTTTAAATGAGATTTGAGAAAGGGGTGCTTTTTCTTTCTTTTGGATATGGATATCCAGTCCTCCCAGCACCATTTGTTGAAAAGACTTTTCTGGCCCAGCTGGGTGGGTGTGGCAGTTTGATATTATTTATGAATCCCCCAAAAGAAGAAACATTATGTTTGTAAACTGATATGTTCTTCTGGGTTGTATCAAATTCAAAGGTTCTAAGCTTACTTGATAAAAGATTATGGCTTTGATTCGACCACATCAGTAGGACATGACTCAGGGTCCATTCCCCCACCCACACCCCTTTGGTGGGCTGATATAAACAGACACTCATACAACAGAAAGAGAGAGCCCTGTCATGTTTGATCCTGGGCCCCAGGGAGAAATGAGCCATTCATCTGATAGGTTGCAGCTGATGAGAACAGAGCAGCTGAGTGGCTGATAAGGCCCAAAAAGAAACAAACCCTATGCCAGATTGATACAGGAAGCCTAAGAGATGAGCCCTATGCCAGCTTACAGCTGAGTTGGGAAGAAGCTGGGCACATGGAGCCTTAAGAGGAAGAAGGAAGGAGAGACCATGCAGAGACCGCCCACCATCTTACTTCAACACGTGGCAACAGACTTTGGTGAGAAAGCAGCCTTGAGTTGGACTCTTCAGGGCCTTGTAACTGTAAGCTTTTATCCCAAATAAATACCTTTTATAAAAGCCAAGAGATTTCTTGTACTTTGCATCAACACCCCTTTGTCTGACAAATACAGTGGCTGTGACAGGCTTGTCAAAAATCACTTGGACATAGATATGAGGGTCTGTTTCTGAACCATCAGTTTGGTTCCATTGATCTATATGTCTACCTTTATGCTAGTACCATGCTGTTTTTACAACTGTAGCTAGGTAATATGATTTAAAGTCCGAAAGTGAGAGTCTTCCAACTTCACTTTTCCTTTTTAAGATGTTTCTGGCTATTTGTAGTCCTTTATGCTTTGAAATAAATTTGGTAATTGTGTTTTCCATTTAAAAAAATGCTGTTAGAATTTTCATCAGGATTGCATTGAATCTGTATATCAGTTTGGGGAGAATTACCATCTTACTGATATTTAGTTTCCCAATCCATGAGAATGGAATGTTTTACCAATTATTTAAGTCTTTTTAAATTTATTTTAGCAATAATTGTAGTTTTCTGAATGCAAGTGCTTTACGTCCTTGGGTCAGTTTATTCCTAAATATTTGATTCTTTTATTCACTATTGTAAATGGAATGTTTCTCATCCACAGATTGCGTGTTACGAGTGTATAGAAACACCAATGATTTTTCTGTATTAATGTTGTACCAGGACACTCTAGTGAAATCATTTATTAGCTCTAGCAGCTTTGTTGTAGATTTTTCAGGACTTTCTAGGTACAGGATCATATAATCTGTGAATAGCAAAAGTTTTATTTCTTCTTTTCCAATTTGGATGCATTTTATTATTTTATTTAATTATTTTATTTTATTTTATGCCTGATTGTTCTAGCTAGATCCTCTACAACTATATTGAACAACAGTGGTGACAGTGGGCATCCTTATCTTGTTCCTGATCTCAATAGGAAAGCGTTCAGTCTTTCACCATTAAGCACAATGTTAGCTGTGGGTTTTCATATATGGCCTTTACAATGTTGAGAAAGTTTCCTTCAATTTCTATTTTTGTAATATTTTTATCAAGAAGGGATGCTGTATTTTGTCAAATACATTTTCTGTCAATCAATAGGATCATGCAATTTTTCTTCTTTGATTTATTAGTGTGGTGTATTATGCTGATTTATTTTCTTGTGTTGAATCTCCCTTGCATGCCTGGTATAAAACCCACTTGATCATGATGAATAATTCTTTTAATGTGTTGTAAGATCCCAGTAGTCTACAACTATTAATAGTCTGCAACTATTATTGTAGAGACATTTATTTCTCCCTTCAATTTGCCAGTGTTCGCCTCATGTAATTCGGGCCATCCTGGCTAGGTGCATATACATATTGTTATTTCTTCCTGGTGAATTGTTACTTTTATTAATATATAATATCCTTTCTTGTTTTTAATAAGAGTTTTGCTTTTAAAGTCTATTTATCTGATACTAAGTATAGCTGCTCCAACTTTTTTTTTGGTTACTGCATGCATGGAATATCTTTTTCTAGCCATTCACTTTCAATCTATTGGTATCTGTGGGTCTAAGGTGATTTTCTTGACTTGCCTTATTCTAGACACGCCTTCATTTTTGAAAGACAACCTTGCTGGATATAAAATGGAAATAATATTCTAAGCTCACCCTCATTTTTGAAAGTCAGTCTTGCTAGATATAAAATTCTTGACTGGCAGTTTTCTCTTGCAGTGTCTTAAATATATCATACCACTGCCTTCTTGCCTTCATGGTTTCTGATGAAAAATCAGTACTTCGTATTATTGCGTATCCCTTATATATGATGTATCATTTTTCTATTGCTGCTCTCTATGTCTTTGGCATTTGACATTCTGATTAGCAAGTGTCTCAGAGTAGTTCTATATGGATTTATTCAGAAGGGAGTGCATTGTGCTTCTTGGCCAGAGATATCTATGTTCTTCAATAGGTTTGGGAAATTTTCAGCCATTATTTCTTCAAATTTTCCTTCTGCCACTCCTCCCTTCTCTTTTCTCCTTCTGGGACACCCATGACACATATGTTTGTGCATCTTTTGCCATCATTTAGGTTCCTGAGACCTTGTTCAATTTTTTCCATTCTTTTCTTCATGTGTTTTTATGTATGTTCACTTTTGGAGACCATGTCTTCAAGCTCACCAATCATTTCTCTGCCTCATTAAATCTGCTGTTTATATATTTCCAGTGTATTTTTAAAATTTCATTTATTGTGCCTTTCATTTCCATAAGATTTGCTATTTTTCTATGCATCCTTTAAAATTCTTCTTTGTGCTCACCCAGTGTCTTCTTAATATTCTAAATTTCTTTAGCCATCTCATTGAAGTTATTAAGGATATGTGTTTGTACATCTATGATTAGTTGTTCCAACTCCTTTATGTCATCTGGAGGCTTATCTTCTTTCTTTGAACCATATCTTTCTGTTTTTTGGTATGGATTGTAAGTTTTTGTTGGTGTCTTGGCATCTGGCTTACTATATGTATTTATTCTGAGTGCAGTTCCTTTCTTTAGTTTAGGTCTTTCCTACTCTATCTCCCTTATTGGTTGTATAGTAGAAGCTGAGGATGTAGTTGATGCTGTAAGCTGCAGAGGCTCAAGCTACCCACATTGCTTCAGGAACTGCTGAAGCTTCTCCCACCTTGCTCCTTTGCCAGGTGTAAGGATGGAGCTGCAGCCATGTGCAATAATCCAAGCAGTGCAGGCCAAGATCACATGTAGTTGCCAGGAGAGACTAATGAAGCTTCATGCCCCTTCCTACCCTGCCTAGGGTAGGGATAGAGCTGCAGCTGTGGGAAAAAATCTTTGCCATGTGGGTCCAAAATTACTGCAGTTGCTTACATAGACTGATATAGCACCAGCCCCCCTCCTCTCCTACTGGAGTTGGGGATGGACCCTCTGGAGTGCCCAGCAATCTAATCCATGTGGGCTGAATGTGCCTGCAGTTTCCCTGAGAGACTGAGAGAGTACTGTCCCTTCTGCCCTTAAGTGGGTGGGAATGCAACCAAAAGCACCCAGCAGTTCAGTCTGTGAGGGCCAAAAGTGCCTGCCATTGCCCAGAGAGGCTGAGGAAACACCAGCCCCCTCCTGTCCATTTGGGGGTTGGGGGTGGAATCCACATGCACTGAACTCTTCAGTGCCTGTGGGCTGAAAGTACCTGTCATTGCCTGGAGAGGCTGAATAAACACCAGTCCCTTCCTATCCTATTGAGGCAAGGCAGTGGATACACACGTGCCCAACAGTCCAGTCCAAGCAGGCCAAAAGTGCCTGCCATTGCCCAGAAAGGCTGAAGAAACACAATTTCCTTCCTATCCTACTTGGGGATAGGGATGGAGCTGTAGGTGCCTGACCATTCAGTCTTTGCCAAAGTGCCTGCACTTTCCCTGAGATGCTGAAGAAACACTAGCCCTCTCCTATCCTATGTGGGAGGGACTGGGGTGGAGATGGAATCCTCACTCAATAAACCAGTTTGTGTGGGCTAAAAGTGCCTGCAGTTGCACAGAGAGGCTGAGGAAACACAGCTCTTCTCCTATCCTTTTGGGGGATAGGGATGGAGATACAGGTGACAAAGTATCCAGTCTGTGCTAGCTGAAATCATCTGCAGTTGCCCAGAGAGGCTGAAGAAACACCAGCCCTCTCCTATCCTATGGGAATGGAGGTTTGGAGATGGAATCGAAGGCACTCAACAAACCAGTTTGGTTCGTGCAGGCCGAAAGTGCCTACATTTACCCAGAGAGCCTTAGGAAACACAGCTCCTCTCCTATCCTATTGGGGTGCGAGGATGGAGCTGCAGGTGTCTGACTATTCAGACTGTGGCAGCCAAAAGCACCTGCAGTTGCCTGGAGAGCTGGTGCAGGTTCCCACAGCTTCTTCCCTGCTATAAGTGGGGATGGAGCCTAGGCTAGGGTTACAATCCAATCTGGGTGGAAAGAAGCTGGTTCCTACCTTCACTGTGATTTTCAATCAGTCCTACTTCCCCTCATGCCAGAGTCAGAGTTAAAATGGCAGCTGCCAGCCCCTTTCCAGCTTGGACAGGTTGAAACTTTAGATGATTTTAGGGTTATATTTTAGCCAGCTGAATTTACTTATGAGTACCTGATGTTGGTGGCCAACCATTTCTTCCTCCCAAATTTTTGGGAAATGGAGCTTCCAACTCCATCTACCAAATAGCTCCCAAGATGGCTTTGCTGTAGTGGAGTATGGGCACTCAGCCACCATCTTGCCACCATCCTCTTTTATTTTTCATAACAAATATATGAGAGTAGAAATGACAGCCTCCAATTGTCTTATTTTTACAATTCCTGGTGCCAACATATTCAACTATATTCAGTATCAATGTATCCAAGGATTTGCTGTTGTTTTTCCTCCAAGTATGTGGTTTTTTGCATCTCATTCTTTTCTGTTTATGAAGCAATGGGACAAGAAAAAAATATCTTCTCAATCAGACACCTTACTTGCTTGAGAAATGTTCTTTCAATTTATTTTTTCCTTCCCATTTCCCACCCCCCCACACACACACAGATTTTAGTAGGGCCTGTGCCAAACACCCCATTACCAATTAATTGGTTCTTTCATTTTTCCTTTTTTCTCCAATTATGTTATTTTCCATCCCTTAAACATAAATATTAATACTTTTTGTTTGTTTTGTTTTTAAATAAAACAAAAGGAGTAGTTTTTCAGTTATTTAACCCTAACTCTTGTTTGAGTTTGATTCTATACTGTCTATTGCCCTTATCTTTGTTTTTGGTATTCCTCACTCTGCTTTACATTACAAAGAAGTCAGTTTGACCCCTTAATACCTTTCTCAATAACATTTAAGAAGTCAACATAATTATGTCTAATATATAATCAAGCAACCAAGAGTTCTAGCAGTAAGAACTATGACAGAAAAAATCTCCAGTTCCTGTTGCTCATTTAATTAAGAGAAGTTGGAGAAGATGTAGAGATATAGGAACACTTATTCCCTGTTGCTGGGAATGTAGAATGTTACAGCCACTGTGGAGGACTGTTTGGCAGTTCCTAAGGAAGTTGAATATAGAATTGCCATGGGACCCAGCAATACAATTGCTAGTATATACTCAGAAGAACTGAGTGCAGTGACACAGACATCTGCACACTGATGTTCATAGCAGCATTATTCACAATAGCCAAAAGCTGGAAACAACCCAGGTGTCCATCAAGTGATGAATGGATAAACAAATTGTGGAGTATACACATGATGGAGTATTATGCAGCAGTAAGAAGAAATGAAGTCATGAAACATATGATAACATGGATGAACCTGGAGGATGTCATGCTGAGTGAAGCAAGCCAGACACAAAAGGACAAATACTGTCTGATTGCCCTATTATGAACTAAATATATTATGTGAAATATAAATACATTTTTCTGAAAAAAAAAGAGATAGGAAAAGTTGGAGGCTAGAAAAAAAACACAATATTAAGAATATTACAAAGGAAAATAATTGGAAACAGTTATTTTGTTTCTTATAAACATGTTTACATTTCAAGCAAATTTTTGATGCTTTCATTGATACTGTCTACTAAATAGAATTTTCACATTTATAAAAAAATCACTGATCTAATATTTTTCTACTATTCAGAAAAACAATCAGAAACTGGCAAATAATGGAGGAGAAGAATAAAAATCACAAGATGGAATACTAGATGCTTTTTGAAACAATGGCTACATGCATTTGCAAAGCATCTGTAGTACAAGTCCTAGAGTCAGAGGCAGTAGAGGACCTATGGATTCTAATGCAGGTTCACCACTAACTCCAGGGAAGTCACACCCTTTCACTAAACCTTAGTTTCCCCATCTGTAAAGTGAAAGAGTTGAACTTGTTAAAATCTACAGTCCAGCTAGCTTGAAAATTAACTTGCTAAAGTTAATGGAAAATGTTCACGGCCACTCATTACAAATTGCTATTAATCTAATGCAAGAAGAGATGACTTATAAAACTAATTAAGTGATACTGACTATAATATTGGTGTGAAACAAGCACTAAAGGGACACAGGGGAAGGATCCAATATGTGTTTGGTGGTGGGGTTTAGGGATTTGGGCAGTCACAAATGGAATGGATCAAATAGAATTTCAAATTTGTAAATAATTCATTTGACCATCTTTCTACCATGAATTTTAGCATACTTCATATTTCCAATTTTCCCCCAAATCAATAAATTAACCTTCATTTCCAATAATAAAATAAAATTAAAGTAGCATTATGACATACTCTGAACTTAGGTATTGTGTGACAGCTATCTAAAGGGAAAGCAGCCAATTAGTCTGAAGACCTTGAAAACGATCGACCAGGTCTGTAATATCTGGATGCCAGTCAGCTTCTTCTTGAAAAATGCTACAGTTGTGAGATTGCTGTGTTTGCAGCCAACTGTTCAGATGGCCCGAAGAAGTGTAATCTAGAGTAAAGATGGTATGTGGTCCCTGTGCCCTAAACCAAGCATGAGTGGCCTAGAGAATTGTTTTTAGCTGAGCAGCTGCCAACAACACATTCAATTCTGCAAATGTTACACTGTAAACATGAAAATAATAGCAAACTTGGATTTCACAAATCTTTGCCAAAATCCAGCTTTAATTTTCAAAAGCTGGCAGATGTTTCTCTTCTCTGCTCTAGGACTTATTACTTTCTATGTATTTTCTCCCCTCATTGTCCCTAGACAATACCATTCTATTGAATAAACTTCCCCTTGTCAGGGATGTGCAAGCAAGTGTAACAACAGAAAACTGAGTGGGACTCTCAGTGCCAAGCAAAAGCCATAGTTGCTTTTCATTTCCTTTGTGTACTAAGGAAAAATTAAATGTTTTCTACCTCTAGGAGTTGAGTACATTGCAAAACCTATTTAAATTGAGCATTAAGTCTTAATCCCTAAGTTAGAATAAAATGCACAATTTGTTTAATTGTAGATATGCTATTAAACAATATGAGGCACATTTATGAGCTGAAGGAAAATTGGATGGAGAAGGCATATTTTTTTCTTCCTTTGTTTGGCTTCAATATTATCATTTAAGTACAACTTCTGAGAATAACAAGTCATTTTAAAGTAATTTAAACATGTCTCAAAGTGAAAATATATTTCCCTAAGCTCTCAATGATCCATTACAAATGTTCTGAGTCTATTAAAAAGAACCAAAGGACCGGGGCTAATTACTAAACTGCTCTGCTAGCCCTGTAGTGGGTACAGGTAGCATGTGGAACCTAGGAAGGGATCAAAGAATGAGCACGTTCATGATACCAATCCAAGAACTTAGTCCATGGTGCAAAACTCTTTAGGGCATGGTTTTTGTTGGAGGGAACTAAAGACATTGTGCTGTAGATATTCATCACCATAAACTTGAAAAGTATAAATAGAAATGTTTTCTAAAGTGTGAGCATTAAACTTTTATAGAAGAATAATCTATGCTTATTTCTAAAGAAATTTTAGATTACTGTACTCTGCCCCAAGCCTATCACATCCTAACAGCAAAGACTGGAACCTGCATGAATGTTTTCTTAAAATGTGTTTCTCAGGTGATTTTTAAGCACTACAAAGTTTGCGATTCAGGGTTCTATATTTTTAGACATGTGGATAAATTTAGAATAATGAAGCTACTTGCCTAAGATAACACCATTTGAAATCAGCAAAAGTAGGATTCAAATTTATGCTTTCTTGAAGGCAAAGCATTCTTCCCTATAATGACTCAGACTCAGATGTGACCAATGGTGGACAAATGGTCTGTTTTGCTCTTCATTCACTTAGAACTCAGGTGTAATTCTCTCATATGTGAAAGTACCAGAGTACTCACCAGCCCTTAGACAGCTCTCAGGGTTTTGTTTTGTTTTCCTTTCCTTAGTCAAAAATTATTTCTCATGTTGAATCTCAACAAATGTATTTATTTGTTTTCCTAAATGAGACAGAACAAGTTCTCTAAGTGATCTTGAGGGAAGACAATCATGATTGCTGTAATTTGAAACAGGTACCAGATTTGTTCTATATTCCCATTCCAGGCAGAATCAGAAACAACCATTTTTTTCACTGAGAGATCAGGTGTACTCCTGCCAGTTCTCATCAGGTATCTTAAGGACATAGAATCATGTAGTTGAAAGAGCCTTTACCAATACTTAGTTCTTTCCCCTACTCCAATGCTTCAGTGCCTGACAATATCCCTGGGTGCTGCTTTTTTATTATTTAATAATAGATTCTCTTATTACAGTACTTCCAGGTACCCACCCCCAAAGAGTAACATGGGGTATAAGAAAGTAAATATAGACAAAACAATAGCAGATACACCTGCTCAATATAATCTATAATTTATTATAAAATACTGATCATATAAAATATAAACCAGCATTTATGAAGTACCTTCCATGTGAGAAAGGCTAGACATGTTCATCTCAGTACATACCCTCCCCATGGCTAATCGAGATGTATTTCTTCCACCCCCTTTAAAAGATAAAGAAACTGAGGCTTACTTACCTGGCAAAATAAATAGTGTTTGAACCTGGTTTGTTCTGCCTTTCAAGTCCTTATTTGTCAATTGTATTTATACCATTAAGAGTTTTTATAACTTAACCACTATGGGTTAGCACAGAGCAAGTAAAAATACAAAAGAAATCTAGTTCTTTCATTCATTAATTCTGAGTTTTTCTACTGGGATCTCTTTAGTCCCTATAACTTTGTCATGAACAGAGCTGCAGATCCCTTGTAGGGAAATGTAAACCCTGCTTTGTGATTATCACAGGGAAGAGGTAAATATACTCTAGAGATAGATCTCCTATGTTCAATTCCTGGCACCATCACTTCTAATATGAGGCTGTGAAGGTTGGAAGTTGTATGGACCCAAGAAAAACATGTTCCTAAAGCTAATCCATCCCTGTGGTTGTAAACCTATTGTAAGTAGGAACTTTTGATTAGGTTACTTCTGTTATGGTGTGGCTTAGGGTACGTATTAATCCTCTTACTAGAGTCCTTTATAAGAGAATGAAATTACTACTATCTTTAATATATAAAGAACTCTCAAAACTGTACAGTACAAACACAAACAATTAAATAAAAAATGGGAAAATAATCGTATCTTTCACTAAAGAGGATATAGAGATGGCAAATAAGCACAGGAAAATATGTTTATCTTCTTTAGCTATTAATTAAATGTAAACTAAAACCCAAATGAGATATGACTATATTGTTATCACAATGGTTAAGGTAAAAAAAAAAATAATAGTGACATCATCAAATGCTGGCAAGGATACAGAAAAACTTTATGACACTTACAATCTCATGTAAAATGACACAGCCACTTTAGAAATCAGTTTCATAGTTTCTTAAAAGACCAAAAATGCAATTACCCTATGACAAAACAATCACACTCTAAGACATTCACCTTAGGGAAATAAAAATTTATGGCCCCACAAAAACCTGTAGATGAATGTTTGAAGCAGCTTTAATCATAATTGCCTAAAACTTGAAACTGTCCTGATGTCATTCCATGGGTAAATGGTTAAACAACTGTGGTAGATCCTTACTATAAACTATTACTCAACACTAAAAAGAAACGAACTGTTGGTAATACAACTTGGATAGATCTCCAGAGAATTATGATGAGTCCCAAGAGGTTACATATTGAATGAGTCCACTCAGATAACAGTCTTGAAATTAAAATACTATAGACATATGGTACAGGATATTGGTGGCCAGGGGTTAAGGACTAGGAAGGAATGGCTTGGGAGGGAAGTGGGCATCAATATAAAAAGGCAACATGAGGGATCCATAGAATGATGGAAATGTTATATATCTTGACTGTGTCAATGTTAATATATGTTATGATAGTCTACGATAGTTTTTCAAGATGTTGCCACTGGGGGATACTAGGTAAAGCATACGTGGACTCTCTTTGCATTATTTCTTACATCTGCATGTGAATTGTCAATTGTCTCAAAATAAAAAAAAAATAATAATTAAAAAAAACAACAAAACAAAACAATAAAAATCATGTCAAACTGAGAGAGCCCTCACAAAATAAAGGAGAAAGTTTTATATTTTATCTTTAATAGCATTTTTTCCTTACTTTTTATACAAGTGGTCCCATATTTTAATTTTCTGCTAGGCCTCTTTTTAGTTTGCCAAAGGGCTGCTGATGCAAAGTACCAGAAAAGTGTTGGCTTTTATAAAGGGGGTTTATTTGGGGGTAAAAGATTACAGTTCCAAGGTCATGAAAAGTCCAACTTAATGCATCATAAAAGGTGCTTTCTCAACAAAGTCAGTTGCCATGTGCTGAAGCAAGATGGCAGGTGATCTCTGCCTGGTCTCTCCTTCCCCTCCAGGCATCCTCTCTGACTCAGTTGCTCCACTTTCTTCCTGATTTCAGCTGCACGCTGGCATAGGGCTTGTCTCTTAGGGCTTCCTATATTAGTCTCGACTGTTGTTTCTTCACAAGTTCAACTGTAAGCCATTAGGCATATAGCAGGGCTGATCTCCTCTTGAGCTGCTCTTTGGGCACAGTCTCTTGGGGCGTGGTGCTTAACAAATCCTTTCACACATTGTAGAGTCAAATAACACACTTTGTTTTTTTCCCTCTGTCAGAGTGTCAGTTTATATCAGCAAGGGGACAGACACTCAGCCTAAGTCATGCCTCACTGATGTAATCCAATTGAAATCCCTAAAACAAACTCAAGTAATCTAATCAATGGCCCTCCAACTGAATTCAGTGCAATCAGAGGGTATCACACACAGAGGAATAGATTAGTTTATAAACATAATCTTTCTCTTTTTGGGGTTCATAAAATAATCTCAAATTGTCACAGCCCTACAAATTATGTAGTTGGTACTATATTGGAAAGTTGTGTTTGTGTTTTCTTCTACTTTCCTCAGACTTCCAAAAAAATAAATAACCAATATCATTAATATTTTTGCAATTAGGGCAACATTCTAGAAGCTAACCATTGTCTTAAATGAGTTTCAGTTTCTGCTTTACATAGACAGGGTGATATGCAATGTTATTAAATACAGGGAGATATGTACATTATATTTTTCATCCTCTAGTCCAGGGATTATTAACAAGGGGTCCATGAACTTGAATTGAAATTCCAAAAACCAATATTCTTGTAGGGACCTGTTGGTGCAGGTATGATATATTTATTAAATAATATACAGTATAGTATGGACCTAGTAAGTGGTCTATGTTTTTCACCTGATGGTCAAAGTGATCCATAGAAAAAAAAAAAAAAGGTTAAGATCTTCTGCTGTAGTCATTCATTTTTCTGTTCTGTTGAGTGTCCTTCCTTCTCACTTGTCTTCTCCCTCATCACCAAGTGTAATGGTTAGGCTGATGTGTCAACTTGTCCAGTTTATGGTGCCCAGTTTATTTGGTAAATCAAGCACTGGGCCAATTATAATACAAGGGCATTTCATGGACTTCTATCATCAGTGAGTTGATTGCATATATGGCTGTTTATATCTGTAATCAACTGTGGAGGTTGCCATCATCCATGAGTGATCTCATCCAATCAGTTGAAGTCTTTAAAAGGAGAAGTGATTTCAACATTAAGAGAAAGAATTCCCATCTCTACTTCAGACAACCAGCGTCTCCTGGTGAACTCATTAAGGACCTTCATCTGAGTTGCTGGCTTGCAGCCTGTCCTATAGAATTTGGACTTGTGCATCCCCACAGTCATGTGAGACAATTTTATAAAATCTCATACAATTTACAGATATCTTGAGGCAGGTTAGTATAGTGAAAGGGGGAAGACAGCTGGCCCAGCAGACAGCATGGCTGACAGACCACATGGCCATAAGACCCTGCTTGGAAACCTCTGAGAAGAAAGCTGCCAGAAAGACCCTGTGAGATCCCAGCCATGTGAATCATATTTGAAATGAGAATCCTGTTCAGAGTCAAGGGAAAACCCGAATATCTTCAAAAATCCTCACCATTGGCCCCCTGAGAAATGACAAGTGGGACAACCAATCAGAAGAGCAAAGAGACTTTATAAAGTCCTAACCTGGGGTCCCAGGTGTGCAACTCACCCTGCAGTATGCCCATGTTCCATACTTCAGACAGTGTACTTTTATTGTTTCTTAATAAACTCTTTACTCCTTTGCCTACCCTATGGCATATCCTCAAATTCTTTCATGTGACATAAGCCAAGAACCTAGAAGCAAGAAACCAGAACCATATGGTAACAATCTCCTGTCAGTTCTGTTTCCCTAGAGAACCCTGACAAATACAGCTTGGTACTGGGAGTGGTTCTTGAGAAGCAGAATCTTAAAAATGGGATTTTTGAATTGGTTCCAGGATTTTTTAATTGGTTCTCTACTCTGATTATTTTCAAGTGCACTAATGACTCTGTTTCCAATTATCAAGAGGCCACTGACAGTCCATGGCATGAGGTGGCTATAGAGATATGCAAAATATCACCACGGGATACAACTACTTCCATGCTTATAAGAGGCGATACTCTGGGTAAGAGGGTTTTCAACATCTTAACAGAGATTTGTGGAGTTAAAAGGTACAATGATGTTGGATGGCTGTTCCTGAATATGGTGGCTGAATATGCTGGATAGAGTTACAAAAGAAAAGAATGAGCTGAAGGCTTCAAATTTGAAACTTAAGTGCTGTATGAATGATGTGAAAGTTTCTATGTATGCCCTGAAAGAAAATCTTGTTTTGTGCTGCTGCAGACTTGAGGTGAAAACCAGGCTCAGAGTCTCATTCTGTGAGTAGCAGAGATACAAAGGAAACTGAAATCTCAACCTTGAGTGAGGGCATTTATTGTAAAGGAAGGGAATCCAGAGGATAAGGATGGAGACATATGGGTTGATGATGATGATGGCAGTGAGGACAATGGAACCCTAAATTTTGCTGAGAATTTGCCAGATAAACCTGTAATGGTCTGTCCTAGAGAGACAGCCACCAGACCTCCACCCTTACCTGAGTAGATGACCACCCAACCAAATGCCACCCTGACCCAGGAGTCTGCAATCCAAACTCCACTTAGGAGATTGATCCCGTCTCACCAGATGAAACTGCAATGGAATTTCTTAAAGTAATTTGCTTGCAAGACACTTCTAATGATTCTCCTTACCCACCTTATCCACCCATCTTTTCTTCCAGACTTATAACAAGACAAAAGTCACAACAAGCCCCTAAAGGTAAGTACAAAGTATGGCCCATAAGTCATCAAAGATGCCTTGTATTTCTTGGATGACAAAACAAAAATGTATGTACCTATGACTTTTAATGACATTTACAATGCCTTAAGTGATGAAAGTCTGAAACTCTAAATATTCCCAGGAAGACAACTCATATTTCCAGAAAGAAACTGAAAGGACCTAGCCTCTTGATATACTCTGACTCTGATTTAATGGAAGATTGTGAGGTACAATTTTTTTAGGAAATTATGCATACCAATAAGGGGAGATTTAAAAAAAAAAAAATTACACCTGACCCTTTGCAAGCTAAAAGATATAGTGATAATTATTTTTTTCAATTTGCACCTACTGTTTGTATTTGCAAACTAAGCTTGTTGGAGGGAAGACGTTATTTTTTAAAATATATATATATAATAAAATAAATGAACACCAATGTCAGAGATTTAAAAAAAAAATACTCCAAAAGAACGGCATGAGTTTTCCAATTTATATAGAAAGAGATCAGGGGAATGTGTGTGAGAATGGATATTAAGGGTATGGGATAATGGTGGAAGGAATATAAAGTTGGATCAGGGTGAATTTATTGATATGGACCACTAAAGAAGTGATTCTGGATTCAGTGTTGTAGCTCAAGGATTTAGAAAGGGCTTTAACAGTTGTGTCACTGGCTGAAACATGAACCAAAAGATGGCAGACACTGCCTGAGGTTAAGATGCCAGAATTGCTCTGGTATACTGTAGATGAAAGAATCCAAAGGCTTAGGAATATCCTACTCCAAGAATGTCCAGAGGACACCTCTTTCACCAGGACTGTGAGAAATAAATTTGTAAGAATAACTGCATCTCTGCAGTTGCTATTCTCTGTAGGTCAAATACTACTTTGGAAACTGCTGTCATGGAACTAGGATTCTTCAACACAGTGGGATGATTGGATCCCAGGCCAGCAGAAGCCAAGAGGCAGCACATAATTGCTAAAGACAAGGTGGGCATGGCTACCACAATGAAGATCAGACTCAAAGCAGAAATCAAAATAGTCCGAGTCTTATGGAACTATGACATTGTCTATTTGACAATGTCTATTTGGGGTACATAGAAGTAAAAGTGATAAGCAGTCTCATAAATTCCTACTTGATCGGTATATGCAGAAGAGTTTTAGGTCTAGCAAACAAAAGTGTATCTTGAATTCAGAAAAAAGGAGTCATGCTCCTTAATTCCAAGACTTGAGATTGTTTACAAACCTAGAACCCCTTGAATGAGGGGAAGGCGAGGTCTCCTTGGGGAAGGATTCTGTTACACTGTCAAAAAAGTATACTGTTTTTAGTCCTCCCATCTTTCCCCCAAAAAGACCTATGGCCTTCTACCAAGGAAACTGTGCATTGGGGAAAGGGAAATGATCAAACATTTGTGGGATTATTAGACACTGGCTCAGAAGTGACATTAATTACAGGAGACCCAAAATGTCACTCTGATCGACCAGTCAGAATAAAGACTTATGGAGGTCACGTGACTGATGAAGTTTAGCTCAGGTCTGTCTCTCAATGGGTCTAGTGGGTCCCCAGACCCATTGTGCAGTTATTTTCCCAGTTCCAGAATGTATAATTGGAGAATGTATAATTACTGGCAGAATCCCCACATTGGTTCCCTACCTTGTGGAGTGAAGGCTGTTATGGTAGGAAAGTCCATGTGGAAGTCACTAGAACTGCCCTACCTAGAAAAATAGTAAATCAAAATCAATACTAGATTCCTGGAGAGATTGCAGACATCACTGCCACCATCAAGAATTTGAAGGATGCAGGGGTGGTGATTCCCACCAAATCACCATTCAACTCTTATTTGACCTGTGCAAAAAAAAAAAAAAAGATTTCTCTTGGAGGATGACAGCAGATTATCATAAACTTAACCATGTGGTGACTCCAATTGTAGCTGCTGTTCCAGATGTGGTATCATTGCTTGAGCAAATCAACACAAACTTTGATAGCAGCAATTGATCTAGGAAATTATTTTATCTCAATTGCCCTTAGTAAGGACCATCAGGGACAGTTTGCTTTCACCTGGCAAAGCCAGCAATATATCTTCACTGTCCTATCTCAGGAGGATATCAACTCTCCAGCACTATGTCAAAATATTGTCTGCAGGACCTTGATAACATAAGATACCACAGTGGCCCATTGTCTTAATGATATCATGCTTATTGGACCTAGTGAACAAGAAGTAGCAACTATTCTCAACTTATTGATAAGATATTTGCATGAGAGATGATGGGAGATAAATCCAACAAAAATACAGGGGCGTTCCACCTCTGTGAAATTTCTAGGTGTCCAGTGGTGTAGAGCATATTGACATATCATTTCTAAAATGAAGGATAAGCTGTTGTATCTGGCCCCTTCTATGATCAAAAAAGAAGCACAATGCTTTGTTGGACTCTTCTGATTTTAGAGACAACATATTTCTCATTTGGGTGTGCTACTCTTTCTCACTTACTGAGTGATCAGAAAAGCTGCTAGTTTTCAGTAGACTGGAAGAAGAGGAAGCTCTGAGACAGGTCCAAGCTGTTGTGGAAGTTGCACCGCCGCTTGGGCCATATGATCCAGTAGATCTAATGGTGCTGGAAGTGTCAGTGGCAAATAGAGACATCATCAGGAGACTTTAGCAGGCCCCTTTAGGAGAATCACAAAGCAGACCCTTAGGATTTTGGAGCAAAGGCCTGCCATCCTCTGCAGATAACTACTCTCCTTTTGAAAAACAACTTATGGCCTGCTACTGAGCCTTAGTAGGGACTGAATGCCTAACCATGGGACACCAAGTTACCATGAGACCTGAATTGTCTGTCATGAGCTGGGTACCAAACCTTAATGTTGGGTGTGTACCCAGCAGCACTGGATCATAAAGTGGAAGTGGTATATATAAGATAATGCTCAAGCAGATACTGAAGGCACAAGTGAGCTACGTGAGGAAGTGGTCCAAATACCCATGGTCACCACTCCTGCCATATTACCTTCTCTTTCCCAGACCACAATTTCCCAGGCCTCTTGGGTAATTCCTTACAAACATTTGACTGAGGAAGAGAAAACTCAGGTCTGGTTTACAGATGATTTAGCATGATATGCAGGTACCACCCAATAGTAGACAGCAGCAGCACTGCAGTCCCTTTCCAGGATGTTCCTGAAAGACAGTAGTAAATGACAATCCTCCCAGTGGGCAGAACGTTGAGCTGTGCACCTGGTTGTTCATTTTGCTTGGAAGGAGAAATGGTCAGAGTTGCATTTGTACACTGATTGATTCATGGGCTGTTGCCAATGATTTGCCTGGATGTTCAGGGACTTGGAAAGAACATGATTAGAAAACTGGTGAAAAAGAGGTCTGGGAAAAGATGTATGTGGATAGACTTCTCTGAGTGGGCAGAAAACATGAAACTATTTGTGTCCCATGTGGAATGTTCACCAGAGGGTGACTTCAGCAGAGGAAGATTTTAATAAATCAATTGGATAAAATGACTGTTTCTGTGCATAGCACTCAGCCTCTTTCCCCAGGCACTCTTGTCATTGTCCAATGAGTTCATGACACCATCCCCCAGGTGATCAGCCTGCTACCTGGTGGCAGGTTGATTACATTGGACAACTTCCATCATGGAAGGGGCAAAGATTTGTTCCAACTGGAAGAGACACACACTCCAGATATGAGTTTTCCTTCCCTACATGCAATGCTTCTTCCAAATCCATCATCCTTGGACTTATCCACCACTATGTTATTACACACAGCACTGCTTCTGATCAAGGAACCCACTTCACAGCAAGTGATGTGCAGGGATGGGCACATGCTCATGGAATTAACTGGTCTAGCCATGTTCCCATTATCCTAAAGCAGCTGGACTGATAGAATGATGGAATGGCCTTTTGAAGACTCAGGTATGGCATTAACTAGGTGGTAATACCTTGCAGGGCTGGGATAATGTTCTCCAGGAGGCTGGGTATGCTCTAAATTAGCATCTACTCTATGGTGCTATTTCTCCCAAATCCAGGGTTCATAGGTCCAGGAATCAAGGGATGGAAATGGGAGTGGGGACCACTCACTATTACCCCTAGCGATCTACTAGGAAAAATTTTGCTTTCTGTCCTTGCAACCTTAAACTCTGCTAGTCTACAGGTCTTAGTTCTAAAAGGAAGAGTGCTTCCACCAGGGAAGACAGTGATTCCTTTGAACTGGAAGTTAAGACTGCCACCGGCCACATTGGAATCCTAATGCCTCTGAATCAACAAGCAATGAAGGGAATTACTTTACTGACTGGGGTGATTGATCCTGACTATCAAGGGGAAATAGGACTGCACCTACACAATGGAGGTAAAGAAGAGTTAGATTGAAATACAGGACATCCCCTAGGGCATCACTTAATACTACCATGCCCTGTGATTAAAGTCAATGGAAAATTGCAACAACCCAATCCAAGCAAGACTAACAATGGCCAAAAGTCTTCATGAAAACAGGTTTGAGTGACCCCACTAGGCAAAGAACCACAGCCAGCTGAGGTGCTTGCTGAAGGTAAAGGGAACAGGGAATGGGTAGTGGAAGAAGGTAGTGAAAAATATGAACTTTGACCATTTGCAGAAATGAGCACTTTAATAATCATGAATATTTCTTCCTTGTTTTGTTACGAGTACAATTGTTTATGTACATTAAAAAAATCTTGTTTTTTCCTTATCATTTTCCCTTATCATATGACATAAATTGTATTAGTTTCATGTCATAGTATTTAAAGATGTCAAGTTTAAGAGTGAATATTTTCCAAGGACTTGCACCATATTCTGGAGGGATTTAGTGCATTTCCGGTTGTATGCAGGACAGTTGATATTGTTAGGTGGGAAAAGTATACATATATATATATATATATGTCTATTATTGTTTTTTATTTAGAGATTAAGAATGATTTAAGGTGAATTCCCATCTCTATTTCAGACAGCCAGCATCTCCTGGAAAGTTCATTGAGGACCTTCCCTGGCTTGCAGCCTGCCATACAGAATTTGGATTTGTGCATCCCCATGGTCACCTGAGACAATTTTATAAAATTGAATACTATTTAGAGATATCTCCTGTCTGTTCCCTTTCCCTAGAGAAACCTGACTAATACACCACATTCACAATCATACCTTGGATTGTTTCAGAATCCTATCTTCAGGGGACCATTTGAGAGTTCTTTCTCTAACCCTGTCCCCATAAGTATCAAGTCTTCAAGGTCTCTACTAAAATACTTTGACCTTGCTGAACTCATTTATTATTTCTGCAAATTTTTCCTTTTTTTGGAAATCCTTTGAGATTTTCAACATGGCCAATTATGTCAAATGCATATTGGTCATTGATATTTACTCTTTTCTATCTGTATCCCTTTTATTTCATTTATCTTGCTTTTAATATTCTAGCTAGACCTTGTGGTATTCTGTTGAATGGCCACCATGAGAGTGGACATCTTTACCTTGTTTCTGATCTTACAGGGAAAGCATTCAGAATTATACCATTAACTATGATTTTAGATGTAAGGTTTGTGTAGAAGTTCTTTACCAAGTTTCAATATTTAAACATCAGTTGTAACAAATGTATCATCCACATGTTAAAAGATTATTAATAGGGAAGGGAGAAGAGGGGGAGAATGTTGGGTATATGGGAGTCCCCTATATTCTGTATGTAGCTTTACTGTGACCTAAAAGTTCTTTGAAGGAAATATATTTTTAAAAAGTAAGACACTAGGGAAGAAATGGAAGAAAATGTCACTGTACATACAGGACAACTGATATTACAATGATGAAAGGCAAAACATAAAAAAAAAAACATTTATTTTATTTTTTCAAATTTTTAAAAATATTTTTCATTTTTTTAATTCCCCAATTTTTTTTTTACTTTATTTTCATTTTAGTTTCTCTAAATTATGTATTTTACTTCTTATATTTAAACCTATCATTATTATTTCATTTTCATATTAATCTAATTTGGCAATATTCTTGGCTTCATTTTTGAAGAAGTTTTGGATCACAGAAGGGTTACAACTATGGCAGGGGAGGATCAATGGGGTGGGGTTTCAGTGATGGGGGATACATGGGAGAAAGTTCACCTGGGCACACCTATAAGGTATATAGAAGAGAATCACACAATAACCAAAAGATTATTGAATTCCCGTCCTGGGGAGCTCTGCCAAATTCTCTAATAGAACAGCAACAATCCTCCAAGTACAGGGGCAATGACTAGTGAAGAAAGATGGTCAATTGATGGGCCCTTGATATTGATGACTATGCTTATGAGCCTTTTGCTCTTGAATTTGCAACTTAGCCTAGCATTGTGGAGTGCCTAAGAGGTACCTCCTGAGAGCCTCCTTGTTGCTCTAATGTGGCTCTTCCCTAAGCCAAACTCAGCATATAAATGCATTACCTGGAGAGGAGATAATGATGGGCAACGGCCATCCCAGGGAATGGAGAGGGCCTGCATCTGCAGGCAGAATCATCCCACCCACCATATCCATGGGATATAAGCCCTCTCTCACTTGGAGGTGGAGTGGACATCACCATCCCAGTCCCTTCAGGATTGGGGGAAGAACTATGGACTAGAGTGAACTTGATGGTATCCTGTTGTACACATATGGTGATTCTAGCAATGGAAGAAATTATAACAATGAGGTGGAAAAAAAAAAGGGTTTGGGAGGGAGGAACTGGGCATACCTTCTTATAAGACATCTGTAACTTATATTGCTATTTGAATGGTGTATTTGAAGGCGAAGTAAGAATAGTTACAAAAAATATTATAAATCATTGAGAAAGCAATAAAAATATTTTAATTAAAAAAAAAATGCATTACCTTCCCCCCAGCATGGGACATGACTCCCAGGGATAAGCCTCCCTGGCACCGAGGGATTACTACCAAGCACCAGCTGGTGATACAACTGGAAAAAGACCTTGAATAAAAAGGGGAAAAGGTAAAGAAAAATGAGTGTATATGGCTACTAGATTTCAAAGTGAGTTGGGAGATCATCAGAGAGGTAACGCTTATGCACGTCTCAGCAGGATCTCATATATGGCCAAGGTATATACTACCCAAAATAGTGGGGCTCCTGAGGGCTACAGAGACACCCAGGTCCAATAGCCATGGCAGATAGCTGCAGAGTTTGATGCCTTGCCAGTGGGCCCTACTTTGGAGTTTGTGCTCCCGAGTGTGACAGAGTTGGACTCAGATGTGACTTCTCTACACATGCCTTTTCTGTCCCTTTTATTTGAACCTATAGTTGGTGCTGGAGTTGATAAATGTACATCCAAGAGACTTCAATCTCTGGGCTGTCTATGTGCCAGCTGGGCCCTGAGCCTCAGTGGAGTTGCTACACCTACTCTCCAGCTCATTGGACTCATCCAGGACAACCAACAAGGAGGTGAGGATGTACAACCACCACACCAAGGAACCAAGAGAGTCTTCAACTGCAAGCAAGAGAGTCCCACCCATCAGCCATATTTTGAAAATATACCAGGCTCACATTCCCAGAATAAACCACACTTTTTCATAATGTATAATTCCTTTTATACATTACTGAATTTCATATGCTAATGTTCTATTAAGGATTTTGGTCTCTATATTCATAAACAATAATTTTCCATGGTTCCCTCCCTCCCTCGCTCCCTTCCTTCCTCCCTTTGTTCTTAATTCATCTGGTTTGGTATCATAGTATTACTAGTCTCATAAATGAATTAGTGCTGCTTACTCCTGTATTTTCCAGGAAGTTACTGTGTAGAATTGAAGTTAATTTTTCTTTGAACATTTTATAGAATTCTCTGTTGAAAGCATCTGGTCCTGTATGTTACTTTATATTTTGAATTTGATATAAAGTTTCATTAAATTAAAATAAGAAACCACTTGGTTCTGGAGATTTTGGGGGAAGGGATGTTGCAATTATGAATTTATTTCCTTAGTAATCATAGCACAATCCAAATTCTCTATTTCACCTTGGGTGAGTTGTGGTAATTTGTGCTTTTTAAGAAGTTGATCTATTTTCTCTAATATGTCAATTTTATGCATTGTTCATAACATTTGCTTATTGTCTTTGAGATATCCTTTTGATATTTGTTTCATTCTTAGTATTGGTAATTTGTATCTTCTCTCTTTTTGTCAGTATTACTAGAGATTTGTCAGTTTTATTGAACTTTTCAAATTATGAACTTTTTGTTTCCTTTATTTTCTCTATTTCACTTCTGTTTTCAATTTCATTGATTTTTGTTTCCATCTTTCTGCTTACTTTGAGGATATTTCACTCATGTTTTTCAAGTTTCTTCAGTAGAAGCTTAGATTACTGATTTTGGGTATTTCCTCCTGTCTAATAAAAGCATTTACTTGTGTAACTGTCTTTTTCAGCACAAGTTTAAGATGCTGTCTTTTCATTTACTCTCATTTCAGTGTATTTGTTAATTTCCCTTGTCATTTCCTTTTTTATCCATAGCTTAGTAAAAGTGGTTTTTGTTTTTGTTTTTGTTTTTTTTTTTTTGGTATTGATTTCTAGTTTGGTTTGATTATAGTCAGAGAACACTGTATGATTTCCATTCTATTAATTGTGCTGGCTTATTAAAAAATTTTTAATGGCACACAATATGTTCTACTTGGTATATATTCTGTTGGTGGTTGAAAAGAACATGCATTCTGCTGTTGGTAAGTGATGTTCTATAAATGTCAATTAGATGCTGTTGGTATTGTTGAGTTCTTTATTTTGCTCATATTCTGTATAATGTTCATTTAATTGCTGAAAGAGTGGTGTTAAAGTTTCCAACAATAAGTGTACATTTGCTTATTCTTCCTTCCACCTCCATCAGTTTTTTTTTTACATATAAAGTCTAAGAATCCATTGCCTAATACAATGTCCTGAAAATGCTTCCCTGCATATTTTTTAGGCGTTTAGCTCTCATATTTAGGTTTTTGATCCATTTTGAGTTGATTTTTGTATATGTTGTCAGGGAGGATTCCACCTTCATTCTTTTGTATATGGAGATCCAGTTTCCCAGCACCATTTGTTGTAGAAAGAATTCTTTCCGAATTGAGTGGTCTTTGTTGTCAAAAATCAGTTGGCTAAACACGTGAGGGCTGGTTTCTGAACTCCCAGTTCGATTTTATTGGAACCCATTCCTTCTTGCCGTAAGAGTGGGGCATTGGCACTGGTAACCACCAGGCAGAAAGAGCAATTTACTGGTATTTACCTCTTGCTTCTGCTTTTCCCTAGATGCTACAGTGTTCTCCTGGACTCCTGAGTTTTAAAATAGCTGATTCAGGCAGTTCCTGCCTATTCATAGTTGTTTTGGTGGAAGGACTGATTTCTGGAACTTCCTATTCCACCATATTCCCACAATCCCGAACTGTATCATATATTTTTTGAGCACTTTAAAAAATTTCTCACACTGTAATATGTTCCAGTCTCATCTTGTATATTTTCTGTCCCAGTCCTAAAATCAATCATTTCTACAAGGAATCCTGGTTTCTTTTATTAGAAATCAAGATCTGCATGCTTGGTGTGTTTGCTACAACTGCTGTCTCATTGCTTCCATGCCTTCTCAGCTGACAAAGCAAGGAAATATATGTATGCATATAAATACATGTATGTACACATCTAGGCATATGTCTATATATTACCATCTGTATCTATATGAGTTAAGCATGGATTCATACTAATATTTTCAACTCTAAACTATTATCACATAAATCATTTTAGCTTCCTTCCTTTTTTTTTTTTTTTTTAAGATTTTATTTATTTATTCATTTATCCCCCCTTTGCTGCTTGTGCTCGCTGGGTCAGCTAACCACGCCGTGCGGGCGGGCTTGCCTTCACCAGGAGGCCCCGGGAACCGAACCCGGGGCCTCCCATATGGTAAACGGGAGCCCTACTGATTGAGCCACAGCCAGCCGCTTCCCTAGGACTACTTTATACCAGGATCTGGGTCTCAGGGCCCATCATGAAAATCAAAGTATGTTCTCAACCCTAAGGCCATGTCTTTAAACAGGATCCAATACATAGGTAAATTGTTTAGAAAAATAGGTTATTTGCATATAAAGGAGATAAAACATTTTAAAATGCATTTTAAGATGGTTTTAGATGAAAGTACTAAAGTAATATTTTGAGACCCTATGATATTTAAATGTCTAATGCAAATTTTCCTGGCCCTAAAAATTTTTCTTTGATATTATTATTTCAACTAAGATCCAAAATAGTTGATCTATATTTCAGAAGAAAAGTATTCCATTTCATACCAGTGACCATGAATTACTACATTGCCTCACCAAATTCAAATAATTGCCTGTTTAGTTATATGTCTTAAAAGGAACCAGCTGATGTTGGAAGTAGGCTCTTTCATTAGCAGCATATGAAAAATTATGTATACATATATTTACATGTATGCATATATATATACATACACACATGTAGTACAGTGCCCATTTCAGTTAGTGTAGGTGTTCAAAGCATGTTCGTTCCATTACTTGCCCTCCTCATCATACCTCACTGTATAATTCTTGTTGCCATGAAAATAATTTGAGTGTGTTTTCATGATTGATTAAGCATGAATGCAATTTTGTGTCTGCAGCTTTTTGCTGCCCTGCCAGAAACAGCCTGTCACCCAGCAAGAGTTTCATTTTGTGCTTTTGATTTTGAAATCAGGAAAGAATTTGCAAAATGGCTTTTGAAGTTTACAAATGAGGTCATTAACATTTTGTACAAAATTAATTGCTATGAGATGATTCTGTGCTTTGTTTCCTTCTATGCTAAACTCCCAACCAAATGTCATTAAAAGATTATCTTTGACATTCCTTATTTCAGAGCTTATTTGGGTCACGTGTCTAAAATGTTCAAAATGGTGGGCATGACCACTCTAATCTTTTAATAATCATTAGTTAGAATTTTATGCCATGTTGGGTTTTTTTGATATACATCATATAAGGAGTTATACATAAATGATTTCCTAAAATTTCTATCAAGTATTTTTGCTCAAACGCTATTGTGTATAAAGTTTATGCCAGAAAGTACAGAATCTCTATCTTATCTACATTTTTCATTAAAACCTTAAAACACTTTCTTTTAATTCAATAATAGACTTTGCCTATAGATAACATAAGATTCATGATGATAGCATTTTATCTCCATTACCTTTCCCAAATAACTATGGAGTAATAAGTGTAAGTGCATTTTATGCCTCAAATAAGTTTCCTTTGAAGGGTGGTATTGATTTGTAATATTATTTTATATTGATCAGTGCAAATGCCTTCAGTGTCACAAGTATTTTATTTTAATAAAAGATTTATTGATATATAATTCACATGACATAAAACCTCACTGTTTAAAGCGTACATTTCAAAGATATTTATTATAGTCACAATGTTGCTCAACCATAACAGCACAATGTTGCTCAACCATAACAACAATTAATTTTAGGTTATCAGCCCAAATGGAAACCCCAGTCATGTCAGTTGTCACTTACTTCCCAGTCTTAGGCAACAGCTAATCTATTACGTCCATTGCCAAATCATAGGACGTAAGGCTTATGCCTGTTTTGCCTATTAGTTTTATAGTTTTTGAAATTTGATCCATTGTGAGCTTGTTTTTATATAGTATCAGAAGTTGAAGTACATTTACATGTGAATATCCAGTATTCCCAGCACAAACATTGAAAAAAATCTCTCCCCATTGAATTGTCTTGGCACCATGTCAAAAATCAATAGATCATAATTCTGATGACCACCACCTTAACAATATTAAAACTCTCAACCCATTATCCTGGGATGTCTTTCCATATATTTAAGTCTTATTTAATCACTTTCATCAACTTTTTGTAGTTTTCAGGGTATACATGCCCCACTTTTTTTCTTAAATTTATTACTAAGGTTTTTTTTTATTCTGTTGTGAATGGAGTTGTTTTGCTTAATTTTATTTTCAGATTGCTCATTGCAAGTGTATAGAGATACAATTAATTTTTGCATATTTTTCTTGTATCTTGTAAAGTTGCTATACTAGTTTATTAGTTCTAAAAGCCTTTTATTAGATTCCTTAGAATTTTCTAAATGAGATCATGTAATATGCAAATAGAGATAGTTTGCTTTTTCCTTTCTAAATATATATATATTTAAATATTTTTAGAGAAGTTTTAGATTACAGAAAAGTTAAATTGAAAATATGAGGAATTCCCATATAACACACCGCTCCCCCACTCACCTTTTCCCCTGTTAATAACATCTTACATTAGTGTGGTACATTGTTACAATTGATGAACCAATATTGAAACATTGCTATTAACCAATGTCTATAGTTTACATTATGTTATATACTTTGTGCTGTACAGTTTTATAGGTTTTGACAAATATATAATATGTATACATCATTACAGTATGATACAGAACAATTCCAATGCCCTAAGAATGCCCTGTGTTCTACCCATTCTTCCCTCCCCATTCCCTCAGAGCCTCTGATAACCATTATCTTTATATGAATGTTACAAGTTCTTCTGTTACCACACGCAAATAATTACAAATAACAATAAATCTACTTTGGCCCATGGTTGCGCCCCGCCCCCCATGATGTTTTTATTCCTCAAGCTTCAGGAATTCGGGATGATGTCTGCTCTGCTTCACACTGAGAGGGGATTTAGATATTATGAGGCAGATGGAAGGAACTGTTTTGCTTGCAGTTGTTGGTACTCTGTTTTTTGAGATGGGACTTGTACCATATATTTCTTTACCTCTTTATGATTGTTTGGTTTCTTTCGGTTTATAACAGCTATTTTGGAGTCTTTGTCTCCTTTATTCTGTGTATAGCTCAAACAGTTCTGTTTATTTGCATGTCTAATATTTTCATCGTTGTTGAAAACTCCACTTTGTAAAATAATTGTAGCAACTATGGATATGCATCCCCTCTCTGTACCCTCTCTGGTACTTGGTTTTGTTTTTCTTTGCTTAATGTCTTGGTGTGCTATTTTAGCAAAGTATATTTCTCTCTCAATAAGAAGTCTCTGATGTTGCTCTTCAGAGATACAGCCTTGGGCATGTACACAGTCTCCTCTGATTTTTTCTGACTCCAAAAAGGCTCTTTTTAAGTGTTTCTTTCCCTGATTATTGCTGGGTAAACAAGCTGGCTTTGGTGTAGAATATTCCTCTCAAATGCCAACCACTAAATCTCCATTGATTACAAGAATTCCCTAAGCTTTGAATTCCTCAAACTCTGTTTCAATAAATTTCAGGTCCTTTGGGAAAAGCTTTGAAACCCTTTGTTTTTATGGTCTGCCTTTCTTCCCAGAAAAAAATCTCTGAGCCCTTTGAATATATCCTTGGTTATTTGTGTGGAACCAATGTAGTCACAAGGGTCCTAATAAGAGGGAAGCAGGAAGATTTGAGTTAAAATAAATGGAAGCAAGAAGATGAAATGATGTGAAGAAGGGACCATGAACTAAGGAATTCAAGCATCCAACTTTATAAGCAGGATGCTGATAAAGGGCAGAGGTGGTAGTCTCTGGTTTGCTTGGCTTGCCTCTCCGGATGTACAAGTTGTGATGAGGGTGATCAAAGCCCCAATATTCTTGGCCTGCCATGCCTGTGGTTGAGGCTTGGCTGTATGATTGTTGGCTGGGTAGAGATAGAGATCCCCCAAACTAATGGTTCACTATGTTCATCATAACTGCTGCCTATAGTGGGATCTCTTGTCTAAGATTCCACTGCTAAAATACCCATTTTTTCAGTTTCCTAGTTTATAATCTCAAGACAGCAAACACTTGAATATAATATAGAATATTTTTTTGTCACCATCTCTGACCTCATTTTGAACAATGGGCTCACATGCTGCCTGTATCCAGGCATAATTGCTTATTAACTGTTTCTAAAATGTGCTAGATTTCTGGGCCTTTGGATTTGTTGTTCCTTCTTACCCAAAACACTGTGCATTATGTCTATCATGGCTGTCACTTTCTCTTCCTCCAGGTCATAGTTCAATGTCAACTCCAAAAAAGAGGCACTCCCCACTGCTTGATCTAAAGTAAATCCCTCTGAAGTCAGTTTCTAAATTGTATTCTTTTTTGTTTACATCCTTTAAAATAACATGAAATCATCTTATTTCTTTATCTTCTTATATGTTTATTATCCATATCCTCCCACTAGAATTTAAGGATTATTACAGCAATGATCAGATTTGGGTTATTTATGACCTTATCTTCATGTGCTACCATGCCTAGCACAATATAGAACTACACAGACTATTTATTGTTATAATTAAACAAATGAGAGGAAATATAATCATATGCTTTCAGAATTATTATTTAAAACCTATATTTAGTATAATTTCATAACAGAAAATCAAATACCTCTACATACTCATGCGGCAACTATGTCAGTAAGGATGAAACTGTTTTTACTTCTTAGACTCCTTCTATTTGCCAAATGACTTCATGGTCTGCTTGTTTGATACAAAATGGAAACACACACTTTTGTATGAGCAACTAAGGTCAATATTTCCACGTACAAAATGTCATAATCGTGGAACCATGCTTAGATCTTAGGGGGTGGTTGAAATTTCCTTAAATACAGACAAATTATTGGTATTTGGGTTTATGGCTATGGATTTATGTCTGTGTATTGTGTCTGTTTTGTTTCAGTGAAAGCGTGTACATATAGTCTCAGGAGAAAATCCGTAGTTGTCACTATTTTTTTCCAAAGGAATCTGAGACTCAAAGGAATATTGAATAACTGCCCTAAAATGCCAAGTTTTTTTTTTATCAAGATGCAAGGTATCTAACTACTTCTGGCTTTAAAAACCGTAATTGCTTAAATAACTGAAAACTCATTTCTAAGAAATTCAATTAATGATACTTTTGTTAAGCAAGTACTATGCTTAAATATGCAGGATGACTCATTATGGGGTGAAGATGAGAATATGAATGCAAATGAATAAACTACCCCCATGAGGGTCCATTATAAATACTCAAAATATGAAAACTTTCCATGTATTTTGTATATGAAAATTCTGAGAAAATATTTATTTTCATTTATTAAAAAAGGCTTCACCTGTTTGCGTGATTGCACAGCATTTTGAAGTTAAATCCAATTTATCAAAGAAAGCTGGATCTCTATTCATATATTTGTGTACAATAGGGTATGAACTCTTGGTAATTTTATTAACAAGCTAAAGTTACTATGCAAATTTTATTCATAGTTTACTGAGGCCACTCTCTAGTGGCTCAGAGTTTGACAGTCATTTTAAGACACCATGACTTTTTTAAGATTCAGAAATTAATCAGCTTTGCTTGTCTCAGCTTTGATTGACTTAGAAACAAACCCAGCCTGGAATCACATGGAAATAAATGCTTTAATAATTTTACATTGGTGCTTTTAAATATCACATGACTTTATTCAGAGTCTTGAATTAAGAACTATAAAAATGGTTTAAATTGCCTTTGTACCAAATGATGGAATAGAATATTGTTTTCTCATTGCTGCTTCCCAGAAGAAAGAAATAGTTGTATTATTCAAATATTAATTGCATTTTAATTATCACTCAGAGTATATTGGAAATTATATCAGCAATACAGTACCATAGTGACCTGCATAAAAAAGAAAAAATCATTAAAGTTTAGCAAGAGACAACTCTTCTAATTACTTTTACTATTTTATGTGCATTTAGTTTCTCTTGAAAATATAAATCCTGTCATTTAGAACATAACCTGTTCCCTTTAGATTTGAATAAGAAAGTTAGGTTTAAAATGAAGGAATTTCTAGATACATTGCAAGATCATTGATATGTGCTTAAATATAATGCAAACTATTGCCAGGAGTGTGGAAAATCTCAGCCTTTTATAAATTGGGAAAATTCTCTAAAGAGCGGGGTCCTGTTAGGTGTTTAAAGTCTTCCTTTTTCATAAAGTATTGATAAACAATTTGTAAAATTCAATTTTATTTGTGTTAAAAATTATCCATGTGTAAGAATTTGATTCAGGTATGATTTGATGAGTTTGAAGTACTGACATGGGCTCCTCAGTGTGGCGTGGGCTACCTCCCATGAATTTGGCACATTCAGCCCAGCCTGGGAAGTACTGACTGACAGCCAAAAACAGGATATATTCTCCTAAGGCAATTGGCAGAAGAAAGCATCATTTTACATGGGGAAAGTCCAAATATTTGCACATAGGTCCATATTTTATCTTGGTTGGAGTTAGCAGGAAGGAGGAAGTGGTGATGGGAAAGAGCATATTTTAGCATGAAGTTACAAATGGAGAGCCTGAGGCTCATTGATTAGTGTGGTATTATTATTTGCCGCCATATAAAGTCAATGTCAAAGCTAGGATAAAAACCCTGCTCCTATGCTTCTCAGTCTTGATCTTTTTTCCACATTTTTAGCCACCAAAATATTCATTATATTTTCTGCTTATTTAATATCATATTTAACTAAGAAATTTGTGGGGAAAGGGAAAGAAACTGACCTGTGATTGACTGTCACTATTGGATAGGGATAGTAGTATATTCTTTTCATGAAAGTATATTAAACTTTCATGAAAATCCTGTGTGAACTGTGAGATAGATATTACTGTTCCCATTTAACAAATGAAAAAATAACAGATTCACTGAGGTCAGTAATATAGAAATTAAAAATAGTATGGGATGATATCCAGGTATGATAATTGTTTCTCTGCTTATCAGATTCTTAATGGTGGTTAATAGTGATTACTTGAGCTTAAAATGAGCAAACATGGAGGATGTTTATTCTAGAGGTTAACATGACTGATTGTGAAAATGAACGTGGTTCATAATAGAATTGTTGTGGTTCATAATAGAATGTGGTTCATAGTAGAATTATTAGAATGTGGTTCATAGAATTATTATTAGGATTATTCTAATAGTATAACTCAGGTGACAACCCCTGTTATAAGACATAACTAGGTTCTTGAGTTTATTTTCATTTCTTTGATCTTATGGTGATTGTTATCAATTCACTAATATTTACCTATTGCCTTTTACCTGTGCCAGAGTCTTTCACTGATTTATAATGATTACTAGTGGTTACTTAGCCTTAAAGATGAGAAAACATGGAAGGTGTTGTCTCTAGTAGAAAATAGGGCTTCATCATTAGGTGAGTTTGGCACATTTCCCATGGAACTACTTGCCCACACATAACAGTGTTTATAGCCTTGTCTAAGTGAAGCATATTTTAAGGTCTGGAAAATTTATCTCACGCTTTCTTAAGAATATCTCAATTTTTTTGCTTAGTGATTTGTTTTGTTTTCACTCATAAAGAGAAGTATATTTTAAAATTGTATTCATTCATTGAGGAATTTTTATTGAGGACCTACTACGTGCTAGGCACTATTCTAGTTATCCAGGATAGATCAGTGAACAAAACAAAAATCCATTCCTCATGATTTTTACATTCTAGTAAAACAAACATATCTCTGAAGGAAAGGTCTTTAGAAATCATTGAAGAATTTGCATCATTAAAAAAAAACTGTAATATTTATGCAGTGTGAAGGACACTCAAATTCTCTGAGAGGCTCTTACTATTCATTTGTGCTTATTTTGATTTCTAGGCCTTAACTACAAGAACCAAGTAAGGCAATGCAGTGCTGGTCATTCACCTATAATATTATCTAGATGGTTTTTAAACTTAGATTTTTCAAGATGTTCAAGAATTTTACTAAGAATGGCTGAATACATAAAGTGACCTTCAATATCATGCAGATATAATAAAGGAGCTGAGATTTGAGAGGACATTAAAATTCCTGCTATTTCTTTATACTTATTTTGCTGTGAAAAGATAGTGGAAAAACTTATGTCTAATGCGTGGCATCAAGAAGGAGAAAATGGAGGATTACCAATTTAGGGCAGAATTGCAGTGGTCATTTTTAGAAAGTCGTTCACAAAAGCAAACATAGAAGAGCAAACCTTTACCTTCATACAGCATAATCAAAAACAGCCTTCATTAAGATTTGAAGAGTGTTAGAAATGTTAGAAATTTGCATACATTTACTTCTTCCAATCCAATTTGTCAAAATAAATGTGTATATTTGTTTAATAATCACTCTTTCACACCTAATGTTTTTTATATACAGGAGGAAAGATTTGCTCTTTTCTCTGAAGATGAGAATTTATGAGGGCAAAATCTCTTTTTTTTTTTTTGAAGGAAGTACCGGGGAGTGAACCGCGGACCTCTCACATGCAAAGCAGCTGCTCAACCACTGAGCTAGACTCTCTCCTTATGATCAAAGTATTTCTCACTTGCCAAATATTGGTATAATGCTCAAACAAACCATTTATAAAACTATTTCTTTCTTAATTCATTTGCTGAAAATGTAATAATTTGAGGTAAATTAGTTGTGGAACTAGAAAGTAGGTGTTTTAGTTTGCCAAAGGGCAAAGTACCAGAAATGTGTTGGCTTTTATACAGGGGACTTATTTGGAGTAAAGCTTACAGTTCCAAGGCCATGAAAAGTCCAACTCAAGACACTAGAAGAGGTGCTTTCTCACCAAAATCAGCTGCCGATGGTGAAGCAAGATGGCTGCCAATCTCTGGTAAGGTCTCTGTTTTTCTGCAGGTGTAGAGAAAATGGCATAGGGCTTGTCTCTTAATGGGCCTCCTCTATCAGTCTTGGTAGTTCAGCTTTCTTCCCAAATTCAGCTATAAGTTGTCAGACATATGGCTCATCTCTCCCTGGGCCTCAGCTCATTGAACCTCATGTGGGTGGGCTTCTTTCCTTGCAGTGCAGCTGTGGGTGAAACTGTTGTCCTTTCTCTCACATGGCAGGATCAAATATAGAGGCTTCCTTCATCTGTGTCTGTCTCTCTCTATGTCTCTGGTTATATCAGAGCCAGCTAGGGGGCAGAGACCTAAGCTGGCTTACGCCTCACTGATGGCATCTAATCAAATCCCCAAACTGATCTTGTCAAGTAATCTAAATCAAAGAACCCTCAATGGAATTTAATGCAGTCAAATTATCACACCCACAGGAATAGATTTGTTTAAAAGCATAATCTTTCTCTTTATTGGAATTCATAAAATAATCTCAAACTGCAACAGTAGGTATATTGTCATTTATTAGATTACTTAAAATGTTAAGGCTTTTGTCTTAGAAAGGTAAATTTATTGATGACATACTGAGATATCTTTAGGAGCACAAGGATAGCAGAATTTTGGCTGTACTTTTTAAGAAGAGACTGGAAATACTCCTGGAAGTGCTTTCCCTCACTTTAAAAAAAAGAAAAAGAAAATTAGGCTTAACTGTTTGTGTTATAGAATTATGTGTTTTTTAATAAACTGATATTCTGGTAACATATATACAACCTAAAATTTCCCATTTTACTACTTTCAAATATAATACAATTCAGTGGTTTTACTTACATTCACAATATTGTGCCATCATCAACACTATCCATTACCAAAATTTCCCACCATCCAAACAGAAACTCTGTACACTTTTTTTTTTCATTTTCTCTGTACTTTTGTCAGATGGATTTTACCTCCTTTGTGATGCTAAAACATTAATGTGTGCATTTTTTCTCTTTAAACATAAGATGTCTCTGGTTTCAATTCCAAATTTCTAGGAGTCTTGAACCATCTTTCCAGCAGTTTTCATCCAATCAGCTGGATTCATGGGGGCTGGGTCATAGCTTTAGGACCCTTCCATTGGAGTGAAGTTTTCAAAGAAAGCGCACTTTTGTGAGTCGAGTGGACACACCATAAAATATCAGCTGGAACATCATGCTGAGGGGCTGATACATTTTATCCAAGTCAATACTTTCAGCAACACTAAAAGGCCATTTAGGAATCTAAATCAGAAAGGCTTATACACTTTTCCCAGGGGCACACATCTCATTGATAGATCTATTTGATTTAAATTTAATCTGTCTTAACTGCAGGGCCCAGTCAAACTAGATAATGGAGCCTCCAACTTGCACTTTGATTGGGGAGGAGGGAAACCTATAGTGAAAACATTTTCCAAAATTTGAGTCATTTATCAAATAATTGCACTTTTAATGAATGATCTCACTCTTATTTATGAGATCCTGTACTGATGCTCATAAATAATTTTGTATCTGGTAAATACTTTAAGAAAACACATATTTAATTATGTTTTAAGTACATACATATATACATACATAATAAAATATTTGTTATTACTGGTGAAGAAATTTGCTAAATTTCTATTTCAAGGAAAAATGTAAAAAAAAAAAAATGATATGTTTAACTGAGGGTTCAGTTCAAATTTCCCTTGTCCTGAGTATCAAGTTTGATGGAATTGTGTGTGGATAAATGGTACCTCAAAACATAGTTGTACCCAAGGTTTGTAGGACTGGGAGTTACTGATAAGTGCATGTTTTCATAAAATGATGCATTTCCATATATTAAGGAACTGACTTACCTATAGCACATATTCAGAAATGTGACTTGAATGGCTGAGCAAAGCATAGGGAGAGTTAAATATTATATAACATGGCTTTAGGAAGAGGGAAGATTTCCATGTGTCTGTGTGACTCTTTATTACTAGCATAAATCCCCGTGTTCCTCAGGCTACTGCTTTGAATTACCCAATATAAACTTTACATGACATGATAAGACAAACATGGAAGGGATAAAAAGAAAGGAAAGGATATGCTACATGAAACTCACATTCCCTCTCTTCACCTCATTTTTTAACTTTCTTTGGCTCAGCCAGATAATTTATCAGGCTGAAATAATTTTGAAATGAAAGATATGTTGCAAGGTAGCCATCAGCAGTGAGGCACATAGGATAAATTTAGTGATGTAGAATTCCCTGGTTCTGTGTCCTGAAAAACAGCTATTTTAAGTAGTCATAATTGACTACACAAAGCAGGTGAGGTAATGCAGATTTGAAGTTTGAAATTTTAAATATTCCATAGTTATACTTAACCTTGGTGCATTAAAGTTTGCTTTTTCCTAATTGGAAACGATATGGATAGACAAATAGGAGGTTGAATTTTCAGTATTATGTATACTTTAACATCCCTGGCATCGGTAAAATTTCTCTTAAAAAATAGATTAGTTTACTTCAAAAAAATGCATAATAATTACACTTTACAGAGAATAGTTGTGCTATTACTGTTCACTGAAAATGCTTTCATGTGATTTGACATGAAAATGGCCAGAGGAAGAAGATGGCAGAATATAATATCTAGGTTATATAAGCTTTCTGATATGTATTCAAACTCCTTCACATTAGGAGAAAATGGAAGATTTTTTAAGTGCTTCTGACAAGTCAGGAACAGATGTTCTCCTGGCAAAATAAGTGGCAATCACTTTATTAATTCACAAGATATATAGTTAAATTTGCTGTAATAAGAATAACATGAATATCTTATGTAGAGAATTTGTGGATGCAGTGATGGGGTATAAAAAGTAATTCATGCTTACAGTATAATATCTGTTTGATTTAGATATTTAACAGGAAGAAGAAACAAAGTCAGAGGGGAGCAAGGACCTAGCATCATTTTTCTCAAAACCTCACCATTCCATCCAGCCTTCACCAACACTTACACACACACACTAGTAAAAAGAAGGAAGAGAGCAAGGGGAAGAAGAGGTCCATGAGCATGAATAGGTGGCATTAGAACTAAAATGGAGTTCAGAAACAAAAGACATCTCTTTTGAGTACCACTCAAAGAAATCCCAGGGCCTAACAGAAAAAAAAAAAAAGAGTGACATGGGTAGTGTCCTGGTGTCTAAGGAAGGGCCTAAGGTCTTGATTTTTTTTTTTTTTTTCGCTAGTTTTATTTTTTAAAAGATACTTCGATTACATAAATGTTACAGAGAATATATAGGGGTTCCCATATGCCCCACTCCCCACACCTCCCACATTTTCCCATATTAGCAACATCTTTCATCAGTGTTTTACATTCATTGCAATTGATAAACACATTTTGGAGCATTGCCACTAAGCATGGATTATAGTTTATACTCTTTCCCATTCGAGTCTGTAGGTTATGGCTAGATACATAATAGCCTGTATCTGTCATTGTAATGTCCATTCAGATGATTCCCAAGTCCTAAAATTGCCCCCTATTACACCTATTTTTCCCTCTCCCTAACCCCAGAATATTCATGGGTCATTGCCTCCATAACAATGGTATTTCTTCCATTGCTAGTATCACAAGTAGTAGTCTACTAGTCCATAGTTATGGACATAGTTATGGGCATAGTTTAGCCCATAGTTCATTTCCCAATCCTGAGGATTCTGGGATGGTGATGCCCACTCCACCATTAACTGAGGGGGGCTTCCATCCCATATATCCATTGATGAGACTCTCTTGCTTACAGTTGTAGTCACTCTCGGTTCCTTGGTATGCTGTTTGTCCATCATCTCCTCCCCTTTAGTTGTCCTGAGTGAGTCCATTGAACTGGAGAGTAGGTGCTGCAATGCCATTGAGACTCAAGGCTCATGGACAGCCCAAAGATTTAAGTCTCTTGGTTGTACATCTACCAACTCTAGCACTAATTATAGGTTCGAATAGAAGGACAGAAGAGTCATGCATAGGGAAACCATTGCTGAGTCTAACTCAGTCACACTGGGGAGCACAAATACCAGATTAGGGACCAAATCAAGGGGCCAAATTCCTGAGCTGTCTTCCCTGATAGAGTCTGGATGTCTCCATATCCCTGAGGAGCTTCACTATTTGGGGTCATATCTACTCTGGCTGTCAATGAGATCCTGTTGAGATGTGCATAAGCACTACCTCTGGGATGGCCTCCCAACTCACTTTGAATTCTCTTAGCCATACAAACTCATTTGTCTTTAGCTTTTCCACCTTTTGGTCAAGGTGTTTCTTTGTTTGTTTGTTATTGTTTTTTCCAGATGCATTGCTCGTTGGTACTTGGTAGCAATCCCTTGGTATTGGGGAGGCTCATCCTCAGGAGTTATGTCCCTGAGGACATAGTTATTGGTTTTATATGCTGAGTTTGGCTTAGGGAGAGGCCACATTTGAGCAACAAGGAGGCTCCCCAGGTAACCCTTAGGCACTCTACATCACTAGGCTAAGTTTCAAAATTTCAAGGGCTTGATTTTAATATTTGTGTATATCAGGCTCAGACAGCATTTCTGAAAGAGAAATTAACCACAAATGCATATTTTTTGTTGTGGGTGTGGTTTGGGGATTTACATTTCTAACACGCAGTCTAGAGAATTCTCGTAGACATTATGGTTTGAGATACTGAATTAAGGATTTTAATTTGATTTAGTAGGCAATGTGGAAACATTTTATGAGCAGAGAATATCATGATCGGATCTGTAAGGTACAGCTTAGCCCCTGGTTGATAAGAGGGCCTTAGTAATGCTAATGCATTTATACCTAAGGTAAAAATATTGTATTGGAAAGATAGTGTGTTCATTACACATGCTTTTTTTTTTTTTTTTTATCAAGCTCTTGTATTGTTCAGATCTTCTTTATCCTTTTTAAATTTCTGTTATCTCTAACTGTCAATAGCTGAATAAGTTGTATTAAAAAATCTCAAGTGGTAAACATGGATTTGTCCATTTAAAAATATTGTAATAAAAGTCTAATTAGAAGTAATATTTATTACATATAAGTCTAATTATATGTAATAAAGCATTAATTATATTCTTCTTTAATATTATTGAGCACAAAATTGGGAGTTTTCTCACTACGCAAAAATTAATAATGAAAGATAAAAGTATTTTTCTTGAAATCTCAAGAACAATACATTCTTTAGCTAAATTACATAGCCTGAGAATTAGATCCTCAGACTGCAAATAAGTTGAATTGAATTTATTAGGGCAGGCACATTTGTTGGTGTGTAAATGTATACTTTGTGCTTGCAAAAGCATTCTTGCATATTGAGTTCTCAATTGTTCAAGAGTCAGCTGATTTAGTATGAAAATATTCAATTATGGATGCAAGATATGAAAATGCAGATGCATTCAAAAATGAACATTGGAAATTCTAGTCTGGCAACAGAAGATATTTGAAATGATTTTTTTCCATCAGTTTGTCCTTGAGTCAAGAAAATTGGTATTTAAAGCCATAGTGATAATTATTTTTATCAGAAGCCCTATAAGAATGATCCACATTTGCATGGTAGGAAAAAATAATCACATTGTATAAGTAAACTTAACTTGCATTTTATATTACCTCTATTGAGAACATGATCTCTTCTGAACAATTGATATCTACTGAGCGAGATCTGCCCTATTTTAGAGCTGCTGGGCCTCATGTGAGCCAAGTACACTTCATCACCATTGTCCAGACTTCCTTCAACAGCCCATGATCCCAAATGCCTTAACACACTCTTGCAGGTGTATCTAAATAAAATCTAATATCTTTATTTATGTTAAACTACAAGTTACAACATATTCATCTTTGTAATGAAGAGAAGCATTTAAGAAATTGCAAGGGGGGAGAATGGGGATTGTGTGAATTATAGCTGAAACAAGAGTGGTAGGATAATGAAGCTTGTCAAAACTGGGTCATGGGTACAAGAGACTTCAATATACTATTCTGTTTACTTTGTACATGGTTGAAATATGTCAGTATAAAAAGTAAAAGCAAAACAAAACAAAACGATGTCAATAATAGAACAGGGTTCAAATGCTGGATTTATCAATGGCAAGTTCTATGACCTTGGGCAAGTTCCAATGTTTCTGAGTCTTGGTTTCTTCAGCTCTAAAATTTGAATATCATTTCTCCAAAAGGAATTGCTATAAATATAAAGAAGACTTTGAATGTATATCTAAACACAGATCTGAGTCAATATTTGCCTCCATGTGTTAGCAATACACAGTTTACACACATGTATGCAGTAACATTAAGTGCTTGGCATAAAATAAGTGCTAAATGTTGCTGTTACAGTAATTTTAAGACACCAAAGTTGTAGAACAATGCTAGGAAGTTGTGAGCTTGAAATTCCGGACCAACCAGTGCAGGGAAAGGAAGTTGAGAATCATAAAGGTGTGTGCCATATCTCAACCCCCACTTGGACGTGTCAAATTTCACCTTTCCAAGTAGAAATTTGTGTTAGCTGGACCATATTTGTTAGTCAAGAAATTAGAAAAATACACTATGTAATTTTATTTCAATTACTGGGAAATTGTGAGGTGTGTTTCTGGTACAAACTGTACCTACTAGGCTCTTCTAGGAAGGAGAGTGGGAGCAGTCTCAGAGCTCTGCTCACTCTCCAGGACTCAGTCCTTCTTTTTGTAATTGTCGTATTTTACATTATGTTTGACTTTTAAGCTGTCTTCACTCATTTTGGTTTAGAAAAAATTGAAGTTTAAAAACAAATTAAGTACATTCATAAATACAAATTATATTTGTAATGGAAAATTTTTATATATTGTGAGTTGTATTGAGGAGGGAATGGTAATGAGATAGAGACATAAAAACATGTATTCTACATTTTGCCTAGATTAAGATTACCAGTATTATTTAAATTTGGAATTTAAGTTTAATAAAAATATTGTTCATTGAATTTTAAAAAATAAAACTTTATTTTTTATACCTCTTTTCCTGGAAACTGCAGCAAGTAAAAACACAATTTCAATGATTTCTAAAACTGTAGATATGTAGTAGAAGTATTGGTATTTTGACTTTTTTTTTTTTTTTTTTTTTCGTTTTCTAACCCTGTGCCATTTAGAAAGTCATTCTAAATATGCTGGGGTTTTTTCCTGAGTATTAACACTAGATAATGTAATTTATATTTACAGAAGTCAATTTTATTATATTAATTTTGTTTTATGTAACAACCACTATCTACTGAAAATAACAGATTAATTCAAATTATTAATTCACTGTTTTACATTCTACTATCAAGTCTTAAAGATTTAAATATTACCAGAGAATTTCTACATACCTGTAACAATGCAATGTGATGTGATTATCTTGTTCTGTCACTGTAAAGGCTATAATTACATATACAAATTTTATAGTGAAGAAATACAAATGTGTACTTACACATATAATTTAACCCTGGAAATTTATAGTTGTTTCCTTGACATATAACAGGTCTTTAATTTAGTCAAATAAAATTATTCAGCAATTAATAAAAAAATCTACTATGTCCCAAGCATTTGCATGCATTACCACATTAATCCTAATTTGAATCCTTCTAGAAGGCACTGTTTTTATGTTCAATGGACAGATAAGAAAAGCAAGATGCAAAGAAGGCAAGTAGCCCTCCTATGTCACAGAACAAACAAGTGTGGGAGCACCAGTTCCAAAGCCTGTCCTCTTAACACCACCCTACCTTACTGTGTATGTAAAATAGACAGTCCCCATGGAAGAACCCATACATCAACTCCTGAAGACCAGTGTTTAATATTTCGTACATATAATTGAAATGAATATAAAGTATTTTAAGGAGTAATTTATGCCAAATCTATTAATCCTAAACAAATTATTTAAATTAGCCACAAATTTGAATAATGTTAAATTGTTGATGGGGGGGTGAGGTTCAGAATTTCCTTTAATCTAAAGACATGAAATCTGAAAATAACTGTTCCCATGCCCCTATCCTCAGGGGATGGGTCAAGCAGGGCCTGGGCCCCAGAGAAGAACAATGGAGAAAGGAAGCTTATGTGGTTCTAGAAAGCCTGAATCTCCCTGGAAAGGCTGTTCTAAACCTTATTTGAAAGATGATGTGAAAATAAGGCAAGGCCAAAGACGAGAAGGCAGATATGTCAGTGCTCTGCAAGTAGTGAGTTGAAAGATCTGTTACTGATGACTCTCTCTCCTGCGTTTTCTCCCTCTCTCTCTCCCTCTCTCACCTATCATCTATCTATCTATCTATCTATCTATCTATCTATCTATCTATCTATCTATCTGTCTGTCTGTCTGTCTGTCTGTCTATCTATCTATCTATCCATCCATCCAGCAGAGGCTATTTAAACCAATATTATATAAAATCACTAGAAATAATTATGGGAATAATTGCATCCATACTACAGAATTAAAGTAAATAAAAATGTATAATTTATATAATAAAAGCATATATAATATTGCCTAGTGTAAAAGTGAAATAATACAAGATGTTATACAGACTCTCTCTTCTACGTTTACTAATGCTTTCTAATTTCAACCACCCTCTGGATTTTCTGGTTATTATATCACGTTCATTATAATGACTGTCATTTCTATAGAACTTCTATACTAGCTATAAATAAATTTTGATCTTATTTTATACTATAGTATAGCTCAAACAGGTTCTCAATCACAAATTTCATTGTCCAACCTATGTTGGTTCCAATTAGCTACTGCCTAGCTTTGTGGAAAGCTGAAACTAAGCATCATTTTCTTCAGAAATGCCTGCAGCAGGCACCTGCATTGCTTCCTCTGCAGCACAGCAGAGTTTGAAGTGGTAATGGCAGCTGACTTTTAGCAAGAAAATAGCATCTAAAGAGAATCCTCTCTAATACTGTTTAGAAATCATTGATTCAATTATGTCCTTTATTTTAATATCAAGCACCCTCCTTCCTCCCTGCCCAGAATTTTGCTACATAATTATTTCTTGTACACTTATGTGTAAAATCATTTTGTAAATAATAAAATGATGATTATTAAATTTTGTCTAATTTTCTTTATAACGTTAATAGAGACAGTGTAATAGACGTGTGTGTTAGTGCTAATCTATACCTTAAAGACAGTTTGCTAACATTTGAAGTGCTCTAATCACTTATGCATGCTCCAAAGATGATTTAATACAAGTTCTTCAACTACAGATACAGGGTCTTTGCTAGCATATTTGATAATTGCTATAAATAACTAAGAAATAGTTTTTGTTAAAGAAATTTATCATAGTCAATGTATGTGGATTAATTAGGAAAACATTAGGCACCTGTGACCTTAAAAGAATCTCAAAAGTGAGTTTAGCAGTTTGTGCCCTCAGACTAGAACTCTTGATTTAGTGCTCAAATTCGACCCTATGTTCTTGCAACAGAGAATTCTATTGCCTGATTGGACTTTAATTTTGCAGCTGCCTTTAGGGAACTTTCTCTGCAAGATACTTTCAGAGTGCTGAAAAGACAGACAAATGAAACTTTATCAGGTTTACAAGAAGGTGTTGTATAACTGTTAAGTCCCTGTGTATGTGTTTGTGCAAAAGTGTTCTTGCCAATAAATATTTCTATGGCAAGCAGAATTCAAACTGAGAATTAAATTTCATTAAAAAATGTCACCTGATAGTGAAGGTGTGGCTATAGAGACACAACAATCACCCACCAATAGTTTTAAGAAGTCACCAATTTCTACAAAAAAAGAAACCAATAGTTGCAAAGGTCAACTTGGCTTATGCCAATTCACAACAATAATAACAGTAATATGGCTTATTATGAGCCTGACTCTGTTCTGAGCACTTTATTTGTATTAGTATACTTAATCCTCACCAAAAAACTATGAGGTAGTTAATGCTTACTTCCCATTCTTCAAATGGAACACACACATACACGTGCATATATTAAAATAATTATAATTATTCCCATTTTTCAAATTGAGCATATGCACACACAAAATCCATCTAGTGATGCAATTATAATTATTATGTAAATATGAATTTATTTTATGATTTTAGGTAAGTTTTCAAAAAGTTCCCTTATTCTTTGTAGTCTTCATCATAACTATACATCTAATGACTAGGCAATGATCACTTGCATTAACATACCATTTCAATATTTTTGTGCAGTTCAGTTATTACCATTCTTTTTTTTCCCTTTTATTTAATGATGGTTTAAAACATTGAGGTTGGTGGGCCACACTATGGGAGATGTTTGTGTTGGATGTGGTGGGAGGTGTGGGAGGTGGGCAACATGGGAATCCGAGTGGGTTCCGTATAATATTTTAGGTAATCTAAGCACCTCTTAAAATATATGTATATATATATATAAAAAATAACATTTTTGTAAGCAAATACACATATATGCATATATATTTATATATCATTTTACAAATGTTTGTATGTATTGTGAGAATTTTGATTTCTACCCATAATAAAAAAAAAAATAAATAAATAAATAAATAAGGAAGATATTTTAGAGAAAGAATTTCAACAATGAACATTAAAAAGTTGAGAATTTTCTTCTTTAACACTCAATTAACCAGTGTCCCCTCTCTGAACATTCTACTTAATGGGACAGTATAATAATTATACTTAATGACAGGCTGTATACATTATACACATATACATATACAACAAAATATGTATATACACAGTTTGGGGACAAAGGAAGTGTT
>JAKSZT010007815.1:23470796-23634933 GCA_026826555.1 Tolypeutes matacus
AACAATGAACATTAAAAAAAAAAAAAAAAAATCAGAATGTATCAACAAATCCCTCCCTATTTTGGTTATTGATTAAATAATGTGAGATTCTCTTATTGAAATTTTCTTCAATTTGTTAACTATTGTGAGATCACAAAAGTTTTATTGTGCCCACTTCTAAAACCTAAACAAAACCAAGATGTATGCTATAGTAACTAGGTATTTAATGGAGTTTATGCCAGAAGAGGCCCACACAATAAATACTATTTTTTTTCCTTTAGCTGGTTGTGGCATATTAGAAAACTCTACCTGCAAAAGATGCAGGCTTAGTTCTGCCATTACTGATGCATGTGAACACAGATTCTTTTTTTGGCTTGTCTTTAAAACAAAAATAATTCTAATGAATAGAAATGGTTAAAGCATTTCATGGTGTTTGTAACTCGCAATTCTATTGTATGGGTATGACAGTGGTTGAAAGGGAAAGTCTAAGGTTGTGTATATTACAAGAAGGAAAGCTAAAAACTGTAACATGGGACTGTATAAGATAGTAAAACCTCATGCAAAACACAAATATGGGTGATATTGCATATATAAGACTGTTTATACAAAATATAAATACAAATATACTAGAGAGAAGGAAAAAGAACAGCAGCTATGTATGGCAGGGGAAGCAAAGAGAGATTGAGGTGATGAGTTTTGTTTGCTATTATTATTATTATTGGAATAATGAAAGTGCTCTAAGACTGACTGAAGTGAAGAATGCACAAATATGTGATTACACTGAATATCATTGATTGTATACTTTGGATGGGTTTATGCTTTATGTATTAATAAAATTGGTTTGTTTAAAAAAAAAAAAAAATTCTTTGCGAATCAAACTTTTTAGATTCTAGGTGTTTTTTTATAATCTTAATAGAAATTTTTTGAAGGCAGATTCGGAGTTGATAGTATTAAGAAATGCCGTTAGAACTATTGCTCCATATTACCTTGTTACTTTTTAAAAGTTTATACCAATTTAAAATGCCTAAAGTATAATATCAGTGCTTACATTTTGCTGTATGTTCTAGTAATTGGTATAATTGTAATATTGCTAGAGCTAACATGGTGCTTCAAGGTTGACTAAATATGTATTTCCTTGGTTACTCAAACCAATGAATATTTTTTTCCACAAGGGTATCTTGTCTGCTTCTATTCTTAAGTTAATTGACCGTTGTGCACTCATTTAATGCTTCAAAACTCAATACCAAATATAGAAAAGTACATTAGGCATTGTGACAGTTTGAATTTGGTGAATCCCAAAAGGAGATTATGTTCTTGAAATAAACCATTCCTTTGGACATGGGGCTATTTTAATTGGACTATGTCAATGAGGCATGACTCAGGTTTGGTCTGTACTTTCTCACTGGAGCTTTATATAAATGGAAACAGAGAGAGACACACTTAGAGAAAGGAAGCCATCATGTTGATCCTACCATGCAAGAAAGAGGGCTGCAGGAAAATAGAGAAACCCCGAGAGATGGAGAGAGGTCCTGGAGTCTGGAATCAGCATAGCACAGAGACATGGACAGAGGCTCCTGTGGGGCTGAGCCCACTGAGCAGTTTAAGGCTGAAGAGACAAACCACATGCCTGATAGCCCAAGCTGAACTCAGGAAGAAAAAGCAGCCAAGACTGATAGAAGAGGCCCAGAAAGAGATAAGCTCTAAGCCTGGTTGCCCACAGCTGGGCTCCAGGAGACCATACCTTCTGGAGGGAAAGGCAGGCACCTCAGCAGAGAACGGCTACCATCTTTGCCACATGGTATGATACCAGGATTACCAGTAGCTGACTTTGGCGATAAAGTATCTCTGATGGTGGTTTGATTTAGACATTTCATGGCCTAAGAACTGTAAGCTTTTACCCCTAATAAACATCCCGTTATAAAATCCAACCCATTGCTGGTATTTTGCATCTGCAGACTTTGACAAACTGAGAAAGGCATTTTCTCTGTTTTCTTTATCATATGCTTGTAAGAGGAAATGAAAAAAAAAGTTTTTCTTTCCATTTGCAAGGATGCTATATCCATTAAGATAAATGATGCATCAAGACCTGATGAAGTGACATTTAATAGGTTACTAGGAGAGCTGGAGAATAAAACTTGAGCATATTTAAAATTTTCCTGAAGTCTTATGATCTTTTGCTTAAATCTCCTTATTGACTAGGCTTAAGAAGGCTAAAGGGCATAATAAAATGGAAAGGGACAGTATTTTTTAAAGGTATCTGAAAGGCAAAGTCACAAAAGGAAACAAAATGCATTTCCCTTGAAATTGCATGTTGAAAAGAAAGACTATAATTCTCCTGAAATCCATGACCAAATAGTATAGATTTCAGCTTTCAGCTTTATAATATAAATGGTTGTAATGTTTACCCGAAAGTATAAATCAAGATACAAGCAAAGCAAGGACAGGACATGTATAAAGAAAGAGAGAAATGAATAATGGTTATTAAGAGAAATATAAAGCATTTACTTAAATTTCCCAAATATTTTTCACAGTACTGGTGGCTAAAGTGATCAGATACTATAAATGTTAATGAATGATGAATAGAATAACTAAGCAAGGCATTTCCCCTGGATTTGATTTGTGTAAAATATTTTAATATGGCTGTAAATAAACAGGGCTCCTTTTCTTTCTTTTAAGTAAGTCACAAGGTAAGAACTGAAGAAATATTCTGAAGATGGGGGAAATCTTCCCTACAGTGAGAAAGTAATTCCTGCACTAACTTCTCCACTGAGCAGGCACATAATCTTTAGGACTGTGGAACACTGTTTTTGCCATCAGGATCTTTCTTCTATCCTTAAGTCTGTCAAATCAGTACCTTTATATAGAACTTCAAAAAAAAAAGGTAATGATTATGAGACAATGAATGTTCTGTAATTTTTAGTTTGAGATAATTTCTAAAGCAGAACAGAAACTAGTGACTTAGAAACTCAGGTACCTACTGCAGGCTTTCAGGGAAAGATAGAACAAAGCAGAAATTCCAACTCCTCCATTTCTGGTTCTGCACCTCTTAAAAACGCCTTCATTTTTCAAGCTCTACACATTTCTTACATTAAAAATGTATTTAAAGGACAACTAGCAAGATGGCAGCAGAGTAAAGAGCTCCTAGAATCAGCTCTTGCTACAGGGCAGTTGGTGATCACCCAGAGCTATCTAAAGCACTTGTTTGGGGGCTCCAGGAGACCAGAGGTGCATCCTGCAACATCCTTGAAAAAATGGAAGGTGGAGACTGCAGAGAAGACTCATGAGCAGTGCACTCCACGCCACAGAGGCTAGTGCCTATTCTCCACTGGAGGCACAAGCCACCTCGGAAGCTGTTCCGCGGCTGGAATTGAAAGCTCCATTTTCCAAAACGGGGGAGGAAGAGATGGTTGGGCATCAACTTTTGCTACTGAATAGTAATTTCAACTGGCTAAAGTATAACCCTAAGAACAGCTAACGTTTGAGCTTTTCCAAGTCGGAAGGAGGCCAGTAGCCAACATTTTGACTGCATCCTCAGCATAAGGGGATACCAGGCTGACTGAAAATCACAGTGATGGTAGTGATAAGGGAAGTGCCGGGACCTCAACCCACCCCCTCAGCAGAAACCCACAGCTTTAAGAAAATAAACTCCCTTGGGTCCCTGTTCCTTCCTTCCCCTCCTTCCTTCCCTTTTCTCCATGGAATCCACCTCAGAAAGATAAGCACCCCAGGCTGCCCCTTTGAATTGAAATTTACAACTCTATACAAATAATGGCTCTTTTCCTCCCTAATGGCCTTCTGCTTTTAGAAAGATAAGCTAACCTTGCTTCTCTGCCTTTGTAACCTTGCCTACCCACTTGCTCAGGAATTTGCCTGCTTAGTGTATGTATTTAAACTTATGAAAATCAGAAAACAGGGCTCTCCTCTGGACCCGCCCATAATAAAACTTTGTTCATTCGTGCTCCCAAGAGTGCCATTTGGGTTACTTTTGGCTGGCCACAACAGTAGAGAATGGTTTCTTTCACCCAGATTAGACTGCGGCCCTAGCCTAGGCTTCAGCCCCACCTCTAGCAGGGAGGAAGCTGACAGGCTATGCACCAGCCTATCCAGCTAACTGCAGGTACACTTAGCTGGTTCAGACTAAATAATCAGAAATCTACCAGGGCAACTGTGGTCATCTTCAACCTGCACTGTATAAATTGCTGCCCACACCTGCAGCTCCATCCTTACCCCAGGCAGGGGAGAAAGGGGCATGATGCTTCATCAGTCTCTCTGGGCAACTACAGTCTAGGCCTACATGACTTGGATTATTCCACACAACTGTGGCTCTGTCCCTACCCCTGGCAAAGGAGAAAGTTGGGAGAAGCTTCATTGCTCTTTGGGGCAATGAGGGTAGTTGAGCCTCCACAGATTATAGCACCAACTACATCCTTGGCTCCTACTACACAACTGGCAGGAGAGAAAGGGCAGGAAGCCCTAAATGAAAGAAAAAAACTGCACCCAGAATAAATACTCTAGTAAGCCAGATGCCAAGACACCAACAAACCACACCAAGAAACAGGGCGGTATGGCCCACTTAATGGAACAAGAGAAGCCTCCAGATAACATAAAGGAGTTGAGGCAACTAATCATAGATGTTCAAACAAATCTCATTAATAAATTCAATGTGATGGCTAAAGAAATCAAGGATATTAAAAAGACATTGGATGAGCACAAAGAAGAATTTGAATACATTCATAGAAAAATAGCAGATCTTATGGGAACAGAAGGTGCAACAACTGAAATTAAAAATACACTGGAATCATATAATAGCAGATTTGAGGAGGCAGAAGAAAGAATTGGTGAGCTTGAAGAAATGGCCTCTGAAACTGAATATATAAAAGAACAGATGAAGAAAAGTTTGGAAAAACTTTAAGAAGGTCTCAGGGAACTAAAGGACAGCAAGAGACATGCAAATATACATGTCATGGGTGTCCCAGAAGGAGAAGGGAAAAGAGACAGAAGGAATATTTGAAGAAATAATGTTAGAAAATTTCCTAAACCTATTGAGGGAAATAGATATCCATGTCCAAGAAGTATGACGTACTCCCACCCAAAAAAATCTGAATAGACCAACTCCGAGACACATACTAATCAGAATGTCAAATGCCAAAGACAAAGAGAGAATTCTGAGAGCAGCAAGAGAAAAGCAATGCATAACTTATAAAGGATACCCAATAAGATTAAGTGCTGATTTCTCACCAGAAACCATGAAGGCAAGAAGACAGTGGTATGATATATTTAAGATACAGCAAGAGACAAACTTCCAGCCAAGAATCTTATATCCGGCAAGATTGTCTTTCAAAAAGGAGGGCGAGTTTAGAATATTCTCAGAAAAACAGAAACTGAGAGTGTTTGTAACCAAGAGACCTGCTTTGCAGGAAATACTAAAGGTTGTGCTACAGCCTGAAAAGAAAAAACAGGAGAAAGAGACCTGGAAGAGAATCTAGAAATTAATATTATATCAATAAAAGTAACCAAAAGTGTCAAAAGGATGGTGAAAATAAAATATGATAGATAAAACCCAAATATTCAAGAATAAACTTTACCAATGATATAAAACACTTGTATTCAGAAAACTACAACTCATTGTTAAAAGATATTTAAAAAAAGACAAATAATTGGAAGAACATTCCATACTCATGGATTTAAAGACTAAATATCATTAAGATGTCAATTCTTTTCAAATTCATATATCAAATCAATGCAATCCTAATAAAAAATTCCACCAGCATTTTTTAAATAAATGGAAAATATGATTATCAAATTTATTTGAAAGGTAAGACGCCCTGAATAACCAGAAACATCTTAAAAAGAAAAGCAAAGTTGGAAGACTCTCATTTCCAGACTTTAAGTTGTATTACCTAGGTACAGTGTTAAAAACAGCATGGTACTGACATAAAGACAGACACATAGACCAATGGAACTGAATTGATGGTTAAAAAAACAGACCCTCAGATCTATGGTCAAGTGATTTTTGACTAGCCTGTCAAACCCACCCAGCTCGGGCAGAACAGTCATTCAACAACTGGTGCTGAGAATATTGGCTATGCATAGCAAAAGAAGGAAAAACGATCCCTATTTCACACCCTATACAAAAATTAACTCAAAATGAATCAAAACCCAAATATAAAAGCAAGAACCATTAAGCTTCTAGAAGAAAATGTAGGAAAATATCTTCAAGACCTGGTGGTAGGTGATGGATTCTTAAGGGAGATAAGAGGAGGACTGAGATGGACTACTGATATTTAATGTATGCAGAAGTTTTAATTAGCTTTACTGCAAAAGTGTGGAAATGTACAGAGTTGATGGTAATATGTTATAGTGAGTAACAGCTGGTTTATAAATGGAGATGTGGCTGAAAATGTCAGTCTAGGGATGTAAATGCCAATTGACAGAAAGTTAGAGAATAATCTAGGGACTGAATAACACACCAGGGGTGGCTGAGAATAGTGGTTGATTGTACAGATGCAAGAGTATCCTTTGTGAATTAGAGCAGATGTACATCACTATTGCAGAGTGGTGGGAATGTGGAGAAACATGGGAAAAATACACCTGGAGTGGTCTATGGAGTGTGGTTATCAGTAATAATGTAATATTCTTACATCTCTGCCAATGATGTACTGTGTTGATAATGGGGGAGTATGGAAAATGTGTGCCAAATGTATACTGTGGAACTGATAATAATCAGATTATCTTATCTCATGTGTCTATAGAGGGGTGTTGTTTGGGAATTCTGCACATGTGCATAATTGTTTTGTAAGTTTACAACTTCTGTCATAAAAATATATTTGAAAAATAATAATAGAGTGGGTTGTGGGACAAATACACCAAATGTAAGATAAGGGCTATAATTAGTAGTAAGATTTTGACAATATTCTTTCATAATTTGTAACAAATGTCTCATGACAATGCAATGTATTGGTGGAGGGTTGATGTATGGGACCCCTTTATGATGTTAGGCATGTTTGCTTTGTAAGTTCACAACTTTTACTATACACTTATTGTTTATGTATGTTCATGTATAAATGATATTAAAAAATAATAATAGGGTGGGTTGGGGAAAAATACTTTGGTTAGTAGTAATATTTTGAGGATGCTCTTTAATCATTAGGTAAAATTGTTTTACAACAATGCAAGGTATTGGTGGTGGGGTGAGGTATGAGAGCCCTGTATGATGTTATGTACATTTGTTTTGTAAGTTCACAACTATTACTATACACTTATTATTTATGTATGTTCATATATGAGTGATATATTTCAATAAATTAAAAAAATAAAAAAAAATGGATTTAAACCACATTTTATTTATCCCTTTACCTGTTGACAAAAAGTGGTATATACATACAATGGAGTATTATTCAGCTGTAAAAAGGAATGAAGTTCTGATACATGTGACAACATGGATGAACCTTGAAGACATCATGTTGAGTGAAATAATCCACACACAAAGGGAAAAATATTGTATAATTCCACTTAAATGAAATACTTAGAAGATGTAAATTCATTGAGATAGAAAGATGATTACCAGGTGTCAGGGGAAGGGTTAGGGAATGAAGAATAACTACTTAATAGGGCAGAATTTCTGTTTGGAGTGATGAAAAGTTTCAGTGACAGATGGTGGGTTATGGTAACACAGCATTGGGTATGTAATTAATATAACTGAATTATATACTTGAAAGTAGTTTAAAAATGGAAAATTTTGCTTTGTTTATATATTACCAGAAAAAAAAAAACATTAAATGGATCTGAAATACTGAATTACATCAATGGGCATATTAATAAAAGGTCCCTTGTGAAACTCTAATAAAGATCCTTGTTCCTAGGAAGAAAATAATCCCTCAAATATACTGTCTTCTCTTACATTTACATTTTTAAAGATGGTGGTGATAGTGGTGGTGATGGTTGTGGTGGTGATAGGCCTGGTGTGTTTCCTGACAGCAATGATTACCGTAGCTGAGAAGAATAACATCTAAAAGTCCTTTCCCCAGGGTGAGACTTAAAATATCTTAGAAAATAAATGTCTATGCAGATCTTCCCTCTCAAACAGATGAAGAAACCAAAGGTCAGAAATGGATGGGGACTTACCAAGGTCACACAAAGAGGTAATATTAGAGAGACACCTAGAGTCTAGTTCTCCTGATACCCCAGGTGTGCCTGTGTACACTTGCAAAGCCTTATTTTCTATGGGTTCATGTGGTACTTTTGATGATTCATATGTTTGTATACTAGATATTTCATTTAGGTTCACTAATACTGAATAAATATATAAACTTCAGCCAAATTTGGCTATGGAAATCCACCTATATTTGGCTGGCTACTTAATACTTCTAAAATATTGTGTGAACTACTAACACCGGCAGTGTATTAGTCAGCTGGATGTTAAGCATAGATATGCATAATGCAGGAACAAGGATCAAAGCAGAAGTAATGTTCTTCCCCCTGACTAATCCATGGTTTATGTGCAGACAGGAATTGTATATTTGAATTCCTTTCTTATTCCTCTGTTAAATTTTAAAGGGGTCTTCGTTGTATTTTACTTTTTCTTTCCTAATCCATTCTAAAGCATAGAAGTATCAAAATTTCCCTGCACAATAAGAATCAATTCATGATAGCGCTAAATGTCTAATGTTTCCAGAAACAGGGCCATGACATGCACAGTATATTTTTGACTCCCTTAATATTTCTTGTCTTGAATGTTGCTTCTTTATACAAGGTATGACAGTAAAAATATAGAGATCATAGATGTTAAGGTAAATTTTAAAGGTCAAAGTAGATCAGGTTACTTTCAAAGACCACAGACTCTTACACTGGTTATGAAGCATATATTTTCATGTGTGGATTAGTCAGATGGATGTTCATACTCGAAATCAAGAAAGTGAAGACAGACCTATTTATGATAATGAGATACTTGTGAGTGTATTTAGCATTTGTCTGTTTTAATTTTTTCACTTTAGAATATAATTTATGTTCATTTAGAAAAATATAGAAAAGTATAGTATCTAAAACCAATAGTAAAAAAATAAAATAAAATAAAATAAAACCAATAGTAATCAACTACACATGAATACAATGTTTTATACGAACCTAACTTCTGTTATTTTCTTAAGACAATTATGAGTCTGTGCAAATTTATGTGTGTTTGTGTGTGAATGTGTGAGTGCATAAAGATATACATCTATGTATACAAGAGTACACACATATAGGTACATATAGTGTTTACATATATATATATATGCATAGGTGTATCTGTAAGTATATACAGTACGTGGTGTGGTTTATATACAGAAGATACTGATATATTTACTCATGATCATTTTCCCCTTCCTTTCAATTGTCCTTGAAAACACACTTTTCAATGGCTGTAGTGTATTCCATTCTTGGAAGTATCTTATTTTAACCATTCCTCTGCTGAAAGACATTTTGTGTTTTCCAGTGTTTCACTACTAAAATTATAACACTTGGAGAAATCTTTCTGCAATAATTTTAAATAATCTCTTGTTGCTACCTTAGAATAGATTTATAGAAGTAGAATTATTACTCTATGATAATTATTTTACACATTCTGATAAATATTGCAAAATTTCTTTCTATTAAGCATAAAGAAATCAGTGTCCATTTAGCAGCCAGAGTAACTTTTTTTTTTTTTAAAGTAACTTTTAAGATGAACCTCATTATGTTACTTTCTGGTTTAAGAACCTATTCAGTGGATTTCCACTATTCTCTCTCGCTCTCTCTCTCTCTCTCACACACACACACACACACACACACACACGTGCACACACACACACATCCCCACATTTAATATTCTTCAGGAACTCTGATATTCAACACACACAAAAGTCCAAAGAATTTATTTTTGGGAGAAATTAAGAAAGATTAAATATATTTTTATGGCAAATAACTACTAACTCTCCTTAATATTCCATGATTAATCAGTTATCCAATAAATATTGAGCACTTACAATGAGTCCCACACTGTTAGTTCTCTGTGCCTATCATCACTGAGCTTACATAGTACTGGATTAAGGAGTATGAAAGAAATAATATCAGTGATGAAATAGAGAGTAATTGTGTGGTAAATCAACTTAAATAAAGTAGTCTATGAAGTTATCTCTGTGGAGGTCTCCTGTATGTTGAACATTGAGCAAGGCAAAAATTAATTATCTAAGCAAGAGCTAGAACAGTAATAAGAGCCAAGAAAGACATGAGTATTATGGTAGAGATGTTTGGGGTAATGTTGGAAATAGAGGAGGCTAATATCCTCAATTTATTCAAAGAAAATTTATTCTTTAGCCAATTTAAATAATATTAATTTATTAAGTAAAAAGTTTTTCAAAAGAACAATTTATTGTATGGTCAATTCTATATGAAATCGTTTGCCAAATTTTCTTTATTTTTATTTTCATAATAGACTCTTTAAAAAGTTGAATTGTGTCTCCATCATAGTCCTGCTTCTACAGGCTAGTGAAAAGAAGATTACAAAATAGGCAGACCTATAGGAAAAATTATACATATTGCTGTGAATATAAAGAATTATTTTAACTTTTATTACCGATCAGTGAGAAAGGATGAAAGCAAAAATAACATTACTTGAAGTTATTTTACAAAGACCAGATGAAAACTTGTCAAATAAAATAAATGGTCCCCAAATCCCAAGCCATTATAGACCATTGGTCATATGGTGACTTGGCCATTCAAAGAATTAGCTTTTGTTTAATTGGCTTAGAGTGATGAAATGGGAAGAAACCTTATTTCCAATTTAGGTCCAAATTAGTGGGGCATAATCTGTGCAATAGAATATTTACTTTAACTTTGTACTGGCATCTCACCCTTCTATCAGTTCAGCAGGAGAAATTGTATGTTTGGCTTAATTTGGATTCTCAGCCCATAAGTAGGTAGATGCACCTCTTCTTAGTCCTCCCACATTGGTATATACAAATCAAGATTAAACTGACAACTCACAATCACAAACCATACCTAAATACAGCCACTGTACTCAAGAAGCCACATGTATTCTCAATGTTAAAGTGTATTTTCATTAGGTGATATAGAGTTAATGGTGATTATTTGGAAATTTGCTCACTAAAATATTTTTTTCTGCATACTTCTTAGATCACCTCATAGAAAGCAACCCAAAGAAAATTGCTGTGTTTTAATTCAATAAATAACTTAGCTTTTAACATTGACATCTAGTTAAATATTTTCTAGTTTATCATAGAAGCCTAACTTTGTCCTTGTATATTCATATCTCATTTTTCTACATCCGATTTCTGAATTGAAATGAAAGTAGCCTAATGCAAAATATGGGAGGCTTCCTTGCCTCACTCTGACTGTAGTTTTATTGCTCATGAGTAGGGAAGATGCATCTTTATGTCTCTCCTGGCTAAGGTAATATCTAACACATAAAGGTCTTTTAATAACTATTAGATAAATGAATAAAACACCATAACATCAAGATACAGTACCAATACTTAAGATTAAGAGGACAGTTAATTAATGCAATAGAAAGATCATTACACTGGGAATCAGGAAGTTTGACCTTAGTTTGAGTTCTCTTCTAGGCTTTCTGTATCTCGTTCCTGTCTATTTTTAGCTACTCCTTCTAAGCAAATTTCAGCAGATGATCCCATGCTTATTTTTTCCCCTTGTGCTTTACTCTGAAATCAACTTGATCACCAATAAAATGCATTGCTGCCATTGTTGTCTCTGGTAGGCTATGCCTATTGTAGTTAAATAATAATAACTATTATTGTGGGAATAATAGTTCACACAAGTATCCATATCCTATTATCCTGACCCTGTGTACTAAGTTTATATGACAAAAAGGACTTTGCAGATTAAGTTAAATATCTAGAACTGGGGTGTTTATCCTGGATTTTATGGGTGGGGCCTAAAGGTAATCATGAGTGTCCTTAGAAGAAGGAGCAAGAGAAAGATTTGACTATAGAAGATATGAAAGTGATGTGAAGACAGAGGAGAGATTTGAAGATGCTATACTGCTGGCCATGCAGATGGATGAATGGTCCATGAAAATGAAATGCGAGGAATGCAGCTCTGGAAGCTGGAAAAGGCAAGAAATGTATTTTGCTTAGAGCCTCCAGAGGGATTGTGGCCCTGCTAACACCTTGATTTTGGTCCAAGGAAATCCATTTCACACTTCTGATCTTCTGTATTGTGGGAGAACAAATAAGTCTTGCTTTAAGCCAATAGGTTTGTGGTAATCTTTTATATGAGCAATTGAACACTAATATAGACTTTTATACCAGAAGTGGAACACTTTTACAACAAATCCCTAAAAATGTGGAAATGGCTTTTAAATGTGGAAATGGGAAAAAGCTAGAATTTTGAGGCACATGATAGAAAATTATTAGATTGCCTTTGTCTTAGTTAGTCAGAGGGCTGCCAATGCAAGCACCAGAAATGATTTGGCTTTTACAATTTTTTGAGGGTAGAAGATTATAGTTCTGAGACTGTGAAATGCCCAAATCAAAGCACCATCAGAGATGCTTTCTCACCAAAAATACTGGAGATCCTGGTATCCTACCCTGTGGTGAAGATGGCCACAATTCTCTGCCAAGGTCCCTGCCTTCCCTTCCAGAATCTTCTGTCTCCCAGAGCTCAGCTGTGGGCAGCCTGACATAGGGTTTGTCTCTTTATGGACCTTCTTTCTCAGTTTCAGCTGCTCAGCTTTCTTCCTGAATTCAGCTGTGGGATATCAGGCATATGGTTTGTCTCTTCAGCCATGAGCTGTTCTGTAGGTTTTGTTCTTAAGCTTTGGCTGCTAGCATTCCTCAAATCCTCCCTCACATGACAAGGTGAGAGAGGCAGCTTCCTTTCTCTGTGTCTCCATTTATATAAAGCTCCAATAAGAGGGTGTAGACTCAACCTGAGTCATGCCTCACTGAATTAGTCCAATTGAAAGCATCCTACACCCACACGAATAAAGTAGTTCAAAACAATCTTTTTGGAGGGGATTCACCAAGTTCATACTGTCACAGACTTCAACAGCCTTCCAGTAGAAATATGGTTTTTAAAGGCCTTGTTAGTGAGGGCTCAGCAGGAAGTCAGGATAATAAGAGAGAAAGCCTGTATCATCTTAGAGAAAATTTAAATAGCCATAAAGAAACTATGGGTATAAATATGGATGCTAATAATGCTGCCGGTGAGAGTTCAAAAGTGAGGAACACGTAATTTAAAACTGGAGAAAAGGGGACCCTAATTATCCAATGGATAGAAGCTAAGAAGATTTGTATACTATATTTATGTGGAAAGCATAATTTGTAAGTGATGAAATTGGATATTTAGCTGAGGAGATTTCCAAGCAAAGTGTTGAAGATGCTTCCTGTTTTCTTTTCTCTGTATATACTGAAATGCAAGAGGAAAGAAATAATTGAATAACTAAAGTGCAACAAGAAACTAACACTTGATGATTAGGGAAATTCTCAGTCTATCTTGATTCCAAAGATGCTAAAATTAAGAGATTCACTGTCAGGAAAGTGTTCTTAGGAAAGAAAGCCAAGGATATGGATGGACAAGCTTTTTACTAGTGATGAAAAGATTAGCCATGTGACTCATGGATCCCCTTAGCCATCTCAGCAGAATCTAGGAATTGAGATGTGATGACCCAGAAAGGATCTATAGAGGAGATCCTTGTCTAATGACATACCCAGAGGACCCACAAGGTTGAGAAGAATGTTATACTAGCATGGATACTACTTAAGTGGACTTAAAGGGAAAGAGGAAAAAATGAAAGGAGATTGTGTGAATCCCAAAGTTCTACAAGCAGAAACAAGCAGATGAACATATTCAGCTATAAATATGTGCAACCATTCAAGAAAAAAGGATGACTGTGAAGGCAGATACTTGATTTCAGAAGACAGAGCTGTATTTCCAGGTGTTAGAACCTCAAACTACAGAGGATTATTCCCAAGCATTGAATCCTAAAGGAGTTTGTTTAGTTGGAATGAATAATGGCTTGGTGCTGGTGACTGCTTTTTTCTTTATATGATCTTTTCAAACTGGGAATTTCTGTACTGTTAAGCCATGCCTGTCCCACCATTGTGTTTGGGGAACTGAAAACTTGTTTATTATTTCATAGATCTACAAATGGAAAGGAATTTTCCCCAAGGCAAATGAAACCAGATTTTCAGCCGTACTTAATTTAAATTATTTAAATGATTCTGTGGCTTTTATATGATGATAGGAGAATTTGGACTTTAAGTTGTTGATATAATAAGTTGAGACATTTGTGGGTCCTGGGATAGGGTAAATATATTTTGCATGTGGAATAGTAATGGTCTTGAATCTTTGCAAGCCAGAGGTCAGATTGCAGAGGATGAATAATGGTCCTAAAGATATCTGCATCCTAATCTATGGAACATAGGTATTAACTTATTTGGGAAAAAGGAAATTTTCAGCTATATACTTTAATTATCTTAAGAATTAAGTATATTGAGATGGGAATATTATCCTGGAGTATCTGGCTGGGTCCTAAAGGTAATCATGTGTGTCCTCATAAGAAGGAGCCAGAGTGCGACTTGACTATAGAAAACACAATGGTGAAGATGGAAACAAAGAGATTTGAAGATGTGATGTTGCTGGCCTGGTAGAAAGAGGAAGGGACCATGACCAAGGAATGCAAAGAAAGCAATTCTAGAAGCTGGAAAAGGCAAGAAAACTGATTTTCCACTAAAGCCCAAGAGGAAATGTGTTCTTGTCGCCACCTTGGGTTCAACCCAGGAAAACCCATTTCAGACTTCTGACCTTCAGAACTGTAAGAGAATAAACTTGTTTTGTTTTAAGCCACTGAGTGTGTAGTAATTTTTTCCAGCAGCAATAGGGAATCAATACATTTTCAATTTCTATATTGCAGCCCTATAATAAATAAATGTAATAATTCAGTTTTTGCTACCAAGGAAGTTATGAGTTATTTGAAGAGATAAGAAATAAATGTATGCATAATTAAACAGCACCAAATAAGGCCAAAAATTGGTAGAGAAAATAAGTAATATAGGCAGAATTTTAAGGTGGATGATGATGATGACAACTAATATTTATTAAGCATTTAATATCTTGGATAAGCATTGTCTGTTGTGCTTTACATGAAATCTTCATAATAACCTGAGAGTTTCCTCATTTTCCTGATGAGAAAGGTTGAGTGACTTCCTAAGTCACACAGCTGATGATGAATAAAATAATGATTTCAATCCTAGTCTATCTGCCTCCAGAGATAAAGCTTTAAAGCTCATCATTTCTACTGGGATCTAGAATGATCAAAAGTAGTTTTATGAATAGGGTAGAACTTGAGTAGGTTTTGAAATTTATTAAGATTTATGTAGAAGGAGAGAGGAGGAAAAATATATCTGTCCTATTTATAGGGAAGTAAATTTTTCACCTCTTAATTTTAGCAGTGATCAGGGAGTCTTCCTTTGGCTGTATTTTCAGGACTTAGGGAAGGAAGTTCATTGAAAATTTGGCTACAAATAGCTCTGCTTCATATTTACTGCTGCCAATCATAGTTTATACTGAGGACAGAATGAATTTAAAAGATGTTAGGCTCGAGCTGATCCTGATCAGCTACCATCTGGAGAATACTCAGGGCAGTTGAAAGAATCTAGAAGGAAACATCTTTCTTCAATCCTCATTGTATGAAAGTGAAGAGAAGAATAAATTTATCCTGTCAAAGCAAATGCAGGAAGCTTCATTTCAGAACTTAAAGGATTCATCACTTTGTCAGGAGTACTGCATTCCCAACCTTGATTTTAATCACTCCTAATGGAGATAGAAATAGTGGTGAAGACACTTAAGAAACAATTCTAGCTAATAACAAATGCAGTGACTTGTCCATAAGATATTATAACAAAAAATGACAAAGATGAGCTCATACAACCCATGAAGAACTACAAGCAATAAAATTTTGACATTCAGAACTTGGCCCAATGCTTCAGCTGTTTGTTTCCATTTATAACAAAAGGAAGAAATGTATTCAGATGGAATATTCAGAAGAATGATTAGGACCCATCAGTTCCTAATTTTGGTCTGCTTTTTAGAAGATGAATAACTACCTCAGGGAGAAAAGGTGAATCAGGCTGTTTGAGTGTAGAAAAATGTGGATAACATTTGGGGAAAAAAATCAGACAGTGACATGAAAAAAACAGCATTTGCTTCTTAAAAATAGAAAGAATAGTTATTCCGTGATATAAGAAGGTAGCACAAGTAACAGAACAAAAAACTGAGTCTAAATTTGCTCAAGGAGTTAGGAGGAAACCTTTGTGTCTTGTATTATAGTTAGTTGTGAAAAAAATATTTCATTCAACCACAGCAATATACAACAGTCACCTATCTTTCTTGAATTCTTGCGGGCAGACATTTTCTGTTAGCAGTGCTTACAGTTTTAGGGGTGAAGCAGGCAATAAAGAAATCAACACATGAGTAGCATGACTTTTAGAATCAATGTATATTTGGCAATCAGCAGGAAAATGATCTTGTTGATGTGGAGAATGCTCATAATTTAGGTAGTTTTGTTAAGAAAAACCCTCTGTAAAGATAAAATTTGAGTCTTATCTGAGAGAATGAAGGAACGAGTCATGGGAAGGTCAGAGGTAGGTGTATTAGGCTGATGCCCTAAGTAGAAATAAATTTGTCATATTACAAAAACTGTAAGACTAGTGTTAGGCTATTACCAGAATGAGGAAGAGAAGAGTGGATGGATTTGAGGTTATTGAAAGAGGCAGTAGCCAAATCATACCTGATCTTTCTGGGACTTTGGACTGTTTGAACCAGTGAGTGAAATGATCTTACTTTTGTTTTTTAACTTCTGTGCTTGCTTTTTTGTTGTTGGTTTCTGGTTTTTTTTTTGCCCGGAGGTCTCAGGGATCGAACCCAGGTCCCTCCATATGGGAGACAGACGCCCAACCATCTGAGCCACATCCGTCCCCACTTTTGTTTTTCAATGTACACTCAGGCTACTTTGAAGAAGAGACTGGGCAATAATAAGAGATTAGTAAGAAAAGTGACTACATTAATCCAAGTGGTAGTTGTTGGAATCTTGAATAAATTGATAATTTAAAGGTAATAAGAAGGGGTTAAATTTAGGAAATTGGAGAATATTATACTGAATTTAGAAATTAGAAAATATTTCCACAGCAGGCTTGCTGGAGAATTGGATAGTGATTATTGATCTGTATTCACATAATGGTGTTGCTATTAACTAAGATATTTATGGATTTTTTGGGGGGGAGTGGGGAGGGAAAAGATGAAGTTTCCTTTAGACATCTTAAATTATTTTAAAAATTCAGTTATCCAGTACCATTATCCATGTTCCTATTATTTATTAATATCAATGTGCTAAGATAAAGATATTAAAAACCATAATATTCATATATTTTACATGTGTTCTGGAATATAAACAATATGGCAAGTATTCCATATTAGATGGTAATAAGTCACAGATATATTTGGATGGCTTCAACCATAGGGTGGAATTTGGGAAAGTAAAGCCAAGACTTGATACACAGCATAAATTTGAACTACATCTAAACTGGGACACCAATACAAATAGGTAGACGACAACAGAAAATCTCTAACCAAGTGAGCAATCCATCTGAGAGCCTCAACTATGTACCATAGGTAAGGGATAGGTAGAAGGTGAGAGCCACATAGGCAAGACAAAGTTGTATGCAGAGATAGCATATTTTGTTTAAGACAAGCACCAGGTATGGAGATTGTTAGAAAAGACTAGTAGAGTTAATGTATATTATTATTGCTTGAAATTATTTAGATTTCAGTAGTACTTGGTTATTTTATTATTCTGTTTCCCTAGAGGAAAAAGGGAATTATTTAAAAGAGTTTAATTTAATGAAAGAAGTTTGCAAAGGGGTGGATAGGATGGTAAACAAGAGTGTTCAGAGCTAGTGATATCAGTAAGCTCCCATCACATTTAGATTGGAAGGGTCAAAAGGAAGGAGTAAAACAGTTATCTAGTGAGACCTGTAGCTGGATGTAAAAGAGATCTACACTAAAGAAATTAACTGTGGCTTTGATAGAGGAAATTCATTCACATTTCATATGCAGAAAGGGTGATAAATCCCAAGACCTCTCTCTTTTCTTTCCCTCAGATTGCCTGCTGGATCACCTTATTGGCCAAATCCAAGAGGAATTCAGAGGCCATACAATACAGTGTGTAATTGTAAGGCCATCTTTAGGGTATGCAGGGTGCTAGCCAAATATATTTTCTAAGGAACCAGTCTTTATAAGCAATTTGATTAAAACACATATTACAAAATCCATGGGTCATGTGAGGTATAGTAATTTATCAATAGGGATTTAGAATAATGTTTCAAAAATGAATACTTACATTTGTTTACTGGACAGTCTGTGCATGTAAAGATTTTTTTTTTTTTTTTTTTTTTTTTTGTAGTGTCCAGGGATCATCTTTTCTTGTTCAGATCCAGGAAGCACCTCTGTATTCTTAGCTGTGAAATGTTTTGTTCCTGGCTAATTTCATAATTCCACCCACAATGAGAAAAAGGTAACAATGCTATTAATCACAATGCCATGACGCTTTGGAAGTTCTCTGTTTAAATTTAGATCTTCTTTAAGTTCTAAAGAACTTTAAGTTCCCTAATATCATTTATTAAATGCAGCTTACATCATCACTTATGATGCATGCCATCCACCATGCCATCAATGAATACTGGGTGCCAAGGATTCTCTCAAATGATGTAATTGTGTTTAGTTGACGGTGATAACAAATATAAATTTTACCTAGAATATGTGGCAACATATGAACACTAACTTATTTCCTGGTCATGTTAAATTTACTATTTAGGATTTTATAACATAAACACAGGGCAAAACAACTTCCTACCATGTATCCTTTCAAAATCTTTAGGATTTATAACAATAAATGTCACTGTGTTTCAATATTGATTGCACCTTTATTATCAGTGGTGCAGTTAAGTGAGGAAGGCCTGTGGAAAGAATAAAAGATTGTTCCCATTTGCCTTCCCCCAGCATGGTTTATGGACCTAGATGTCATCACATCAATTAGAATTAAAGGAGGGAATCCCATTGCAAGGGTCCACTGCTGTTGCAGAATAATGATCTCAAAAGCAATCAGGGCCGAGTGATGGGGCCACCTCCCAGGGGAATGCCTGCCACATGACATGGGACCTGCAAAGGGGTGGGATGATTGTCCTCAATGCCAGTAGACAGTATGCACAGAATAAAGGAGGAACGATGACATCTTTACCACCCTCACGTGCTGTGGATAAGAGGCAGCCCTTCAGTCAGAACTCAGGCAAGAACCAACTGAGTCCTAAAACCTCAGTGATCACCCATATTCTTCGTGTCAGGTATCAGGAAAAAATGGAGAGGGTGTAAATAATTATATAAAACAGCGATAGCAGCTCCCATTTATGTAGCTCAAGACAAGTTTTAAATTGCTAAGATAGCTACTTCTTTCCACCTTCTATCTATCCCATGTAATTTGAACCCCACTTCCATCATATTGGCTGAACATAGTTCTTTATTTCCTAGTATAATTCAAATCTTCATTTCCTTTGTGACCCTCTTTACTTGGTTACTGATGTGTAAAATTGGATAAGAAAGTATGTAGAGGCACCACAGTGTATCTGACTATTGTCTTCCTTATTGCCTTAGTCTAGCAGCAAAAAAAAAAACTCTGCCATATAATCAAATAACTCATCCAAGCCACTTTCGTGAGCCCTGTATGACCATGCCAATGTACCCTGGTAAAAGCATTGCCTCCTTGGGTACTAATTCTTCTAGATTTCCTGAAAGAAATGTAATAGGGACAGGGACCAAAACTTCTTAAGTGAGTTATTAAATGGAAGAATAACAAGATGGCTAACTATGCTTGGACAGTGTGAAACCAGAGAGAGCTATGATGGAAGTATGTAGCAGTCTTGAATACAAATGCATCATCCAATTCTCCTCTCCATCTTTAGATTATTGGGCACATGTATTCGAGATGCAGGGTGACTACATCACCTACACCCATGTATAAGGCACGCACCAATTCCTATTGTAAAGCATCACATTCTTTTGGGCGTTTTCTTCTAGATTGTATTGTGATATTTTAGCAGACAAATCATTAGTTATATCAAGGCTACCCTTCTGGTTAATGGAACATGAGATTTGAATGTTGATGCAACTCCAAACTCTCAAACCAACACAGTAAACTCTTATGTGACTTCCTGTTTTTCCTCTTTGTCCAAGAGTTGAGCAGTCAAACTTTTATTTTTCTCCTCTGCTCAGTGTGCTATCTCTAGTTTTGTCAGTAGTAATTTATTCCAGAATTCCTTTTTAATAACCATTGTCATAATAGTGACCAGGCACACAGTCACTCCATCTCCCAGCATTTTGTCCTGTATTTTCACTACTTTCCATGCTACTCAAGTGGTAATTTAATAATCATGATACCTCTGCATGCCAAAGACCCTCAGAGTACCATTTCTCCTGACAAGAATCCATTCATTTGTCAAATATACAGACAACCTCATCCCATGTAACCATAATGAGTGTCTATTCCTCAGACCACCCCTGATCCAAGAAAGTAAATAGATATACTTTCTAAAGGAGTAATTGAAAAAAGTTTAATAAAAGGATTGTTAACAGAGGTATGAGCAAAGCTGAGGAAAACAAACACAAGATGGGGAAACAATCTGGGGCTAGTAGCAGAGAGAAGTAGTGATCACCCCCAAATCTGAAGGCACAAAGGAAAGGAGCTATTATCAGAACTTTAGAGAAATCTCTACCTGTAGAGACATGGTACAGTAAAGGAACTCACAGTCCAGAAAGAAGGAACATGGGAATAAATGTGTCTACTTCTCCTTCCTCCCATTCTCCACTCTCCTATTGTTGCCTCATTTTGACTGAAGAGAAACCAAAGGCAGAGTACAAGAGAGTCATAAAAGTCATATTCCTGGGATACTCTAGGGACACAGGGAGGTGGTGAAGGATGAAGAGCAGATCTGGAAGAAAAATCAGAATACTCTCAGCACAGTAGTCTTTCCATTCTCTACATACAAGTGTCCAGTTGGTAATCCCCATAAAAATGTTATCCCTTGAATCCTGTGTGCTAAAGCTTAGATATATAGAACAAGCCCAAATAATTCTTATTTGTGATCAGACTTTGAAACTTGAAATTTAAGTACCTCAGTTGGGGCATCACCCAGTTCAACCATAATTTCATATACATCCTGTATAAGTTGTTCTGCAGGCATTAGAGTCATTCGTCAGTGACAGTATTTTATTCTTTCTTTAAAATGAGTCAGGCAAAATGGGTGCTAAAACTGCATCAATTCACTGAAATTGCCATGGCTTTAGTAACTCTTGCACAGGCAGAAATTGGAAATGAACCATCAGATACAAAGTACTACAGAGTCTCTTATTATGTCAGTCTCTTTTCATTGCTATCTGGAATGTAAAAGGATAAAAATTAAAATAATGCTTTTGTGGAATACAACACTTTAGCAAAGATATTCTTATCCATTATAGAAAATGATCATCTGATTGGAAAGGCAATCTCAGGGAAGTTTCTGTAATCTTATTAAAGAATATAAATAAATCCACACACATTTTTCCCAATATCTACTTTGTGCTTAGCACTATTTTACAGCTTCATGAAGGACAAAGCTATTACATATGTCATTTCAAAATTAATTAATTGACTTTTATAATATTAAAAAAAAACTTTTAACTCTTTCTTAATCAGGATTCTCATCTGTAAACAAGAAAACTCACTGCAATCAGTATAAGAAGAAAAGTAATTCATTAAAATATATTAGGTAGCTCACAGTCTCTTCATGATTGGCAGAGATTAGGGCTTAGAAGTTATGTAGCCAAGGAAAGCAAAGTACTGCCCACTGCTGTTCCAGCAAAGAGCCAAAACACCCAAGCTGCAGACTGGGCAGTTTACATTGCAGACAAGGGGCACGGACCATCAAAATTTCTATCATTCGTCCCCCCAAAATTGACTGGAAAGATAAATTTGTTGAAACATATTGTTTCTTCTGAATAAAAGTCTCGTGCTGGTACCTCTAACAGACCTGCGACGCATATCTTTACTCGGGTCTCAAGGAAACGAGAGAATGAATTTCTCATTGTGCTCTTGGAGGAAGAAGTCTCCAATTGCAGCAACTTCTCCAAACATGGGATATATATGTTTGTGTACACACACACACACACACACACACACATTGTAGCCTCTTTAACAAAGAATGAATCTAAGTCAGAGCTTCAATTTAGAGTATAAAAATATCAAAATCCTGTTATAACAAACACAATTCTGTTTCATGGAGATTAGTAAGAAAGAAAAGGGATTTCATTTTATTAAATTAAAATGAAATAGGATTGATAAAAAATTTTGAATGCAAGGAGGCCTTCAGGGATTGATACCATTGATGCAAATCCAAAGGTCATCTTGTAGCATTAGTTTCCCCTGTTTAAGATTGTTCCATGGTTGCAAAAAACAATGAAAAAATGCAGAAGTGCTATCTTAAATCACACCATTCAAGTAATGATATGGGCATTTAAAATGCATGTTTCATTTTAAAGTCACAGGAGAAATATTTAATACGTTGACAGAGATTTAGGAGAATTAAGGAGCAAATGAATACTGCCTTTCTCTATTTTAAAGTTGTAATACAATTACCTACCTTGGTTTCCTGAAGCCTAAAGTGAAGATCCCATATGTTGAACCACTTACACAGAGCCTAAAGGCATCAGAAGTAATCTACATCATGAAAATCTTTAACAATGATTAAAAACTAAGATTAAACTAAACAGTAGTGGTTAATAATAGATATTTAGGAAGCAAGGTATTATATGAGCATTTTCAAAATTGTATACTAAAGCAGGGGTCTACAGTTTAAATTTCATAGGAATTCCCTTAGGGAAAAAGAAGAAGGAACCGGAGGAGTAAAAGGAAAGTGGGAAGAGGAGGAGAGAATTGAGAAGGAGAAGAAAGAGGGTGGTGAAGAAAAAAAGACCTTCTACCTCTATATTCACCTAATTTCATAATTTAATTTTTCACATGTCATAGGCTCAAACATAAAAGACAAAACTATAAAACTTATAGAAGAATACAGCAGAGAATATCTTTGAAACTGTCTTAGTTATCTAATGCAATTACAAATCATTCCAAAACTCAGTCCCTTAAACAATACACATTTATTGTGTCACATGAATTCTGTAAAAGTCAGGAATTCAAAAGAAGCTTGGATAAGTTCTCTTAGGGGACTCTAATCATTTCAGCTAGGTCTACAGTTATATTCATTTAGGATTTGTAACCTTTCTTTTTATTCAGTGTGCTGTGTTCATTATATTAGTTTTATTTTAGTAATCAAATAAGACACATGTTCACTGGTTCACTTATGAATGTTTTAATGTATATATTTTCCCAATAAGCTTCTAATTTGCTTAATTTTCAATCAACTATGTAGGGTTTGTGAAAGCCACACATTTCGTGCTTTAAGAAATCATTTTAAAAGTAAAGGTGGTATGAATGTATCATATAGTATTAATAATTTATCATGAATATTATATCTATCTTATTTCTCTATTTAACCATATTGACATTACTCTTCAGAGAATATGCATTTTACATGTAGGTCCAATGGGGTTTGCTTAATGGTAATATAAACCATTTATTTCAATCAAGTGTTTGAATTGCTCTCTCCAACAAAGAGCAAGATCTTTGAGGTCAAATGTCATATCTTGTGGTTCTCTTTACTCTCAATATGTGGCTCATAGAAACACTCATCCAACGTTTAAGGAATGATGGATTGGATCTAGCAACACAGATCACAGTTACAACCCAGAGCACTGACTTTAATGGTGATATTTCAGACTCCATTGAAAGCCAAGCTCGAAAAGGAAAGAATTAGCCTAGCCATGAAGTAGTTCTGCATCCTAATATAAGGAGCTGTCTCTTTCACAGTATTAAAAATGTGCTCTGAAAGCAGGTGCAGGCAGAAAAATGCATAGTGATATAACTTCCTTTCAAGAGAAAACCTATGCTGTATGACAAGTGCCCTGAACTGCCTCTGTAATCATCACAGCCTACGTGGCCACTCGCTGCTCAATGGCTGTGAAATTACTAAAATCAGTTTTATAAGAACTGGAAAAGGAACAAAAACTGGCAGTATGCTTACTATTTAAGATTCAGAACAAAGACATGAGGACAGGAACTTAATGCTGAAGAGATGAGTGGGAGAGTGGAGGAATGACACTACACGTGGTTATTTTGATTTTGGTGTCAAATTGTCTTCAAACTTTCTATCCATCCCTCTTAACTGACTTGAATAGAAAATTCTAAGCAGTTCATATTAAATGATCTGTCAGCTCTACGACAGCTCAAGGAAGGTTTGAACAGACATTTAGATGAAATCATCTAACCACTGGCAAGGACTAACACAGGTCAATATTTCTCTACTCATCAATTCAGAAGGGCTTCAGAATGCTCTGCCATAAATGAAATATACCAATCCTACTATTTTCAGGGATAAATAGGCTTTGAATCAGTACATTTTATTACATTTTAAAGTAAATGACACTAATATGTCTTATGCAGTTAATGAATTTATCATGTGAATTTGGAAATATGTAATATATTTTTATATCTTTGGCTTGAAGCATAAGGAAAAGTAATTGTGGTATAACTCCAATAGGAATTGCCTGGAAAGTTGAGGTTAAGAGGAAGATTTCATTTTCATCATTATAGTTGCTCAGCCATGTTTCTGGGATGAGTTGATTTCATTGCTCTGGAGATTCCCAGCAGAATAGAAAGGCAAAAGTGGCAGGTGTTTAGACCTTAATTACATAGGTCAGGGCGAGATGATCCTCAACAGTAATTATGGGTGAATTAACTGAGCTCTCCTAGTGATTTCACAGCAATTTGCTTTGCTAGTTACTGATATAGCTGTAAGTTATATCTTGAATCATGATTCCTTACCATGATAGGCCGTCACTTCACATTGGGAAAACAGCAGACATCTGAGAATAAAAGCATATTAAAGTCTATTTCAATGGATACCTACATTTTGGTTATGGAGAACTAGCTCATTTGTTCTTTCAATACAAGAGCTTCTGCATCATCTACCTTACCATCTGTATTTTAATTAAGATGTTGAATTGCCAACAGCTTTCCAGAATTAAAGGAAAAATACATGAATGGTTTTCGTCTTTTCAAAGCTGCATCCTGATATCAGGAAGGAACATTTTAAAAAGTAAAAATATTGTGTACATAGGAATTGATGAAGTAAAACATTTACATTTCACATTACTCACTGTACACTGTGAATTCCACTATTACTGACTCTAATATGAATCCCTATTACTTGCAAATTTACTTCTTTGAAGAAACACATCCATTTTCAGAGTTATTAAGAAATATTTCAATTAAACCAAGTGTGGCTCTCAAGCAGTCATAAAAAATGGCTTCAGTAAAACCATTTTAGTTAGTTTAAAATTGGAGATGTTTTTTACAGCAGACATAGCCACCTCTAGTTTCAGAATTAATGTTTCTGCAGGTGCATTTACTCTCATTTTATTTAATTACACTTAGGAAATTTAATGGCCAGTTTTCAGCATCTGAGGGCAATAGCAAAGTTATATGTAAATCTAAAAACAAAGTGTTGCACACATCTTAATAATTTAAAATTTATGCAACCATAATTGGCCTGAGATTCAGAATGTTTTCATAAAAATCTATTGAGTTTCCATAATTTACATTACTGTTACGTAGAGTGATTTAATCTTTTCTCAAGACATTGACTGTGTATTTGAATACCTGTCTAGCTTGCTTCCTGCCCATGTTCTGAGCCTTTTTACCCCAGGCTTCCTCTTAATTCAGCCTCAAATTGTTCTAAAACAATTTGACCTTTTTTTGTTCCATGGACACCTTTGTCAGTCAGTGAAAACCATGGACCCCTTACTAAGTACACACTTACTAAGTACACACTATACTGTGTATTATTTAATAAATCTATCACACCCGCACCAACACATCCCCACAAGACTAATGTTTTTTTTAAATTTCAGTTCAAGCTCATGGACCCCTTGTTAACCCCTGTTCTAGAAGAACCTTGATTAATGCATAGCCTGAAATTATGGTGTAAGGGAGGCTCATAGTGATTTTGTAATCTTTGAACTTACATTTGAAATGATTACAGAGATTTACTAGAATTGGTGTAGCTCATTTCTAATTTGCTGGCCAATAACTTTTCTGTGATTTCAGCTATAGATTTAATTTCTACTAAATCTCCTATCAACAGTCAAAACCCAATTAAATGAGCATGATTTCTAATAAGCATTTCTTAAAATTGTAAGACTAAGTGTTTTCATATAAATAAGGGGAAAATATATAATTATATTTTAGGAAATACTGAAAAGTATGTAAGTTTGTGTTTCACAAAGGCTAGAGTGAGCATTTGCCAAAATTCATATTTGGAGGAGCTCCCTAAATTGTTGGTAGGAACGGTTTGTGTTTTACTCAGAAGCAAATGGTACAAAGAAACTTTCCTTTTCCCTTTCCCTGGCAACTATGTCACGTGCATGTGTTATCAGCTTGGCAATTGGATTTGCCATCTGCTATTCTGATGTATAATGTTATGACACAAAGACATTAAAAAAGAAAAAAAAAAACCTCAGAGAGGCAGAACATTCACAGTGAGGGTAAAATGAGTCATACATTTTAGAAACTGGCCAGTGAAGCTAGTTCTAGAAACATGTAGGTTAAAAATGGAGAAATGTATAGCTTCCTGTATGGCTGTTTTTAGCCATGCAGCATCATCTTGAATCAGTTATTTCTTTCTCCATATCTTGACTATATTTTCTCCTTTGTTGTATTCATCCATTGATAAACTCTATTCTAATGGTAATCTCTAGGCTTTTCCCAGTAATTTGAGCAAAAATCCTATATTTGCAACTAGGTAGTCTTGTGTCCCATTACCCCTAAACCAAGGGGTACCACATGTTTCCCCTTAATCTAATGAGTGGTGTTAATGCTACCCATGGCAAACAAGCTTACTTTGAAAGAAAAGTGTGGTCCTTGGCAGAAATAATGTTGTGAGTGTCAAAAAGAGGAATGAGGCCCAGGAAAAACAAAAGATATTTACTGCATTGGATGAAGACTCTTCTAAACTACTTTTCCTTGTATCCCCTTACGTGGGAAACAACCAGTTTCCGGTCGTTGGGTCACGACAGTTCCAAATGCTGTAGGTCATGGAAAGAAAAATCAGCAGGAAATAATAGGTCATTATAGCTGCTGGTTTTTTAAGTTTATAATGTTTATGTCATTCAAGCCCACCATCAAAAATATTCAGAAGGAAACAAGTTATCTTCTAAAGTATTAATATGTTTTCACAGTTTGAACATGGTGAGTTTAATTTTATCATTTCAATAAATATCTATGGAAAAAAGACATTTTTAAACAAAGAAACCAGGTAAGCAGGACAATTCATGTGTGTTACACATATTGAAAACAATTTAATAGCAATTATTTTAATTCAGCTAATTAACATGCCACCTAACTTTCTCTACTCCCCACACCAGTAAAGTATTTCTACTGATCTTTATCATGTCAGGGTGAATAATGATAATGAGAAAATGCATTTATGTTCATTTCTGCAGGGCATTAAAGTTTTCACATCATCCCACTAAAACATAAGCTCCATGAAGGCAGGAAGTTTTACTTGCTTTATACCCTTCTTTATGCCTAGCTCCTAGAACAGAATGACTGAAGAATAAATAATTTCATCAGTATTAATTGACATAGCAATTCCCAATTGCTAGGCTAGGAACATATTTTTACTCACTAAACAATTATTTTATATAATTGTGTACATATATATGTATATATACATAAATACATTTTTTTGTAAAAAGAATTGTCTTTAATCATTCTAATTTGTGAAAGAGAATTGACATTAAAAGTCAAAAGCCACTAAAGAGTTCTTCAACTTTAGGAACTGGAGTCATAACAGCTTACCAGTTACCCCAAAAATGGTAAAGCAAAAATAATACAAAAGTTTTAGTTAAATGGGAAACCTACTGAAAGATGTCTAAATTACTTCTGAAAACTAAATAACAATTCATGCTTATTTCAGCCAAACAGCTACAATGTGCTATGTGCTGGGGACATTTCTGTCTTCAGAGGTTGCTTACAGCTAAATTGGGGAGATAGATTTGGACACCAATTATTTCATTATTAGGTAAATAGGAGTATTATGAAAGTTACTCAAGTAGCTTAAAGGATGAGCACAGGAACTAGTCCAGAGAGTCAGACAAGGCTTACTCTATAAGCTGTCTTCTAAATTGAATTAAAGAATGAGTAGGAGTTTAAAAAATTAAAAAAAGAAAAAGATACTTCAGCCAAGATTAGAAAGGCATTCCGGATGAAATTTCCATTTATTCTGGACAAATATTTTGCAATTAGCAGCAATTAATTTGGTCTGTTTGTAATCCAAACTATTTACCCATTATGAAATCCATCTATAGCTGTGAATCTTAGCATGGATGATATCATCTCAAACATGTTTTGGAAACTGGTGATGATGGTGGGGCATGGCTATGTGTACAATGATTGGGAATTACTACTGACATGTAGAGAGTGGGGCCAGGAAGGCAAGACATCTTATAAAACCCAGAGCAGCACTCTACAGAGAAAATAACATCCCACACCTCTTTCCTATGCCCTGCCATGCCTTCATGTAAATAAAACAAAAGAAACAAACCAAAGCAAAAGGATTGCATCTAATTATCTGAGCCTGGAACCTAACTCTAATTTTCTATTAACACCAGGATTTGCATGGTTGTTTATATATATATATATATATATATATAATCCATTGTCCAAGCATGCACCTACCAACTGTATTTAGGAAATGTTTCTGTTTTGTTTTGTTCAGAACTTTACCAAGGTTTGTGCTGCTTGTAATATCTGAGATGTCGATACAAGGTGGAGTAACAGTTTGCATTTGAAGCTGTTTCATCCATGCATTTCTACATATTGGCAGAAGCCTCTAATTCAATAGTTATACCAGTGTGTCTTGCCTGAACATTTGCATATTGGGTTACATAATTATTATAAATTATTTTCCATTTATTCCTTTTATATTAGTTAGAGCATTATTTTGTTTTTGTTTTTTTATCATTTCTGGGTATTGTAATATTATGTAAGGATTTATTTTAAGGAATAAAGAAAGCATCACATTTTACTTGTTATTAAAAAGGAATTATTGTCTTACAGGATAAAGAACTGCTGTTGGGAAGGAGATGAAAATGATACAATTCTTCTCAAAAAACCTGCAGACACTAAATTCTCAAAGCCTATGCCCTACTGAACTGTATTTTTTTTTCCAGACTAAGAAACTAATAAAGGTTGTACTAATCACGAGGGAAAATGTTATTTCAGTGAATGGTTTGAGTTAGCGCCCCATCTTCTCTCACGTGTGCCATCTAAGTCTCAGAAATGACTGTTTCTCACCTAAGAACAATCACAGCAGGAGCCTGGACAGCAAGCTGCCTTGAGCCCTGTTCAGTTTTCAGAATAGATTAGCCCAGTTGTGGCTGCTTGTAATCAGACACAATTCTGGGTATCTTTCCAGAAAGTGAAATGTTCTAATTCTGAAGTTCTGGGAATATCATTTGGCTTCATGGAAACATATTACTTCACACAGTTGCAGGACTGGACTGTGGCCATGCCTCAAAATCATGGTACATTTCTGTTTGGTTATATGCATATCCATGTCCACGCCCAACAAGCTTCCCTTCACAGGTATACTTTGGTTGGCTAAGTGTATTAGAAACATTTCTCCTGAACCCTGCCAATTATGCTGACTAATTATCTTGGAATCTGAAAGAATAAACAGGGGAATCAGTTGAATTTCTTTGCTTTAATTGAGACAAATAGCTGTATTTTGTTGTCCTTGTCTAATTGAAGTCATATATTGAAACACTATGTGCATATTCAGAGGAAAGTGACTGTACCTATTATATACAAAGATGCCTCCAATCCCAAGAAATCTATGAATGCAAGACACACTCTCATGTAAATTCAATAACTATATGCAAATATAATCCCAACATAAATCCAAGTATTTTCTAGGGAAAAAGAAGGACCCTAGAATTTTATTGGAACATTGCTGTGATGACAAATTCCCGTAGTCATCAAAGCAAAGTATCTGCATTTTAATAAATTTAAAATACAACAAATAGATGAAGCACATGAACTTAATGAAGAGGTGTAGATATGGAAGCAGCAAGGAAGTGCCCACAAATTAACCAAATTTATCCTTTTAATTAAAATGGCATTTTCCAATATTATTTTAGTTGACTATCATGTAATCAGAGAGAAAATACTTAAGCTATGATATCTTTATGAAGGACATACACATGCATCCATTCATTTGTGTTTTTTGACCATGTGAAATTATCATTTGTAACCAATCACTCGCTTGGTGACTAATTACTAGGAAATAGTTAAGCCAATTAATCCTATAGAACTGATCTGTGAATAAGAACCTTGTTTTGGCTAAGAGATATTTAGATGTGAGGGAACAATTAAAGAGAATCATAGAGTTCTCTTATACGAACTAAACATATTGAGACATGGGACACCTTAGGTCCTGGTGTAAACAAATGAGATGTTTCTTTACAACAATCATAAAACCTGAATTTTTTAATCCAAATTAAGTTGCTGAACCTTTGATTATTGCCATATATAAAAATTCTTAATAATATTTAAATAGAAAGCATGCATAGAAAATAAACTTTTTACAGATGTGTACTGATAATACTAGGATGCTCTAAATAGAAAACACGTGACTCTGAACAGAAAATGTAAGAACACAGAGAAAGCCAGGCATTGTTTGGACATTTAGAGGTGATGCGAAAGTTATGACAAATCTCAACAATATATAATGATAACTCTGTTATATTCTAGAATAAAGTTCAGCAACCGAGAGTCCTTAAGGCAAATTTGGCCTGCTGCCTGTTTTTAAAATAAAGTTTTATTGGAACACATTTTTTTACATGTTGTCTGTAATTGTTTCTGCACTACAGTAACAGGGTTGATTAGTTGTGACAGAGACCATATGGCCATCTAAGTCTAAAATACTTACTGTTTAACTCTATAGAAAAGGTTTGCCAATCCTTGTTCTAGAATATTACTTTGCATTCATAAGGGAGTTCTGAACCATAACACTTCACATATTCTATACAAAAAGCAGAGATATGTACGACACCTTTTGTTAATGATCCTATACTCAAAATGTAATTTTCATAGATAAACCTCCAATGCACCACTTAAATCTGTGGACTGTCTAGATTCAGCAGGCATGTTTTTTCACCTGCCATCCTGACCACCAAGTAATGTGGATATTTGTGATTTAATTATATGTTTCAAGGGCCTCCCACTGAGGCCCCAACCTATTCTGGGTGTGTTTAATTAATTCTTTCAAATATTTATTGAGTTCCTCCTTTGTGCTATTCACTGAGAACATTTCCTGAGAGAGTGTGTGTGTGTGTGTGTATATATATATATATAAACTCATATATATGAAGGAATCATTGTTCTGAAGCTAAATTGGCTCCTCACCTAGTGAGAAGGGCCAAATTAGGAATCACCACAATCCTACTCAGTTCAAGCTGATACTTCCCTGGGGAAGTTCAGCATTTTTTAATCCCACTGCAGCTTTAAAGAGTACTGAGACTTTACGAACATAAACATGGTCAAAATTATTACATGGTATTTACAAAGGTTTCTCCTTTATCTTCTCAGGAAGCAAAATGCAGAACAACCTAGTAGATGTTTTAGATATTTTCAAGTTACAGATTTAAGATATTCAGCTCCTGCCAAATGAGGCAATACAACAAAGTAATGTTTCTCAGAAGCACTGAATTTCGAGCTCCTTCTTTACCATTAGAATCATCTTCACTAACAAATCTTCCGTAAGCATCAAAGACAGGAGAATATCTTTTCTGGCACCAGAAATGAAGAGAAAACTCAGATATAGATCAAGCTTTCTGTTTGTGTGAGTGAACAGGACCTGAATAAAAACAGTAACAGCAGAAATGCCAATTCAGGTTTGAACATTTCTACATTGAATACTTCTATTCCTATGGGTCTAGAAGGATCATTTTACCTATTATCTGTTTTGTTTGTTCTTACTATTTTTTAAATTAAATTTCAAAAACAATATTAAAATGTAGTTTAAATATGAAAGCTATCTTAAAATATTAAAATACAAGCCTTTATTAAAAATTTACAACAAAAAATTCATGAAGAGGGGAGCAGATGTAGCTCAGGGGTTAAGCGCCTCCTTCCCATGTACGAGGTCCTGGATTTAATGACCAGTACCTCCAAAAAAGAAAAAAAAAATTTGTGAAGAAAATAAGCCACAATCACATTACCTCATTACATAAAGATTTTCATTTGCTCATTGTAATTAAACAATACAGTAATTAAACCTGTTTCTTCAATGATTATATATTTAAATTAATATTAAAGAGAGGATTTGATTTCCACATTTTCTTCCCAAATTTTGACATGGTATTTTGCGTGGTATATTGTGTGGTATCCCTTGCCTTATCAAATTTCTTTCAGCCACACATATGCATGTATAAAGAAAGAAAGTGGAATCAAAGTCCATATGATTTTTCCTGTAATTTATATGTGAAAATGAGATGTGGGAATCCATCTAGATCAAAACTTATAGGTCTGTTTCATTGTTTTTAATGTCTATATGATTTGCAATGTACCTACTGCGTTTGAATTGTGTATTACCTTCCCAGTGCTCCTCCCCATGCCAAAGTGTTTGCCCTGTTCATATTTGCATTGCCAGCACACAGCATGAAGTCTGATTGGTTGACTCTTTCTGAATACCTGTGAAGAGTTGAATGAATGCATGCATTATTTGCTCATGAAATGGCAGATATAAACAATGTATGTGACAGAAACCCAGTTCAGAGAGCTATTACAGAGGATGAGCTGGTCACAGAGGACTTTATGAAGGAAATAGGGACACTGAGAGAAGAATAGATCTAAGAAATGGAATGACTATGTTTGGAGACCACTAACCAAACCAATTTTGGCCTCATTAAGAATAGGTCTTGAGGGAAAATTGTTGAGGTCAGATTCTAGTCTCTTGAAGGTCAGTGAAATTCTAAAACACATTGGAGATTTTCAGTATGTGTGAAACAAGCACTAAGACATTTTTTAAGGAATGTCTCTGAGAAGTTTATTTTTAATAGTTGAAGAATGGAGAACCCTAGGTTAAACTAGAAAAATGTGTCTTCCAAGAGTACAGGATATGCAAGTTTGAGTAGGGCAAAAGATTGGGAAGAGGGGATGGGTACAATAAAACAATATGGAAGAAAAATCAATAAGATTTCACATATAACTTTGCTTCTTTCCTTTTTTTCCTGTTGAAATTAATTTTTTAGAAGTGACAAAATAAAATTTTCTTCTTAGGAAAAAATTGCCATTGTGAAGTTATGTATCTTCAATTATTTATTATATTCACATATATGTATAAATGTGTACAGATGTGTAGACTTGCAATAGATGTTTTGGCAAATTGTGTATTCTAAAATGTGACCACAGCAATCTATCCCCTCTTACATGTTCCTCTTACAATGGGAAATCATTCCTCATTTATGTGAAGCAGGGTCTGTGGTTCCTTCCCTTAAAATGGGTGAAGATATGTGACTTTCTAGTTTGAGTCATTGAAAGTCATACAGCTGCTGTTTAGTCTCTCTGGAGATTCCTGCCCTGTAGCAGTTTGATATTGTTTATGAATTCCAAAAATAGATATTGGATTATGTTTGTAGACTAGTCTGTTCCTCTGGGTGTATTAGATTATATTAACTCCAGAGGTTTCACTTTTGCTTGATTAAATTATGATTACAGCTTTGATTGGGCCACATCAGTAGGATGTAAAAACAATAGGGCAGAGGAGAGAGTTGAAGTTTTGATGCTGGAGCCCCGAGAAGTAAATACACAGAGAAGCAGATACGCGAGGAAAGAGAGAGGGCTCCATTAGACATGGCAGAGGCCCCAGGAAGAGAGATGAGCCATTTGCCTGATATTTTACAGCTGGCCCTGTGGAGAGAGCAGAGCAGCTGAACCCAGAGGGAAATGAGCCCCGTGAGAGAGACAAGACTTATCCCAGCCTACAGCTGATATCGGAAGGAGCTGGGACCACAGAGCCTTAGGAGGAAGGGGAAGACTGAACCCTTGTAGATGTCAGCAGGCATCTTGCTCCAACATGTGGCAACAGACTTTGGTGAGAGAAGTAATTTATGCTTTATGGCCTGGTAACTGTAAGCTTCTACCCTAAATAAATATCCTTTTATAAATGCCAACAAATTTCTGTTATTTTGCATCAGCACCCCTTTGGCTGACTAATACATGCTCCTAGCCCCAGGCCATCATACTGTGAGAAACCCATGAACACACATGAAAGGGCCATATTTAGGTGTCCTGTCTATAGTTCCAAATGAAGTGCCAATTGACAGCCAGCATCAGTCAAAGGGTATGTGATTAAATAAGCCTCCAAGTGATTCATTTCCTGTCCTTCAAGTACCCCTTTTCTCTCACTGTTCCCAGTTGGAACTAGTTGTTTCTACCAAGCTCAGCCCAAATTGAAGACTAATGAGACACTAAATGTTTTGTTGTTCTAAAGCCAGTAAATGTTGGGGTGGTTTGTTATATAGCAATAGATGTCATGAATATACTTTGGTATCTGGAAGTGGTATGCTGCCAAAACAAAAACTTGAACATGTGGCAGTGACTTTGGCTAGAGCAAGTATTTGAAGACACTATTCACAGAAGCCTGATGGACCTCAAGAAGCTGTCAGTTAGGGCTTGAAGGAAAGTGAGGAAATAATTATTAGAAAGTGGAAAAAAAAAAAAAAAGAAATCTGTGTTAAGTATTGTTACAATGTTTGGTAGCACCGTCTTACTCATATGCCTACTTTGTTCACTGTTCATTGATTTGACAACTGAAGTGGATGATTTCATTGACAAGTAGGTTCTTATCTTAAAAGCAATTTAAAGAAAGCATTCTCAATCTTAAATGGCTGACTTATAGGCTCATATATGTGTGTGTATATAATATTTATAATTTTACTATTTCAAGTTTTAAAAATGATTCATAGAAAAATATAAAACATTAATTTATGCAATCCAAAGAAGGCAAAAATACTTAAAACTGTTTATATATATATATATATGTGTTCCCCTTTGTGCCTATTACAGACTTGTTAATGGGTTATGGCCATCTTTTCTACTGAGTTGAGATCGAGCCTCACAATCTTTTTCAATCAAGGACTTGAAATAGTTTCTAAAAAGCAATAACTATTGGCATTCCGCATTGAAGCTATCTAGAGGTGAGCTATAGTTATATTTTCCCTGAGTCCTATTTTCATGCCTCCAGAGAACTGCTCCACAAAAAATTGTTCACAATCATTTTATAATAGCAGTAAATAAATATATAACTTCCACCCAGACTTTGGAGAGAATATAGCATTCTAAAGAATGTTATATAGCAGGACACAAGTGCCAAACTTCAGGAAAGGAAACAGGACAAAAGTGAGTTCTGAAGCTATAGAACATTTCTCACTGAGTCTGGGAAGGTAGAGTAAATTATAATTCTGGCCTTCCTTCACAAAAAAAGGCTACATGCATTTCATTGCTTGGCAAGTTGTCTTAGACTGACCCATAGCCTAATGCTACATTTAATTTAAGTTTGGAAATACCCCAGTTTGGAGCATACATAGGTACATTGGCGTTATCATCAAGGCTTTATAGGGAAACTGACCCCTTGTGGAAATTGGTTTCATTGCTATCATTTCTATAATAAGTATTTCAGCAATTAATTGGTACCCCATTTCTTCAGGCCCTAAATGCTTCCTTTGAAAAAAAATAAATTGGAAACATTTTCTAAATCTTTTGACTGATGTGATAGGTCTACATTTTTTAAAGAGAATATATATCATGTTCTAAAATTCTAAAATTTTAAGTTATTACATAAGGCCTTTTTAAAAGTTGCATTTGGATATTACAGAATTATTGCTCAGGGAATTATCAAATCCATTAATAGCATATTATACTGTTTTAAATTCTAGATGAATTCCAATGTGTACATCATGCTAAGCATAACAATTTATTATGTAAATTTGCTAAAAAAACAAAAAGTTCAGTGAAGGAAACACAAACTAACTTTATTCATTAAATAATTTTGAAAATATGCCTTCTTTTCATACATTTTACCTTAATAGTGATGCCATCAGTAATTTCTAAAGTCAGGAACAAGTTGCCATTCTTCCTTGAATATTATTTTTTAAGAGTCATCATTTTTAGTAGTTCTCTTCAGTCTGTTAAAGGGTGATATATATTTTTTAACTGTTAAAAGCACAACTCTCCTATAGATACAAAGATATGTTAAAGATTTTATTTACCTCCTTATTAAGAAGGAAACCAGGTAGATAGTATAACCAATTTACGAAGTCAAAAAACAGAAGTATTTATATATCAGAAATACTGAAATTGATTTCTAAAATGGATGTAAAACTTTTTTCTTCCACAGTGGGAAGAGAATTCAACTGAACTTACACAAAAAGAATTTCTTTGCATGTCTGTAGACAGCAATGCAACAGAATTTGTAAAATAGCTCATGGGTAAGGAAATACATGGAACCCCTATAGAATAAAAATCAGAGAGCCAAGAATAGTAAGAGCTAAACAACAAATAACTTTCCATTTAAACACTTTTTTTTTCCCAAAAGGTCCTAGCATTTCGGGAGTTTTGAAACCAAATTTGCGCATTATTTAATTTCTTTATTTTATTATTGATCTTCTGGTACAAGGGTGTTTTTCAACATACTGAAAACAAAAAAGAAAATATTTACCTCTAAAAGTAATTATATGGAAAGTTTCTGCAACAGATACAGCTTAGAACAATTTAGAAAGGAGAAGGAAAAGAAGAAAGAGAAGACTATCAGGTGATGATTCATGACAAAATACATAGTTTATCAAGGGAAGTTTACATATCTCATAAAAACAAGATCATAACCTGAGAGTGGTACCCTTGGCAATCATGTACCAGTGGTCAACACAATTTTTAGCTGGAGTGTGATGGGAGAGATTTCTGTAGAGAGACATACTATATATAATGAATCTGATGCCTCTGTTGCTACCATTTCTTATAAAATTAGCCAGAATGTTAGAATCTCCAAATTGGAAGGGTCCTAAAAGTCCATCTAGTCCACCCTCTTAAAATATGTAGGAACCTCCCCAATAGCTTCCCAACAGCCACCCTTCTTGCCGCACAAGAAAGCATCCAGTGAAAGCACTTCATTACATCCCAAGGCAGGTTATCCTCTTTTTCATAAATTCTGCCTGTCATAAATTCCCACATCATACAAGGTGAAATTTATTTTAAAGATTTCTACAAGAAACTCCACTGATAAATCAAACCCACAACTGTGAAGAAAGAAAAGTGGGTGTTCTCCCTGCAGGCCTCTACACTTGGTCTCTTGTATATTCATCTACTTTCTCTACACATTTTGTTCTCTGTGCTCACATTCCCTATTAAGAATTTAAGTTGAATAAGTAAGTCTTTCCATTCCCAGAAGTGTTTCTATATTAAGCAAAGGATAGAATTCTGCTGGATTTAAAGGCAAAAATCATCCAGAAAAGCAAGTGTAGGGAGGGAATATTTGGGAAAGTTATGGAGATCTTGTCAACACCCTGAACTCATACACTTAGACAGTAGCCAAATGATAAAGCCAAACTGAAAGTGAAACTGCCAATATACCTTTTTCATTTTACTTTCTGATTCTGTAAATTTTCCTTTGGAAACCCAGCTAGCATATTCCCCCAATCATTGCTACTCCAGAACTAAAAGTGTATAAATTCCATGATGCTGCCAATATTCTTAGGATGCTTTGGGATGTATGATATATGTAGCTCTGTGTTTTTTAAATGATCTAATCCATTTTTTGAAATCAGTGATTCTTGCTTTTAATTAGGAAATCCACATAACAGTAATGAAGCACTTACTCTGAACCCAGGACTGCATTGCATGCTGAAATGGATGGAGAACAATTTCTCTAAGACTATATTACAATATCAGTTATGCTGTTTCCATGATTAATCTACTTAGGTATTTTAATTTATATCTAGACTTATGATTTTCTACTGAAGATTTTTATAATTGCTTCTGGACTAGGAAACACAAATTGACATGGTAGAAAGAGTATTAGGTTAAACTCTGTATTCTTGCTCAGTTCCTTCAGTTGTAGGACAACTTAACTTGGACAGTTCGTAACCTTGTTATTCATCAATATCCCTGGGTATATATTTGGGATGATATTAACATATTCTTCTCAAAGTTGTTTGATATTTGGGAATATGACTATATTTTTAATGTATCTTACAAAATATTTTCATACACACATTCAAGGAATCCATTTAAATTAAATGTATGAAATTACTTAATCTTGTACCGATAAATTTTTTCCTATTTTTCTGAGAGAAACTTTCTAACCACTTTTTCAGAGTTTAAAACAATTAATGACCTTTCTTTTAGTCAATAAATAATGATCTTTCTTCCCATTGCAATAAATGTGTCTCATATTCTTAAATCAGGGCCTTAACTTGTCAAACACTGGAATGTGTAAAGTATATCCTAGTATATTAAGGAATATATTCCTTAATATATTTTAAGGGAGCAATCTACTCTGTTCACCAGAGGCAGAATTGATACCATTGAATTATATATTTGAATGTGGTTAAAAGGGGAAATTTTAGGTTGAATACATATTTATGTGCATATGTATATACATATATATAATAATATTTTACAAAAACCCTAGAAATGTACAACACAAACAATGATCTTTAATGTAAACTATGGACTAGAGTTAATAGTATAATTATAATTATATGTCATCCATTGTAACAAAAGTACCACAATAATGTACAGTATTAATAACAGGGAACACTATGGGGCAGGGGAGGGGGGGGGGCTTGTATTGGGAGCTTTGTAATCTCTGCATGATTTTTCTGTAAACCTGCAACTTCCCTAATAAAAATAATAAATACAAATGAAATATTATAAAGGCAACAGCATCTTCAACACATTCAAGAGACTCCAAAAATTCATGTGCTCTGGTATTTCTTGGGTTAGTAAAAACTTGTTATTACAGCTTTTTAGAAATACGATTTTCATTATGATTTTTGTTTGCCTGATAAAGAGTTTAAATGAGCCTCCTCATTAAAGAAGAGGAATGGATGTAGATACCAAGGACTAAAGTTTATTTATTAGCATAATTGCAGTTGACTGGTATCTGGAGACATGGACCTAAAATATTAAATTCTCATTATTAACTCCTTTAACATACTGCTCCTGATAAAGTTTTTTAACCCCTCTGAATCTATTTCCACAAATGAATGGGAACTACTACTTTCTGTAGGGATTATGTGAGAATCAAAATACTTGTTAATTACTTAGTGCAAAATCTGACATATAGCAGTTGATCCCTTCTCATTTATTTTGATGAAATTATGTTTTAGATTATTTCTTATTGTTAAAGGGCAGGGATAATAAAAATATTTTCCTATTTTCATGATTCTTTACAGGCAAGCCTGAGCTAGGATGGACCTGGGCCTTTGTATTTTAGACACAAGGGACACAAATGGTACTCACAGGGTATCCTAAAGATAGTAGTGTCTCATATTTTTCATATCTCAAGATAAATGTTGGTAGTCCATATTCCTTTACTACCTTAATACATAATTGCTGCGTCAACCAATGGCATTGGCTATGAATTCATAGCCATAACAAGTTATCTCTCACAGAGTGGTTGAGTTTGCATTTTTTTCTTCTGTGTTATGAATTCCCAATCCACTAGAAGTGTTTTCATTTCCATTTTGAATGCAATAAATAAGATGGTTGTTTACTATTTCTTTGTTTCTACTAAAAAAGAAAACAATTATGAATCATGGAGTTTAAATGTGGAAAATAAATTAAAAAGGAATAGTTGCTATATTATTACAGCTACAAAGCTGGAGTCTAGCAGAGACTAATCCATTCAACAAATGATTATCGAGGACTTGGTTATAGAGAACTAAAAAAGTCAATTATGACATTTGCCCTCAGGGAGCTTATGGGTATAAATGAAGAATTTGGGTAAGGACTCAGTCTAAATCACTTCATTCTAAATCTCATGATGTTTTCTTATCCTAACCTCCCACAGGACTTTGATCACACCTGAAAGCACATTCTTAATAGATTCAATTTCAGCACCTTCACAGTAGAGGAGAGACAATTGAATTTTAATTAGACAGACGTTATTTGTATTTCTATAAACAAGATTTTTTTGTATTATTATCAGTTGTCTACAAGTTAATGTCTATTTCTACAAATTTGTAAAATAGCTAAAAAAAAATGAAAACCATAAACTCCATAGAGTCAGATAACTGAGAAGGGTGTGTATAAATAATGCATACATTTCTATTACAGACACCTTTGATCTATTTAAAAGTCTTTCAAATATTTTCCTTGTATCATATTCAGACTCTTATTTTTATTCCCCTCTGTTTATGGTCTTCTGGTTTAGAAGATCTTTAAAAACCCTGCTAATTAGAGTTGTGCACTGATTGTTCTTTCAGTTTAGTACAATGATTAAGAGGTTTGGCTTCATAGTCAGAAAGAATGGAGTTTGATCTTGGTCCTGCCCTTAGTTGTGTGACTTACAGCAATGTATTTCACTTCTTTGTCACTCATACCTCATCTGAGAATTCAGGATAAGGTTTCTTTAAGAATTGAATGGGTTCATAGTTACATACAGTAATATTGAGGGCATAACATATTGGTCTGTTTTCTTTTATAGGCACTGCCTATGTTTAGGTCTCTTCATATGCTAGTTGAGCCCTGAATCTCAGCAGAGTTGCAATACCTTCTCTCCAGTTAAATGGACTCACCGAGGATAACTAAAAAAGGATTATGATTGACAACACCTATCCCAAAAAACAGAGTATCTATAACTGTAAGCAAGATAGTTCCATCCATCTGCCCCATGGGATCTAAGCCCCATTTCAATCAGAAACAGAGTGGGCATCACCATCCCAAAATCCTCAAGATTGAGGAATGAACAAACATAAGGGGGTGTATTAGTCAGGGTTCTCTCAGGAAACAGAATCAACAGGAGATATCTGTCAATAATATAAGATTTTAAAAGAGTCTCTCACGCGACCGTGGGAATGCACAAGTCCAGGTTCTGCAGGCAGGCTGCAAGCCAGGGGCTCCGATGAAAGTCTGATGAAAGGTCCTTGATTTTCTGGGAGAAGTTGGCTGTCCAACGACAAGCTGGGAAATTCTCTCTGAATGTTGAAATCACTTCCTCTTTTAAGGCATTCAACTGATTGGATAAAAGCGTCATCCATTGATGATGTAATCTCCCTGATTGATGCAGATGTAATCAGCCAACCACGCAGTAAATTCACTGGTGATCGAAGTCCATAAATTCTCTTGTATTACAATTAGCCCAGTGCTTGCTGGAACAAACACCTGGAAACAATTACCTGGCCAAGTTGACACATTAGCCTAACCATCACAGGGGAGAATGCAACTATGGACTAAAGTAGACTTATTATTCTAGCAATGGAAGAACTTGTAGCATTGCTATAAGTGCGGTGGCCACCAGAGTTTCTGAGGGGAGGGAGAGGGAAGAATAGGTGTAACATGGGGAATTTTTGCAACATTGGAATTGTCCTGCATAACATTGCAATGACAGATACAGGCTATTACACATTTTGCCAAAACCTATAAAATTGTGTGGTGTAAATTGTAAACTATTATATAAACTATAGTCCATTGTTAGTAGCAATGCTTCAATATGTTTTCATCAATTGTAACAAATATACAACACTAATGAAAGATGTTGTTAATGTGGGAAAGTGTGGGAGGGGAGGAGTAGGGTATATGGGAATCCCCTATATTTTTAATATAATATTTATGTAATCTAAAGCTTCTTTAAAAATAAAAATTTAAGATAAAAAATAATTGAATAATTGAATACAATAATGCATGTAAGTGTTTGTATTAATGCCTGGCTCAGAATGCTTCATAAACATTCATTCCAGTTACTATTATTATTACTATCTTTGTTACTATTATTGATTAGATAATTATCTTAATTAGGACAAATACATTAATGCCCACCTCCTCTGGGCACCCACAGTGTTCTGAGGCTCAGTTGTCCCACTCTGATTTTCATTGTCCTTATGATAGAGTCTGTCTCCTTTCCCTACAGTAGTGGACAGTCCTGATATGGGGCAATTTATCCAGTGCTTCTCACTGCATCTTGCTGATGTGTTCAATCAATAAACATTCATTAAATGCCACTAACCCTGCTCTTAAGTGCCAAAAAAGTGAAATTTAGTCATGAGCCCTGTGGTCAATGAGCCCCAATAATTTGATGGATGCATAAAAAATGATGAAATGGATCACTTACCGAATGCATTGTCTGTGCCAGGTCTTATACCAGAAATTCAAACATACATGACTTAATTAAATCCTTACAGCAACCACTTAAGTTTGGCTCAAATATGACTAACCCTATGAATCAGAACAGAAAACACATCTATTAGATACAGAGTTAGAAAACCTAGTGTAACTTATTAGGGTGTTTTGAGGAAGTCCTGATGATTACTGAGTTAACGAAGTATAAAAATTGAAGAAAGACGTTCAAGGCAGAGGGGACCTCAGGAGCAAAGGAAAGGACAGCACATGAGGAATTCATATCTGGCAAATTGTGAAATGGGTTTGTGTGATGTGGCAGGAACTTAGATGAAGAAATAGAGCTACAAGGTGTACCAGGTCAGGTACTGGAGGATCTTAAATGCCAGGGAAAGGGCTTTAAACTTTACTATTAATTAAAATTTTGCTGAATTCAATTGAAAATTAATACAGGAAGATACATTTTGATATATTTACATATTTACAGGTATAAATTTTTTTATTTTATTTTAATGGTGAATTTGTAGAAAGCAGGAGGGGCTGAATGTTCTGATAAAATCTGTGCAGTAAAAAAATAAGTTCTTTGAAAATTGTGAACTAGATGTCACTGGCAAGATGTGCGTTTCTTCTGTCATCAGTCTAAGTTTCATGCCAAGTGCATGGTCTTCAAGTTCCCCCTCCTCTGATATGTTCATAGTAGGAAAACCTGAAAGGGTTGAAACAAAAGATCTCACTTATTTAAATCTGAGACTCAGAAGCTTACATAAGAAGCAGAGAGATGTTTCCACCATGATTGAACATCTTTTTATGACAATAGAGAAAGTTCATTTTTACTAAACATTTTTCTAAATTTCCACATCCTTTGTTCTAGAACCAGCCATTACCACCTCTACCAAATCACTGCAGGAGCCACATTGTTATAGAAGCCCGTATCTAGGCCTTGGTTTCATCACAAGAAAGAATTCAAGGACAAGCCACAAATTAATCAGGAGAGCAAAGAATTTATTGGGGAGTAAAGCAAGAGTAAGTAAGGAGAACAGAAGTATGCCTTTAGAGTATAAGATGTGCATTCTCAAGGGAAAGAAATGCAAAGTTCTGCCCTGGGGTCCCCTAATTTATCAGAGTACAGGTCTCCAGGATCTGTGCTGATTGGCGTATTTGAGACAAAGCAGGGAAACTCTATTGGGTGATTTTATTCTCTTAGGGGTTGGTGTCCAGTTGTGAATGGTTTCTGGCTATTGCTCCTGGGCCCTGCTGGAGTTTGCTGCACAAGGGGCTTGTGAAAATAGGTGGGTAGCATGGAAATTTCCTGTTTTGTTGTTTTTTTTCCTTTTTTTTCTGGGTGGCCATTGCAAGCTGTCTTCCCACAACTTATTTGTGCACATCAGCAGCAGCTACCAGCTGCCTTCTGATAACTTGCTTATATGAGCCCAGCAGGATGCTATTCCAGTTTTTTCTCCTGGATGGTGTTTGTGTAGAAATTTATAGGTTTTCTACCTCTCCTCCTTAGGTACCTATTCTATCCTACCTCAACATGGTAGGGATCACTGTGGGTTTTCTGCTCATTCAAACTTTAGACATGCAACTATGCCACATGCCTCCGTTCTGATATATCTCAAAATCTTCCTTATCCACATAGGATTAAATCTTGTCTTCTTAACATAACATACATGGCTATCTATGAACAGCCCTCTAGTTCCTTCTCCAATCTCATCAAACTGAACTCACTCTCACAAATGGTAAACACTAAAATCTTGATTTGCTTGCATGTCTACATTTCTTATCTTTGTTTCTCTGCCCCTTTGCTATTTCTTACTCTTTTTTTAGAACTTCAATTAATTGTCATCTTCTTTAAGAAACTTTGTCTGAATCCAGACTTTGGGGTAAAGTTTCTTCCTCTGTTCAAACATAATATTGAAAGTCTATGTTTATGTCTCCAAACTCTCCCCACCCCAATTCTAAAGTCCTCAAGTCTTTCTCATTCATCCATTTGGTTTGAATCCATTCCTGACCCCATACACCTAAGTCTACTGATACCTCCAAGATCAGATAGCCCCCTTTGCATTTCTCTAGCTTAGCCCTTACTACGTTTAGTTTAAGCAATGTTTCTGTTTTTCCTTCATGTTTGTAAACTCTTTAGTTGTGCCTTAAACTCTTTTAACTCTAGTCTTAACCCTGTGCCTGGCACACAGTTAATACTCATTGATTAATTCAACAAATGCATATTGCAAGACAACTGGCTGCAGATACCCTGCAATCTTTTACAGATACAGTGGATACACATCATTGACCTTAAGTAATTTATGGCCTAGAAATGGGCATTAATCAAAGGTTTAACAAATAAATGGAAAATGACCACTAAGGAGAAGTGCTAGAATGAATAGGTATTTGGGGTTGCTGAGAGAGTGAATAGTAATGGCAACTAAACTAATCAAAATAGTCAGGCAAGAGTTCACTGAGGAAGTTGCTAAAGGTAAGATAAAAGGTAAATGGATTTAACTCAGAAAAGAAGGAAAGATAGTGGAGAGTTCCAGGCAGAGGATTTAGCATATGCAAACTTTCACTGTGATAGTTAGCTCTGAGCTTCAGGTACTGAGAACAGAGGAGCATGGAATTTAAGGGAGAGGACAGTAAGAACAGCTCAAGGAGTGGGGAGGATCCAGATTATGTTGAGAGTCTAGATTTTGTCAAGGATTTTCATCTCTATCCTAGAGTAAACTTTGAAGTGTTTTCATTAAGGGCTCAAAATCAAAATGGTCTTTGAAAAAAGAAAAATATGACTCAAATGCATCTTTTCTTTTTTTCTTTTTTTTTTTTTTTTTTACAGATTAAAGGACCAAAGTGGATGAAGGAAGATCAGTTAAGCAGTTAGGAGGATATTGCAGGTATCTAGATGAGAGAAGTTGTTACTATCAACATGGAGAAAATGAGGAGGTGGAAAAAAGTGAGCAGAGGTGAAAGACATTAAGACATAGTAAATACAGGATTTGGCCACAGATGAACTAGGCATGGCAGATGAGAGGGAGGGAACTATCAAGCATGGCCCAGGTATCTGGCTTACTCAGTAAATGCTTGTCAAACTGATCTGTTCTAAAGTCCAGAGTAATTTAAAACAGGAATTGAGAAAGTGAAGGTGGTATCTCCTATAAATTGTATAATCTTATCTTTCAAGAAATATTGCAATTATATAATGCATAACATTTATATATAGTAAACACAGAAGTGGGAATTTCTCTGTGGTGTTTTTATTTATTTATTTTTTTAAAGTACCGAGGCTGGGGATTAAACCCAGGACTTTTGTATGTGGGAAGCTGGCACTAAACCACTGAGCCACATCCGTTCCACCTGAGTTGGTTCTTTCATTTGTTTGCTTGCTTTTGTTTTTTTCAGAGGCACCAGGGACTGAACCCAGGCCCTCCCATGTGGGAAACACATGCTCAACCACTTGAGCCTTACCCATTCCCCTCTGTAGAAACTATTTAATCATCCTCTTTCCACCTTTGTGGTCTAAACCTGTTGAAATATAAACACAGGTGCTAGATACATGGAAATGTACTATCCATTTTATTGGTAACATGAGGAATGGGGTTCTGAGCTAAAACTAAATTTGGGCATTCTAGTACATCCCCTTCTCACTGTGAGCCCACTCCTTGAATCCACATTTACATGAGAGAAATAGATCTGCAAGACAGTACTAGGTCACTTATAAAACAAATTCTATCTTATATGCACAGGTCTCAAAAGCAGGACGGAGATACATAGTTTCAGATTTAACTAAAAAAGGCAGGTCCTGGGCTCTTAAGCAGTTATGCTTTCTTTAAAGAGGTCAGGAAAGGAAGAATATCAGCTTCTTACAGAGAAGGAAGTTCCAAAAGAGAGGATAAAAGGAGGCCACAAGGAAACATTAAATAAATTAAATAAATCTTTAGGGAGGCAAAAAATGGGCTACAAAAGGCTGTCATTGCTGAGACACTAAATTCCAGACAACTAGCCCAGGGTTGAAAGAAACAGTTTATTACGCATCAGCTTTTAGTCCCTCTGGAGCCCAGAGCTGTGATCAGCCTATGGAACCATTAAAATTCAGGGACATTATAATTGTGATTTATATTTGTGTATTAAGTTATTATTAAACAATGTCCCTCAATTGGGACTGGTCTGATGATTTTTATCACCATTAGACAAGGCTTATGAGCTTTTGGGAAGAAAGTAAAAAAGATAAAGTGCTTTTGTCATCACATCATATCAAGAGTCCATACATGACATAATTGTTGATGCTGACCTTGATAACTTGACTGGAAGTAGTGTTTGTCAGGTTTCTCCACTCGAAAGGTACTCTTTTTGCCCATCTCTATTCTATACTCTTTGGAAGGAATTCACTATGAAAGTCCACACATAAGGATTAGGAACTTATGCTCTACCTTGAGGGAAGAGTAGCTAATGAATTATTTGAAATTCTTCTATAGGGGAGATTTTTCTCTTCTCTCCATTTATTTAATTATTCTATCATTTATTTATATCAGTATGGACTCATGGATATTTATTTTATACTTGGGATATTAATCCAATACCATGTTGTTTATTTTATTGTTCAAATCTTTCCAAATTTGGCTATTAGGAGCTCTTTGAATCAGTGCTTGTATCCCTTGGACATATCCCCTTCATTATCAGTTTTTGTTCATTTGTCTGTTGTGTGTGTGTGTGTGTGTGTCTGTGATTTGAACCCTGACTTACTTTCTGTCACTAAAAAATACTCCAGGCTCATCTTGTATGTTTCCTGACCCAGCACAAGTAACAGCTGTTTCTCAAGGAGTTCTGGTTTCTTTTATTGGAGAATGGTATTAACAACCAAGTTCTGGGCACAGAGTATGTTTTGTCATACTGGGGCTTCATTGCTTCCAAGCCTTCTTATCTGACCAAGCAAGGAAATATATGTGTGCATACTAACCTAACCCATGTATACGTATATATCTAAAAATATTTCTGTATGCAAACATTTGTACCTATATTGAGCTAACTAGTCATACTGATGTATCCATCTCTAGTCTATTATTCACATGGATCATTCTAGGCTCCTTCCCTTCCTTATTTGTAAACACCCATTCCAACAGTGAGAAATCTGGTTCTCACCATCCACCATTCATTTACTTAAATTTTTAATTCAGTATATACATGTAGCAGTAACAGAATTGGTAACAACTACCCCCATGAGAAACTACTTTGTTAACTAGAATGTAGTGCTTATGTAGAGTTTCTTTTGGCTTTAGTTTTACACACCCCACTGATTTCCTTTGTTGTTGGGGTCAGCACCTTTTTCCAGCCTTACATCAGTAAGGTTATGTCATACATCTGTAATACACTTAGATTATTTTGTCATGTTCTGCATACCGTCCTGTGATCCCAGGATGCCCTAAATGATTTTTTAAGTACATTTAATAAGGCTGACTAATTTTGATATAAATTTCTTTGGGTTTGAAGCATGTGTAGTGTTGTAGTTGTTGTTACACTATCAGACAGAATACCTCCATCACCCCAAATCATTGCCTTGTTTCATCTATTCAGCCCACCTCTCCCCTCCACCCCCAACCTCTGGCAACCACTGATCTTTGTTAACTTTCTCTATATTTCGACTATTCCAAAATTTCATATAATTGAAATCATACAGTGTATAGCCTGTCTGACTAACTTCTTTGCTTAGATTCATTTGAGAATCAACCATGTCTTTTGGTGGCTTGAAACTTCTTAAATTTTTACCATATTCTATTATGCATGTACCACAGTGTGTTTATACTTTCACTTATTGAAGATCATCTTGGTTGCTTTTAGTTTTTATCGATTACTGACAAAGCTGCAACAATATTCATGTGCAGGTATTTGTGTGGACATTTTCAAATCATTTGGCTGAATACCCTGGAGAATAATTACTGGTTTATGGAAAGATTATGTTTAATTTTGTAAGAAACTGCAAAAGTTCTTGCAAAGCGGCTATGTCATTTTGCAAGAAGGAATGAGAGTTCCTGTTGCCACCAATCGTCAAATAAATTTGTATTGTCAGTATTTTAGAGTTTAGATATTTTAATAGGTGTTGTGTTGTTTTAATTTGCGCATCCCTAATGACACAGAACACCCAGTATCTTTTCATATGATTATTTGCAATCTTTGTATATAGTCTGGTGACTTGTCTATTCATATCCTTTGCCCATTTTTAAATTGTGTTTTCTCTTTTCTTATTGTTGAGTTTTAAACAGTTCTTTGTATGTTTTGGATACAATTTCATTATCAAATATGTGTTTTGCAAACAGTTTCTCCCAGTCTTTGCTTTATCTTTTCACTCTATTAATAGTGCCTTTGGTAGAGTGGAATTTTTAAATTTTAATGAAGTCCAACTTAATTTTTTTATTTCATAGACTATGCTTTTGGAGCAGTATCTAAAAAATTCATCACAAAACCCAAGGTCACACAGATTATTTCACATATTTGTATGTCTTATTCTAGATGTTTAAATTTTTATATTTCACATTTAGGATTATAATCCATTTTGCATTAATTATCATGAAAGGTATAAGGTCTACGGCTATGTTCCTTTAAAAAATTTTGCATACAGACATCCAATTGTTTCAGTACTATCATTGATAACATTGATAAACGACTCATTGAAAAACAATTCAACAATTCACGTCTTACTTGAATTGTCTTACTCCTTTGTCAAAGATCAGTTGAATATGTTTGGCTCTCTATTCTGATTTATTGATATATCTGTTAATTCTTTCACTAATACCTCACTGTCTTGGTTATTGCATCTTTATAGTAAATCTTGTAATTGGGTAGTGTGTGTCCTCCAATTTATTATTCTATTCAACACTGTGTTGGATATTCTGGTTCTTTTGCCTTTTCATATAAATTTAAGAATCAGTTTGTGATGTTTACAGAATAGTTTGCATTGGAACTGCAAATCAAAATAGATCTATAGATCAAGTAGGAAAGTTTGACAACATAGCAATATTAACTCTTCCAATCCATTAACCTGGATTCTCTCTCCATTTATGAAGACATTTGATTTCTTCCATCAGAATTTTGTAGTTTCCTCCACAGAGATGGTGTAAATATTTTGTTAGAGTTATACTTAAGTATTTAATATTTTTGGTGCTATTTTAAATAGTATTGTATTTTTTATTCTAAATTTCAATTGTTAAATGCTGGTATATAGGGAAATAATTGACTTATTTTTCTTTTTTTAAATTTATAATTTAAAATAAGTTCAAACTTATAGGAGAGTTATTAAAATAATACAAACCCCATATAGAAACTCCAAGAAACCTCCATCCCCCCAGATACCCAGATCCACCAATATTAACATTTTGCCATGCTTAACATGATTCTACCACACATCTATTAATCACTTTATCCATCAGTCTATTTACCTTTGTATTATCTATCTATCATCTATCTATCTATCTATCTATCTATCTATCTATCTATCTATCTATCTATGTTTATCATCATCTCTATAATCATTCATCTATCTCTTCCTTATACATTAGAGTATAGGTTGTATACACCATGCTCCTTGAACATTTAATAATTCCATGTACATTTCCTAAGAACAAGGATATTCACTTTTGAAACCACCTAAACTGCAGTCATCAAGTTCAAGAAATGTAACATTAATATCAAGCTTATAGTCTATATTCCAATTTTTTCATATATACCGCTAATGTCCTTCTGAACTTTCCCTTCTCCCTTATTAGATCCTATCCAAGATCACGTACCACATTTAATTGTCATTGTCTCTTCAGTTGTTCCTTTTTTTAAAATTGTGGGAACATATATACAATAAAAACTTTCCCATCTCAATCACTCCCAAATATACCAATCAGCATGTCTACTCACATTCACAATGTTATAGTTCCTTTACCACCATTCATTACTAAAACGGCCATTTCCCCGAATAGAAAATCTACATCCATTATGCATCAACTCCCCATTCTCCTTTCTTCTTTTCTCTGGAAACCTGCACTCTACCCTCTGTCTCTAGGAGTATGCATATTCTCGGGTATTTTCTTTGTAGTTCATTAGGCTTAAATTTTACATCCTAAATCTGATACCAACTTAACTCCAATCGTATAGACAAATTATATTCCTATAGCCATTTATCACCTCATTTTAATGTAGTTCTTGTCAAAAATAATATATTTCTATAAGTCCAAAAACACTGATTAATCATTATATTTTATGAATTTGCCTTTTAGACCCTAAAGGAAGTAAAAACTGGAGTTTTAAAACAAAAATAAAATGGCACAGGCATTTATATTTACCTTGACCAGAGATTTTTATTTCTTCATATGGCTTTGATCTTTTGTCTGTTGTCCTTTCATTTCAACCAGTAGAACTCGTTTTATTATCTCTTGTAGAACTAGTCCAATGGTAACAAACTCCCTCAGCTTTTTTATCTGTGAATGCCTTAATCTCTCCTTAACTTTGGAAAGACAGTTTTACCAGATATAAAATTATTGTTGGCAATTTTTTTCTTTCAGCACTTTACATATATAGTTCCACTGCTTTCTTGCCTCCTTGGTTTCTGCTGCAAAGTTGACAGTTAATCTTATTGAGACTCCCTTGTGCACATGATACATTGTTTCTTTCTTGTGGCTTTCAGAAATCTATCTTTGGCATTTGACAGTTTGATTATAGTATGTCATGATGTAAGTCTATTTGGGTTTATCCTGTTTGGAGTTCATTAAACATTTTGGATATGAATATTTATGTGTTTATTTTAATTAAATTTGAGAAACTTTAAACAGTTATTTATCTGAATATTTCTTCAAAGTGTATATTTGTACACTTGATGGTGTCCCATAGGTTCCTCAAGCTATGTTCTCTCTTTATTCTTTCTATTTTCTGCTCATCAGATTGGATGATTTCAATTGTCTTTTATTGAAATTCAGTGATTCTTTTTCTTCTCCAAGCTCCAGTCTTCCATTAAGCACTTATAGGGAATTTTAAATTTTTGTTACTGTGGTTTTCATTTCTGCTTACTTCCTTTTCACAATTTCCAACTCTCTATTGATAATTTCCTCAAGTTTTTTTCTTCTTTTTTTTTTCCTGTGTTACTTTAGCTATTTTTCCTTGGTTTTTCATTTTTATTTATTTTATTTTATTTTTTTATGTCTTTGAGCACACTTTAAAAGTCTTTGACTGGTATGTCTTAGGCCCGTTCTTCCTCATTAGAAGTTTTTAAAGCTTTTATCTCCTTTGCCTTGGTTATCACTTCCTCTTTCTTTCTAAGCTTTGTAACAAATTGTTGAAACATGGACATTTTGATATTTAATGCATTACTACTGGAATTTTATCCTGAGGAGTCTGTTCCTTATGCTTATATCAAGCTGGTGTTTAACAGAGCTTTTCTTGAATGTCAGAAATCAACAAAAAAGAGGGGGAGGGCTACCTTTCCCAGACTTTGCAGATTAGTCTGAATGAGTACTCTCCTTCAGGGCTTACCCACACAATAATTTTAGAGGATATTATGAGGCCAAAGTGTAGAGGATTCCCTTATCTTTTCTGTACATGTATCTTGTCTTTGATATGTGCATGTGATCCTAGGGATTCACTCACTTGCATATTATGATTGTACTCCTTCCCTAGCAAACAGTTTCTTCATGGGCCTGAGAACTGCACTGTATGTCCCATAGCCAGCAATGCCCTGCCACAGGCAACCACAAATTGACTGCTCTCGCACAGTGGTCTGTGGGACAGCTCTGTGAGCTGCCTTTACAAATAAGGTGAGTTTTGGCACAATAAGCCCGAGATGAGTGTCTTAGTTCAACTCCTCAGGTTGCCATCAGATGGAATGGGCCAGACCTACATCCTTCCAAAATATTCATAAGGGTTGCTCTGCTCCTTCCAACTAGGACTAGGGCGTGCACTGGGAGCAGGGGCTGACTCAGCACAGAACAAAGGAACAAGAGAGGAGCCAGCCAGGGCACCAGGAGCTCCTATCATGTTTAAATTGTCTTTTTTTTTTTTTGGTTTGGTACTCACTCTGTTACTGAAATCCTTTAACTTTCTGGAATTGTGAGAAAGATGTTTCTGCTAGTTCCTGTTGGTAGTTCAAAGAATCTGTTAGGGGACAAGCTCTGAAGCTTTTTACTCCACCACTTTTATTGTGATGAGGCTCAAAAGTTGACTTTTGTGTACAGACATACCTTGGAGATATTGAAGGTTTAGTTCCAGACCACAATCAGCTTAAGTAATTCATCAAAATGACCATTTGAGTTTTTCTACCAGCATCTGTTCAAGGTAATGAGATCTTGGCTGTGGCTTTCTGGTTTCAAAGATTTCTACAGATTTCAGGGTGGTGGTTTGCCCAACAAACTGGTTCTCTCCTAGGACCAAGAAAAGTTATTGATTTTCAATTTGTTCAGGTTTTTATTATTATAAGTATGGGAGTGATGATTTGCAAGCTCTTTAGATGTCAACAGTGAAGCTGGAAGTCCTGTCTTTATGTTTTGTTTTGTTTTGTTTTGTTTTTGCTTGTTGCATAGCTCTATTTAATTTATTTTATATTTATCTTTTTCTGAGTGACTATTTTAGAATTTTCTTTATTTTTAAAAATCAATGTAAATAATATATAAAATATATAAAATAAACAGTTTTGAAGTATGAATTTCAAATGCATATGTTCCTGTAACCACTACTCTAAGCAAAATAGAACATTTCTATCACCCAGAGAGCTTTATGGTGTTTTTTCAACAGTCAACCTCAGAATTAAGTGACCTTCATTAGATTTCAATATTGACAGTTTACTTTTGCCTATTTAAATGGTGAGTGGAAACCAACTGTATTAGTTTTTTGTATTCAGCTTCTTGTGAGCCATATAACATTCCTGACACTCACCTATTTTTTAACATAAATCAATTATTTATTGCCAAGTAGTATTCCATTTTGTGAGTTTTCAAAATTTGTCAATCCTTTCATAATTCAGCTTTTTAAAGAGTTTAATTAATTTAGAAGAAGCCTAATTTACATACTCCAGTGTGTTTATAATTTTTTTCATTACTACAGGATCTCTTATGCTTTTCTAATAAATACATATCATAGTAGTTTTATCCCTACTTAGTAGATACCTGCTAATTTCTAGCAAATGAAGAGAGTTAGTGAATCTGAATTTTGGCAGAATTTCAGAGAACCATGAAAATCCATAATTTTGCTAAATTAAATATAACCCTGGTCTATTGTGGCATGAGAAGTAGCAGATTTATAGATTTTATACATAACCCAAATAATGAAAGATTGAGGATCAAAGAAATACCTTTCCTTATTGTCTTCTGAAATATATTCCTGTTTTATCTTTAAGCTAATAATTGAGGCTTTTCCATTATAAAAGGTACTGTTACTAGGCCAAAAGGACATGTATGTTTTTGTTGTATTCAGAACAGCAAACACTGTACTGTTTCTCCACGAGTGTGTGTGTGCATTGTTAAGCACTTGAGGTTGACCTACTATATACCATAGATAACTGCATTCATATTATTTACTCTAAGTATTTATTTATTTATATTTTTATGTGTATTAGTCCCCTTTCTTGTTATTGTACTGTGTTACAGAGAATGTGACTTTTTTTCATAATATCTTGTTGAATTAGTGGCACATTTTAACAAAATTAAGTTCTGTTAATATATTTTACTAAATTATTTAGTTTTCTATTTAAAATGATTAATATTAAAATTAATTATGGATATCTGGAAAATACAAAATGTAGAAATATGAGCAGGAAAAAATACCACTCATTGTCTCACCACATTTTTTTTTTTGCCCCACTATTTTTGAGTGAAAATTTTTAATCAGTACTCTATGGACTCAATACTCAATGGTTGTATTTTCAGTTAGAGCTCAGGATTCCTGAATCAAACTAATTAGGTAAAAATCTCATGCTGACTTCTTTTTATTTGGGTAAACTTGATCAATTACATAACTTTTCTTGACCCCATTTTCTATAGCAATAAAATGGGACCTCTAATACTGTATACCTCATAGGGACTGTATGGCAATTAAGAAAATGTTGGTAGAGAGTTTAGCATCTGAAGCGACTGGAACCGAGGAAACACATGAGAGTTGTATGAAACCAGAATGATAACATCTTGGAGTCTGATAAATACTATAAAATATTGTAAAGAAGGGTCTTAGGTAGGAAATTGTCCTTTTTCCTCTGAAATTAAGCTCTTAACTTGTTTTATTGTTCATGTGAGTATATATCTAACAAGTTGAGTATGACTATAGTTTTCTTAAAAGTACAGCAGAATCCTCAGAATGCATTTATCTTTAAGGATTATAACAGTAAATGCAATAGAGTACAGCAGAAATGAATAATGGGAATGAAAAGCAGATTTTAAAAAAGCATTGAAACTGTGTTACTAAAACTCAGAATTCAAAAACTAGACTGGGGAAGCAGATGTGGCTCAAGTGATTGAGCTCACGACTACCACATGGCAGGTCCCTGGTTTGGTTCCTGGTGCCTCCTAAAGAAGACAGGCAGCTGGTGAAATGGGCAGGCACAGCAAGTTGACACAACAAGAGACACAAGAAGAAAAACACAATGAGAGACACAACAAAGCAGGGAATGGAGGTGCCTCAAGCAATTAGACACCTCCCTACCATATCAGATGTCCCGGGTTCAGTTCCCAGTGCCTCCTAAAGAAATAAAGAAGATAAACAGACACAACAAGTACAAACAATGAGGGGGTGGGGAAAAATAAATAAATAAATCTTAAAAAAAAAAAAAACCTAGGCTGCAAGCATTCTCTCTGTCTTTTTTTTTCATCCCCATGTAACTAATTCATGGCCTCAGATTTACTTACATCTTGCATTTTTAAGGCCACAGCTTTTGCACCTGCTTAATTTGACAAAGCAATTTGCTAATTTTTCAAATTTGTTGGGAATGCTAAAGTCATATTAGGGAACCAGGCCCTATTTAGGATCCTGAGGACATCCAAATGCAAATTGCATTCTACTTGCAGTCTGTAGGTTTAGAGCAAGAGTTTTTGTATGACTCTCTCCTCTGCCAAAAATCTATTGCAGAAAATTTTCCAATTCTCAAAAGGTACAGTAGTTCTCACTTTGTGTCATGTATTTAAATCACCAGGGAGCTGTAAATATCTATATACCCAAGTCACATCCCCAGATAGTGCTGATGGTCAGGTCATGTCCCAACCCCTGATCCTATGGCTATAAACTCATTTGTCAATAGGACCTTTGAAGATGTCATTAGTTAAGGTGTGCCTAAATGAATGAGAGGGGACCTTGATCCAATATGGATGAGTCCTCATGCAAAGGAAATTGGACAGGGAGGACAGAGGGCAGCAAGAAGCTGGATGTCAATGGAACCCAGAAGAGAAAGAAGACTCTGCCATGTACATTCCCATATGACAGAACAGCCAAGGACCAAGAATCCACTGGCAGTCAGTCCTGATATGCTGTAGTCTTATGGGAGAAAAATTGCTTTGTTGACCTCCATTTTAGACTTATCCTAGCCTCAAAACCATGAGTCGTAAAGTCCCTTTGTTTAAGTCAACCCATTGTATGGTATTTGTTTAGCAGCCAGGAAACTAAAACATTCGATAATTTAAAGTATTAACATACTCACCTTAAAATTATGAAAAGACTATATTATGGCACTAACCTCACCTGGGATTTACAACCTTCTTGAGACCTCAAACACCATGTCTGAAAGACAGGGATAATTTCTTATCTGCTCTACGCATTAATCTTATATGAGGCAGAAAAATGCTAAAAATGTTTTTTTGAACTTTATCTGATGCTGATTTGCTGTTACACTTGCAAAGCATTTACAAAGCTACATTAGTCACTTTAAGTAATACTAAATACTTTTTTAACATTGGAAAAAGTGTCTTAAAGGTAATATTTGCACTGACATTCATTTTTATGTGTATTTGTAGATTCTCGCCCAACAAACAGTAATAATTCATGTCAAATTTATATTAACCCTATTATAGTAGCCTTTTTTTTTCATTTATTTTTATTTTATTTATATATTTTTAAGGCAGTTTATTTTTTCTGTCAGTATAACATTTTGAAATATTATTATTTTTACATTAGAAACATTACAGGATTACAGATAATTCATGGAAAAGTACCATGTTCACATATACTCTGCTATTGTTGATACTTTGTATTTGTGTTACTATATATATATATATATATATATTTTTTTTTTAAGAGATGCTTAGATTACATAAATGTTACACAAAAATTACAAGGATTCCTGTTTCCCACCTCCCACACCTCCCAAAACATCTCACATAAACATCTTTCATTAGTGTGGCACATCACCTGCAATGGATATACACATCTTGGGACTTTGCCTCTAAGCATGGACCATAGTTCACATTGTAGACCACACTCTCTCCCACACAGTTCTGCATATTATATGATGATGTAAAATGGCCTATGTCTGTCATTGTAATGTCACTCAGGATAATTTCCAAGTCCTTAAAAAGCCCCTGTATTACAACTGCTTATTATTGTATCTTAAAACCAAGAGGTTTTAAAGTTGAAGGGGACCTTTGAGGTCATATAATCAGTGATTTTTTATATGCAGAGTAAGTTTTCCTGTTTTCCTCTCTTTCAAATAAATCTCATGCAATGACTCTATTATTGAATGAAGGTAAAAGTTAGACTCTCTCCTTTCATGTGGGGAGGATAAAAGTCTACTTTTATTCCCTCTTAAGGGGAACTCTGATATCTCTGCATAAATACAGATAGTTAGGGAATTAATTTGTAGAACATTTATATAGACCATCAACATTTCATAACTTAACTGATAGTTTAATTAAAATTATTATTAGTTTCAAATCTATCTGTGTGAATAGAATGTTGTGTAATTATCTACAAGAATGTATCTACGGCAGAAGGCTAAATCAATTTTAACAACTGTAAAAAGAAAAAGCCAGAATTTAGCAAAATAACTTCCCTAGAGCAGAAGGAACATGAGACTTTGTATTTGTTGGAGATAATTGCATTTTTGTGCTCATTCTGATAAAATCCAGGGAATTTGCATTACTGACCTACTCTTAGAGTAGTAGTGATAGTTGGATCTAAATGTTTTCAAAGAAAATTGGAAGTAGGAACCTTGATTTTTTACTCACCTGTGAAGGTGATTGAATTATTCAAGATTTTAAAAAATCATGACAGAATTTATTTGGTCTTTCACAGTGCTGGCTTTAGCATACATATCATACAGGTAACACTCTTTGATCTTCTGTTTATAAAGGTAAAAATATTTATGAGTCTTGAACAATTTTTAAAATCAAGTGTATGTTTCCCCTAAACTAGGAAGTTGTTCCCATCAATTACAATCTTATTGCTAACTCTGCCCTTTTGCAGAGGTTTGCATTATTCATTTCTAAGAAAGCTGTATGCATGTAATTATAAATTTGATGTGATGTATGCCTATTTTAACTTAAAAGGAGAAAGATGCTTGTGCATGTGTGTGTGTGTACATACATATAATTTTCTTTAAGGTGACCTCAGTTGAAACTTTGAAAATGATAATTTCATTGCATACTTTAGCCCATATTATAACCTATTTAATAGACTGGACAACTATGATATGTTTGCAATTGTGCAAACTTATGAACCTTTTGGTGCACATGGAGAAATAGTTTATTTTAAAATATATTTCTTTAGTTATAACAATACTATACAGCTTATGAAAATGTTTGTGTGGTATAAACTGTCTGAACCGCTTAAAGTAAAAACAGTTTTTTTTTAAATCTTTATATATCGGGACCTGGAATGTGGTAGATATTTGAGATGGCTGTGACTGAATTAGTTCAGTAACAGAGGGTAAAAAGGGAGGAAAAATGGAAAGAAAAATCAATAGCAGATTCATTTTCCAAAGCATAACTTAATCATGCATTTGAGTTGTATGCTTCTTTTCACCTATAAACTTAATGCCAGGATAAAATGTTTAACTTAGGGGATTTGAAGAGCATCACCAACCAGATCCCAAATGTATAATATGATTGTTTGCTTAATTAGTTGCAAAATGCATCCTCAGAGTTTTATAAAATATTTTGCTTTGCAAACTTTCTAGGTTTTTTTTTTTTTTTAATTTTTGTTGATGAAATTGTATTAGCAACAGTAGTAAGAACAATAATAAAATAATCAAAGCAGTAGTGGTAACAACAAAAAGAATTTAGTTTATAAGTTCCTTTCTGCTTAAAAATATTTTGCAATGCATCAATTTTTAAGGTTACCACAACAAAACGGGGAAGTTATCATTATACCCTTTTTATAAACAATGAAATTAAAACTTAACCCCAAGTCTTCCTAGACCAAGTCTATGGCATCACAGCACCTCTTCCTATAGTCTTATGTATGTACTGCTTAATACTTTAGATGAATTCTAATAAAATGAAACAGTTAAGAATTTAAATATGTAGTACTTCATATACTCTCAGCTAATATTTATTGGTCACTTCCTGTATGTCAGCACATATACACATCTTCTCACTAGTCTTCAGAAAAACTTAATGATGTAGGTCTAGTATTATTGTTATTTTACAAGTGAGTAATGTGCGGTTCAGATGAATTGGTAGCCAATCCCAGGTAATACAAATAAGTAAATGGTAGAGCAAGGCTTTAAACTTGGGTCTCTCAGGCTGTGAAGCTTGAGATGCTAACCACATCTTCTCATTGTCGTTTATTATTATTACTTAAATTTTATTGTGAACCAATTTCAAGGTTACAGAAAAGTTGTAAACATAATGCAAAGAACACCCACATACCTTTCACCATAAGTTCCCATTCAAGCTTTGGCAATTGCCCCAATGATGTTAAGGAGAACAAAAGCGATTCAATCCAGGATCATGTATTGCACTCATTTGTAATGCCCCTCTAATTTCCTTTAATCTGGAACAGTTCCGCCATTTTTCCTTGAATTTATTGACCTTACTATTTTTAGCAGTTATGACCCTGTCATTTTGTAGACTGTTCATTTATTTGTGTTCAGCTATTTCCTCATAGTTAGTAATCACATTATGTACTTTTGCATGTTTTCTTCCTGGTGCATCTCATTGAGTGGCACCAATACAATATGGATTTGCAACATTATTAGTGGCATTAACTTTGTTCACTTGATCAAGATGATGTCTGCCAGCTTTATACAACACAGTTATTTTTTAATTGTAATTATTAAATATTTCGAGGGTTGATGCTTTGGGACTATATTTTACCTCATGACACTTTTACCCACGTGTTTTAGTATCCAATTATGTTTCTTGTATTAATTAATTTTATTATTACATTTGCCAAGTGGTGATTTTTAAATTTTGCTTCTCCTACCTATTTTGTTAGTTAGCATTCTATAGTAACAAAATGTTTGCATTTCTTCCCATTTACTTATTTATTTATACCGGTATGGTTCAATTACAACCCACTTCCTTTTGTCAAATACAAGAACGTAGGCATTTGAAATTCTTTAGTGTTCATGCTGACCTTCTACTGGATGACTTATTTTGCAAAGAAGTATTTGGGAAGCTCTCTTATTGCACTTACCTAGGAGCATAATTTCATTAAAATAACAAGTTAAATGTTAAACTTATGAAAAGTACTATCCAAGGGAATAAAATTAAACTTGCACATCTTTGAAGTTATACTGAGAAAAAAAATTACACTAGGATACAGATTTGTGCATTATCCTTGAGATAAACAGGCCCTTCATTATCCACCATGTACATGAAGGATCAGGAGAGGAATTGATGCAGACATATTATGATTTCCATTCATTTTTATTCTTTCAGATCATTTCTTCTCTTGATTTTATAAAAATAAATTTTAATTTGTTTTAAATTATAGACCATGGCACTATGAAAGTTTACTTAAAATGTGTAAATAAGGCAAAGTGAATGCAGTTTATCAATTCTGAAATCACTTCGGGGCATTGTTTATGAAATCCACCCAACATTAAACTTAGTTAAATTGAGTGAGATTCTCTGTTTGGCTTCCTATTTATTAATGCTTTAAGGGCTATATTTTATAAAGTTACATTTTAACTTGGGGATTTTGTCCTGTGGAGATGCAGATTATTTCTGCCAACTAAAAATTTTAACCTCTCCAATTTGTGATTTCATTATCTATATAATAGGGCCACTTTTTGTGAGCGATCTCATTTTATCTTTTTCTTTTCAAAACTCTCAAAAATATGCAGTTTTTCAGAATGTTTCTGGATCCAAGTTCACCATCTCTTTGGTTCTTATTAATGAGTCTAAAATAATATTTGACATACGTTCATCCTATATTTGTATGAGCATTATATTTTAGTGTTTTGAAAATTATTTTTGCATATATTAAATAAGCAACATAATGAATTATATTAGACTAGATCTCTGAGGCTCCAGTCCTGAACAGTAATTAAAATAAAGTCAAATGTAGCCTCTAATCCCTGAAATTCTATAAGACCTTGTATTCTTTCTTTTAAGTGATATTTCACAAACCTCAGTGTCTCTTTATTCTTAATGCAAATTCATTATCAGAAGTCCATACCTGCATTTGGTTGGAGCCAGCAAACTGAGTTCTCATGTATCCCTAAATAATATTTCCTAGTGCTCCAGAGAGTCCATTTCTACACAGTTTTAATTTTCTAATTTAAAGAAAAGGAAACTAAAGTACAGGGAAAGTAAGTAATTGATCATTTTATCTTTTTTATTTACTTTTGATTTCTAAGCACTTTTATTTAATTTCAATTATTTACACCTGCACGAATACCTACAATCACATATTAAATACTATTTTTCCATGCCAGCTGAACATACAACTCAACACTATATGTAATACAAAATACCTTTTTCTCTTGAGAGGAAGACTAATACACATACCAATCTCTTCCATCCAGGAAAAGTTTCTTCCTTCATCACTTATTGCTTGCTTCTCCCCATGTCCCAAGCTTGTTCCAGATGCTTTCTTCTTCTTAGGCCATTTTATTTTATTAAAGGCAGAGAAAATTCAATATCTTCATATTACATAGCTTCTCTTAAATCTCTAGTTGTGGGAAATATGAGAGCGATAATTAAATTATTTCTTGATAATCTGGTTGCACCAAACAGGGCAGTAAACTGATAGGTTTAAATGTAGAAGTAGGAGTAAAGTTTTGTCGTCAGCAGATTATATACAGAAGTAAAGCTTACAGACCACTGATTAAAATGTGTTGTAGGGTAACATCATTTGACCAAAGGCTTGTCTTTCCAGCCATTTTTCTATCAGTTTCAATACAAGGGAACAGTGTTAGCCATGACAATACAGTATGGAGCCAATCAAACATGATAGAACACTCTCTCTCTCCTTGTGTGTCTTCTTCAGTGAGGTGTCCATTTATATCAGTCCACCAAGGGGGTGGGATATCAACCTGAGTTATGCCCTACTGATGTGTCGAATCAAAAGCCCTAAGTTGATTTTATCAAGTAAACTTAAATCTTTTGAATTTAACATAATCATAGGTTAGATTAGTTTACAAACATAATCTTTCTCTTTTGGGGATTCATAAATAATTTCATAAATGCCACAAATATTTAGTAAATGAATAAATCATAAATAACTAAGGCAGTTGTTCTACATGTCTAAATGATCAGAACCTTTGTGCTACTGAAAATGCCTAAAGCTTTAATCTCATTGGGTACAACTCAAAAAAGATGATGTGGTTTTTTTCCTGTTATTTACTTTCATTATTTGGTTTAAATTCTGCATTGCCATAAAGCTGAGTCTTGTAAACAGACTAATCATTTTTCACTTCATCATTTCAACCACTATTTATTTGAATTACTGTATCTATTGTACTATTGTTTTTCATGTTTTTAAATAAACACATTTAATGAATTATAATTTAAATATATTTTCCTAAAAGTCACATGTTTCCTGGTTCACATTTCTAGGGCACATCTTCTAACATATTACCACTGAAATATTAGATTTATCTTAAAGGATATGTACAAATATTAATGGATATATACTAGGTTTCAGGCACATGGCTAGTGCTGAATATGAATGATTCTTCTGATTTGTGTAATTAGCTAGATATTCCATTGAACTAAACAATCTAAGATTCCGATATATTACATTACTTGACAGAGGTTATGTTAACATTAAGTTGCAGAACTCAGATTTGAATTTGGGTCTGCATGTCTACAAAATATAAGTTATTTTCTCTATACTTCAGTGCCCTCATGATATTGATACACCTTTGCCAACACCTAAGTGATATAGACTGGGAGAGAAATCAATGGAAGCAAATCCATTTGTGTTACCTAGGTTTCCAATTGCAAAGGATAAACAGCTATTGAGTAGAAAATATCAGAGTTAAAGAGTAAGAATTTGCAAGGTCAATATCCAAAATTTATCAATGTGGTAATGATTCTGGCTCTAGAGCAAGTTCTACAGGAATATATAAGATAATTTATCTTTACTATAAACCAGGCTTCTTTTTTTTTTCTTCTAGTAGCTCTTCTAATCTCCCAAGCCTGAACATTAAGAAACAAAATAGGGAAATCTTTCTATGTTGGCTGATAACCTATTAGAGGATCATCCATGAAGTTTTCTGAATTTTAGAGAATTTGTGAAAACAAATTAACATTATTTGTCAGGGTTTGTTGTATTCAGGATGGAGGAAAAAACCCAAAATATTACAATGAAGGTGAATATTTATGCTTTGTGCTAAATAAAATTATTTTGCTCTTGATTAAGGAATAAAATAGATGGAAATAGACAAGGTGGCCAAAGGAAAATCTAAGTTACACAGAGGCAAAAATATTTTGATGAGGAAGGTATGTAAATGAAGGGATGTGATACTGAATAAAATGTAGAAATTAGTTCCTCAAGATACCATACAGCCATGGTATAATATTTAAATATCCTTATGATGCTATTAATAGCAGATAGTCTTTCCTGTTATAAGTAGACAAAACCAAGACCTAGCTAATTTCTCTTGAAGAAACATTTATTTAACACCTAATTGTGCCAAATTGTGCTAAGTTCCTTATAAATTAATGAAGAAATATATCAGTCTCTGCTCTTGAATAGTCTATGACAAATATTCACTCTCACTATGAGCCTTTAAAGAACCTTTCATTCTATCTTGAATTTTAAATTATTTTGTGCTATTTCTCACACAAATTGTAGTTGAACAATGCTGACTGTAACATGAATTGTATTTTTCATAGACTATTTATTATGTTTAACTTGGACAATGCCCACATCCTAAACTTGTCTAACTTAAACTCTTATTTTAAGTACCAGTTAGAATAGAATAGTTATGGCTAAGCATTTCAAGTCAGATAAATCTTAACTAAAGTCTGTGTTCTGCCACTTACTTGTATTTTGACCTCAGATAAATTGATAGATCAACTCTAAAATAGGTGTATCCTGAAACCAAACTCATAGTTGTAGGGAAGATTAAATAGGATAGTCATGTAAGTCACCTGGCATACAATAAATGCATAACAAATGTTATTTTTTCACTAGTAGGAGTTAATAGTATATCATTTGCACCTATTTTCATAAACCACAACACTATTGTAGTACTTAACATTTACAGGAACTTAACAATGATACTATTATATAAACATAGGATAGCTGAGAGTTTTTGTATTTATTTATTCATTTTTAAAGATTTACTTTATTTACCTTTATTTATACCCCCCTTGTGTCCCAGATGATTCTCTTATCTGTCTGCTCATTATTTGCTCGCCTTCTCTGGGGGGCACTGGGAAACAAACCAGGGACCTCCCACATGAGAGGCTAGTGCCCAATGGATTTATCCACATCTGTTCTTGGCAGGCTGTGGCATTTGCTGGCTTGTGACCTCTGCTTGTTGCGGGGGGTGGGGGGAGATGGGGTGGCATCTGCTCCTCTTCTTTTAGGAGCCACCGGGGCCTGAACCCGGGACCTTGCATGTGGTAGGTGGGCGACCAAGTGGTTGAGCCACATCTGCTTTCCAGTTTTTATATTTAGAATAGCCAACACCTTGAGGGCAGAAAACATGTCTAAGTTTTTAGTGTCTCCAATATTTAGATTGAGATGTGATATCTAGTGAATTTCAATGAATATTTGATAAGTAAGCAAACGAATGAATGAATGAATAAATGTTTGAGAAGGATGGATGGTCCCCCACTGGTCAAACTATAGTGTGTACATATCCACATCCAATTTGATGGCTTTCCATAATGAAGAGATTCATATTCATTTTAGTGACATCAGTGGCTATGGTTTTTAATATTAACTACAGGCTTTTTTGAGACTTCAGCCTTATTATTGTGTATGTTATGATTTTAAGGTCCTGTGATAGGAAAAGTTTTGATTTTTATCTATCATTCCACTCATATGGCTACAGTCATGCATGAGAAAAATGGTTGTGAGGTACAGGCCGTTTTTTTTCTGCAATGGGGTATGTAAATGTTTTAACATTTATTTTATGGCCAAATATAAAAAATAAGAAATAAAATAAAATAAAAAACAAGGAAAACTACAAGTGTCCTCTCCTGGTCAGTGATAAACTACCATATTAAAATTAACTGTAATTCATCCAAATTTTTAAAAAAAGATATTTAGATTACATAAATGTTACATAAAAAATATAGGAGATTCCCATATGCCCTGATCCCCACACCACCCACATTAATCCACATTTACAACATCCTTCATTAGTGTGGCACATTCATTGGGATTGATGAACACATTTTGAAGCATTGCCATCAAGCGTGGATTAGAGTTTATATTGTAGTTTACATTCTCTCCCACATAATTCTGTAAGTTATGGCAAGATATATAATGGCCTGCATCTGTCATTGCACTGTCATTCAGGACTATTCCCAAGTCCCAAAAATGCCCCCTTATTACACATGTTTTCCCTCTCCCTGACCTCAGAACTTTCAGTGGCCACTGCCTCCACATCAATGATATAAGTTCTTCCATTGTTAGGATAATAACAAAACTATAGTAGAATACCAGTAAGTCCACTCTAGGCCATAGCTCATTCCCCAATCCTGAGGATTCTGGGATGGTGATGCCCACTCCACTTCTAATTGAAGGGGGCTTCAGTCCCATTTGGCCAATGGTTGGGACTCCCTTGCTTGCAGTTGTAGACTCTCTTGCTTCCTTGGTATGGTGGTTGTCCATCATCACCTCCGTGTTAGTTGTCCTAGGTAAGACCAATGAACTGGAGAGTAGGTGTTGCAACTCCATTGAGGCCCAAGGCCCAGCTGACACATGGAAAGCACAAAGATTCAAGTCTCTTGGATGTACACCTACCAACTCCAACAGCAACTATAGGTTCAAATAGAAAGGACTGAAGAGTCATGTGTAGGGAAACCATAAGTGAGTCCAATTCTGTCACACTGGGGAGCACAAATGCCAAAGTAGGGCCCACTGTCAAGGCACAAAACTCATGAGCTATTTGCCCTAACCATAGTGCCTAGGTGTCTCCAGAGCCTTCAGGAGCCCCACTATTTGGGATATTGTCTAATTTGGCAATCAATGAGATCTTGTTGAGATGTGCATAAGTGTAACCTCTGGAATGACCTGCTGACTCACTTTGAAGTCTCTTAACCATATAAACTCATTTGTCTTTACCTTTTCCCCTTTTTGGTAAAGGTCTTTTTCCAGTTGCATTGCTAGTTCATTCTTGTGAGTAATCCCTTGGTGCCAGGGAGGCTCATCCCTGGGAGTTGTGTCCCATGCTGGGGGAAAGGTAACGTATTTATATGCTGAGTTCAGCTTAGAGAGAGACCACATTTGAGCAACAAGGATGCTTTCAGGAGGTAACACTAAGGTACCCTATAATACTATGTTAAGTTTCAATTTCCAAGTAAAGGTTCATAGCACAGTCATCAATATCAAGGGCCTGTAAATGGACCATCCTCCTTCACTCTGTACTTGGGGGATTCTTGCCATTCCATTAGAGAATGTGGCAGAACTCCCAAGGATGGGAATTCAATATTCTTTCATTTATTGTGTGAATCTCCACAGACCCTGATAATGCCCCACAGACATTAACACATTTATATGCCTTATATGTATGTGCAGGTGAACCTCCTCCTATGTCCCCTCCCTCTCTTACACTCCACACAAATGGTCCTCCCCTGCCACAGTTGTAACCCTCTGTGATCCAAAATCTCTTAAAAAATGAATCCAATAAAATAGCCAAATACAATTAAAGAGAAAATGAAATAATAATGAAAGTTTTAAAAATAGGGAAAAATTTTTAAAAATAAAAAATAATTGGAATAATAAAAAAATGAAAAAATATTTAAAAAATTTTTTTGACATTTTGCCTTTCATCACTGTAAGATCTCTTGTCCTGTATGTACAGTGACATTTTCTTCCATTTAGCCCCCAATGTCTTCCTTTTTTTATTTTGTCTTCAAAGAAGTTTAAGGTCACAGCAGTCATGTACAGAATATAGGGTTACTGGTTTAGGAAGTTGGAAGTGGGGGGCATTCAGGACATAGCACACCTGAGGCAGGCTTCTAGGGAGTGTATGAATATTCATCTTGACATAGTGTGTTATATCAGACTCCGATATATCCAAGATCGTTTCCCTTTTCCCCCTTCCCCTATTAATAACTTTTTATCTGTGGATGGTACATTTTTCCAACTAATGTACAAGTATATTGAAACATATCTACCAACCATAGTCAATGGTTTACTTTATGATTTACATTTTGGGCAATACAGTTTTATAAATTTTGATGAAACTTAACATGGCCTGTATCCATCATTGCAAGATCATGTAGAACACTTCCATCACCCTTAAAGTGCTGCCTGTTTCATCTATTCTATTTCTTCCTCCCCCTCCCCTCGGGACCCACAGCAACCACCAAGCTTCACTCTTTGCAGCACCAAATTCATTGTTACTTGCAACAACACTGAGGGCTTCACACACTGGTCTGTCCTCCCCTATTGGACACCACCCATACTCTCCAATGACTCATGCCCCTCTATTTGAGAAAATAGCGGGCCACCCCAGGATGGGAGTCCAACACCTTTTCGCTCATTATGTGGGTCTCCACCCACTGATATAACACACTATGTCAAGATGAATATTCATACACTCCCTAGAAGCCTGCCTCAGATGTGCCATGTCCTGAATGCCTCCCACTTCCAACTTCCTAAACCAGTAACCCTAACTTGCCCTATTGCCAAAAGGGCATACACAACATTGTAGTTTCAACCACATACACACCAATCCCCAGTGTTCACCTGCTCCCTCCCCTAATCCTCCTAAGAAATTTATATGGAAGGTCAAGAGGCTCCAAATAGTCAAAGACACATTGAAAAAGAAAAACAAAATCAGAGGAATCACACTACCTGACTTTCAAACATACTACAAAGCTACACTGTTCAAACTGCATAGTATTGGCACAAAGATACACATATTGACCAATGGAACTGAATTGAGAGTTCTGATGTAGATCTTCGCATATACAGTCAACTGATATTTGACAAGGCCACCAAGCCCATTCAACTGGGTGAGAATGGCCTCTTCAACCAATGGTGCTTTGAGAACTCGATATCCATATTCAAAAGAATTAAAGAGGAACACAATCTCACACCTTATACAAAAATTAACTCAAGATGGATCAAAGATCTAAATATAAGAGCCAAGACCATAAAGACCTTGGAAGATAATGTAAGGCAGCATCTACAAGATCTTGTGATAGGAAATGGTTTCATGAACATCACACTCAAATCACAAGCAGTGAAAGAAAAAATAGATAAATGGGACCTCCTCAAAATTAAAAACTTTGCATGTCGAAGGAATTTGTCAAGAAAGTGAAAAGGCAGCCTAATCAATGGGAGAAAATATTTGGTAACCATATATCTGATAGTGGTCTAATATCCTGCTTATATAAAGCAATCCTATACCTCGAAAATAAAAAGACAAACAACCTGTTTAAAAAATGGGCAGGTGATTTGAATAGACACTTCTCCAATGAAGAAATGCAAATGGCTAAAAAGCACATGAAAGATGCTCAACATCACTAGGTATTAGGAAATGTAAATCAAAACTACAATGAGATAACATCTTACACCCATTAAACTGGCGGCTATTAAAAAAACAGACGACTACAAGTGTTGGAGAGGATGTGGAATGGGAACCCTCATCCACTGCTGGTGGGAATGTAGAATTCAGCCATTGTGGAGGACAGTATGGCTGTTTCTCAGAAAACTAACTATAGAACTGCCATATGATCCAGAAATTCCACTGCTGGGTATATATCCAGAACAATTGAAAGGAAGGACACGAACCGCTATACACATACCAATGTCCATAGTGGCATTTTTCACTATTGCCAAAAATTGGAATCAACCCAAATGCCCTTCAACAGGTGAACAGATAAACAAATTGTGGTTTATACATACAATGGAATATTACTCATCTCTAAGAAGGAATACAATGCTAACACATGGGATAACATCGATGAATCTTGAGGACCTTATGTTGAGTGAAACAAGCCAGGCACCGAAGGATAAATATTACATGACCTCACTGATATGAATTACGAAAATTGAGCAGACTCACAGAGCTAGAGTCTGGAAAATAGGTGTATAAGAAATAGAGGGGGAAAGAAGGCTGTGAACCAATGCCTATATGGGCAAAATCTATGATAAGGTGGAAGTGTATAATTGTGCAGTGGAGGGACATGACAGTGGTTCAGGGATACTATTGGGTTAGGCAGTGCAGGTATGTCAGGGGGTCGGGTGTGGAGAGGGGGTTGGGCTGTCCATCAAACTTTTTAAAAAAACTATATACTTACAGCCCAGCCCTTGACAAAATGCAAAGTGCAGTTAGGTAACTCATTGAAAACTTTGGCATCCTTTCTCCCACTTTGCCTCCCTCGGTTTCTCATAACTAAATTTACGATTGGACATCTATAAACTCTTGTGTTCCATTCAAGTTTCTGAATCAATCATGACAGAAGTCTTCTTCCTGCATCTGTGTGTTCTTTCGTGTGTTCTTGCAGGTGTTTTCTGAATGATTACCAAATCTGGGGGCAGTAGTCCCCAACATCTTTATTGTATCAGAAATCTGTTCTATCTACACAAACAGAAGCACTTCTAAAGCGTCCCAACAATGGCCATTTTTATAAACAGCAATTACAGTGAAACTATTTTAATTATTTTTCTGATTATAGTAGTAATATTTATTATAGGAATTATTGGAAATCAATAATAGCAATAGTAATAATAATAGATTTTTTATTCCTTGTCTGAAATATCTCATTCAATCCTCCTCCTATTCTATGAGCTAGAAATGATTATCCTCATTATATAGGTATAAAAAATAAAGGAGAATAGAGGGATTAAGTTATTTGTCTAAGATGCCAGAGTTAGTTAACACCTATGGTAGGTATCTTATAGTTCATGGAAATTTGTTCTAAATATAATTTGCCATTGCACATTTTTTCCATTATTCCATTATATAGTTATGTACAGTGGGACCTTGTTTTACATGAACTCAACACATGCAAATTCAGGTATACATGATTGACAATTTAAAAATCTGAAGGCAAAGAAAGAATTAAAAGTTTTAAAAATTATTTTTATGATTAATTTTGTTTATTGTTACTACAGTGTTTATTTGCCTTGCTTATAAAAATATGTATAAGGTATGGTCAAAGAAGAAATAATTATGTAACTTAAGTGGTTGAGTGCCTGCTTCCCATGTATACGGTCCTGGGTTCAATCCCCGGTATCTCCTAAAAAAAAAACAGAAAGAAAAGAAATAATTATTAAATAATGGGTTCACTTTTACGCATGATTTCCAACTTATGTAAAGTGTCTTAGAATGTATTGGTCATGTAAACGAGGTTCTAATGTTTTATATTTATATTTTTATATTTATATTTGATTTAATAACTTTCTTATATACGAACTTTATATTATTTACTTTTTACCATTTAAAATAAAAGTAATAATATAATTGGTTGTTTACAGTTCTGTCTTCTACCATTACTAAATTATAAATTCTGTAAAAGGCAAGACCTCTGGTCATCTTTGCAAGTCTGCATTCCCTCGTAATATATCTCTTTCTCTAGGTAACATTTAATATAGTCTCTTACACATAGTAACTGCTCATTAATTGTTTGCTGTATGATTAATTTCCTAAACGGTTCTCAAAGCTGAAGTTTTTCAAAGACTTTTGAGAATTCAAAATGCTTTACAAAGTTTTACAGATTTTCAGTGAGAGCTAAGAGAGACTGAGAAAAGGACCTTTAATTGGGAAATAAATACACTGTCCAACACTAGGTTGTCTAATACTGCTAAAGCTATTTTTTGAGCTTGGTTTTCAAAGAAAAGAATTTTCCAAATAAAAAGACCATCATTTCATTAGCCAACTATCAATAATAATGGTCACTTAATCTTTCTATCATATTGCCCCCCAGTATTCACAGCTATGCTTGGCTTATATGCAACAATCACATTTTCCAAGGCTATAAAAAAGATTTTTTTAAATGACCTATTCTTCTTGACTTAACCAATTATTCTGTATTGCATCATTATGCATCATTTTTAAGGATACACAGGGTAAACACATTTCTGTTGTCATCTGCCAAAAAGTTTTATTCATGATGTTTTTCGAAATGACAATAAATGTCTTTTAGGGGCTTTGAGCATCTCAGCTTTGATTCATCATTCAGTGTTTCTCAAATACAATTTATTTTCTTCTTTGTATCTCTCCCAGGAGCATATTTTTAAGAAAAGTTTAAATGCATGCATGGTATTGAAGGCTTTTACATTTATATGATATATTAAGGCCTTCTGCAGAACAATTTCCTTTGGGATTTTTTTAATAACTTCAGGAATGATTCCATTGTTAATGCCTTACTGCTACACTAGTTATAATATGAAAGTCTTATTATTTGTAAAAATAAAACTCTTTAGGAGTATATTGTAAATAATTTGATGCATTAAAATGAGAAATTTTCATATAATTTATTGTGAAATATTATTTAAACTTCAACACAACACACTTTATATTCCTGAGCCTTATTATTATATAAAATGGATATAAAAATTTCTAATTCAAGTTGGTGCTATTTCTAACTGTTTAAGACATTACTCCTGCATCTACCTCCCCATTAAAAGTGGAAATCATTTCCATATAGGCACATCATTTTGCATGTGAAAATATAATTAGTAAACAAGGAGATTTACCAATCTCCTAATAATCAGATACATGCTAATAATTATAACATGATTTTAGAAATATATTAACTTAGAAAGTATTTGTAAAGAAATCATCCATCTTTGAAGAGACTGGCATTACTCTCTGAACTTCCCTAATTAGATTCCCACTGTAAACCTCTGTCCTGAAACTTAGGCTGTTTTTTGGTTTATGATTTGAATCCCCATAGCATCCAGGCTTCTTTGGTTAGAAATAACAAGAACAGCAAAAACTGACTCTGGCGTATTTAGATGCAGGGACTTATTAACAGAACATCAGGAGCTAACAGTATGGAATGGGAAAAAGGCTACTCTAGAAGTTTGAAGAGCATAAACATAAGAATGGTCTTGTAGAAGGAAAAATTTAGGCAAAGCACTCTGTGGGAGTGAATATGTTCCAATTAATTATAGCTTCTTCATCTTCTCTGAAGATTAAAATTCTAGGGTTACAGGAACTTCCAGGAAAGATGGTGGAGTAGGGAGCTCCATTACTCAGTCCTTCCTACCTAAACAATGATTACAAACTATCAGGAACTGCCTGAAATAACAATTTTTAAACTCTGGAGGCCCAAAGGTCATTGTACAGCATCCAGGGAAGGGTAAAAGGAAGAAGTTGATAAACTACAATGAAGGACAGAGGACTTCTCAAACTTAACAAAAGATGTGAATAAGAACAGTCAAGAAGCTCAGAGAACAGAAAACAGAATAAACATGAAGAAAAATACATCCCATCATATGCAAATGATTACACCATCAAATGCAAAAAACAGGGAGAGAGTTCTAAAAGCTGCAAGAGAAAAGCAACATGTTACATAAAAGGGACCCCAATTAGATTGAGTGCTGATTTCTCACCAGAAACCATGAAGACAAGAAGGCAGTGGTTGAAATATTTAAAGTGCTTAAAGAAAACAACTGCAAGCCAAGAATTTATATCTGGTGAGACTCTGTCAAAAATGAGGGAGATATAAGACATTCTCAGATAAATAAAAGCTGAGGGAATTCATCACCACCAGAACTGCCCTATAATCAAGTCTAATGGGAGTTCTTCAAACTGAAAGGAAAGGACATTAGACAGTGATTCAAAGCAGCGTAAAGCAATAAAGACCTTCAGAAAAAGTAAGCATTTGGGCAATTATAACTGCCAGTATTACTGTATTTTATTGTTTGGTATGTAACTCCACTATTTAGTTCCTACAGATGCTAAAATGCAAATGCATAAAAATAATGATAAATCTATATTTTTAGAATACAATGTACAAAGATATGTGGTAAAAAGTTCCAAAAAATGGTGGGGGAACTTAAGGGTATAGGAGATGTATATGTGAATGCTATTGAAACAAGCTGATATCAAACCAAATATGATTGATATATATTTGGGATGCCAAATTTTAATCCCATGGTAACCACAAGGAAAATATATCCATTCATATCCAGATAGAAATATGGAGGCATTCAATATGGTACAACACAAAAAATCAAATATATATAAAAGTAGGCATTAATGAAAGAGACAAAAAAGGTCTAAGACTTTACCAAGGATAAACAGCAAAATGGCAGAAGAAAGTCCTATATTATCAATAGTGAGTTTAAATGTAAATAGATTAAACTATCCAATCAAAAAGCAGAGACTGGCAAACTGGATACAGAAGTACGAACCAAATATATTGTGTCTACAAGAGACTCAGCTTAAATTCCAAGATACAAGTAGGACAGGAAAAAAATATATATCATGCAATTAGTAACCAAAAGAGAGCTGGGAGGCTATACTAATATTGAATGAAATAGGCTTTAAATAAACAACAGTTACAATGCACATAGATGGTCATGATATACTGTTAAAGGTGACCATTCAACAGGAAGATGAACAATTGTAGCAATTATAAATAAATATGCAAATACCAGCAGAGTCCCAAAATATATGAAGCAAGTACTGACAAATTTGAAGGAAGAAATTGTTGGTTCTACTAATAGTAGGAGACTACAACACACCACTCTCTCTATAATGGAGAGAACCATTTAGTCAGAAGATCAGGAAGGAATTACAGGACCTGAATGGTACACTGTACCAACTAGACCTAACAGATATACATAGAACACTGCACCCAATGCAAATACAATACATTTTCTTCTCAAGCATGCATGGATAATTCTCCAGGATAGATCATATCTCGAGTCACAAAACAAGTCTCAATAAATTCAAAAATATTGAAATCAGACAAGGTATATTCTCTAACCACAACTGAATGAAGCCAGAAATCAAGAACAGAGGTAGAAATAGAAATTTCACAAGTATGTGGAAATTAAATAATGTCTCTGAAACAAGCAATAGGCTAAAGAGGAAATCAGAAGCAAAATTAGGAAACATCTTGAGTCAGATGAAAATGATTATACAACATACCAAAACGGTGGTGAAGGCAGAGCTGAGATGGAAATTTATAGCTCTAAATGCTTACTTTAAAAAAAAGACTTCAAATCTGAGACCTAACCTCAAAACTGGAAAAACTAGAAAATGAAGAGCAAACTAGACCCAAAGCAAACAGAAGTAAGGAAATAACAAAGATTAGAATGAAGGTAAGTGAAATAGAAAACTAAGAAATCAATGGAAAGAATCACCACAACCAAAAGTTGGTTTCTTAAAAAGATAAATAAAATTGACAAATCTTTAGCTAGACAAATTTTAAAAAGAGAAAGAATACAAATAATGAAAATCAGAAATTAAAAGGGGCAGCTTTGCTGTTGATGCAGCTGAAATAAAAAGGCCTGTAAGAGGATACCATGAACAAATCTATGCCAATAAATTAGATAATCTAGATGAAATGGACAATCTCTTAGAAATGCAAAACTGCCTACACTGACTCAGAAGAAACAGATCTCAACAAACCAGTTGAGAGGAAAGTCTCTAGGAAAGAGACTGAATCAGTAAGAACTTCTTGAAAAAAAGAGTTCAGTTGCAGATGGTTTCACAGACACTTCAAAAATAGCATCTATTATGAATTCCATGTCCCACCCTCCCAACATTTACTTAAAGTCTTGACTGTTGGGATTAACTATGGATAAAGGGCCAAGGAATTAGCCAAGCTCTTTTCAATTAAAAAAAATATATATATATATTCCAGAGAATTAGAATTATGTGACTCTTTCTGAGAGTATATCCACTTATTACTATTTAATTTACATTAGTGTTCAGTATTACTTGCAGTTTCTCAACTCCAAGGATGGTCAATCTATATGCTTCGCTCTTCCCAAATTGTCTAATTAAAACCTCATCACATTTACTTGGTGTTAAAGAGGTGTGGTAAGGGGTGGAAAACACCCTTCTGGAAGTCTGGGTTTCCTTTCATTGTGAATTTATGTACCACTATATGCATTTTCTGGGGAGAGAGTCCACTACTTATAATTTTTAAATCGTCCAAATAACAAACTACTTACTTAAAGAGAACACCATGGTATTAATTAATATTTGGAAATAGTACAGAAACCAGAATGTTCTATGTAGCTGGTGATTCTATCTATTGAGTTAAGCCTATTAAAATAAAAGAGGTTTGCTTGGTGTCCCTGGAGTTACAACTAGCAAATATGGGAAATTTCAATGTATTGTGCCATGCTGCATCGGTAGATGCATATATTTTCATTGTAAGACTAGAATTCCTGTGAGAATAGGGATGTTTTCGTCCATTTGTCATTACATACTCTCACTTGACAAAGCTGGAAAATGTTCCCACTTTATTTAATCCAAAAAGGGAATTTGTTGTAAATCACAGCTTGATTTGTTTGTACACCGCAAGTGAAAGTGTGATCCCTTATGTATATTCTCATGAGATGACAAAATCATTTTTTCCCTATCTGAAAAAAATTTATTTGAGCACCTTCTATGATCTAGGTATTCTGGGGTAAAACCATGAAAAAATAACAGAGAAGTTTGTGATATTATTTATGCAAAGAATTCAATAATTTATTTTGGAATATAATTTCACTGAACTACACTGGTTCAAATCTGAATAGAAATTATGTGATTATATTTCAAGGTTAATGACCCTCTAATGCACACAGTTCAATGTCTCTTATATACTAATGTACACTCTAGTTTCAGGCTTTGCTGCTGGGAACAATGAGACATTTCAAGTTGAATCATCACTGGAGGAAAACTCCAGTACCACTCTCAAGATGGAGATTAATTTAAAAAGTGTTTAATGGCACTCAACGTGAAAATGGTGGCATAAGCATTTTTATAATGCTACTTTGTGCCACCATGAAATGTTCTATTCATTTATGTATGCTATCTAAGCATTTTACCTTTAAGTGTGAGAAAGCAAATACTTTTTGGATGTGAAGTATGCAGGTGTTCCTTTCAGAGTAGTTACCGGGCGTTTAGGGCTTTGTGAATGTGAGCTCTCAGAGAGATGAGCAGGTGATACAAAGGCTCAGCAATCTGCTCATTCCTAAACCTACTGAATGAAAGCTATTGAAATATGAAAACAGCAGGATGCGATACTATACTATTTTCCCCAGCAAGTAAATAAAACCTGCATTATAGAGACATCATACTAAAAGAAGAGATATTTCTACCTTGAAACGATAAGACAAGAGGATTTTTTAAAGCATTAAATGTAGTTTTTTGATAGTTTCAGTTGGAGGGCTTTGGCTCATTCAGGTTTATAGGTCTATACTGCTTGGACTTGAGAAGGAATGAATAACAGTGATGACATTGAATAGATTCAGAACCTCTGTTTCAATGCAGTTGACAAAATTGAAACAGTCTACTGAAACCTGATGCTTGAAAAGAAATGAGGTTGCTGCTAAAGGAAATGAGATAAAAAATTTAAATAATTTAACCAATTTAGCCTCTTTTTCCTATCCTGGCTGCCAAAGAATATTTAAAATCAATTAAAAAAATAAATGGATCAGGGATCATGCCTTCAAATCTCATCTATTTTTGTAAGTATACCAATAATACAAAGTAAAGCATAAGGTTAAAAAGAAGCACACATAAAGTGATCCACAGTTTAAAGGAAGGCGTGATTCACTTTTATGCGGAGAAGGGAACATAAGTAAAGAAGTTGTTAAATAGGAGGGAATATTTGTGCTGTACTTTGAAACATGAGTGCATCTTTGACAATGTGAGCCAACGTAGAGAAACAAGATTTCAAAATGGTGTTCATTATGGCTATATATAGAGTATATGAGAAGGTGTGGTGGAGTATGTATGACTCTAGGAAAAAGAGTGTTTGTCTAGTTGTGAAGTGCCTCTGAATGCAAGCTAAGGATTAATGGACTAATTAGGGAGACAGATGAGTTTTGTCAAATATTTGTGTGCAATTCAATAACATGGCCGGAGTTCTGATTTTAGAAACAGGCACGGATTCATGTGCATGCAACTTGTGCAGCTGTCCAGGACTAGGCATTCAGAAGGCCTTGAGCTTCTGTTGTCACTATCTTCATATTCTTAGTAATTTTGTCTTTGAACTCATATTTTTTTAAGTGGAATTTGATGGGATAATGGAGCATGTGTTTGAGAAGACATTCACAATATATACAATTGTTTGCTGTCCCACTGTGATATCCACAAACACAAAATTCTAGTAGGCCCAGGATATATGGAAATTCAGCAAGAATCAAAATGAATATAAAGAAAACATGCTACTTATGTCTGAATGAGAAGGGGCACTTATAGCCCAAGGCAACATTGTGCTTTCCATTCAACCAGATTTTGTTTTGAACACAAAAAGAAGGCAATGGTGTTCAAAGAAATCCCAAAATTCAAGGAGTCCTATCACATTGTAAGAAACGTGGATAAGTGTAGCTTTCACATAAAGGTAATAAAGGGCAGGGGGAATAAAACTAATGTCATTTGGCTGGCTATTGCATCAGTCACCTACGCCTGAGTTAAACAGGGATAAAGGAAACCAGCTCAAACAGGTCCTACAGTGGGTAAAAAGGGCACAGAAAGAATTATGACAACTCAAAGATCAGTACTTTATTCCATTCCTTATTTAGTGAAAGGTCAAGTAACTGGCCAAAACTGCTGGAATGTGATTAGGGAAACTGTTAATCAAAGACTGGGGGACCTGCATGGGAAAGTTAGACCTCTTGGATAGGCTGTAACCTCTGAATTATCCAATCAACGGAGAAACAGGAGAGGGCTTGCGTGCTAGGCTGAGGGGTATAAATTGGGTCACTTTCTTTTGTGTGAGGCCCCAGCCACATGTTCTGGTGGCGCGCCCCTTCTTGCAAGATTGAGAATAAAATCTTTTCTTCTCCACAATTGGATGAACTTTATTTCTTCCAGGACCGGATTTCTTCCTAACAATATCACTTCTTATTCATATTACTTCTTTGAATTAGCCAAGCACTTAAGCCCAAAATGATGACAATAGTATGAGAAGAATAGCTAGGGTAATTCACAAGCCCTTTTTTTCCCAATGTTTCCTTCCTCATCACTAAGCTATAAACAGAGCATAGTAATTTAGCCAAATACCACAGGAAAAACTGAGGAATGATTGTTCTCAAAGACAGCCTAGGGCAGATTCAGAATTTTAACAATGGCCCAGTGGTAACAAGGCCACCCCCTCTTTGTCATCAGTGTGGACCACGTGGTAAAAATGAATTTTAGGTACTCCTAGCTCTCCCACCAGGGTGGTGTCAGCAGACAGTAGGAGGGGAGACTGAACTCTAACTCCCTCCCAGCAGTTATGAAGAACTTCTCACCACAATGGATATCAACAATGATCAAGTAGGAAACCTGGACTTCTACTACCACCCAGAAATAATGAGGCTGCACTTACCTTCCCCTTGCCAGAGCAGTGTGAGAAGACTCCATCTCAAACAGAAGGTGTAAATAAGATCCAGAACGTCATGATATAATACCAAAAATGTCCACATTTCAATAAAACAGGAAAATATAAATTAAAAAAAAAAAAAGCTGATAAACAACAACACAAAAAAATAAACGGTAATGTATGCAAATTTAAAAAATTATAATTTAGGGAGTTAAAGAAATTTAAGAATGGAATGCAGAATGTGAAAAAACAGTCAAACGGTATTATAAAGGCAAGATGTACCCTCACTGAAAGGGGTGAGGCAAAAGGGGGCTGACCTATGTACTTTAGAAAAGAGTGGAGTCTATAAAACTAAAAGGAAAAGTACACATACGTAAACACTGTACACTAGTTGTACAGTGTACATGTTACCCATGGGAATATGAGTTCCACATTCTGAGGTGGGGAGGGCAAGAGGGAGCTATTGCTTCATGGCTGCAGAGTTTCTGCTTAAGTTCATGAAAAAGTGGGGATAATGGATATTGCTAATGATACCACAGTATTGTGAATGTAGTTAATACCACTGAATTGTATACTTGAAAATTGTTAAAATGGGAAGTTTTGAATTGTATATATGTTACTACAATAAAAAGTTTTTTAAAAATTCTGAAACTGCTATACATGTATAATGAAATTGAACAATTAAGTGACTGTATGGTACATAGTGGGAGCCAGATTTCTCATTGTTGGAGTGGGAATTTAGTGATTAAAAAAAGGAAGGATGGGAAGCGGCTGTGGCTCAATCAGTAAGGCTCCCGTTTACCATATGGGGAGGCCCCGGGTTCGGTTCCCGGGGCCTCCTGGTGAAGGCAAGCCCGCCGGCACGGCGTGGTTAGCTGACCCAGCGAGCACAAGCAGCAAAGGGGGGATAAATGAATAAATAAATAAAATCTTAAAAAAAAAAAAAAAAGGAAGGAAGCTAAAATGATTTATGTGATAATAGTTTAGAGTTGAAAATATTAGTATGAATCCATGCTTAACTCATATAGATACAGATGGTAATATATAGACATATGCCTAGATGTGTACATACATGTATTTATATGCATACATATATTTCCTTGCTTTGTCAGCTGAGAAGGCATGGAAGCAATGAGACAGCAGTTGTAGCAAACACACCAAGCATGCAGATCTTGATTTCTAATAAAAGAAACCAGGATTCCTTGTAGAAATGATTGATTTTAGGACTGGGACAGAAAATATACAAGATGAGACTGGAACATATTACAGTGTGAGAAATTTTTTAAAGTGCTCAAAAAATATATGATACAGTTCGGGATTGTGGGAATATGGTGGAGTAGGAAGTTCCAGAAATCAGTCCTTCCACCAAAACAACTATGAATAGGCAGGAACTGCCTGAATCAGCTATTTTAAAACTCAGGAGTCCAGGAGAACACTGTAGCATCTAGGGAAAAGCAGAAGCAAGAGGTAAATACCAGTAAATTGCTCTTTCTGCCTGGTGGTTACCAGTGCCAATGCCCCACTCTTACGGCAAGAAGGAATGGGTTCCAATAAAATCGAACTGGGAGTTCAGAAATCAGCCCTCACGTGTTTAGCCAACTGATTTTTGACAACAAAGACCACTCAATTCGGAAAGAATTCTTTCTACAACAAATGGTGCTGGAAACTGGATCTCCATATACAAAAGAATGAAGGTGGAATCCTCCTTCATAGGAAGAAAATGGAGCTGTGGTTTAGCACTGCTAGAAGCTGAAAAAAGAATTAGGAGTATTAATATCTGTAAACGCAGTATGAGTTACCAGAATTACGTAATCCCCTCAATATTTCCTCCCAAAATAAGATCAGTTCAAGTATAGGTGGGTTTAATAGACATAGCGTATTATTTATAAGGTAAATGTTAATTTCTCTTACCTCTTTTTTAGCACTAATCTTGAACACTGTATTCAGTTCTGGAGCTCACATCTTGATGGTCATCCCCAAGGTGGAGTACAGAGTAGAGCATCCAAAATGGCTAGGGACTATGAATCCTACCGAAAAAGAGTAAGGGAATGAAAGGATGGTCATTTACCTACATATGCCCTAAAAGAGAGAATAGATTTATTATGAGCGATTCTAGTGTGAAGAACTTTGACTAGGTTGAGAGAAGTAACAGGGAAGCATTTATTGCCTTACTAAGAGAAGGAGCTTTATATTGATTAGAACTGTTCGGAAACAGGCTACCCCTGACATTGATTTCTCAGTATCTGGGAAATGTCCAATTAGAGTCAGGATGAGCAATTGGAGAAGAAACTATAGAGGAGTGTTTCTCAAACATAATGTGCACAAAAATCACCTGAGAAATCTTGTTAAAATGCAGATCCTGAGTCAGTACAGGGGGAGAGAAGGATTTATTTCTGTTTTTCTAAAGACAGTCTCCTACAATGCAGATGTTGCCTTGCATATGGGCTACACTTAGAATAGTAATGTAGTAGATATATTTCATGGACACCTTTGCAGGTGTCATTCAGCCTGCAGACTATTAGATCCCTGTGGGCATGCCATAATTATATAAATGCCTCAAATTGGACATTTTCTCCCTTCTATCCCATACTGGTAATAGAAAGAGGAAGACCTTTTGTCAGAATATTCAAGATATGAATGTCAGATTTTATTGCTTAATAGGGAGGAAATCCTGGTTCTAGTATGCATTTCAACACATACTACATTATTTCTGCCTCCTATATGGAGGTTTCTGGAAACAAATGCTGCTTGCATATTATCTCCTGGTAATTCCAGTAGTATCCTTGCACTTTCTGTCACTGCTCCTTGACCTTCATTAGTACTATTGGAAGTGAAACTCTTTACTTTTTTGTTTGCATCAGGGTCATATTTAACTGCATAAGGATTTCAATAAATTGCATCAGGCAGGGATATTTGAAACATTACCCTACACTCAAAGGCTGTTATTGTGATTTCTTTGTAGTTCTAGCTATAATGGAAAGCAATTAAAGATTCAGGTACGTGATTATAAAGTTTAATGATGGTGAATTTATTGTCTAAATCTTTTGGATGAGCATGTCTGAACTGTATCTCTTTTTAAAAAAAATACAGAGAATTCTAAACCTTATTTCATTTGCCACAATTAAAGCTTGTCTTTGAAGAAGAAATGCAGTACTTGCTGCTTAAAAACATTTCACTCAAGGAATTTAGTATGTACTTTTGTATTTTACATAAGTATTATCAAGGGATAAGAAGTAAAGATTTTAAAACTATTTTCAACTGCTATCATAGAAGAGACAGAGGTAACAATGAACAATTCTCTTCTCTATTCTACCTGTACCACAATTGCTCTTCTAAAACATTTTTGTGACAATTAGGAATTGAGAAAACATTTGAAGAAGAATGGGTGTCAATAGATTTCTAGGCACCCCCAGAGGGTCATTCTTTCTTGATGCTGTTGAATATAGCATAGTAGGAATTGATTATATGATCAATGTGAAAAACAAGAAATTTAACACCTATTATATGTTTACCATGTGTGAGATACTCTTCAAAGAGTGCTTCATTTCTTGAATCATTTAGTTCTCACAACAACCCTATTAACTAGCTTTATTTTGTTTGTTTGTTTGTTTTGTTTTGTTTTGTTTTCCTCTTTTTTTTTCTTTGTGTAGGCATATGTTTTCATTAACTAGCTTTTATTATCATTCTTAATTAAAAGATAAGAAAACTAGGTGCAAAGACACAGTGTAGCAGGACTCAGGGATCTAGACCAAATCTTGTTTTTTAAATTTTAGTGAAAAAAGTTATTATTTCTATAGCCCAATTTTCAACTCATATTTCCCCTTTGCTAATATCCAAACTAAGAACTCTAGTCAAATTTTTTAAAAAAGAATCTATACCAATAAGTTCTAGAAAGCTGAAAGGAAAAAAAAATTTTAGAAAGTTTGTAATTTTTACCAAATTATCTGACATATCTACTGATTATTGAAGAGCCAGGGCAGAAAATATATCAATTGTCTTGTTCCAGATTACATGGCAAATTATGACTATTATGATTTGGAGCAAGGAGGTACACATATGCTTTGTGACCTGGCATAGAAACTAGGAATGGTAGTTGAGTTATTATTTATTGAAACAGATTACTCTAAAACTAAAAACAGATGGCACATTATTAAATGATAAGGAAACAAGGAACAGTAAGCTGCCTTGCTGAACCACTAGATCATTACCATTAGGATACAATTTTTCTCAAAGGCTTATGCACCAAAATAACTTAGATTTATGATCATAGGTGAAGTTAATGATCTTAGAGCTATTGAAAAAGAAAAATAGGCGACGCAAAAATGTGAAAAGGTAATTTTTCAACAAAAATGCCATCATCTCTGCAAAACAGGGATATACTTATATACACAGTTTTCTCAAAATGAAGATGTTTGGCAGAAATTACATATGTGAATATACATAATTACACAATACAACTATTTATATATGTTTATATGACTGTGTACTCACATGCACAAATATATAGAGAGACAGGTGTATGTGTATGTATGTGTATGTGCATTTTAACTTTTCAAATTGGTTATCATTATATTGGTAAATAAACCAGGGAGAAGGATTATATAATCAATGTGAAAAACAACAAATTTAACACTTACTACATGTTTAACATGTGTGAGATACTCTTCAAAGAGTGTTTAATTTTTTTAATCATTTAGTTCGTACAACAACCCTATAAACTAGGTTTTATTATCATCCTTAATTCAAATATAAGAAAACCTTGATGCAAAGACATAGAATAAGCCATTCAAGGTCATATGGGTGGAACCAATATTTGAACAAGGCAGTTTGGCTCTCAAGTTGTTTCTATTCAACACTACATTACATCTTTTCACTAATAAAGAAAACTTAACCCTTCTTTTATTTGGATAGTTAATAACATTACTGCTGCATCTTCTTAGAGCTGTGGAAGACATGCAATCTGAAGAATGTGGGATGCTGCACCACCCACTGCACTGGAAAGAACTTGATCACTGACTCCCTGGTTTCTTCTTGGATGATATTGCTGAATTGGGGATTTCAAATATAGGGGATGTATTAATCAGGAGGATTTTAATATAACACAACCTATAGTAGCTGAATCAAACTAGAGGAAACTCTTGTAAAGATACTGAGTTTTCTATGGAAGTACATGCAGAAAAGGAAGTCAGGAAGAATGTGGAATTAGAAACAATTAATTTTAAGAGTTTTTTTCCCTCCAGTTTCTGCACCTCTCTGCAAATCAATGTCAGTTATCTCTTTTTCATTCACTTGTCCCACATGGAAAAAATATGGCACTTCAAAGCTTTTATATTTATGTGCACAGTGAGATTGACTCAACTGATCTCTCAGTTCTAACTCCAGCCCCAAAAGAGGTAATACCATAGTCTCAGATTTTATCTAAAGTACATATGTCATTCAATCATATGGGAAGACTTCATGAAGTAAAACATGATTATAGGAGGTGAACCTATGAATCAGGAATTGAGTAAACATTTTACAGAAGAATGGATGTCAGTAGATTTCCAGGCATTGCTAGAGAGCCATTCTTCCTTGATGCTTTGAATATAACATAGCAGGAATCAGAGAGCTAGACCAAATCTTGCATTTCAACAAATAAAATATTTATTGGTATTACATAAGAACCATCCCTCCTCAGATTGAATCAACTGATTATCAACAATTTATTTAAACATTGAAAATAATGGGATATATTACTTCTGACCTAAGAAGGAAATAATATAAGTAGGGAAATGTGCTGGATTTCACTATATTCAACTTGGTTAACCTATTAATAGCATTTTCCAGAATCCTATTCCATTAATAATGTGGGTAGAACTGCAAAAAAAGAACTTGCATTATATCTGCAAGGTGGAATTGAAGCACAGCTGTTATGTCAGAAGGTCCGTGCAATCAAACATGGTGAGATTCAGATATAAAAGCACTTGTAAGCTTCCAGCTTTTTCTCTCTGCTCTCCATTCCAAATCTAGTGCACCTTCCCAAGTAAGGTCTGATGATCAGTGCTAACACCAGGAAAAAAATGAAAGAAAAGAGAAAGATTTTTTTTTAATTACTAATTTATAGGAATCAGTAGTAAAAGAGGCAAGAGCCAGAAGAATATTATATTCAATTAAAAAAGATAAAATGTTTAGAGTAAACAAAAATAAGATGAAAAGCATATTAGCAATTTTCTCCACAAAAATAATGAAAACCTAAAGATAATGTGATGATCATTATAAACTATTTTTGGAAGCAAGATGCCAATGCAGAATTTTATATCTAGTGAAAATGGGCCTTCAAAAACAAAAGCAAAATGAAAACTTCTGAGAAAAACAGAAGATGAGAGAATTCATTCCCAGTAGACCTTCACATTGAGCAATGTTAAAGGAAGTTCTTCAAACTTCCAAGTTACTAGATGGAAACTTGCATTCACACAAAGATATCAAGAGTGGGAAATTGTGAATATGTGGATAAACTGGAGAAATATCAGACTTATTTTATGAATTTTTATGTTTGTTTATATTATAAATGACAAATATGGTATATAATATGGAAATACAAAAAACTTGATTAATCCAAAAATGGTAGAAAAGGAGATAAAAGGGAACAAAGAACAGGTGGAACAAATTCAAGACAGAGCAAAGGATGCATTTATACTCAAACATATAAATAAGCCTGTTAAAAGTTAATAGTGTAAAAACTTCAAATAATAAACAAGGATTGTCATACCAAATTAAAAAAAGAAATGTAATTATATGCTGGTTATAAGGAACATAATTTAAATATAAATAAACAGATATGTCAAAAGTAAAAGGATTAGAAAATATACAATACAAACACTAAGGATGAGAAATTAGAATATTATATTAATAACAAAGTAGACATAAGAGCAAGGCATAGTAACAGAAATAAAGAAGGATGTTCAAAACTGTAAGGTGTCTATTTTTTAAGAAAATATAATAATCTTTATGTGAAAATAATAACAGATATGGAAAGTAAAGAAAGTACAAAAAACACTGACACTGAAAGGATAAATACACAAATTCACTATAGATATTTCAAAGACACTGAACACTAGAACAGTTGAGCAATTTTCCCAGGTAAAGACCAGCAACATTTACAATTCATATTATACAGAATGTAATTCTTTTAGTTTTAGTAATGCCTACCACCCCCCCCCATTTTAACTGGCCCTCTACTAAATTTCCTTGTGTAATATATATTTCATAGGGATAAAAGTATGGAATTTGAAATTAGAGGTAGAAAAATTTTTATATGCTTTGGTATTTTAATACAAATGAGAAAGTTCGTAATCTTATAAAAGTAAAATCCTAAGAAAAAACTGAGTTTAAAATATTAGTCCTTATCTTTTTCATAAGATTCAAGTATCTTTTATTAGTACTGAAATTTCACAGACATTGCCAATTCTCTATCTACCCATCTTTTAAAAATTATTATTATCCTCCCTGTATTAATCAGCCAAAGGGTTGCTGATGCAAAGTACCAGAACTCCATTGGCTTTTATAAAGGGTATTTATATGGAGTAGAAGCTTACAGTCACAAGGCCCTAAAGAGTCCAACTCAAGGTACCATAAGATGTACTTTCTCACCCAAAGTCATTTGCTGTGTGTTGAAGCAAGATGGTGGGCGATGTCTGTGAGGGTTCAGCCTTCCTTCTTCCTCTTAAGGCTGCATGGAACCGGCTTGTTGTTTATGTTCTTCTTACTTCCTTGCAGGAATTCTTCTGAACTCAGCTATAAGCTAGCATAAGGCTCATCTCTCTCCTCAGGGCTCATTTCTTTCTGGGCTCAGCTGCTCTGCTCTCTTCACAAGGTCAGCTGTAGACTATCCTGTTCATCTCTTTTCCCAGGGCCTCTGCTGTGTCTAATGAAGCCTTCTCTCTTTTCTCACATATCTGCTTCTCCTGTGTATCTACTTCCATGTAAAAGTCCCAAGAGGGCAGGGACTCAACCCTGCATGCCCTAATGATGTGGTTGAATCAAAGCCCTAATCTTGATTTAATAAAGTAAAAGTGAAACCTTAGTATTTAATATAATTAAAGGGGTACCACTCCCCAAGGAACAGACCGGTTTACAAACAAAATCAATATTTCCTTTTTGAAATTCATAAATAATATCAAACTGCCACACTCCCCATAGTGGGGGAATAATATATTGAATATATTATATTGAAGTTGACATCTCTTTCTATCCAAGATTTTACAGCTTTACTATATATGTATCTGTGTAGTACATATCATTTGTATGCTTTGAAAATGTATACTTTTATCATATTCAATTTACATTTTAACCCTATTTTTTCACTCAATATTGTGTAATATACCCTCTTCATTCCATGGAATTTAATGGTATAACTTTACATGACTACATTTATATATTCCCCTTTTCATGGAAATTTAAGTTGTTTCTTTTTTTCCCATCACATTGCTCTAATAAACAACCATCTACACACATTCAATAATTTATTTCAAATTTGGTATTATAAATAATTGTTTGTTCATAAGATATGTGCATCTTAAACTTCTTCAGGTATTGCCAACTACTCCTAAAGTGTTTTAACAATTTTAAGTCCATCAGTAGTGTATAAATGTAATTTCCTACAATCATTGCTAATATTTGTTTTTATTATATTTTATAATTTTTAGCATTATGAAGACTGTGAATGGCCTCTCTCTCTCTCTCTCTCTCTTTTCTAGTTGAAGTGTATTCTCCTGATCTTTAATAATATCTATCAACATTGTGTCTTTGGGCTTCCTCTTTTGTGAACTGACATTTTACATCTTTTTCATATCCAATTTTTTCCATTATGTTGGTTATATTTTTCTTAATTCCTTGTAGGAATTCTTCAGAACCTCAGGAAAATAATTCTTTGGCACATATGTTGAAAATATTTTATTAAACTCTGATTAGTCTTTCAATTTTGTTTATTTTCTTTTATAAACAACAGGAGTTTATTTTCTCATAGTTTTAGAGGATAGAAGTCCAGAATCAAGGTATTGCCAAAACATGCTTTCTCCTGGAGCCTATAGTGTTCTGTTATTAGCTTATTGGCAGTCCTTCGGGTTCTTTGGCTTGTAATGCATCTCTGCCTCCTTCACATGGCAATACCTTTCTCTTGGTCTGGCTTTTCTTTCTGTGTTCAACTTCTTTTGCTTATAAGAATTCTCACCAATTTGGAATAAGGCTCATCTTCATTCAGTTTGTCAACACCTTAACTAACAATATCTTCAAAATTCCTGTTTAAAAATGGGTTCACACCCACAGGACTGAGGGTTAGGACTTAGGAACTAAACATGTCTTTTTAAATAAAATTTTATTGAAGTATATCATTCATACATGAACATACATAAACAATAAGTGTATAGTAAAAGTTGTGAACTTACAAAGTGTTGGCGTTCAGGAACTGGGTCCGTAAAAACGGTGCCGCGGATGAGAAAGAAAGAATAAGACAAAGAGAAGAAAAACTGGGATCAGGGGACTCTCCGTCCGAACTGGAGAGAAGAGCCCAGCCACCTCATAAAGTGTGGCTTTTATTTGGCTTTAGAACAAAGAAAATACGTGTGAGCATGTGCAAGGGCAATAGATACTTGACAGTTACATTTTACTGAAATCAACAAGTCTTAAAGGTCAATGACTCAGCTCTTTTACATTTCTGCAATTCACAGGCTAGCTCAGGATGTTTCCCCACCCAGCTCCTGTTAGCATGAAACTCCAGAACTTGTTTATTACATTCCAAGGTGACCTTCTTTTCTATCAGTAGTCATGGCCTTTAATTGAAACTCCATCAACAAAGCAACATGTATATCATCATATAGGGCTTCCACACATCACCCCATCAGCAACACCTTGCATTGTGAAACATTTGTTACAAACTATGAAAGCACATTATCCAAATATTACTACTAACTATAGCTCAAATCTTACATTTTGTGTATTTTCCCCCAACCCACCCAATTATTAACAGCCTGTATTAATATTATACATTTGTTATAGTTCATGAGAGAACATTCTCGTATTTGTCCTGTTAACCACAGTTTATATTTCACCACTGGATTCCCTGTGTTATAAAGCACCATGTTTTGTACAATGCATTCAAAGTGTATACTCAGGGGCTGTCATCACCTCAGTCAATTTTAGAACCTTTTCATTACTCCAAAAGGAAAAATCCTATACTGCTCTATTGTTGTCTCTTAGAATTGATATGATATCTTCTTTGTCATTTCTGCAAAAATATTACAATATTACTCTTAACTACCATCCATATGTTATATCAGTTGTAACTTTCCCATGTATCATCATATTTTAACAATTTTTAAGTGAAGAACATTCTTATGTTTACACTATTACCCACAGTCTTCATCCATCAATGAAATCACTATGTTATACATACCCTAGATAATTCTCTAGTTTCCTTTCAATTGACATTTACATCCACAGACTACCCCCTTTTAATCTCATTTATAAATTGGCAGTTAGTCATACTCGCTATAATGTGTTACCATCAAATCTATTCATTTCTACACTTTTACAATAAACTTTGTTAAAAATTCTGCATACATCAAGCATCAGCTTCCATTCTCAACCCGCATTCTATTACCTAGTAAACTAAACTCTAGAGTTTACCTCATGAGTTTACTAATCATATTTAATTTATATTAGTGAAACCTTACAATATTTGTCCTTTTGTGTCTGGTTTATTTCACTCAAGATAGTATCCTCAAGGTTCATCCATGTTTTTGTATGTGCCCCAATTTCATTTCTTCTTATAACTGAATAGTATTCCATGGTGTGTATATACCACATTTTGTCTATCCATTCATCAGTTTATGGACACAGGGACTGGTTCCATATTTCACAATTGTGAATAATGCTGCTATGAACATTGGAATGCAAATGTCAGTTTGTTTCACTGCTTTCAGTTCTTCTGGATATATTCCTATTAACGGGATTGCTGGATCATACGGAATATTCTATTTTCAGCTTTTTGAGGTACTTCCAAACTCTTCTATAGAGGCTGAATCATCCTACATTCCTATCAAAAATAAAGAAGTGCTCTTATTTCTCCACATCGTCTCCAGAACTTCTAGTTTTCCGTTTTGATGATGGCCGTTCTATAATGTGTGAAATGGTATGTCATCATAGTTTTGATCTGCATTTCCTGAATAACTAGCGATGTTGAACATTTTTTCAGGTGCTTTTGGGCCATTTGTGTTTCTTCTTTGACAAAATGTCTATTCAGGTCTTTTGTGTATTTTTAATTGGGTTGCTTGTCTTTTTATATTTATACTTGCATTGAAATATAATGAGAGTAAGCTGTATCTGTACTTCTTATGATGTATTCAAGGAATTCCTAATGTCAGAAAATCATCTAGATTACTACTTAATATTTTCTGCTTTAACTTTGTACAGTATACCACGTTCATTGAAGTTTATTTTTATTCAGATTTTTCTCATGTATCAGTGTGACATGGCTTTTTTCACAGCAGATAAAGAATTTTTAAGAACAATTTCTTAGCAAGAGCACTATTTCTTCTTTAAATTGTAATGTTAACTCTTACATGACATATTTTAATATACTTATGGATTAATTTTTCTGCACTCCTCATTCTATCTGTATTCTTTATTGGCTTTATTGTTTTATCCCTCCACAACACAACCCATTCTATTATTTGGCAGACTTGTTCTCAGTCCATTGGGGCAGAACCATGAGTAAAATATACAAAATATTTCCTCTCATGGACTTGACATTATTGTGAAAAGAGACAGGAATTAAAACGTGTGAATTTAAAGGGTAGTGATTTATGCTGTGGAGGTAAATAAATCAAGGAAGAATTTATAATGGAACAAATTAATTTTTTTAAAGAATGGACAATACATACATGACTGAGAGAGTAATATTTAATTAAAGATTTCATGGAGATGAGCACTAGGTCATGAACATATTTGGGGGAAAGGGTTATTGGCAGGGAGCACAGCTAAGGAGATAATCACTGAGAAAGGATGTGCTGATGTGTTTAAGGAACACCAGGGCAGGATATGCCTGATGTGTTTAAAGAACACCAGTATGGACAGTGATCCTGAGCAGATTGAGATAACACCTGGTAGACAATTGTCACAACCTTGACTTTTACTTGAAAAAAAAAATAGAGTCAGTGAAAGACTTTTAAGCAAAGCAGTGATCATCCAACATATGTTAAAAGGATCATTTTGACCTCTATGTTGACAGTAAACAGATGGAATATAAAAACAGGATAAGGGAAACTATTTAAGAAACTCATAAAAAACCAGGCATGTAGGTGGTGAAAAGATGTGAGAGAATATATTTTATGATGGTTGAGATAAAAGTATTTCCTGATCTCTCATGTATTGTTTTGAGAGAAAGTATAAAATAAAGGTAGCTTGAAGATTTTTTAACTGAACTATTGGAAGGAATTGTATTTTTAATCTGTGTCTTTGAAATACATAATTCTCTAAATTTATTATACATAGAAATAGTCTGATTGATTTTATAGAAATATAGTTACATGGAAAATATTTCCCTTCTTAGTTTTTATTTTTGAAAATTATTTTGACAATTCTTGACTTCTTAGTATTACACAGGGCTTTTTACATAACTTATTAAACTCTGTGAATATCCTGATGAAATTTTTGACTGTTGTTGTTCTGAATATATGAAAAGCCTTAGGAAAATATTTCCTAGAGATATATCTAGTAGAATGTGTCTTATTCCTATAGCAAATTTTATGTCTCTATTACCTAAACAGAGCTCTCTACATTAAGATTAGTTTGAGATAATTTCCATTTTTGTTGGAATAAACTCCTCAAGAAAGATTTTATTTTAATAAAAATTGGTATTCATTAAAAAAAATATGCAATTATGTATTTAACCAAGAAACTAGAAATTATAACCTACAATCTTTTAATCAAAACAGAAAGAGATCTTAAATCTTATGTAAAAAACATTTTTTACTAAGAAAAGAATTTCCCATTAAAAGTATCAAAATTACATAAGAAAAAGTCATTTACATGGTTTGAATAGGAAGTCAAAGAATAAATACAATTTGATGCAAATGTTGCTTCATACTTAAATGCTCTCTTGTGCCCTACAGAAATAATTTCTACTTTGACAAAGTAATTAAGAAGTTCTTCACTCAATTGTTACAGTTGGGGTTGGGTTGGTTATTTAGATGATGTTAAATAAATAGAGAACATATATACCCTGGGATAGCTGCAAATCAATGCAACGAAAGGAAAGTAATGAAAATATTTGAGTGTATGTCAAGCAGGACACAAATTATTGAAAAAAATTCATTATTTCAGTGTATAAATCATTTTAAAAATTCCTAAATTAACTACAACCAATGTTTGCTTCTCTGATTGGATATTCATTTTAGTTGATGCCAACTAAATTTAAAAATTCAGATATTTATTAATCACTTTGAATTTTTTTTAACTAAAACTAAACACCTCGTTGTGTTTCAGTTCTAGGGTGTGGGGGGGAGAAGTAAGTGGAAATTCACAATTAGTTATTGCTTCACGAGTCCATGTACATTACTTTCCAAAGACTTAAAATTTTAATTCCCAATATAGAGTAAATTTCTAGTAAAGAAAAACAAAAATTAGGAAAAATTGCTTTAGAAAGATTAAAAAAAACTCTAGTAATCTAAAAGCCATTACAATATATTGAAAAGTTATTCATTAATCAATCCTCCATACTTGCTATGGAAAGAAATACAAGGAGTCTATTGATAAGTTCCCACAATCTCATCCTCATAATGTGTGTTGGTGTGTTCTCTCTATATAAATAATCTGTGCAGTAGCAAAACTATAGTTGATTTCTTAAAGAGCTTTGTATTACCTGAAAAAAATCTAGTTCTCTAAATAATTAATTTAGTTATAAGAGAGTGGGGGAATACATTAGTAATTGATGAAGTCCAATTGACACACTTGATTTATTTTGCTAGACCCCACTGCATTTGAAAGAGAGAGAGGGAGTGAGGGATAGAGAGAAAGAGAGAGAAGGGAATGAGAAGAGGGTGGGGGAGGGAAAGAGAGCAGAAGAGATGGGTGGAAAGGGGAAGGAGAAGGAGGGTAGGGAGGAAAGGAAAAGAAGGGAGCAAAAGAGCTAAAAAAGAAGGAAGAAAGAAACTAACATTTATAGGATGTTTATTTTGTGCCAGGAATAAATCTAAGTATTCTATATTCAACAATGAATTCTTACAGTGATATATAAAATAGGTAATACTATTTTCATTTTACAAATACAGTAACAAGTACACAAAGATGGTATGATAATGATATCTTCCATTTCCCATAAGTAGACTATGGCCTCTTACTTCTCTTTCCTATATGCAAATTATATAAGTACCAGTGATTCAGGTATTCAATAATAGAGGTGTTTTATGTAGCTGTGAAATATCAAATTATCACATGCTAAATAAGGTTTTTAATTAGATTTACCTTTTCCTCAAGAAAAATAGCCCTTAGCTATTTAGCTAATACTAACTGCACTATTAGAGGCACAGGCCTATACACAACTTCTTATAGATTTAATGCCCATTGTTATGGCAAAAAAAGCACAGCCATTCAATATAATCACTTTGTTTTTTAAATGGGCCATGATTTCTCTTCAGGTTTTATTTAGCTAATATTGGTTCTGGTAATTGAAATTATATTCAATAAATAAACAATGCAGGTATGACCAGTTTTATTATAAAAAATGTATAAGATTCTAATTTATTGGTATACTTTTAGAAAGCAGTCAGAAAAAAACACATATCAATTTCTTAACCATATGTGCTCTGAGGTCAAAGATTAAAGGTCAGTACACTCTATATTTTATTACTCACAAATCTAAAATAACACAAATTATCCAATCATAATCATATGATTTAGAAAACTTATCCAGTGTCAAGTTTACTAATATATTCAATGATATAGGTAATTGTGAGGCCCAGGTCAAGCAGAGACCATCAATATTAGATCCTTTCTTGTCACATAGAATGTCTACTGGCCAATATTTTAGCTATAAATCTTTCTAAATGATACAAAGGAGTACTTACAGGAAGGAAGCAATTTTAGTGATGAAACATCTCTATTTTATACTCTGTGTCATAGTATGCCAAAGGCTGCTAATGCAATATACTAGAAGTGGAATGGCTTTTATAATGTGAATTTTATTAAGTTAAAAACTTGCAGTTCTGAGGCTGTGAAGATGTTCAAATCAAGGTATCATCAGAGATGCTTTCTCAACAAAATTCAGCTGCTGGCAAATCCTGAAAGTCTGTCACGTGGCAAGACAAGATAGCAGTCTGCGGAGCTTGCCCTACTTTCTCCTGGAGCTCAGCTGTGGGTGCTTAGGCATCATTCCCTGGGCCTCTTCTCCTTTAGACTTTGGACTTCTCTTTCTGCAGCTGTAGGCCAACCTGGAGTTCTCTCTCCATCATAGCAGGGTCAAAATGTTAGAGATCCCTTTCTCTGTATCTCTTCTTTCTCTCTGTGTGTTCTCAGTTTATATAAGCAAAAGGGCTGAGACACAAACTGGGTCACACCTCGCTGCCATAGTCCAAGCAAAAGCCCTAAAGTGAGCTAATCAAAATGATCTAATCAAGCTCCCTTAATTGAATCTAACCAAAAGGCCCCATCTACACAGGCATGGATTAGCTTAAGAATTTAATATTCTGGGATCCACAAGAGACAAATCAGTATACTCTGCTAATTACCTAATTTATCAGATATTTTGCAGTTATCCATGCCTTGTAAATCTAAATAAGTCTATGTATTTGATGCTTTTATTTTATTTTTTATCACAGTCTACCCTAGGCATAACAGGCACAACCTGCTGAAAATATTCCATACATAAGGATTCTCCCACTAGTAATTACCATTAGTGTGTTTTCCAGGAGCAATCAAGGGGATTTGACCTGGTTTTACTTTCCTTCTTTCTTCCCTCCCTCCCACCTTCCCTTCCTTCCTTCCATCCTCCCTCCCTTCCTTTTTTCATTTTCTTCTTAGGCTTCCACTGGAACAAAGAGCAATTAGTTTGTAGTCCTGCTGGCTTTTAAACATGGAAAGAAAAATTATCACTTAAAGGAAGGATGGCAGGTATCCTGAAATCTCAAATCATATCATGTGAAGCAAACACTTACTATGCCCCTTCAAGTAGTGCAGAGAAATAGGTCATCAAAATTGGTCTGTTATCTGAACCTCTTGAGGATGTGAATTTTTTTAAAATTTACTTCAATCTAGAAAAGAGAGAAATACACACTGAAGGAGAGCTAGATTGGTGGCAATGAACCCAAATTCTATGTCATAATAAATAACTTTGATTTTGTTTTTCTATGAAAAGATATGATTAAGATATAAGGAATCAGAAAATATATAAGATTTGCTAGTCTACTGGATGTGGTCATTGAGAGAAATGGAAAGGTAAAGATTATTTCAAATTTTCTGAATTGAGAAATCGTAAAAGTCAACTGGGTAAGACTATTTGTTACGAAATTTTAAAAAAATGTATATTTATTTTTCATAACATTGATTAGACTCAATATCTGAGACCCTTTTGTATTAAGAACCAAAGATAATTTATATGGGATTGCACTATTCACCAAAGAAATAGATTGCTTTATTGTAATTGATGCACCAAAATAAGATAAACAGGCAAAAAATCTGTGGCATAATGAAAATTAAAAAAAAAAATATTGTGGCAGTTTGAGATTATTTATGAATCCCAAAAAGAGAGAGTATGAGAGTGTGTTTATAATCTAATCTATTCCTCTGGGTGTGATACACTTTGATTGCTTTAACTTCCACAGAGGGTCTTTGATTAGATTACCTGTTAACATTAGGGCTTTTGATTTGACTACATCAGTGGGTGTGACTCAGGTTCAGACCCCAACCCCTTGCTGGGTCTGATATAAACAGATAGTCAGAAGAAACACAAAGAGAGAGCTCTGTCATTTTTGATGCTGAAGACCAGGGGAGAGATGAGCCATTCACCGGATAGTAGGCAGCTGACCTTAGGAAGAGAGAAGAACAGCTGAGACTGATGTAGAAGGCCTGGAAATAAACAAGCCCTATGCCAGGAGAGAGAACTGGAAGCCTGGAGGGAAAGGAGAGGCAAGGCAGAGATCTGAGACCATCTTGCTTCAACATGTGGCAACTGATCTTGGTGAGAAAGCAACCTTGAGTTGGACTTTTTACAGCCTTGTAACTGCAAGCTTTTACCTCAAATAAATACCCTTTATAAAAGCAACAGATTTCTGATATTTTGCATCGGCATCCCTTTGGCAGACTAATATAAATATATATTCACAAGCCTACTTTTTTTTATACCACAAATTAAATGAGTTATTAGAAAATGGATAGTGTCTATCATAGAAAAAAGGAAAATTAAGTTGAAAATTAGTATTATGGATACTCTAGAATTGTATACTGATTTTCCAGATTTAGGTGCAAATTTCATATGTGAAAATAATTAAAATGAAATTTGAAATAGAAAAAGCATTATATTCTCTCATTTTTGTTGCAAGTACTACTGATGTATTCTTTATTCTTTCCTGCTATGAAATTAACTGTTTTACATGGTAGTCACACTTAGGGAAAAATTAAATTTCACTTTAATCTTACTGAGCTATTTAATCAGTTTTATTATGCCTATAAGAATTTGTCTTTAAATATCTTGTCAAGAGCTCTTTGCAGAGGAATAGAAGAACAGTTACATGATTAAAATCCTGGGGGAAACATTGTCACAAAGTTACTTCTTTACTGAATAAAATACCTCTGTATCTTCCCTTTCATATAAATTTCACATAATGTTTTAAATGCAATATTTTACATTCTTGTTTCTATTTTACATCCCAGTTTGTGTTTCATGGTTTAATGATTTGCATCATTCCTTCGAGTTTGTGCATGCTCATTTAATTCATAGTACCCTTCCTTTCTGTAACAATGGAAGAATGGTCCCTCCTTGTATCCTTAATTAAAGAACTGAATTCCCTCTTGTTTACTCATGAACTTTTCTGAAATTATTGGCTCTCTCCTTTCACCTGCATCAATTCCCCATATTTATTCTATCATTTTCATTAGACACAAACATTGCTTAAAAACAACCATCAGTATTAAAACCAAAAACTCTCCTGTACCTCAACTCTCCATATGTTGTTCATTTCTTGAATTATCTCACATCTCAAAATATTTGTCTATACTTTATTTACTTTCTCTGCTTCTAATCCACATGTCTAGCTAGGAATTTTTCCCTGAGCTCCAATTTATTGTATCCAACTGCCTCCCTGACACATCTGCATTTAAATATTTAATATAGTTCTCAAATTGCCATATTGAATCTATTAACTTTCCTCAAATTTCTCCTTCTACATTCCTTCATATTATTTGAATCTACCAATATTTTGAGAGCTAACATGTGCCAGGCACCATCGGTACACCTAGTGCAACATGGTAGGAATGGTCTGCCTTGGTTCAGGTAATAAATAGATGCACTTCATTCAAAATATAATAAATTCAAAATACACAATAATAGTGAGTGAGTATAAAGTAAAACAGCAGTTTCAATTACTTTAATTCTGCAATTCCATGTGAATATTTGAAAATTTTTTTCATTCAAAATATAAAGCAATGAAACAGAATTCAAACTTTGAGTTGTGATATTTCGCTAGGAAAGTGTACATTTTAGTACATATGTAAACAATTTCACTAAATTTAAATAGTACCTTTAAAACTGACATTTATACTTATTTAACATTATCCACTTGTTTTAAAACTAAATAAATCAAGGAGATAATTACTGCATGTTACATGATTTTTATCTAAAACAATTGTGTCATTCCAACTCCCCAGGATTGGTTGCTTAAAATGATCTATGCAGTTTTAATATGACATGCACAGGTAATCCTCTGAAGCAGAAAACAGATGGAAGAGAGTGTAAATGGATCTGGTAAAGCTGACAGAGGATATCTAGAACATCTGATTTCAGTTATCACTAGACCAAGAGCTTATTGGATATTTAGGACTGTGTTTCTTTCCTTTTTTCTTTTGGTTCTTCTCTCTTCTGATTATCAGTTTCATTCTGTGGTCACTTTATTCCAAGTGACCATGGACAATGGATTCAAGGAAATCCAGCTTTGAAAGAAATGACACTCATAATTCTAGTAATGAGAAAGATTATTTCTTTCCCATCAACTGCATATCCATTATAGGGATGAACTTCACTGGCTCAGTTAAAGTCAGATACCCAACCACAATAAAATTTTACTTTTTAAAATTTTTTTATTTTTTATTTTTGTATCTTGTTTATTATTATTATTTTATTACTATTATTTTTTAATTTTAGGTTTTGTTTTGGGGGAGGTATTGGATGGCAGAAAGGTCACAATTGTGGCAGGGGATGATCACTGGTGTGGGGTGTCAGTGATGGGGGGGAAGTATGGGGAGAGGTACACCTGGGACATGCCTCTATGGCATATGAATGTATTCAAGTGGTCATGGGGCATTGTCTCGGTGGGTGGAGACCCACAAAATAACCAAAAGAATATTGAATTCCACTCCAGGGAGTCCTGCTGCATTCTCTAACAGAGTGGCAAGAATCCCCTGAGAACATGAGCAGTGCCTAGCAAAGGAGGACAGATCATTACACCAGGCCCGTGATATTGAGATGGTTGTACTTATGAACCTTGTTCTTGTGAAGCTGAAACTTAGCCTAGTATTATATATTGCCTAGAGTTACCTCCTGAATGCCTCCTTGTGGCCTCTTTGTAAGCCAAATTCAGCAGCTAAACTCACTAACTCTCCCCCTCACCCCCGGCATGGGGACATTACTCTCAGGGATGAGCCTCCCTGGCACCAGGGGGGTTATTGCCAAGCACCAACTAGCGATGTATTTGGAAAAAGACCTTGACCAAAAGGGAGATATATTAAATACAAATGAGTTTTTATGGCTAAGAGATTTCAGAGTGAATCAGGAGGTCAATCCAGATATTATGCTTATGCACGTCTCAAGAGGATCTCATTGAATTGCATAGTAAACAGTGCCTCAAACAGCAGGGCTCCTGAGGGCTCTGGAGACATCTAGACAATCTCAGGAATTCAGTACCCTGTCAATGGGAATAACTTTGGAATATATATTCCCCAATGTTAGGCTTATTTATAATTTCCCTATCCACGGCTCTTCTCATTAAATATATATCCCAGAAACTTAAATTTTTGGTCTGTTCATGTGCTGGTTGAGTCCTGAATCTCAGTAGAGTTGCAACACCTACTCTCCAGTTCATTAGATTCACCCAGGATTACTAACAAAAGGATGATGATGTAAAACACCAATCCCAAGGAAACAGAATATCCACAATGTCAAGCAAGACGGTTCTATCCATCTGCCCCATGGGATCTAAGTCCCCTCTCAATCAGAAACAGAGTAGGCACCACATCCCAAATTCCTCAAGATTGAGGAATGAACAAACATAAGGGGGAAAACACAACTATGGACTAGACTAAAGTAGACTTATTATTATTCTAGCAATGGAAGAACTTGTGTCATTGATATAAAGGCAGTGACCAGCACAGGTTCTGAGGGTAAGGAGAGGGAAAAATAGCAACAAGAGTCATTTTTGGGACATTGGAATTGTCTTGCATGACATTGCAAGACAATTGTTGTCAAAATTTATAAATTGTGTGGTGCAAAGTGTAAACTATAATGTAAACTATAAACCATGGTTAGTAGCAATGCTTCAATATGTGTCATAAATTGTATCAAATGTTCCATATTAAATGAACATGCTGTTAATGGGGGAAAGTGTGTCATTTATGGGAATCCCCTATATTTTTGATGTAGCATTTATGTAATCTAAGCTTCTTTAAAAATTAAAAATTTAGAATTAAAAAAAATAGTAACTGAGATCACAGGTTGTAGAGTTCTCTTATAAACTATTTTGGATTAAGTCCCTGTACCTTTTGTCTGTGTACATAATAAAAAGAGGATAACTCAAGACAGATAGACTTAGTCATATAGAAAGTGTTAGGAGTAGTTCTCCTCCCCCCACCCCCTGAAATCTAGAAGGATGCTTTTCCAACTAAATGATGGAATAAAGAAAAATAGGAAGTAAAACACAAAAATAAGTCCCTTATATCCATCTTTATAAATAAACTTTTATTTTTTGAATGCTAATTAGTAGACACCCTTGTAGGTACTTGTGGAATCAATAGATATGCACATTTCCCTGCCTATATATATGCCTCATATTGTTTTCCAAGAGAATAATATAGTCTGCAAAGGCACATGAAAGGTTTGATGGTGTTCCTGGGTTTGGTGGTGCAGCACTGGTGGGTGGGTGGATTAGGAAGGGCAGGTTCAAATCCCCAGGGCATGTAACTGTGAATCTTGACATTCCATGGGTTGGGAGAGGGTGGTATCATGGGCCCTGGGGGGCTGGGGGGAAGGGAACAGTCAAGATCTAATGGGGTGTTTGGTGGTCATGGGGAAGGTTTTTCATTACCTTACAGTAATGGACACAGGTCATGGTAAATATCATCAAAATTGTTAAAATGTATCATCTAAATTGTAAAAAAAAAAAAAAAAAATTTAAATAATATTGATTCAATTTTTTCCATCTATTTTTCAAATGAATCTTCATATATACATATATATATCTGTTTAGCCTATAAAGTTAGCTTTTTGCTATAGCTTTTCTACCATGCTCATTTTATTAATTAAATTAGCAAAAATTCACAAAGGAACAATACTTAGTTCTTTTTGTTTTTCTCCAGTACATTACATGGCTTTTTATCATGCAGATTATAAATGCTTGTTAATTCTCACATTTTATTGTATATTTCTAATACCAATTGTTTTATTTAATAATATTTTTAATATTTGTGCATCTATAAACATAGGGCAAATAACTTTAAAGCTTTTTGTTTGTTAGCTACTTGTTTTTGTAGTTTCGATACTATTAGATTTAAAGTACAAATTCAATCATTTATATTTTAAAATGATTTTAAAGAAGAAATTGTATGCAATTGAACTAAATCTTACTGTGTGAATTCATCTTTTATGGGCTAAGTAAATTATGTACATAAATTAGAAAGATAAAAGTTTTTTCTGGACAGGATTATGTTCATGATAAATGACTATGCTTATAAAATATATTACATATTTTACTCAAAACAAACAAAATATTCATTCAAATTGTTTAGCCAGTCTTTTAAAACTATCTGCCAAATTATTTTCCAAGCCACATGGGGAGTATTTTCATTAAATTATCTGTATACTTTTTATCCCTTATTCATTATTCAGGTTAATCATGAATCTTAATAAATTTGTCTCTGAATTACTTTAGCTTATTTCAAAAGCTTTGGACATACACCACTACCCTTCCATAAAAATAAACTTTTATTATCAGTTCAGGCATTTAAAACCTGTACCCAGACAGCTTGGGGTAATAGAAAGATTAATGATCTGGGTACAAGGAGATATTCCTGGTTTTACCATTGATTCACTTTGAGACAAATTAAATTAACATTCTATATCTTAGTTTTCCAAATGAATGTATGCATAATGGACAAATGCTTACATCCAGCGCAACATTCTTTGGTGACTCAACTCACTACAACAAACAGTTAATTTTACTTTGATGAGTCTAAACTGAATCCAAACACTAAAAGGTGAACCAGAACTGGCCAATTTGAATTCCAATCTGCAAATATGGGAACAATCTTATTTTCATTGATTGATTTTGACCTAAACCAGGCCAATAGAATAAATCCAGGGACTTCTAATGACATTCTTGGTAAAGACAAACTCTCTGCCTTCTGAGGTTTTGAAGAGGGTTAAATTTTAGCTGTAGGCTGGTGGATAAATTTATCACAATCTCATACAGTATGACTGAGAATAAATCCAACATATTGTAAAACAATATGAGGAGAAACAATTTAAAAATAATAATACACTTACCATATTTCTTATTGTAAATTCCCTATAGATAATTGATTCTTTCATAAAGCTTTCTTTGATTTTTCCCCAAATCTTTTACTATAGCCACACTATGGTTGCAATTAAAAAACTAAGGGAAACATATGAAAAAATGTTCAACATCGTTATCAAATAGGGAACTGCAAATCAAAACTACAATGAGATATCATTTCATACCTATTAGACTGACTGCTATAAAAAAGTCAGAAAACTGTAAATTTTGGAGAGGATGTGAAGAGATAGGAATGCTTATTCACTGTTGGTGGGAATGTAGAATGGTACAGCCACTGTGGAGGTCTGTTTGGCAATTCTTAAGGAAGTTGAATATAGACTTGCCATGAGACCCAGCAATACCATTGTTAGGTATATATACCCAGAAGAACTGAGAGCAGTGACATGAATAAACATTTGCACCCCAATATTCATAGCAGCATTATTCATGATAGCCAAAAGTTGGAAACAACCCAGGTTGTCCATCAGCTGATGAATGGATAAACAAATTGTGGAGTATACACATGATGGAATATTATGCAGCAGTAAAAAGAAATGAAGTCATGAAATATATGACAACATGTATGAACTTGGAGGACATTATGTTAAGTAAAGCAAGCTAGACACAAAAGGACAAATAATGTATGATTGCTCTATTATGAACTCAATATATTATGTGAAATATAAATATATTATGTGAAATATGAGTATGGGTAAAATCGCATTAGTAAGACCATTGTTCTTTGAAACTGAACAAATGTAGATTAATATTACAAAATGTTAATATTAGACAAAATAAATTATACTAAGTGAAGGAGACCAGACACAGAGTACTACATATTGTATGATTGCATTTATATAAAATGTAAATATAAATCAATTTTTAAAGATGAAATTAGATTAGTGGTTATGTAGGGCTGAGGAAGGAATGCTAAGTGGTGTGGAGTCTTTCTTTTTGGAGTAATGAAATTGTTCTAAAATTTTTAAGATGATGAAAGTACAAAATTGTGATTATACTAAAAGCTATTGATTATATCCTTTTGATAGATCATTGGTATGTGAATATATCTCAGTAAAACTGCTTAATAAATAAATAAATGTGCAAGAATAGCCAGAAATAGCAGTTATGTACAGCAGGGGAAATAGAGATTGAGAGGTGAGAAATTTTCTTGTTTGTTTGTCTGTTTTTTGTTTATTATTATTATTATTGAAATACTGAAATGCTCCAAGAGTGATTGAAGTGATGAACACACAACTATGCGATTATACCAAATACCATTGATTCTACACTTTGGATGAATTGCATACTTTATTAATATGCATCAATAAAATTGATTTGTTTAAAAAAAAAGACCAAAGGAATCAAATGAAAATTCAGAATTAAAAAAAAAGAGTAGTGCAACATCAAAATCAATTGATATTTTCATTTATATTAATGAGAAAATCCAAAGTGAAACATGAAAGACATTTGCCAAAACTTTACTTGTTTATCACAGATATGAATTGAATGAATTTTCTACTGAATTGTATAATAGCTATGAATACTGGAAGAAGAGTTCCACAATTTTTTGTGCTATTCAAAATTTAATGGCTGCAGATAAAAAGTACACTTAAGTTTAATTTACATTATTAACATTTTTCTATCACTTTATTAATTCTAGAAAATCAGCAAAACAATGAATTTCCAGATATAACATTTGCCAATTTCCCTTTGGTATATACTTTCACCGTGACCGATTTCAACCTTCCAACAGGACATTATGATCATTTCACACTGGGAAGAGATTTCTATATATTCACTATACAGACACAATAGATTTAAATAATTTCAAGAATATACATCATAGTAAAATTTAGAAAATATTAGAAATTGATATTTAAGAAGATATTGCTTTTGGTTTTAAATGTAATTATTTAAGTGTAAGTTTACATAATTTAATACTTAATAAAATCTATCATTAACAGATTTTAAAACTTTCTCAAAAATTTCCTGAAAATTTAATAATGACTCTCCTCTTACACACCAGTACAAGTGAGTGATCCTCATTCACTAAATAACCAAATTCATTATCTGCAGCATACCACTAAGTATATGCCCAGAATGGGCTCCTTCTTTCTTCTGTGGTTTGCAGGATGTTCATATCTTTGTTTAATGCCTCCACTTTGGATTTTTCCTTATGTATTGCTTTCATCATTCAGAAGCATGGACTTGATATTCCTAAAATTCACAATTGTTATATTTCTATGCAAAATTTTTATGCTTATTCAATATAATTAATGATGATTTTAGTCTATAATAATTGACAAAACATGTGTTTTAATTAATTATTAGAACTTTTGATGTGCAACAGAATAATTCAAAATCCATTCATATACCTCAATCCTACAGATTCTGTGGCAATTCAGCAAGCTTTCAAAGAGTGGAAATTAAGGATCCTTGTTCTCCTTCAAGCATGAATTATCTCAGGTGTTAGCCTTCTCTTTGGAAAAAAGAACCAGCTATACATAGGGAAGAGGATGTGCATCTAATATGCATTTCAGAATAAACTAACTTCACTTTTATATGAAGAGACAGTACATTTCAACACCAGGATTGCTATCTTCCTTGAGGCACAGTTTATTGTACTTTAAAATGGAAAGTTTTAAGGATCAAAGAGTTAATTAGTGCAGAATTAAAAAGAAAAAATTCCAATTTAAAGGAAAAACCCATTTGATACAAGTAACCTCATGAGTTTATCAACTTCTCTTAACACCAGTTTCTTTATATATAAAAAGAATTAAATGAGGTTTATGAAGTTCTTATAACAGTTCATGGGCACAAAACAATCAACTATCTACCTATCATTATCATTACTTTATTAATACATCACTTTGGGTCCTACATTTAAGGTCATTAGCTCCTGAGGTAGCCTCTCCTCTTCATTCTGCTCATTAACATATTTTGGTATAAATGTTTTGGCCACTCAACTTGTCTGAATAAAATAGGGTCCTTTTCATGGATTTACTCATAGGGTTTCTGTGACATTCCAAAACCTTATCTTCCAGATGTAAAGCTCCAAACAGCTTCTTCTAACCCTTGCTTTCTGGATCCCAAATATTAGGGTAAGCTGCAGTTTCTCAAAGTCCTTCCTTTCATGTATGATGTTTTGCTGAGTCATTTACTCACAATTACCTCCTTGGGCTGATTCTGCCAGTGAATGTTTGATGACACATTATGTGATCACTCATTCATTAAACATGCATTTAATGAGTGCCTAGTATGTGCCAAACACTGAACAGGACATTAGGCATATGATGGTGAAAAATGAAGTCCAGCGCAATCTCTATTCTCAAGGAGGTGACTTATCTGAATATAATTAATAAACTATAATAATTATAAGCTGTAATACAGTGCCTCATATCTTTTACTATCTAAAATTCTACGAGATATGCTTAAGTTTCTGTTGGTAAAATGGTCAGAAGGAAAACTGATGTTGTTAAGAGGACAGATAGGTAAAAGTCACAGTAGACTAGAAGTATTTATTATCCATTGAAATCCTTGGCAAATAAAGATGTAGCAAAGAAATGTCATGCCTTTAAAGCAAATCCTGATATGATGGAGGACAAAGTTGACATGCATGTAAGATAGAATTAATGTTTGCAAATCAGAACCTGTGAAATGTGCTGTTGAACTCTTGCATGATATTCCCATGGAGACAGGTAAGGCTCTATTTCCCCATATGTTATGAAAAGTAATGAAATATCTAACTGCTTTTGAAGAAAGAGGAAGCCATGTATCTAGATTTGGGCATTTTGGTAGATTATGTTATTTTCAAACTATCCACTCTCCCTCCCTTCTTCTATGGAAAGAATTTTTTACCATTTGGGTTGGGCCTGTATCTTGCTGTAGGCAATGAGATTTTAGCAGTTGTGAGAAAAGAAGAAGCATAAAAAGTGGTTGTGGGATTGGGCTTGTCCTTTGCACCTCTGCTATATGCTGAGAAAGTAGCCGTTCCTCTGGTAGCTGCTACCTTTTTGACCTGGGTCCCAGAATAAACACCTCCAGAGCAGACCTGAATGAAGATTACAGCTAAATATGCAACTAGAAGCAGAGCTTCCTAAGCAAGTTCAGCCTTTATCAGTTCACAGCCCAGCAGACATACAACTGTGTGAAGTAGAATAAATGAGTGTTGCTTTAAGCCAGAGTGTGTGTGGTTATTATGGTGCATTATAATTAATAAATATAGAAATTAGAACCAAAAAACACCTAAAATATGTAAAAGTTGATTTTGATATCAGGTGGTGATATGAGGAGGTTGTTAGTGGAAACCATCCTCCTCTTATTATATAAGGAGAGGGGAGGCAGCTTTAAAATATATTGTCCAACTGTATGGAGAAAACTCTGCAGGTTGATCCAAGAGAGGGAATTGAGAATGTAGGGTGATTATTATACTTACACAACGTTGGCATTAAAATATTTAACATCTGAGGAAAAACAGGTAACATCCAATATAAATATATACAACAAAATAAAATGGATTTTGGCCATAAACAACTGGTAAGGCTCTAGTAATGCAAACCAATAAAGTACAAATTTTAATTACAGATTCTTTAGCAGACCATGCTATGGGCAGATTTCTCTGCGTTGATAAGAACAAAAGAATAATATTAAGTCATATTTTGTGACAAAATAAGAAAGGAGAACATTTTAATTCTTTAATATTCTTATTTGCCATAAATATTTTTTCTTCCACCCCAGCAATCCTTATAGTGAGGATTCCTTTTTCCTAACTTCCTTCCATGTAAAATAATTGGGTGTGAGTTTCAGCTACCTTCCTCCCAGAACACACTAAAATATAAAATGTAAACTCAGAGTCAATATTCTACCCAAAAATATTTTCAAATTTTTTCAATGACTCTGTGAAAAACTATTCTGTTGATCCTCTGTATATTGCACCTAAGGAAAGGAAACAGGACTTTGAACCTTTGCCTGTACTATTCTCTCCACATAGAGAACATTTCCCATTCCTTGCCTATTAGAAGTCTCTTTTTCACAGTGAACTGGTTATTCTAAATTTTCTCCACCAGGCCCTCTTTGTATTCTTTTCTACCCTGTCCTGTACCAAGGAGCCTGATGACTGTGGATTGCAGGATGGAGGCTCCCATTCATAATCTAGTTGGTTAGATTCAGCAACTAGGAGTAATCAGTAGTAAATCACAGGAAAGAGGAGAGAGAGATTGAGGTCTTTATTTTCACTGTCAGCAACTAACTGCTCACTCACTGGCTCTGGTATGCTTACATTGCAGAGCAGATATCACATTCTGGTATATACCCCAATTCATTTATCAGAAAACCTACAAGGCTGACAATTTTGTATGGCACCCAGAGCAAGAGAAAATTTTGTAGTAGATACAAAGGTGCTACCTGGCCTACCATATAGATCTTATGAGTTGATGATACTTAAGATATCTCTTGCAGAAAGGAAAGGTATATGGAGCCTCTGGAATGTTCCAACAGGAGAATCAGAGGGGATTTCCCCTGGGGTTTTGAAATAAGGAAACATATCTTTCCTGTGACAAATACTCGCATTTGAAAATAGCTCTGGGATTGCTTCTGGATCTTGATAAAGACTATCATGCCTAATCATGGAAAACTAAGTGACTATGGAAACCAAGCTAGATATCAAGCTAGATATCATGAACTTCAAGTTTCCTGATCCAATAAATGAAGATGTGACATGTTCATAGTTGTGTTGCATTATTAAATTGAAATAATATAATAAAACAAATATTAAGTTTGTCTAGAGAAGCCTAGGAAATTGAATGAACAGCAAGCTCAGATTCTCTTGATACCTATTCCTAACCGCTATTTTGTCATCTCTCCTTCAGCACAATCCAGTGTCTACATGAGAAATTCCTTATGACCAGTTGATTAGAGAAGGAAAAGTTTTAGCCTAATTTACGGATAGGTTTTTATCATGTGTTGGCATCCAGCTGGGAATAAGATGGCCCTACATTTTAGCCTCCCTCAGGGATGTCTCTGAAAGACAGTGGTAAAGGAACTCCCAGAGAGAAAAATTGTGTGCTGGACATCTTATTGTCTACTTTCCATAGAAGGAGAGACATCAGAAGTACAGATCTATACTGATTAATGCACAATGTCTAATGGGTTAGTTAGCAGATTAGGAAATTGGAAAGAAAATAAAATAAGAGATTGACATGAAGATAAAAGTATAAGTTTAGACCTCTTGCAAAGAACAAACAGGAAGATGTTTGCATCTGATATAAATGCTCACTAAAGACCATCCTTTAGTCTCTTCATAATCAGAGAAAAATGATAACTCATTCTTTGAAGTCATTCTGTCTCTTCCCCCAGACTCCAGCATTTAAACAATAAGTCCAGGTAAAATATGACTATAGTGGCAGACTGGATATATGCATGGGCTTAACAACATTATTATTGCACCATGACTGACCTTGCTATCACCACTTCTGAGTGCTTCTGCTACCAATATCAGAAGCCAAGGGTGAACTCCTATTATGGCTTCATTCCACACAGAGTAATCCAGCTACCAAGGGGCAAATGATTACATGAGACAAGTGATGGAAGTGGTCAGCAAGTTTGCCTCAAGTAAGTAGATATCAATTACGGATAAATTTTAACCTAGCCTGCACAAACATTTCTACCCACATTACCATTTCCAGATTTACAGAATGCGAATTAACACCCAAAGTACACCACAAAATATTGCCTTTTATGAAGGAATTCATTATACAATGGAATAAATATGGTAATGGGCTCAAACACAGAATTGACTGCCCTTATCCTATGTCCCATCACTTCAAGAAGCTGACCTGATAGGATGGTAAAATGGCTTATAGAAATTCATTTTTAGTACCAAAAGGGAAAAACTCTGGAATTTTGAGTGTTGTTCTAAAGATATGACCTAAATTTTAAACAGGCAGCTAATATTTGGTATCGTTTTCCTCACATCTAGAATAACTGGGTCTAGAAACCAAGAAGTGGAGAATGTATGACTTATTTTAATATTTTTCCTAATAGTCTGTTTCTACAGGAATTACGTTTTCTATCCCCATTAATTTGTTAGCCGTGATATGGAGGTATATTGGCCAAGGTAAAAATATTTCCACTATGAACACAGCTGTGATTCTACAAAGTTTGAACGCACAAGCTCCTATGGGATGGCTCCTTTTTCATGGCATTCACCTCTTTCCAGGCTTCATTATCATCATCAGCTCATCCTTCCTCTTGTTACATTATATCTAGAAGTGGTAATGACTTCTTGATGTTTTCAGGCCCTGGGGACTTCATATTCCTTGTTAGTTACCTTAGTCCCATTTACATTTCTGTTAACAGTACTTCATTAAGTTCTCTTCAGTTAATAGCTTTGATTGTGACAACTGTTTCCGGCTCTAACTGTGACTGCTACTACACTCATTAAGTTCCCCTGAATATCCTCTTCCTCTCTACCAATTTACATTCCCTGAACCACTGTCTAATCTCCACTTAGATTCCCTGAACGAGGGAATTTTAACCATTGCTACTGATGAGATGCTTCTTTCATTTTAAATGTTATCTAATCTCCACTTAAAATTTCTCAAAGATTTTAATCTTTGCTATAGATTTTTTAAAAATTACATAGTCACTTTCAATTGCATGATACTGTAATTAAGCAGAAATAAAATCATACTCTTTAAAGATGACAGTCAACCTAGGATTTTGGCAATGTAGATAATACAGCTACTTCAGCCTCATGGAAATTTACCTTTCTCAGAGGAATTCTCCTTCCTAAACATCCTTCCATTTACACTTTTGCTAAACAGGGTCACTGAGGTGCTTCCATTTTTCTAGTTCAGTGACTATTTAATCACAAGGGATTTTAAGGATTAATCAAATGCAGTTCCTTCATAATCAGTCAGAAAAATGATGGAGGCCAAAAATAGAGAACTAACTCTTTCAAGATTCCTCAGATCACGAGCTGCAAAGCCAGGTCTCAGTCTCTGACTACCAGCACATCAATGACATCGGTGGAAGAAGTGATACATTACTTCTTGGGTAAAAACCATGCTACTAAAAAAAAAAGTTTATTCCCTTGAATTTAAATATAAATATTTTTATAAGTAGACAAGATGCAAAGTTAGAGATATAAAGATATAGATAGACTCAGGAATTGAATGGTCTGCTCCTCAGGCAGTAAGGGTTTTGATTAAAGACTGAGACTTCTGAGAAGGAATGATATTTTTCATGATTGTTGGGTAAACTACAATATTTCTCCAGATGAGAGAAATTACAAGTACCCCCAGTTCTAACAGGGCCAATAGGCTCCCTCATTCTCTTTTGCAGTTTATGCAACTTTATTGAAGAAAAATAAATAACTAGCAGGGCTGTTAGTTGATCACTCAACCAAGGACAACTTGCATCATTTATTCAGTGCTGTATTAAACAGTGTATTGGAAGATAGATTAATTAATAACTCCAAGCTTCCTGACAATTTAAATGAAAATTTCCATCCTCTGTAGAGCAAGAACAGGTCATTCCTTTACTGACATGTGTAAAATACATTACAGTTTCTGTTCTGCTGAAGGTATAAATTCAATACCAATTCTCTAGCCACATCACTTATGAGCTTAAAGTGTATCATGTAACCTCAAATCTCCAACAGTGGAAAGCTTAAACAAGAATGTGTGCTGTTACAGAGAAATGCTGCTTCCTTTGATGTGACAATTGAACATCCATCTCCCTTTCACCTCAGATGAATTCTTCAGCATGTTAAAGCAGTGAGGAATGGTTTTAGTCTCATTAGTCATGCTAGAGTGAAGGCATTGGCCACATAATACACATGCTCCATTTTTTAAAAAAAAGTTCTGAATCTTGAGCAATTTTTCTCTTGTAACTACTTTACAGTTTCTAAAAGCATTGAGGTCCAAAGATGGAAGAATTAAAGTCTTCTCAGAGGAACATGTGAATGAATAGAGGAAGGTAAACAAACAAACAAAAAAAATTAGAGGTCTGATGGGGAGGAGCTGGATAAGAAAATCAAAAAAGGAACAGTAATTTCAAGTTTATTCCAGCTATAATACCTGTTGTTCTGACTTCAAGGGAGCATCACATGGCATACTACTGAATCCATTCCCAAGATTTTCTGCTGCACTTATCTCTGTTTTATAGATCTGTGCAATCTCTGGCAATAGGGGTTCATCTGAGTTCGGATCACATAGCAGTGAACAAATGCATTAAAAAAACTTTAGAAATAGTTAAAACAGGAGACCATTGTGACCTTAGAATAGGGAGAGAAATGCTTTCATTACTAGTAATATCTGGATGAAAAATTCTTGTTATAATTGCAATCTTAAGTGGTTTGAAGGGGCAGTCTGTAGGAAAATGAAATGTCAAAAAGAACACACCACCCGAATATGGGCTGTCATTAGGTCCTGTAATTATGGCTTACAAATGAAACATACCATCCCCAACTGGGCCTGCAGAACTTGGTGCTGGAGGGTGGTCACAGGCCAAATCACTAAATTCCTTTTAATCAGTTAAGCACCATAGTTTGTTTTGTGCTTTTCATCTGGATTCTCACTATCTTGGTGTGAACTCAAAGGTCAGGCCAAAACTCTTGATTATCAGGGCAGCAGGAAAGCTTGTATTTTCGTTTCACCCAGGTTCTACCAGATACAGGCGCAGAGGGCCCGGGGCCTCCCTCAAGCTCTCCTTCGGCCTCCTGGCATAGCAGCTTGTGCCTCCCAGGCCCTACCACCTTATGGCATAGTGACAAGATGCTCACTCTGACTGAACCAGCTCCCTCAGTCTTGCAGCCTTTAAATTGGGTTCAACATGAGAGAATGAAACAACTGTGAATGGCTTAAAGGAGATTATAATCCATTACCTCTCTAATGGGGACTGAATTCCAGTGTCTCAGAGCCCTTCTGGGGACCCTACTCAGGCCATACTTGGGTGTTGTTTTTCAGAGAATAATAGTTTTGACCAAACCACACTAATAGACATTTTGGCAACTGCCAGATCAGCAGACAGCTTAGGCCGATAAGCTCAATGGAAAAAATGTATACAACTGAAGAAAATGGAATCAAAAAGAGGAAAAGGCACCAGGCTGAAGGCTTGTATTAGCTACAGACTTTTCTGATAAGCCAGATGATTAAAAAAAAAAAAGTAAAACATTCGAAGCAATATGAAAATATCTTTACATTTTAAAACTTTACATTGTCAAAAATAACTTCAGATTCAGATTATACATTTTGCTGCAGTTAAAGGTAAAACAAAGAGTAAAATAGTACAAATTGCCAGTCCTGCCTTTGGTAGCATCATCTAATTCCTTGCTTTTACAGTGGGAGCTGTAGGGTGATTGAAGCCCTGGGAGTTGCTCAGGAAACACACTGAAGGAATGATTATAGGAATGAAGGCTGACATCACATTCACCACAGACAGACATCCAAACATTGAAAAGATCCAGAAGATTCCTCAGCATTTTGGAAATGTTTAATTGGCAGTATTATCATTCAAGAATGAGTAATGAATGGTAGGGGTAAAAGTTCATTTGTTATCACTTCCCTAGTTTCCTCTCTCCCTCCCTACCTCCAATGCCTCCACAATCATATACTAAATAACAGAGCAACTTTACTGACTTTGCTTACTTATGTTCTTAAAGAATGAAGTTGGCTAACTGAGGTGGAAGAGGTCATCCTCAATTATTGTAATGCACAATCATTTCATTTTCCTTTATGAGGTGATATAGCTCTCTCTCTATGTGAACTAACCTAGGACTATTGATGCAGAAGTTACCCATCAAGACAGATGAACATACTGGTTGTATTGCAAGTTAGAAAAAATCAAATTTTTTTTTTGTTGAAAATCTTTTAGGGCATGGGAAAATCTGAACTCCTCAACTTGTTTATTACAACCTGTAATAGATTTATTTGCTTGTGTGTTTCTTATCAATTGCTTTTTCTTTCTTCACAAGATAGTCTTGAAAACCTCTTAAAGAGGAAAAGGTGTGAAGAGGAAAAGGTAGTGGAGGTAACATCTTCAAATAAATATATATTTCCCAAACAAATTTTGAAGTAATAGAAGTATCCTTTTATGCTTAAAAAGTACACTGTAATTAATCAACTTTAAAAGATGCCCGATGGTTATGACTCATTCCTTGCACTTAAGCATATTTGCCATGCATTTTAAGACACTATTAACGTGCTTAGCAGTTTAAAGCTTTTATGGACCAAAGCAAATCCTGTTCTTACAGCTAATCCATTCTTGTGCTTGTAAACCAATTATAGGTGGGAGCTTTTGATTAAATTATTTCAGTTAAAAGCCTTTGATTAGATTGCAGGACCCAGAGTGGGTTTTAATCCTTTTATTGGAGTCCTTTATAAACAGAAGAATAAAAAGCCACGGACACAGAAAGAAACCTGCAGAGACAGAGAAGAACCCACTAAGCAGAGAGAATGCTATGAGAGCAAGAAGCTGAAAGCAAAGTGGCCCAGAGCAGAAGTCAGGGACTGGCAGAGCAGCCATTGTGCCCTAACATAATTCAGGAGTCCAGGAGAGCCAGCGGCCATCCTTCGGGGAGAGTGCTTCACCTGATGCCTTGATTTGGGATTTTTTTTCAGCCTTGGAACTAAAAAATTAAAAATCCCGTTGTAAAAACCCACTCATTCGGATATATTTTATTGGCAGACTTTAGCAAACTGAAACACATGCTAACCATATTTGAAGGCTGTTTAGGGGTCACATAATGGCTGTTTACTGTTTAGGATACTTTATTGACATGACTACTTTTTGACCTGATGCCCATGAGACTGTCAATTCCAGAGGACAATTATATGTTTGCCCATTCCAGTCCCTCTGACACACATTAGTAGCAGTCATGAATTATTTTGGAAGAGAGGCAGAAAAGGTAACAGTTAACTACTATAAGATTGAGTGTGAAAAGTGAATATGCTTATAGATATACTGATAATATGTTTTTAAAACTTGTGATGGATATGTGGGGTTTTGATACACTGTTTTAATATATTTTTTGCCTGAAATTGTGCTGTAACAAAATATAGCCAAATAAATTTTACTTGGATTTAATAATTATTCCAAGTAAAATGGTGTCACAATGGTTTAATTGTAGACAATCTCCCAATGTAATCTAAAATATAATATGTGGCTACAATGTGGCAATCATGAATAGGTATATTCATGATAGATATCTTTATTTCAAATGAATGGATACTCATGGTTAGGGTAAAAATTTCCAGTAATCACTTCTAAAATGGATTTTTAAAGTGCTGTGTCTCATACACTCATGCACTGAAAGATAAAATGCTACAGGAAACTGCATTACATCACTTCAAAAATTAATTTTATAATTTTAGTGTAGGGGCCTGTTAAGGTTTGGCAATTTGGAAAAGACTTGCAAGAAAGGAAAAAAAAATCTTTGTCTATGTACAGAATAAGAAGTGGATAAGGTGGGCAACATGGGAATCCCAGTGGGTTCCGTGTAATATTTTGGGTAATCTAAGCACCTCTTAAAATATATGTATATATATATATATATAAATAACATTTTTGTAAGCAAATACACATATATGCATATATATTTATATATCATTTTGCAAATGTTTGTATGTATTGTGAGAATTTTGATTTTTACCCATAATAAAAAAAATAAAAAAAAAAAAAGAAGTGGATCTAAGGCAAAACATATAAATTGTTAGATATAATATGGAATTTTTAATTAATATATGCAATGAAATTATCATGGCATTTTATAAATTTTAAATGTCTATCTGTATGATTGAAGTGGTGTGCTCTTGTTCCCCTACTCCATCCCTTCACCAATGGGGTGAATTTTTGTGTAAGTTTACCTTTTCCTCACCCAGAGACTGATCAAATGACTTCATTCCTTAGTTGACCTTGGGAGGAAAAGGTACAGAAAGATGACATTTAAAGGGACCTGAATAAGATGTCCCACTTCAACCAAAGTTTCCAAGTGCAAAGTACTATTGTAGGGACCTATACCACTTGTATAAGAATGGCTGACCTGCATGATTTCATGGAATATCATTTCTGGAGGAGTAGGACTAGGTTTTTGTAACATTGTATAGACCTCAAAATATATATTATTTTAAAAACTCTATTTAGTAAATATAACTTTATTTAATATGTGATATGTAAGTGAGATAATGTGCTCTGCAGTGGTTGAGTGCAGCTTTAGTACCAGGCAACCAGTTCAAATCCTGGCACTACTGTTAAGATATATTGGCCCTGGATAAGCCTTATTTTGATAATTCACTTCTTCAATTTCACCACCTATGTAATTAGGAGTACTAGCCATGCCTGTTTTCCAGAGCAATCAACCTGATTGCATGTTTTAATATATGTAAAAGGCTTGGAGCAATAAGCAACATTAGTCATTGATCAAATGTTTTCTTTTCATAGGTACGCAAAACCAAACCCTTAAAAAACTGAGCATACTACTTGCTCAGCCATAAAATTATTAAATTATGAAGTGTATTCATTAAAACAAAACTAGATGTTCAATATTCAAGATTCCATGTATGTGAAATAAATAAAACTTAGAATATATTTCCAATATTTGTGCATGTGTAAAAAATATAGAATTAGTCCTAAACAATGTGTTACATACCATGTAAGCAATTAGGTTTCCAAGAAGGAAAGAGTGCACATTTGAGGAAGGAACTAAAATGTGGCTAGGTATAAGCTGAGTGTTGATGTTTGTTTAGAAATTGGGCAGTTGACCATCTTCCTATAGATTTTCTCTACCTCTTTTGATGAGGAAGGTTGCAATTTTCATTACAGATATGCTGTTTAATAGTGGAAGTAGTTGGAAGAAACAGAGCTTCACAGATAGTAATCTGTAATTGAATTTCTGTGCAGTTTGAGTTTGATTACTGTGACACATTATTATTAATGGAGCATGGGCTGAAGTTGGTCAATGTTCAGAAAGTAACAAAAGAGTTTCTTAAGAGTTGTCATATGGAAAGTTCATTCAAAAGGCAAGGCTTGGGATTTCAGGTTGTACCTATAAAAGTGCATCATGGAAGCCAATAATTATTAGAAATGGGGTATGGTCTGAATAGAGCTATGGATTGTTGCTTCTGATAGCATTCTGAGGATAGAGAAAATAACCCAAAATCTCAGAGTTTTAATTACAATGAAATTATTTTTTAAATCTTGTAGCCACAGTGTTGATGTAGCTTAAAATCAGCTAAAACTTATAGTCTGCCTCTTCATTTTGCACTTTTACAATATAAGTTAAATTAACAATGGCTTTGCCAGGGCCCTTATATGAAAGTGAGGAATGTATAGGGAATAAGTGAGTTTAGGGAAAAAAAAAAACTTGTATTCTGAGTATCATGAATTAATTGATTTGTTTTGATTTTCCTTCCTGGTAGAATAAGCTATTCTCTCCTGTGTGAAATGGCCAGATCTTACTGGTATGATGGAATAAAATTATCTCCCCTAGAGAAACTACCCAGCTAGGGGAAAGCAATATTCCTCAGGCACCATTTTATTATCCTTCATTGGCCTCAGATTGCAAATGGAATCAGATCCCAACATTACTGATGGTGACAAGTATAAAGTCTGACATAAGAGTAGATAAATTACTTGTGAAAATATTTATAATATTTAATCAAAGTTTATGAATAGTAATTTGGGAATAGCTGTATGGATAGACTCTAAGAAAGTAATAACAGGAAGGAAAGAATATAATATTATAGCAAGCCAAATTTATGTACCTGGGTTAATATACTAAAGAGCCTCCGTTCAATCTGTTAACACCTGTGGGTACCGCTAATACATACCAGACTGTTGGTTTAAGTCTCTACTAAATTAAGACCTATATTAAATTCAAGTCAGATACTAATATGTTTAATGTGCAAAAGCAATTCAAATACCTGGGTAGCTAAGAAAATTGGAAAACATTTATCATGTGATTGGAAACTCATTAAATGAGGAAAACACCAGAATGACAGAAAAGCTTTGTAATGTCTGTAGTTTGAAGGCCAGAAAGGAGGAATAAAGATGTAATCATTGAAACAGACTCTCTTTTCTCAATGGTGATGATTAAATAACACACGGCATAAGTTGGGAATACATGTGGCTTATGTTTTTCTGTATATTAATGCATTTTTATCATATTAATGACACCATGTTCATTTGACCTATTTAGAGTAGCAATTATCCAAATATATTGGTGATTGACATGTATAGTCTAGGACTATTTCTGCAACCTCCTATTGCCTAAAAGCATGCAGTGCTGTCAAGAAAACTAGGAGCTCAGGGCTTGTAAGAATGAGGTTTGGTTCATTCACTCCATACTAAATGAAAATTAAGTTGAACTTCCTAAGATGCTGCCTGTGGATCAAATGACATAGAATAGATAGTGAATGATCCTGCTATAGAAACAAAAACTGTAATACTTCCAAATATTTTCTCAGCCTGGGTCTTAGAATGAATTCATGTGGAGAGCATCAGAGCTTTTATACAGCAAAGAACCAAACCCAGCTGGACCTGCTGCTTAAAGCTTAGTAACTCATCCAAGTCCAGCCTTAACTGCACACACAGAGGAAATATATACTTCTTAAATGTCCCTTAAAATTTTTGGTTGGCTGTTTTAGAACAATAGCTAACTCATACAGTATATATAGTAATTGCAATAACAAATGTTTAAAATATGCTCCAGCAAGTCATGGAGTTTAGATTTTTAGAGTTCTGGCTCCATTTCCAGATGTGTCAGAATTATTGCATATAAAGTATTTTAAAGCATAGCTCTAATTTTAAAACAAATGCTAAACTTAATTGGAAGGAGATTTTTTAAAAATCTCACAAATTTTTAAAATAAATTAGGAGACAAAAAAGAGTTCTCTATGTACAGCGAATTACTTCTATCTATACTTCCTCCAGTCCCTCGTAGGAGTAAACTGTCAATCCTGACTGCAATTAGAAACATTATGGTGCAAAAGTTGACAGAGCATCACTACAAGCCTTGAGAATCCAAAATATTTTAAAGTAATGGAAGCTTATAATCATATTCCTTTCAGAAAGGTAACTGAAGCAGGAAGGTGGAGTATGGAAATATATGAGCGGGGATCAAAGGGAATTTAGCAAGGTGAGCCTGAGGGACTAGTTTTAAGTTATTGCAATAGGGCAGAACACTGATGATAGACTCTTTGTGGGCAGTCGAAACACACATTAGAGGACAGAACTGAGAGCTTTCGCAAACATGAAACAGTGTATTTAATGACAGAAAAATGTGAGAGAAAAGAGTGGGGTCAAGGATGAGTATGAGATTCCTTGTTCAGTCTATGAGATAAAAAGTAATGCAAGTGGAACTATAGAGATGGAGGATAATTATTAAATGTACTCCCTCCATAACACATGAGACAACTATTAAATAATTTAATACATTATTTAATAATGTATTAAATAATGCAACTATTAAATAATTAAATATCTAAATGTCTATTTTCCCAGCTCTGACACAGGAAGACATAGCATCTTCTAATGCTTAGGCAAGATGCCAAATATCATCTCATAGAGAAAGTTGACACATGGTTCAGTTTGCAATATTCCTATTCATGTAGAAGTGACAGCCAAGGATAGTAACAGCACCCAAGCATAGACACATGTGGCAATACGTTATGTTAAAAAAAAAAAAAACCTCATTAAACAAATAATCTCAATTATTTACTGACAATAATACTGACTGCTTCTTACTAGAATCAGCAATCTCTCAATTCCCAAATATCAGTGTTGAGCATCTAGAAAAACAAGATATTTGCTAGCTAATCAGTCTTTACCCCCTATTTTTGAATCACTTCCAATCAATATATTCTTATTCTGAATAAGAATAAGAAAAAGTTATATCTATGCATTATTCGTGATGAACTTTAAATAGAAAATCTTCTCCTTTGCTTGGTTACAGTTCACAGATAAAATAGTGTCAACACTTCACAAAATAAACCCTTGATTTCCTACTACTATGAAACTCATCACAATTCACTGTCAGCCTAAATTGCCTCTGCATTTGCCTTGCTTAATCTTGTTCTACAGAAATGGGCAGATCTCAGATCAATGGGGTATATTGATATTGGGCTGAATATAGTTTGCCCCATTAATAGAACCTTAATGAAATTAAGATTATCATATTCTAAGAGCAAAATATAGCTGGCATCACTAAATGCCACACTGTGACTTGAAGGAATTTCAAGCAGATGAATAGCATCTCTTCTGATTTGGCACAATTTATAAAAATCATATTCCATTGTAAGAAATAAGTCTTGAATAGTGAGCAAATATCCAGAGATGTCCCCTCAACAGTTACATCTATTGTCAGTCACTTGATAGGTGAGCAGACTGGCATGTGATGGGAGTAGAAAGGCAGAATTGCAGAGTAGAAAAGAGTATAGTCATGGGATTCAGCAGAGATCTAGGATTTTGTCCTGTTTCTGTCACTAGCTGTGTGATGTTAGGTTGAACCAGTTATTGAAACACTGTACTTTCATATAAGTTAGGAATAAAACGTAATTCTTTTAAGGATTAAATAAGGTGATATGATATTTAGGTTCATGTGTCAACTTGGTCAGGTGATAGTGTTCAGTTGTTTCATTACATAAGCAGTGGCGGGATGGTTACTTTGAGGATATTTTGTAGACTTAACTCCTCAATAAGTTGATTTCATCTATGGATGATTACATCTACAATCAACTGAGGAGATTGCCTTCAGCAATGAGAGACATCTCATCCAAAAAATTGAAGGCTTTAAAAGGACAAGTAATGATTTCAGCAGTCATAAGAGAGAATTCGCATCTCTACTACATCCAACCACCCTCTCCTGGAGAATTCCTTGAGGACCTTCCTTATACCATGAAGACTCTACTGAATTACAGCTTTCCTGTACTTTCTAATCTTCCTTGTAAACACAGAAGAGCCTGAAGCAAACACTGTAATATATTTTAGAAATGGTCCAAGTTCAGATTCCTTAATGCCCTACTCATTGACTAGTTCACTGCCAGTTTCATTTTATCAGTTCTACTATGATCAGTAAGAGGATGCTTTTGTTAACAATCTCCTTTCTTAAGTTGGTGGAAGCAAACACTTGGCTTTTGAAGTTTACCTCTTTTTTTTTCTATTTTTCATGAGAAGAGTTAACTGCCATACATTCTACTGTATTTCATAAAAGAGTTCAGACGTTCTATAACACTTAAGGTACAGAATCACATCCAAACATATTTATACTGTAAGAAGAAATAAAATCACAATTTCTGACAAATTATCATTACAGAAATTAATGGAGTCAGGTTTCAAAAATGTCTGTTACCTAGGAGACTCCATGACAGCCACACTACATGATTAGATTATTATTATTCCAATGATTATTAGCATTATTCACTTTCAGTTACCATATTCAATAGTTTTTATTTTGAGAGTGAAAGTAGGAATAAGCCCATTTTTGTGTTCAGCATAAACCACAGTGATTACACAAATTATTTAGGCATACTAAACCACTCATCAGTTAGGGAATGGTGGGGACCCTTCCAAAATCCAAGTTCCTAGATGGCAGCAAACAGTTAATATTTCAAGTAGACCTTTATAAGGATAGCAGTCTGAAGATTGAACTCTTTTCTGCACAATTGCCAATCTGAAAACTCAGTGACTCACTCTGGCAAGATGTTTGCTGTGTAAGAAATAGGCCAGTAGTGAGAAAAGAAGCAACCATACTTCAATGTTGACTGAAAACTGTCCGAATTGCCTGGTGGTTTCACTTTCTTTAATGAAAAGTTATACATGTATTGCTTTTGGCAGAATACATTTGGATAAGTAGCTTCAGGTTATATAATGAGAGAATGAGAAAACACCATACCCTATAAGAATGTTTTCGGAGGTAGCATAGCACATACAGGTCTTCACTAATTGTTAGCATGCTGTCTTAGTTTGCAAGGACAACTCTAACAAAGTACCACAGACTAGGTGGCCTAATTATCAGGAACTTATTGTCTCATAGTTCTAGAGGCTAGAAGATTAAAATTAAGGTGTTAGCAGGGCCGTGTTTCCCCCGATGCTCCTGCAATCCATGACGCTCCTTGCCTGTGACATAACTCTGCCTCTGCCTCCATCATATGATAGTCTTTCTTTCTGTTTCTTTAAGCCCACCCATATCCAGTTTGGCCTCATCTTACCTAATATCTTCAAAGATCCTATTTACAAATAAGTTCACATCCACAGGACTGGGTGTTAGGACTTAAACATGTCATTTTGGGGGGCGCAATTCAATCCATAACATGTGCTTAGGTTCAGATGAAGTACATAATATAAATGCAAAGTCCTGGGTTCAAGTCCCAGAAAATCTGTCTTAAGTCTTACTAAGGCCGCACTTATTTTCTCATATGGAGTCCAGGCTCTGCATTCATGTGACCTTCATTAGATGATCCGAATTCTTGAGTTGATCACATTCATAATCTCTTTGATTTGTAGAATTAAAAAAACCTAATTTTTAAGCCCAAACTATCCCATCTATTTTTCATATACTTGAAGCATTCTCATTGGAATAAGTTATAGCTCTTTTTCTCTTCTGATATTATATTTAGAATCAATCACTTTAATTATGTTCACCTTTAAGTAAATGCTTCTATGAAATATTTACTGATGATTTGAAGGGGACAAATGAAATGCTAGCATTCATAAATTCTTAAAATGTTAAATGCTTTCTTTCCCCAATGACTCACCGAAGGTCACAAGTCTAATATTCCTGAAGATTACAGAGCCAAAACCCTGGTCTGAGGTCTGGTTGTTTCATTTCTAGAGTGATTTCCCAGGGAAGTGCTGAAACTATAATAAAGTGAGTTTTTCATTTATTTATCCTTCCAATATTTATTAGGCACCTAATTTTTGCCAGACCCTGGGGATACAGCAATAAACAAGACAAAGCCCCTTCTCTCATGCCTCATGAACAGGATTACATTTAGGAATAAAAGAATAAAATACTGCCAATAAATAAACAATAAACAAATTATACACATACATACATACATGTTAGCTAGCTTTATGTGACTTGTCTAGGCTATAATACTTATAATACTCAGTTCAGTCAAAAACTAACACCTGTTGCTGTGAAGGTATTTTTGTAGAGGTGTTTAATATTTGCAGTCAGCTGAGTTGGAAGTTGTGCTTGGGGATAGAGATGGTGTATTGGATAGAATAGTAAAGTAAAACATCTTTTCTAAAGTTTTATTTAAGTAGACACTAGAAAGAAGCAAAGGATATGAACATTCAGAGTAGAATATTCCAGGAAGAGAAAACAGGAAGTGCAAAGGTCCTGACTCAGAAGCTTATTAATAAATTCAAGAAGCAGAAAGGAGGTTAAGATGATTGGAGCAGATTTAGCCATGGGGAGAAGGGAATGAAATGAGACCAAGAAAGTTATGCAAATCTAGGCTAGTAGGCCAATGGAAAATTTTTTAGTCTAAAACTGCTTTTAATCAAATTCTCAGTGAAATGGAAAGCCACTAAACATTTTTAGCAAAGCAGAGACATCATCTGGTTTGTATTTTAAAAGAATCTTTATGGGTAGTCTGTGTTGAATAGACTAAAGGAGCAAAAGGGGAAGGAGAGAGATAATAAAGGAGGCCAAAGTAATTCAAGAAGTTTAACGATGTTTTTTTTTTTTTTTTTTAAAGTCAGTGGATTTTGTTAAGTTCAAACATTCCAAGGAGAATTCAGTAAAAGAAATGTCTGTACACATTAGGAAGGAGTCTGTTAACATGTGTTCCTTTTAAAAAGTAGGAAGCGGTAGGGAGGGAGGACAAGAATTAAAGATATCACAAGGCTTCCGGCTTTGAAGTACTGATAAAAGATTAAAAAGGAATGTTGACGCTTCATTTTCCCAAATGCATAAGGAAAATCTCAATTTGAAATATGTGAATGTGAGTAGAATCCTTTCTAACATAAAATATGAATGGTGGTTATTTTTTATTAATCTTTTATTAGTTGTTTTAGTTTGCTTAAGGCTGCCAAGGCAATATAGCAGAAATGGTTTTACTTTTACAACGCGGATTTATTAACTTATAAGCTTATAGTTCAGAGAGTGGGAAAAATGTCCAAATCAAGGCATCAGGAAAAGCTCTCTCTCTGATGACCACCGGCTGCAGGCAATCATGGACTTCTCTGTCACATGGGAATCCACATGGTGGTGTTTGTCGGTCTCTTCCTTCTCCTCCAACTACCATTGCTTTCAGCCTCTGACTGCTCCATCTGTGGCCTTCCTTCTCCTGGGTTCCATTAATTTCAGTTTCAGCTTCCAAAGGTTCTACTCTGAGGTCCTGGATCTTTTCTCTCTGTCTCTCTGTGGCTCTCTCTCCCAGTATTTATCCTGTTTATAAAGGAGTCAAGTAAGAAGACTGGGACCCACCATGGGTCACGTCCTACTGAATAATCAGAGGCCCTTAGCTGCAATGATCTAATCAAAGGGTCCCATTCACAATGGGTTCACACCCACAGGAATGGATGAATTTAAGAACACAATTTTCTGGGGTCCATAAAAGCCTCAGACTATCACATGGGTGTTTTAAATATCCCAAACAGTGTCACACAGATGTCTATATAAGAATTTTAAATCTAAGAAAGCAAAGAGATGATCTGAAAAGCATATCTTTTAAACCTTTGTTTTAGGAACATCAAATGAAACTTGAAACTTCAAACACTACTCTACTACCTACTCACTTTACTAACAAAAGACAATACAAAACAAAACAAAACAAAAAACCCTGGCCCTTTCTCCTTGCATTTATAATCTGAGATACGTCTTATTAAAATATTATATCCCTTAGCTATGAAACAAAACCTCTCATTTATTTCTCTCCAACTTTACTTATATGTTAATAGGAAAATAACTAGAATATTATTTTATACTTTGTGATTTACAACAGTCAGAAATGATATATGCATAAATAAAAATTGCATGACAAAGCAAATGAATAAATGGAGAGGAACTTGATGCCACAGTTACAGAGATTTTACAAGGATTATCGTAATATCTTTGACTTGTTCATCTTAAGGAATATGAGTACAACATAAAACTATATATAGTAATTCTTTTTACAAGTATGTACATATGGTCATCTTGAACATAAGTACATAAGTAATAGATGCATTTATTCCTACACAGAGGTATAGTTGTATGAGCCTGTGCCTTAGTCTTTACTTGTGTGAAGTTTTACATATGTGGCTATTTTCCTATGTGCAAGGGTATTTGTGTATTTATGTTTGGTACCTAACACTGTGTATGTAGCAATAGATTAGGCATTGACTGCTTACTATGTGCCAAGAACTTTACTTTTAATATTGCATTTAATATTAAAATGAGATATCTATTCTAATTATTAGATAAGCATTCTTATTATTCTCAATTTAGAAATGGTAAAAACTGAGTCACATAGTAGATAATTACCTTATCTATGGTTGCCCAGTCCATGAGCAACTGAAGTTAGAATTCACAAACAGTCTGATTCCAAAGCCTTTGTATAACCAATACATTATACCTCCTGCATTATGTACTTACGTTTCCTAAAGGTATAGATCTTAGTGTATAGAGAACAAACTATTAGATAAGGAAACACAAGACACTCTGTGAAGTTTATCTCAAGATGACAGGAAGGTCTCTGAGGCTTTTTGACAGAGGCTACCACCATCCATCCCACTACCTGGCCCAAACAAAGTATATGGGTCAATTTCAGACAAGAACATTGGTTATCTTCCACTGTTTACTCATATATTGGAGAACAGATGTCATATAATATGATGGGACAGAGAGAAATAATAACCTAGCTGATCATCTAGTTGCAGTCCTCAGATTATTTTTAGAATAAATAATTTGTAAAATAAATAATCTCAGGACTAAGTGCAGTCCTCAGATTATTTGCAGAAGCTATGGAGTGCACATTAGATCTTAAGTAAAAGCGAAGAGACCTTAGTGGGTAAAACCAGGAAGAATTAGCATTTGTGTTTTGAAAATTATAGGAAAATATTTGACTATAGCTAACTGAAATTTAAAATAAAACACACAGATTCTCTTGTACACATATGGTAATTCTAGCAATGGAAAAAAAATAAAAAGAAAAAATAAAAATAAATAAAAATAAAACACACAGAGATCAAGCAAACTTTTAATTCATTGTTTATTTAAATAAAAACTAAGGAATTTTTTTTTTAATAAACAGACACTGATTTCAAAGTATGTTATTTCAAAATTTGTCCACAGTTGAAAGCTTCTGAAGGTAGTTTCAATTGTAAGAATATTCTCCCTGTTGGTATTTTGTACAAATGAAATATTCCACTTTTCTTGACATTAAAACTAAGTTCTTATCTCTCTAATAATAAGCTTTTCTTCAGCATAGTCATAATGGAAATTATCTGATGTACTGGCTTTCTTCATTTGCACCCAATTAAAAATATCTTGGTTATCATCCAGATAATGCATAATATTTCTCTAGGATGTTTACAGTTAACTGCTGAAAGGAATCCTCCCTTACAGTACCCTGCTGAAATAAATAGCTCCCAATGGAACTCCCAAGTCTAGGCCCAACTATAGGCAAATGAGCAAATAGGAAGATGCATATGGTCTGAGCCTGGATAGATGAGAAGGTATGGATGTCTGGATCAAATGGTGGCTTCAGTAGCTAGGCGGGCCCACATGAATGTGGGGCCACTTCAATAACATTGGGACTTCACAGAACAGGGAATTATCTACTGTTTATAGGAATATCTGTGTAATTAAACAGAAATTAAATAAGAAAAAACAAACAATGCATTCACCATCTGTATGTACAATTTGCTAGATCATTATGCATAGACTCACATGTAAAACATAAACACATAGACACATACAAATAGGAATGTGTACAAATGTTTTAAACCACAATTGAGGCTAGAAACATTTACTTTCTTATAAGAATTCACACAGTGGGGATATACAGAGAAATATACACCTATGAATAGTATTCAGATATTTATATGCTATTTAAGACACAAATATGATTAGTTTTCCACTAAAAGTTGAGATGTCAAATGATCCAATGGATGCTTTGGATATTAAATTTATTAGGAGACAGAAAAAGAAAAGAAAAAAAAACTTTAAATACTGTATTAGTCAGCCAAAGAGGTGCTGATGTAAAGTACCAGAAATCTGTTGGCTTTTATAAAGGGTAATTATTTGGGGGTAGAAGCTTATAGTCACAAGGCCATAAAGCTTAAGTTACTTCCCTCACCAAAGTCTGTTGCTACATGTTGGAGCAAGATGGCTGCCAGTCCCTGAGGGTTCAGCCTTCCTCTTCCTCCTAAGGCTCCATAGTCCCAGCTCCTTCCAATCTCATCTGTAGGCTAGCATAAGGCTCTTCTCTATTCCATAGGCTCATCTCTCTCTCGAGGCTCAGCTGCTCTGCTTTCTCTACAAGGCCAGCTATTAACTATCAGGCGAATGGCTGGCTCTCTCCTGGGGGCCCCAGTGTCAAAAACTCAGCTTTCTGTGTTCTCCTTCTCTGTGTGTTTAATTCTGTGTGAGCATCTCTTTTATCCCCACCAAGGAGTGGGGACTCAACCCTGCATGTCCTAATGACAGGGTCAAATGAAAGTCCTAATATTGATTTAATAAAGTAAAGTAAAACCTCTGAATCTAATAAAATCTAATATGCCCAGAGGAACAGACCAGTTTACAAACACAATCCAATATCTATTTTTGGAATTCATAAACAATACCAAACTGCCACACTTACTTACTCAAAAAGATAATGAAAGAATAAATTTTGGTAGTGGGCATAATACTGTGAGCTAGAAGATCTGTCTGTCTTAAGCTTTCACATAAAATTCTGGTCTGTCACTTCAGAGGAGAGGAGTAGATTTCTTCCAAAGTTCTGATTTCCCAAAATGTCAATCAATCCTTTATCCCCTTACTGTATGTAGTCAAGTTAATTGGAAAACACATAAATGAACCTCCCAATATACTACCAAGATACTAAAATTTGAGAAGTTGCATTACTTTCAAGAATTCTAGAGTTCATTTCATCAGCATAATGACCTAATTTTGTTTTGGGGCACACCTACCTGTGCTCAAATCCTACTCATTCAACTAAGGGAAAGTAATGAGAACACAGGCTGCACTATCAAGTCAAAAGCTTTTAGAATCAACAATATTTCTCTCTTTCATATCCTTCAATCTTTGAAACATTTTCAGGGATTATATTCTCTAAATCATCTACAGAGACGATTGATCCAACGACTGTACCCAAATCTAGTAAATAAATTTAATGTTAACATCTTAACTCATAATAAGAATATCTGGCAACATTTATTTCAGGAAATAAGAAAAAGCATTAAGGGTTTCTGACACATTACCAAGTGCACTTTTTAACAACATGTCTTCTATTCTTCTGTCACTGTCTGTCAAAGCAACATGGCCAGAGATTCATGGAATGAAGAGCCTGGAGTGAATCTTGCTTATACTGGATATATGACCACCCCATAGCATGGAATTTGCTCGAACAGATTTGTATGACTGTTCCAATAAAGTACATATATGGCAGCTTTGGGGAGTTCTGCACTAATAATGCACTGTAATGTTTGGGACAAAACTAAAGAAGGCTCAAAGGAGTTAATCTGAAATTTATAGAAGGGAAAGAGCCTGTTTATCATCTTGGATGTGCTGCTTAATAACAATATTAATAATAATGAAGTCTACTTAATTCAGCGGCATCTTTAGAACTTGAGCAGGGCCAGTCTACTAAATACATGACACAAGAATTATTTAGATGAAGACTATTATTCAAAGAGCCAGTTTTTACATGATAATAGTGTACCATCAGAAGAAAAGGATATATATCTCTGCTGTCTGCTCTTTCTTTTCCTTTGGTAGAGATACTGATTATATAAGCTAGAGTCCTGCTTATTGTGTAATTAACTAGGAGCACTGTGTACTAGCTTTGAGAGGAGGGCAAGGATTGCTAAGGATAAGTGAATTACATTACCTGTTCTTCTAAGATGTTACTGTGTCGAAGTGGCATGAAGTGGAATGGCATGCCCAAAAGAATTTTGGGGTTAGGTTTGAGCTAAGAGGAATGAAGGGGAAACACATGCATACCACATTTGCTTTTCTTCTCATGCTTTCCTGGTACAAGAGAACCATTCTGGCTATAGACAACTTTTGATCAATAATTTAAGATCTAACGTTTGGACTTTCTTACATGAACAGGCACTCTAGAGATATGGTGGATACAAAGAGAGAGAAAATACTAAAATGTCTATGGAATAAATAAAGTTTCAAAGACAACTAAACCTTATGAACCTCAGAAGTCTTAGCTTGAAAGCAATAACATTTGTGTCATAGGATGTTCTCATTCTCTGACCAGCTCATGTGGTTATTTTAATGCCAGTATACATTTTCAAATATTTCAAGATAGTATCTGGAAAAAAATTCTAAAATTTCATTTTGGAAGTTTTGGAATTCCATGTAAAATATGTTAGTGAAGCTTAACTCAAATATCGTTTCCTTAGTGAAGTCTTCAGACAGCTTAAACAAGTTCTCATTCCTTTGTGCTAGGATCTTAATTATTTTCTTGGTAGCATTTATCACTTTTTAAAGTTATGTGTTTATCTGTCTGCTACTGTGATTAATGGCTGTCTCTTCCACAATAATTTAACTCAATTAAGAAAGAGTGCTTGTCTTTTCTGCAGAGGCAGTAAGGGGTACTGATTAAGCACATAGATTCTAGTGACATATTACCAAGTCTATGTCCATCTCTTCCTCTTACTAGAGGTGTGACTATGAGCACGTTAAATAACATCTTTGATATTCAGTTTCCACTTCTGGAAAGTAAGGGAAAATAAAGAATCTACTTCCCACGGTCTTGTAAAAATTTAATAAATTAATTAGGAAGAAACAATTAAAACAATGCCTGGATCATAAGAATAGCAATATTTTTTATTATAATCTTCCTTTACTATCATATCCCCAGTAACTTGCACAATTTTAGCATTTTGTGAGTACACAAAAGATGATTCTGGAATAATTTAATGAACAATTGAGTTAATGAATAAATCATGCAGAAGGCATCATGGATTGTACCTTTTTTAGTGATTAAAATACCATTTTAGTAATTGACTTCATTCTTCAAGTTACAAGTGAGATCCCAATACATAAGCCCAATAACATGATATGGAAGAGACGATACTATGGTTATACTTGAGCAAGGGAGACATTGTGGAGCCCATTACCCTATCTGAGAGAGCTCCATAACCTCATAAACAGTTCCATAGTTGTTTCTGACAAGTACTGGACCTCAGCAGAACACAGGAGGAAAATCAATCATTTCAGTCTAACCTGAAATGTGCAAGAGAAGAAAACTTCCCGAAGTCTAACCGGAAGCCCAAGCATTCACATTACCCGTCCACTAAATATTTTCAGTCCTAATATTCTTTTTAAACGTGGACATTGTGTAGACACAATTTCTATGCATGTGTGTATGTGTGCTCATATGTATTCAAATTATTCACTGATTCAACTTATGTAGAGATAGCATGGGAGTATAGAAAAGGAAACCAAAATATAAACGAAGATCCTAATTCAGAAACAAATCTACTTAAATGTATACCAATTAACAATATTTTTAAAAGGCTGAAAAAAGTCTAATTTTTCTAGTTTTGTTAGTACCTTTGTAAAAGCATACTATCTCATAGGACAGTATGTTTCTTTCTCAATAGGAATAAGTTCACATTCCACAAATAATGGACTGTCTTTACCCCATGCCATTATAGGTGTGGAGAGCAAAAATGTAATATCAGTATTTAACATGCAGTTTAATTTTTAATTTTTTGTATTAAGTTCTTTAAGTTCTAAAAAAAACTGTTCAAAAAGATATCTATTAACATAGCTATACTCTTTTTAACAAGAGGATATGACATTTACACTCTAGTCAAAATCTCAACATGTAAAATAAATCATGTTAAAACTCTCTGATGCTGAGTAAATGCTTTTGTTAAATACAATGTCTTAACTCTTATCATTTATGTAAAGGCAGTGGCCACCAGAGGTTCTGAGGGATGAGAGAGGGAAGAATAGGTATAATATGCTGGCATTTTTAAGATACTAGAGTTGGCCTGAATGACATTGCAATGAGATACAGGCCATTGTATATTTTGTCATAACTTACAAAATTGTGTGGGCCAGAGTGTAAACTATAATGTAAACTATAGTCCATGGTTAGTAGCAATGCTTCAATATGGGTTCATCAATTCTAACAAATGTACCACACTAATGAAGGATGCTGTTAATGTGGGAAAGTGTGGGAGGGGAAGGGAAGGGGGCATATGGGAATCTCTTAAATTTTTTTATGTAACATTTATATAATCTGAAGCTTCTTTAAAAATAATAATAATAAATAAATATAATGTCATAGTATATGGTGAAAAATAATCTAGTGTTTAACTACTAAAAGAGAAACCCAGAATATTTCTTTCAACCCTTTTTAAAACCCATGTATTTTATAAATTATTTTTCTTGTAAAACAAATAATGCAATAACTCCATTGCCATAACACTGCAGAATGCAAATTGCTGTTTTTTTTTTTTTTTTTTTAAGAAAAAGAAGACCTAATGCTACAACAAAGCCCATTTGATCATACTAGAAATTAAAGGAGACAAATATTATTATATTTTCATATCTGAAACACATGTAGAAAGGGCAAGCTTGAGACACAATCATCACAAATGTGACTGGGATCCATCAAGAGAAATCAAGTATTCACAGTGGGTTTCAGTGGGTATTAAAGTATTCAGTTAATACAAAAAAAAATTCATTTCCACTGGAAAGTTCTTTCTCAGGAAATAAAGAAAATATTTTTAATGAAAAAAGAGTTAAAAACATTGAATTCTTAATATGTTTAGACTTTAATATTCAAAAAAAATGGCAATGCTCCACATGCTATAAAATATATCAATAATGGAAAACATGAAGTAATTAAAAAAATAATCATCAATCTCTCTAGCAAAAAGCAGCATCTTATAAACAATAACATCCCTACAAATTAAGATACAATATTTTGTTAATCAGAGAATCTGATTTCATTTATTAACTTCAGTATTTATAATAATTTGGAATGCTTTCATTCTAAAAGCATGACAGATGTGCATTATTTGAACTCATATTTTTAACCAACACCTTAAGTAATTCAGATACTCAGTGAAATTTGAGTTCTACTTCTTTATACTTATCAAATATAGTATAAATGTTAGAGAGAGAGAGTGTGAAGTGTTCCTGAATATATTATTTGACCTTGAAACCTTTTTGGTGTGGCATATCACATGAGACCATAGTCATGTAAAAGACAAGATATGATTAGGTGTGTTTCTTCATTAAAATTTTATTATATTTTCACATCCTGAAACACATGACTATGAAGATAAAATCCTTTAATCATCCAAACAATCAAGCATCATTTATTAAATTTTAACATTAAAGAAAATGATATATGCCTGGATATCAGTGTCAATTTTTTTTTTCTGATACATTGATCATATTGATTTTTAAAAAAATTTTAAATTTACTTTATCCTCCAGGCATTATGACATAATATAAGATAATGTTCATAAAATGTTTAGTGTTCCTCAGGAAGAAAACAAAAAATAAGTCCAAAATAATTATAACTTGCAAGTATTTTATCTTAAAAAACGATCTAATCAATGTTGTAGCTATTGTTAAAGTAGGCTTTTTCTTTGTAAGAACACAAAGGAGATGTGGATTATTTACGGAGTACCTCCATCATTTTTTCTCATAGCAAACATCCATCTTGTCTTGGGTAAAAGAGCAACTATGAAAAATGCCCCTTTAAAACTGCAAATTCTGAAATAAAGGAGCATTTGTCCCTTTTCCTGAATTTTGGTAAAGAGGTAGTATTTAATGGTTTAAAATAGAGCGTGGCTACAGAAGGTCACCCAGCAACAACAGATATCCCAGAGAAGCTAATTCTGCTCCACAGATGATGCCAACAGTGTGTGAGAAGCCCAGCAGCACAAGAACAAAGCAGACCAGAATAACAATATAAGTGCCCAGAAAACTGAACTGTCATTGAAACTAAACCCACAAACTAAGCCAGGCCTTACATAATGAGGAGAACTGCCTGCTAAAATAAAAGGTTTAAATACTACAATAGTCTTCTAAGACAATAGCCAACATATCTAGGATTCAATGAAAATATCTCTTCTCACACCAAAAACCAGGGAAACCACAATTTGAATGAGAAAAAACAATCAAGACACCAATATTGAGAAGAATCAGATGTTAGAATTACCTGACAAATATTTTACAGTAGCTGTCATAAAAATGCTTCAAAGATCCTTTAAAATTCTCACAAAACAAAATAATTAAAAAATCAGCTGATATTTCCATTAAGAAAAAAAATTATAAAGAAACATGTTTAATGTGAATATTCTCTCTGTCCTGATTTTGTGATAATCAGGGTAGGCTAAACGTTTGCTATATTAGAAACCACACATGTGTCCTCAGACCTAGTTTTTCTCCCTAGGTCTGGTTTTTAGAATGCTGGTGAAAAACTAAGCCTGGTTTATTATATGACCATCCTGTAAGGGAAAAGACTGTAACTTCAGGTATCTTTGGTCAACCTTAAAACATATAGCAGGGGGAAGAATGTGGCTTGGGTTGTTGGGTGTCCATCACCCATATGGAGGGACCTGGGTTCGATCCCTGGGACCTCCTAGTAAAAATTTAAAAAAAGAAAAATATAGAAGACATGTGGGCCACCAAGACCCACACGTGGGTAAGTCATCAGGCCCCACATGCGGATGCCTTGCCAGGCCCTGTGAGCCACGCAGCAAGATGATGATGTAACAGGAGAGTGACAAAAGGGAGAGCCAATACGAGACGCACTGAAAACCAGGAACTAAGGTGACACAGGCGGTAGGATGCCTCTCTCCCACATCGGAGATTCCGTGGATTGAATCCCAGTGAAGACAGGAAGGGAAAAATGAGAAGAGAGGGCATGGAACGGACACAGAGAGTTGCCCAGTGAATGGGCACAGAAACCACAAAAAGGGGGAGGGGAGTGAGGTAAAAATGGATAAAAGTAAATAAATAAATAAATCCTTTAAAAAATGTATAGGGGCAGAAGATACAGAGTATAGTTAGTAGTAATACTTTGATGATGCTTTTTCATGATTTGTTAACAAATGTTTCACAACAATGCAGGGTGTTTGTGGGGGTGTGATGTGTGGGAACCCTGTTTTATATTATGCAAGTTTGTTTTGTACGATCACGATATTTACTGAACACTTATAGTGTATGTATGTTCATGTATGAATGATATGCTTCAATAAATTGTTTTTTTTTAAAAAAAAACATGTTTTAAAAAATGTTTCCCTATAGACTAACAATGAATATGTAGTAACCAAAAAATAATAATAATACAACATCATTTATATACTGTAAAAATGAATACCTATTTGTCAATCTAACAATACCTGTGCAGGACTTGTATGCTGAAAACTATGAAATGCTCATGAAATAAATCAAATACTATCTAGATATATGGAGAAACATAGGATATTCATGGATTAGAATTCACGGCATAGTAAAGACGTAAATTCTCCATAAATTGATCTATAGGGGTAATACGATTCTTATAAAAATTTCAACAAGATATTATTTTAGACAAAGTCATACTATTTTAAAATACATGTGCGAAAAAGAAGGGCCTAGAATAGCCAAAATAGTTTTCAAAACAACAAAAAAAATGAAGTGAGAGGAAATACTCTTCCTGATAAGGTTTATATAGCTACTTTAATCAAGACAATGTGGTACTACCTGAAGGATAGACACAGAATAAAGAACTCAGAGGTAGATGTACACAAATATGCCCAATTGACTTTGGACTAAGGAGCAAACATGATTCAATGGCAAAGGGATAGTGTTTCCAATAAACATTGCTGGAAAAATTGGACATATTCAGGGAAAAAAAAAAAATCCTTGACATAAATCTTATATCTTGCTTGGGCTTCCTAGTCTGCTTCAAAGCAAATACCATGATATGGTTTGGCTTAAACAAAGGGAATTTATTCTCTGAAGGTTAGAGTCTAGGGAAATGTCCAAATCAAGGTATCACCAAGGTGGTGTTAACTTCCCGAAGTCTGGCTGACATGGCAAGGCACAAGCTGGTGACTGCTGGTGTCTCCCTTTTCTTCTGGGTTTCCTAGTTTTCAGCTTTATGCCTCCATTGCTTTCTCTTTGACTGTGCGTATTCATTCCGTTTATAAAGGACTCCAGTAAGAGGAGTAAGACCCCTCCTGAATGAGATGGGTCACACCTTAACTAAAGTAGCCTCATTAGAAGGTCTTACTTTCAATGGGTTTATAACCTACATGAATGGATTAAGTTTAAGAAAATATTTTTCTGGGGTACATACACCTTCAAATCACCACAGGGGAAGACACTCTAATCCACCAATCTTAACTTAATCCATTGATGACTTCTTCCTGATTCAATAATCTCTATCATTTTTGCTAAATATTGATTTTCAATTTCTATGATTCACTATATATATCTAGATAGATATACTGCAGAGAACCCTAGCAAACATCTTATAAAAAAATTAACTCAAAATGTATCAAGGACTTAACTGGAAAAAAAACTATAAAACTTCTAGTAGAAAAAATTAAACATAGATAAAATCTTTATAACCTACACTCAGCAATGTGGTCCTAGACTTGAAACCACAAGCAAATCCTGCAAGAGAAAAAAAACAATAAATTGTAACTCATCAAATTGAAAACTTTTGCTCTTTGAAATACCCTGTTAATAGGATGAAAATATAAATTTCTGACTGTGAGAAAATATTTGCAAATCAAATATGCATCAAAGGATTTGTATCTAGAATATGTAAAAAACTCCAAAATTCAACATTAAAAATAAGCATAGCAATCAGAAAATGAGAAATAGACATGAACAGATAGTTCACCAAAGAAGATGAACAGCTGGCAAAAAGCACAAGGAAAGATTTTCACCATTATCAGCCATTAGCAAAATGTGAAATCAAACTATAGTGAGTTATCACTACAAACATATCAGAATGTCTAAATTATAAAACAGTGATAACACAAAATGCTGGTAAGGATGCAGAGAAACAGGATTCTGAGATATAAAATCATGTAGTCACTCTAGAAATTAGTGTGGCAGTTCAAAATAAAACCTGACTTATTGTATGACCTAGCAATTGAACTCTTGGACATATCTGCCAGAAACATTTTCATGAATAAACTTGTATGCATATGTTCCTAGCAACTTTACTCATAATAGTACAAAACTGGAAAGGACCTGGATATCCTTCAATGGTTGAATGGTTAAACAACTGTGGTACCATGGAATGCTCCTCTTCAATAAAAAGGAAGGACTATTGATACATTCAATAACTTGATTGAACCTCATGTAAATTATGCTGAGTGATAAAAACCAATATCAAAATGATATATATTGCATGATTTCAACCATATAATTTCAGGAAATAACAATTATAGTTATGGAAAACAAATTCCCAAGTGGTAAGGCTTAGGGGAACAGATTAGGTTGGTGTGGCTTTAAGTAGCAGCCAAGGGATTATTTTGGTTGTGGGACAGTTAATTGTTTTGTTTTTGGTGAAGCTTATTTAAAGCTGCACATATAATAAAATTGCATCTGAGCTACACACACACATTCACACAAACAAACGAGTGCCTAATTTGTGAAATCTGAATAAACTATATGATTTGTATCAATGTTAATTTCTTGTCTTTTTAAGTTGAACTACAGATATGTAACATGTTATCATGGGGTGGGGGAGGGGATGAAATGTGTATAGGGCTTCGCTGTAAATTTCTTTACAACTTATGAATCTACGAATATTTAAAAATAAAAGTTAAAAATAGTGAAATAAATTGGATACTTAAACTGCAAAAACAGAACTTGTTTCAGGTTTTAGCTCTGTTGCTTAGTGTTATCCTGATCAATTACTTATCTCTCTAACTGGGTTTACTTGACTGTAAGATGGGACTATTTCTTTACAAGACTATTGTGAACTTAAAATACAAAAATGCATAGAAAACATTCAACACAATGCATAGCACATTTCAACATTCTTATTTTTCTTCTGTTTCTATAATAATAACTATTGTTACCTTAATATATTTTCATTAATGTTAACTCAACTTAATTTTGTGTTTCCACTGACATTACAACCATGGGAGCACAATACCAAATCAATACCCATTGAATTTCCACAAACAGGGGAGGAACAGGAAGCATGAAGAATGGAAGCAGAGTAAGAAAAAGTGCTGACTTAAGTTGTTGCAAGAAATGCATTCATTACTAATACTTCTTACTTATCACTACAGGAAGAATAAACATTACACAGATTAACTTGAACATATCAGTTTTAAATTTTTTCTCATTTTGAAAGATTAGATCTATAGTTTTCTGTTTTGAGAGGTAAAAGGGAGTTGAGAATTTAGAGATTTAAAGGGCACGCTAATCTGCATTTTCATATTTAAAGTTTCATCCAGAGAGATAGCTTTGGGTTTTACTAAGAATCATTTAGTTTAAAATGATGCCATCAAGTCTTTTTCTCAGAACACAGTTCAGAAATACAGTATAAAAATAATGAAACTGTGCAACATTGAAGCAGATTGTACTGTGAGGAAATGAGCAAACTGATGTTGAAACCAGTCTAGCAGATCTTATTCTAGCTATATTTACTTTATTTAAACTTCTTGATTCTGTCTTTAATTTCCTTTATCTCAATAACCATCAATGATGTAAAATAAGTAAAACTCTATTTTAGATAAGTTTTTGTATTTTAAAAAAGCAAAAACCTATATAATAGAAAATGTAACATTATTTTAAGTAATAAATTATTAGTATTAAATAGAATATCTATCTATATATATATTATGAATGTTAACCTAGAATGGTACCTTTTTAAAGTAATGTTTTTTTATGAATGTTATTAGCTAATATGAATTTTAATTCTTAGACCCCCTTCTCTTTTTTTCTCTCTCAATTGCCATATTTATTAACAAAAATTAACTAAACCAAAATTTCCAGTGAAACACTTGGCATTTTTCAGGTATGTATGTTTCCAGAAGTTGTGGGAAAAAAAACAAATTTCCTTTGTGATCACACTTCTTACCCAGCAGTAAAACTATAACTCTTCTAATTGAAGAAAATTTGTATTTCTTAGGCTTCTTGTGAGTTTACCTTCTAATTTGCCTGTCCCATTGCAGGTAGAGTTGGCAGTCAGGGATTCAGACAAAAGATAAAAGTAAAGATGTGAGGAAAAGGAAAATGGTGGACTTTGGAGTCAGGAGGCATAGATTCAGTCCTGCTTTTGCCATTGACCTTTCACATGACATTTAGCATCCTTGAATCTTAGGATCCTCCTTTCTAAAACTTAAAGAAGCATTGTAGTAGTTTCTGTTCATACTGGTCCTTATCCACTGGTGGTCCCCTCCTGGCAGTTTCCATATATACAGATAGTGTCCTCTTCCCCTGGTCTGAAAGTGTTCTCTGGCCAAAGGAGCATGTCTTACCAACACATTGCCCAGGAGTTAATGCCCTAAGAATAATCCTCAAATTGTGAGGGAAAAGAATTGGTCGGTAAATACCCTAGATCTACATCTGCCATTAGAACAATTCTCAGGTATGTTCCAGAGTGTCTTAGAAAGCCCTCAGCAATTGAGCCCTTTGCTCACACTGTAATTTACTCAGTAATGCACCATTCCTCCTTTCTCTGTCTCACTTTTCAATTTCTTTATAGCACTTCCTGGGACTACTTAGACAATATGTATTTTCATCCAAATTCTTGCCTCAGGGTATGCTTTAGGGAAAGATCCAAACTAAGGCAAACAACTACTTCAGCTTGTTATTGTGAGAAATAAATACTATAGCAAAATCAATATAGCAACTAATTTATTATAAGTAATATAAAGTAAATGCAACAGAATGGCTGACATTTTATGCCATTCATTTTAACATATAAGAAATCTATGCTTTCCAAGAATGCTGAAGAAATTTATATAGAAATTAAAGTTACTTCAAATATATGTTAATATGATATATGGTATCAAACTTAGCCCACTAAAATAAAGATCTTACAACTAGTGTATTCTCAAACTTTTGAGTTTTATAGAATGCTTAAATGAACCCATGGGACTTGAGGGCTTAAATTACAGAATTTGGCATGAAATAGTTTCTCCTTCCACCAAAGTTAGCAGTCATTCTAATTAAATCAGAATGAAATAGCCTTACTAGGACTCTAAATATGAAACAGTCATTGATTTTTGAGTGCCCCCTCTAAAGTGATTTTCAAAGTGTAGAATCATGCTAAGATCATTATTTATTAGCACATTTTCAAAACAATTAAACTTGAGCTGATTTGATTTAGACCAAAGGTTTATGCTCCCTAACACTGTATAGAGCAGAGAACATAACAATGACTACACAGTAACCAGGACCTCAAACTTTCTATGACTCAATATTTTGATGCTATGAGAGGAAAACAGTGGAAAAGAAGACAGCACAACCTTGTCTTTCAGGAGCTTTGGGCAGTTTTGATTGAATGGGAAAGCATATGTAAAAAGGAAAAAAAGGACATTTTAATTGAAAATATAACTCCCAACTGTAAGGATGCAAAAAGATATTTCATTTCATGAAATATTAAACAAAAGATAGTTAGGGTGTCTATATTAATATCAGAAGAAAATAAATTCTAAGTCAAAAGTGTTTACTACAGATGAAGACAAAATTTACATAATGATAAAAGGGTCCGTCTGTCAAGTACATGTAACAATTATAAACATATACCCACCTAAAAATAGAGCCCTGAAATAAATAAAAGCAAACACTGACAGAATTAAAGGGATGCATATACAGTTCTTTAATAAAAATTGGAGACTTGAATACCCCTCTTTCAAAGAATGGAATGACAAGATGGAATATTAATAAGGAAATAAAAGACTTCAACAACACTATAAACCAAATTCAGCTAACAAACATACAGAACACCACACCCGAAAATGGTAGGACAAGCATTTTTCTCAAGTACATTCAGAATCTTCTTTGTAATAGACCATATATTAGGTGACAAAATAAGTCAATAAATTTAAAAATATTTAAATCTTCCAAAGTGTCTTCTCAGAACAAAATGGAATGAAGCTAGAAGTCAATAACAAGGAAAACTGGACATTTAAAAAAAAAATACGTGGAAAATAAATAGCACTCTCTCTATTAGCGTTCTCCAGGAAAACATCAAGATATAAACATTAAGAGAATTGTCATAGGAATTGGCTCACCTAACTGTGGGGATTGGCAAGTACAAACTTCACAGGTTGCAAGTCAGAAACTGATGAAAGTGACATTGTATTCCTCAGCAGAAGTGAGCAGGCTGAAGGATAGAAATTCTTCTTTCTGACTGCTGAAATCCCCAGTTTTAGCCCTCCAATTGATTGGATGAGGTAGCTTCTCTCATTGCTGAAGTCAAACTCTTTTGTTGATTAGCCATAGTTACAATCAACTGGCAAATGGTTTGAATGCAAGAAATATCCTTGCAGTAACAATCAGGCCAGTTCTTCCTTTTGACTGAACAACTGGACACCATAACCTAGCCAAGGTGACCAAAAAAAAAAAAAAAGAAGAAGAAAAATTTAACAATCACACCCATTCAAACAACCAATGAGTCCAAGAGGAAATTATAAGTTAAATTACAAAACACTTTGAAACAAATGTAAACAAAAACAGAACATAAGGAAATTTATGGGATACAGTGAAAGCAAGGTTTAGAAGGAAATTTGCAGCTCTAAGCTGTATATTAAAAATGAAGAACAATCCCAAATCAACAACAGAAACTTGAACTTCAAGGAACTAGAAAAGCAAGAGCAAACTGACTGCAAAGTCAGTAGAAGAAAAGACTTAATAAAGATTGGAGAAGAGATAAAAGAAAGAGGTTAGCAAAACAGCTGAGAAAATCAATGAAACCAAAAGATGGTTCTTTGAAACAATCAACAACATTGGGAAAAAAAAAAAACAAAAAACTTCAGCTTGACTGATTATAAAAAAAGGAAAGAGTGAGAAGGTTCATATTACTAAAATCAGAAGTAAAAGTGAAGATATTAATGCAGGTCTTACAGAAATAAAAAGGACTATAACATAATACTATGAACACGTGTATGCCAACAAATTATATAATCTACATGAAATGGGCACATTCCTAGAAACACACAAGATGCCAAAACTGGCTCAACAATAAATACAAAATCTGAGGAGACCTACAAGAAATAAAGAGATTGAATCAGTACTCAAAACAACCCCAACATAAAAAGATAAGGACCAGATGGTTCCACTGGGAAATTCTACCAATCATTTAAGTAAGAATTAACACCAATCCTTATCAAATTACCCCAAAAATATAAGTGGAGAAAGACTTCCTAAATTATTCTACAAGGCTAATATTAATCTGATGCCAAAGACAAATATCAAAATCAGAGAAAGAAAATACAATGGAAAAGCAAACATTCATACAAACAACCTCAGACAAGTATTCTGTATGAGTTTAGCTATAAAAATCCTAAACAAAGTACCAAGAATCTGATTCTCATAGCATATTGAAAAGATTAGACTCTGTGACCAATTGAGGTTGATCCCAGGAATGCAAGGGTGGTTTAACATATGAATATCAATCAGTGTAATATACTACATTAAGAGAATGTGTGTGTGGGGAGTGATGCATGATCATCCCCACTGATGCAGAAAAAGCACTTGACAGTATCCAACATTCTTACATGATGAAGAACACACTTAGAAGGGATTTGAAATAAAAGTGATTTTCAGAACCTGATAAAGGGAGTTTATTATAAAGTTACTAGGAATATCATACTTAGTGGTGAGAGATTGAAAACCTTCCTACTAAGATTAAGAACAAGTAAAGGATGCCCGTTTTCACAACTACTATTAAACATTGTATTGAAATTTTTAAGCAGAGTAAGTTATCAATATAAAGAAATAAAAAGCACCCAATTTGGAAAGGAAGAAGCAAAACTACCCAATTCACAGACAGCATGGTCTTACATATAGAAAATTCTAAATAATCCACAAAAGCTATTAAACATAATAAATTAATTCAGCAAAGTTGCAAGATACAAGATCAACATACAAAATTCCATTGCATTTGTATACACTAACAATGAACACTCCAAAAAGTTAAGTAAGAAGACAATTCCACTTATAATAGCATCCAAAAGAAAATAAAACCTAAAAAAATAATAATCAAGGTGGTGAAAGGCTTATACACTGAAAATTACAAAGCACTGCTGAAAGAAATTAAAGAAGCCCTAAGTAGATGGAAAAAACATCCTGTGTTCATATATTGCCAGATTTAATATTACTATGATGGAAATATTCCCCAAAACAATATATAGATCCAATCCATCCCTTATTAAAAAAGTCATTTTGCAGAAATGAATTCCAAATTCCTATGGAAGTCCAAGGGGCCTCAAATAGCCAAAACAATCTTAAAATAGAAGAACAAATTTCTTTCCAGTTTTATAAAAGTTATTACTTCCTTATTTCAAAAGTTATTACAAACCTAAAATGAACAAAATAGTGTGGTATTAGCTAGAGGAAAGAAATATAGACCAATGGAATACAATTTAGAGTGAAAAACAACACAGACATTATAGCCAATTGATTTTTGACCATATTTCCAAGACTCTGGGCAATGGGGAAAGAAGAGTCTTTTCAACAAAAAATTACTCTGACAATTGGATATACACACAGAAAACAATGATTCCACCGTATAAAAAAATCAACTTGAAATGTATCAATGATCTAAATGTAAGAGTTAAAATTATATATGTTAAGCATATAAAATTCTTAAAGAAAAACTGTAAATCTTCATGATATTGCATTTGATCTAGCTAATAATCTAGGAAACCAAAAGCTTGAACACCAAAATAAAAGATATACAAATTGGAGTGAAAGTTAACAAATGACAATTATCAGGGAAATGTAACTCAAAGCTACAATGATATAGAACTACAGACCCATATGATAGCTATAATTTTTTTTAAAAAAAGAAAAAATTTAAAAGAAAACAAAACAGAAATAAGAAGTGTTGGCATGGAGGTGGAGACTGGAAACCCTCTCACATTGCCTCTGGGGATATAAAATGGAGCAGCTCCTGAGGATATCAGTTTGATGATTCCTCAAAAAGTTAAATATAGAGTTACCATATGACTCAGCAATTCCACTCGTACATATATATACACACAAAATTAAAAACAGGTACTCAAATAAATAATTACATGCAAGAATCCATAAGAACAATATTCACAGTAGCCAAAAGATGAAAAGGACTCAAATATCCAACAATGGATAAATGGATTAAAAAAATGTGGTATATACAAACTATGGAATGTTATTCCATCATAAAAATGAACAAAGTACCACATGGATGAACCTCTGTCAATTGAAAGAAGCCAGATGCAAAAGTTCACACATATTTTATTCCATTTTTATAAAATATCCAGCAAGTTAAATCTGTAGATACAGAAAGCAGATTGGTGTGCGTCAGGACCTGGAAGGGAAGAGGTGTTAGAGAATAAGTACTTAATGTATGGGAATTTCCTTTGGAGTGATGAAAGTGTTTTGGAACTTAATCTCTGTGGTTATGGCACAATATTGTTTATGTATTAAATACAACTGAATTATAAACTTCAAAATAGGTAATTTTATGTTATGTGAATTTCATCTTAATAAAAACAAAGAAAAAATAACAGTATATTCATATTAGATAAACTTATTAAACATTTACTATGTACACATATAATTTGCATGGGTATCTCATTAAATCCTGACCATGATTCCATGTGGTAAATAATATTATTTCCAGGTTTCTGATGAGCTGAGGTAGAAAAATGTTCATGGGCTGGGGGCGTTGCTATTTTGTGTATTATATGCCATTTCATATCATATGCTGAAATTGCTTTCACTATATACTTGGTGTGTTTTAATCCTCATGGAAATAAAAGAGTCATTTTCTACCTTTTTGGATGAGTAAATTAAGGATTAAAGAAATTAAGTAACTTTACTAAGATCCTGGAGTTTTTTCTCTTGAGTCCCAATCTATGTTTGTCTTGCTCCCAAAATTATGATCCTTCGAAGATTCTATATTCCATTTTTATTTAGTATGCAATGTCATGCATTCTTGGCCTTGGTTTCATGTGTAATATTTCTGTGGTTGTTAATGCAAGTAAGTTTTTTATTTATTTATTTTTAATAGTATTATATTTTCTAGATTTCCTACCAGAGCACTAATTATAGATTCTTATCTGTGGTCTGCTTCATCACTGACATATATTCTTCAGACATAAGGTATACAAGAGTGTTGGTAAACTGAGGTAACCTCAAATATGTTCATGAAGAAGGTGAGAAAGGAATTGTGCTTTGAGGAATAGCAGTTTTTTAGACAGTCATGAGGCCAAAAGAAAAGCAGAAACAAATCTGTAGTGGGGGTAGAACAGAACATAGGTGAGAGTGGAGAGGTCAGCTGAGATAGCGAATAGTGAGAAATGACAGTAGGGACAATTAATGGGAAAATTATAGGAGAAACAGAGGTTTTATACTAATTTAGTGGATTTTAAATGACATTGCAACATAAATAGTACTTCAGAAATGTGACAAATTGAGCATAGTTTTTCACAATGCTCCTTCTATAGTAGAATACAAATAAGATCATAAACAGAGCTCTAAAGGGATCATTACATAAAGTTCCTTCTCAAACAACCTGTAAATAGAATTATTCTTGGCTCATTGAGGGATTCCTGAACCCCTTCACATTTTCATAAACTTTGCTGTCTTTTACTGACTGACAAGAAAAGGAAACTTGGCTGAATTAGTCAGACTGAGATCACTAAGTATTCACATTATCAGTTCATCATCTCATAATTAAATTGGGATGAGTTCATTTCTAAGCCCAATTATACAACTGGACCAATTGTTGCACTTCACCAAATAACTCACCTTCTTACCTGAAAAGGATATGCTCAGCACTTTATTCTCCAATACTCTATTCCTCTGATTGTCATTTTCTCCTTTATCTTCTACACAATAGCACTGGAACAATTAAGATATCTTATTATCTTCCTATTTTAATGTTCATTTAGCACAAGCCAAGAAATAGCCATCCTTGTATATCCTTTAAACTCACTGACTAGAACCTAAGAAGAAAGAAAAACAAACAAGCAAAAAAACTTGTCCAGTTTAATTACTACACACATATTTACTATCTCATTTCCTTGATATGTCTAAGATGACCAAGATAGGCATTTGTTAATTTGCTTTTATTTTTTTTTATTTTTAAAGAAGTTTTAGATTACATAAATGTTACATAAAGAATATAGGGAATTCTCACATGTCCTACCCCCCTCCCATGTTTTCTCACATTAACATCTTTCTTTAGTGTGGTACATTTGTTATAATTGATGAACACATTTTGGAGCATTGCCACTAACCACGGATTATAGTTTACATTATAGTTCACACTCTGCCCCACACAATGTTATAGTTTACGACAAAATGTATAATGGCCTGTATCCATCATTTCATTTTAATTAGAATGTCCACAGCTAACAGGCTTCAGTGTGTGTGTCAGCAACTCCTACCCTATCAGCCCTGTGTTTTGAACTATGAAATTTCTCTGCACTTTTCCCATAAACTCTAGGAATGCAATGAAATTTTTCTAGCTGCCCACAGTTTGTATTACCCTTGATCCTGCTAGAGTTTTGGGAGACACTTTTATAAACGTAGCTTAAATCCCTTAGAGAGATTTAATAAAAATGGTGGCTAGCATGGATTGGGGGAGAGTTATGTATTAATGTGCTCTCAGCAAGTGTTTATTTTAGGTTTTGCCTCCCCTCTAACTTTCAAAGATCTTAGGCTAACACCTGTAATGTATCCTCCCAAGAGCAATATTCATGTCCTAACTAGTGAAAGTTACCTTATTTTGAAAATGGATCTTTGAATATGTAATAAAGTTAAGAATCATGAGATGAAGGCCCCAGTTGGGCCCTAATTCCAAGAACAAGTTCCCCTACAAGAGACACCCTGTGGGATTTGACAAACAGAAAAGGAGGGGGTAGAGACTGCAGTGATGCAGCCACAAGCCAACACAATCTGGAACAGCCAAGGAACCGAGTATCTCCTGGAGCTTTTAGAGGAAGCATGACCTTGCTAACACCTTGGTTTTGGAATTCTGACCTCCAGAACTCTGAGAGAATAAATATCTGTTGTTTTGCACCCCAAGTTTGTGGTAATTTGTTACAGCAGCCACTGGAACCTAGTTCAGCACCCAGCATCTACTTCCTGGATTATTACATTGACTCCTCTAACTCTATCCTCATCTTTCTCTAATCTACCTACACTTCAGACTGAAAAGGCATTTTTCTCAATGAAATTTTATCAGGTTATCTGCTACATGAAAATTAAATAGTTCAAAACAACACAAAACAGCATCTACCTATCCCTCAAATATGGCTTTCTATTTCCCTCTACATCCAGACTTTATAATTTGTCCTTGGTCTACATTTAGATCCCTTTATCTAAGAGCACTATTGTTCTCCCTCCTGATAACTAAATTGCACTAAATGCTGTAAACACAGAATCTCACTTGGCCTTCTCCAACCCTGCACTACTGGATCACATTTCAAAGACATTGCTCAGTTTCTCTCTAAGGCTGTCCACACGGTTTAAAACTATCCATCTTTCAGTGTGAGCAGTTTAAGGTACAAAATCCCAAGCTTAGTAAATTGTGTGCAGTTTGAATTGGCTTTCTTTCTCTTTCCATTTTCCCTGGTCCTCTGTCAGAGAATAATATCATCAGTAAACTATGAACTAAGTCTAAATTTGTGTCCTCTCCAACTATCCTTGTGTGCATAACATCCAGGAAGAAAAAGAGATTTTCTAGTCCCAAAAGGTTGGGTGTAAATGAAATAGCAAACAGCTCCAAAAAAGTGAAAATGACATTCCTGTTGAGAAAACATCCCAAACTATTTCCCTAGCAGTCTGCGATTGAGCAAATGCACATTCAGAACCTGAGAACCTTTTTTATATTTAGTGTGAAAACAGAGGTGTTGCCAAAATCTCCATGCAAATGCTATTCCTGTTTGCTCCCAATGTCAAAAGAAGAGGAAGGTGCAGGGTGAGACTGAAGAGATGGACCCTTCAGGAGATAATGGACTCGTTTAATTAAATAAGTGAGATGAGATTCAGGAGTGTGGCCATGACACATACATTGATGAAACTTGGCAAAGTCTCACGAGAAGAATGCTTGTATATTTAAAAAGAAAAATTTGCACATGTGCTTATTCAGAATCACAGGCTTACTTTGTATTATACTGTCAAATACAAACACAAACAAGGTATGGAATCATCTCTGATCTTTTCTTTGCCTCATTCTCCAGCACTGTCCAAAATAATTATCAAACTTTCATTCTTTAACTTCTGTCTGATTCATTCTTGAAAAGAAGAAGAAATTGTCTCATATAAGATATACCATGACAGAACAAATATAATAGTATTAAACATGTGGGCTAATACAATGTTCAAATTCTTAAACCTACCATATACTAATCTTGTGGCCTTATATAAGTCACATAACTTCTCTCAATTTCACTTTCCATACTTGTAAAATAAAGCTAACTATCCTACTGTGTGGGTTGTTTGGTTTGCATTACTGTTTTGACTGATACTACTGAAGTATTTCTCAACAAGCAGAAGGTAACTGGTATCTTTCAAAGAGTTGGCTAACATTAATCAATTCTAGTCACAAAATTACCATTAATGTGGTGAAAAATATCTCAAATGTCTGAAAGGCTGACATGAGGGAAGAAGGATGAGACTTAGGTATTCCCCTTAGATTTTCCTAGGATGATGGGGTTAGAATAATGTTGAAGCTGGATTGAAATCTGTACAAAAGAAATATTTCCTTAATTTAGAAATATCCTGAAATGGAATTGAGCTTTCTTGAGACAAACAGCTGTTCCTGGTTCTGTAAATGTTTATGTGAAACCAGAATAGCCATGTCCCTGAGCTATGATGAGGTGGATTCATGTAATGATTGGATTTATTAATCTTCAAAGCCTCTCCTAACTTCAAGACTCCATGAAATTATATGAAAATCAATAAGCCTTCCATATTGATCTTTTAAGTGTCAAAGCTCAAATATACCACTCAATATTTGATAATCGTATTTTGTTAAGATGTAAAAACTTGGTGCCAGGATGTTAGATTTTTAATTTATTAATAAACAGAAAGTTATATTTTATCTAAATTTTAAGTGATTTATCACACACAGTGAACTAAAGAATATGATAAGGAAATTAATTACATGGAAGATTTAGATTCAACAATTAAAAAGTAGTTACTATAGGATATGTGATTTAATATACCTTTTCTATCTAATCCTAACCAAGACTCTGTAAGATGCATATCAACACTATTTTAGAGTTGGTCATTTAGCTAAAACTTATGGGACAATGATGAATATTTAAAATGTCTCTCTACCTCAAGAAATATTAGAACAGATGTAGAAAGTGTTTGGTGTGGTATAAATTAAAATAAGTATGAAAGTTCAGAAATTTAAAAAAATTCAGTGAGGATTGCAACAATTGAGCATGGTGAGATGGACATGTTCTATTGAATAGGAAGACCTTGATGTGAATTTTTACTATAGTTTCCCTGTATTTAAAATTAGGGTACAATAAACAATAATTCAAAGTAGTTTAACAATACCTGGAACATATTTTCAATAACTCTTACCTATTATCATTATTAAAATACTTCCCTGACACACACAGAAACACAAACACAAACTCATTCATGAAATAGAAATTGTTTATTAAGATTATTTTGGTCCAGTTTCTAAAAAAGTTAGTTCTATCTTAACATTTTCAGACATATTTATATCTGCATAATGACACTCTCTCCACTTTTTCCTGTCAGACAAACAATCAATCAAAAATAACAGATATGCTCACAATAGTCTAGAATATGATGAAATAGAATCACTCTATTTCTAAAAATATAAAATTTTAAAAAATTAAGTTCAAACATAAATCGATTCAGAAATTTTGGAAACAATTTTAATATTAGTAGGTGTTTTAAATATATTCATGACCCAATATTTTTTTCCACTTTTAATATTTTTCTCTGAAGCAAATAATCCTCAATAAAAATAAAACCTTTATTCAATAAGGAAAACAAATGATTGAATATTAGCTGTATAATTAATTAAATACTGGTACACTGATAATATGAAATATTTTTAGTCACGGAGATATCTTAAGCTTATTTGTAATGCGAAAAATGCTTATGATAGAAGTAAAAATACAAATTATATAGCAATTATTACTAAGAGAAATATAACAAAGGGTGGTCTTTTCTCAAACTGAATTCCCTTTTCCCGCTTATCTAACCCTCCCACATTTTAGTTCGAGTCTCAATCACAACAAGTTAAGCCCCACATTCCAACAAGTAACTCGCTTAACTCACTTTCCCCAAATCCCCATCAGTAAAAGGGGATGAACCCTGATACTGGAGACATGCCTTCATACTTTTCCTAAAAAGGTAATAAAGCCTTGCATCGCTTCATGTTTGGGTTAGTTTTCGCCCTTAAGATTTTAAGCCCATAGTCCCCAGCCAATGGGAAAATGGGTGAGGAAAGGGAGGGAGAGAATGGAGTATTGCATCAGGGTACCTATAAAAATCCTTGTTCCCACACTAACCACGAGCACTTATCCTGCTTCCATTAGCCTGGGTGTGTGCCCTTTGTCATGAGAAAGAAATAAATTACTGCTGCCTCTGGTTTAATTTTCTGTCCTCAAAACTTTCATTTTGAGTAAGTGGTCTCTGTCCCACTCAAATGGGGGCTCGTCCGGGATTGGGGAGATGAGGAGAGACCCTCAAACCCCTTCTGTGACTTGCAGGATGTCCCACCGAAGGTTTACAGTGACCTTTGGTGTAGGAAAATCAGAGGTCTCTCCCCGTTGCCAGGTCCAGACCCTAGAATCAGAAAAGACTGAGATAAGAGAAGTCATGTAAGTCTGTGTAAAGACCCAGGTAAGAGACTTTGTGGCTGGGGCCTGGGTGACTTGAAGAGCGGGGACTTAGTTCTGAAAGATCCTGTTGAGTCAGCGAGGTTGAGTATAATACAAGACATCTCTGACAAGATAGGTTGAACCAGCGCAGGCAAGATACACTGAGTCAGCAAGACTGAGTATAATACAAGATGTCTCAGACAAAATACAGGGCAGGAAGTAAGGACTAGGGACGTGTAACTCCTCAGAAATCTCAGGGAAAATGTGAAAGACATATTCTAAAAGCAGCCAGCAAGAAACTTTACCAGAGGTACCTGAGAACAGTCCATTAGGGACAAGGTTAGAAAATTGGGATGATCTTCCAAAATATAGAGGAAAAAGTGAAAAAAACTATGATAAAATATTGTTATTTAATCTGGGCTGGAATTCCCCTTAAGGGTGGAGCACTTCAATGGCCAAAGTTCGGCTCCATGGAAAACTGGGTTTGTCAAACCCTAAATTTGTAAACAATGTCCTCTTAGAGAAGTTCCCCTAGGGCGGAAGGAGGGCGGGGTAATTGGTTTGTGAATGTTCCCTTGAGTAGTACGGTAATAAGAAGTTTTATACTGACTATGGTATGCCTGGGGAGTAGCACATGTGTTTGGAAAGATTTGGGGAGAAAGGAGAATGATAACCAGTCGGGGAAAAGAATTAGTACATTCAGACCTGATAATCCTTATGTTGAAAAATTTACTCTTACCAGACTGTATCGCCATCATACATGTAAATGGACATCAAAAAGTGAATACTTTTGAGGTTAGAGGGAATAGACTGGCCAACGAGGAGGCAAAAAGGGCTAATAGAAAGACGACTTGAAGCCCCAATGATGGTTTTGGTCCCTGCCTTACCTACAGAAATGGGAAAACCTCGTTTTAGTGACAAAGAATTAGAAAGGGTAAAGGCAATGGGTGGAACTCAGACAGAAAATGGAAAATGGTTTTTGGAGGATGGGAGAGAAATTATAAATAAAGCCATTGCTGTTCTAACTCATCTTCAACAAGGCAGCCACTGGGATGTCCAAAATTCATGCAATGCTGTTCTGATTCATGTATCAGATTGTATTCTGTAGCCTGGCAAGTAGTAGATGGATGTATGATCTGTAGAAAGGTAAATAAACAAAGTCTGAAGAACAAACCCCTAGGAGGGTGACCCCCAGGGCTCAAATTTTTCAAAGCATTCAGGTGGACTTCACTGAAGTACCACCAATGGGAAAATTAGAATACCTTCTAGTGGTTGTCGGCCATCTCACTTCATGGGTGGAAGTCTACCCAGTTCCTCCGGCGACTGCACAAACTGTAATTAAAATGCTATTTTGGAATCTGTGCTCCTGAGAGTGACAGAATTAGACTCAAATAAGTCCTCTCTGCACATGGTTCACCAGTCCCTTCTATTCAAACCTACATGTGATGCTGGAGTTTCTTAGGTATACTTCCAGAGACTGGAGCCTCCCGCCTACCTATGTGCCAGGTGTGCATGAAATCTAGGTGGAGCTGCAACTCCTACCCTACAGCTCAATGGACTCATCCAAGTCACCTGGTGAGGAGACAACGATGGGCAATGGCAATCCCAGGGAATGGAGAGGGCCTACATCTGCAGGCAGGATCATCCCACCCACCATATCCATGGGATATAAGCCCTCTCTCACTTGGAGTTGGAGTGGACATCACCATCCCAGTCGCCTCTGGATGGGGGGAAGAACTATGGACTAGAGTGGACTTGATGGTATTCTCTTGCTCACATATGGTGATTCTTGCAATGCAAGAAATTATAACAATGAGGTGGAGCCAGTGGCCTCTTGACAGTTTTTGGGTAGGGAGGGGATGAGCAGTTGAAATACAGGGGCTTCTTTGGGAGTTGGAGGTTGTCCTGAGTACTGTTGTGGCAATGGATGCAGGCCATTTTAAATCAGCACACACCACTCATAACTGAGTGGGAGAGAGTGTGGTCTACAGTGTGAACTGTGGTCTATGGTTGGTGGCAAGGCTCCAGGATGTGTAAGTTCATTGAGGTTGGTGGGCCACACTGTGGGAGATGTTTGTGTTGGATGTGGTGGGAGGTGTGGGAGGTGGGCAACATGGGAATCCCAGTAGGTTCCGTGTAATATTTTAGGTAATCTAAGCACCTCTTAAAATATATGTATATATATATATATAAATAACATTTTTGTAAGCAAATACACATATATGCATATATATTTACATATCATTTTGCAAATGTTTGTATGTATTGTGAGAATTTTGATTTTTACCCATAATAAAAAAATAAATAAATAAATAAATAAAATGCTATTAGAACACCTTATCCCTAGGTACGGACTCATTGAGAACATTGATTCAGATAATGGGATCCATTTCACAGCTTTAGTTCTACAAGGGTTAATGAAAGTCTTAGAAATGAACTGGGATTCCCATATTCCTGGCATCCACCTTCCTCAGGGAAAGTAGAAAGGATGAACCAGGAGTTTAAAAGGCAGCTTACCAAACTGATACCTGGCTTGCCTTGGACTAAATGTCTGCCACTTGTACTGTTAAAGAGTTAGGGTAAAACCTAGTAGAGACCTAGGTTTGTCCCCATATGAAATCCTGTTTGGACAACCTTATCCTGCTAAAATGGGATCTCCTTTTCAATGGGAAAGCAAAGAGAAATTGTTAAGAAAATATATGCATTCTCTTGCTTTAACTCTTTCCTCCCTACAGAAAAAAAGCCTTTATCACCCAAACTCCTCCTCTTGGGTTCCCAGTCCACAAGTTCCAGCCTGAAGACTGGGTCTTCATCCACACCTGGAAAGACACTGCTGTAAGAATTGCGGAAAAGGCTGGACCCATTACACCTGTGTCAAAGGACCCGCCTCTACTCCCATACCTGGACCTGAGACTCCTCCTTCCTGGACTGTGTCTACAGACAAGAATAATCCCCTACACCTTACTTTCAAAAATACTCATGAATAAGGTTGTAATTTAACCTTATCTTTATTGGGCCTTCCTGATACTCTTTCTCAGTATGACCGGCTCCCCTGGTATCCTTCTATTCCTCTTCCACATCAGCCTCCTATATGGAGCCTCTCTTTCAAATACTATCATCACAGTTAATGGGGGAAAAGACTCCCAAGTCATCTAATTTGACTTTTGTGGACTAAAAGGGATATCCTGCAGAGGGTTAAAAGATCAAAGGGCCCTAAGCTCCTCAGAAAAATATTTTTGCCCCAAACCCCAGAAATATAAGGGCCAAGCTCCATGGTATCTTCCCTGTTCCACTTGGGGTGAAGTCAGATGGACCACCCAATTTAGGGGATAGACAACCTCGTGGAAAAAGAATGCCTTATGTCTGACTTGAGGTTATGAAGCAGAAAGAGAATCTTATGAGTCATAGAGAACCTCTCATTTTCTCCAAAGGAATTGCCTAAAATGAATGTGAAATAAACCAATATAATCCTATCACTATTGTTCTGCCAGAACCAATAGATAACAAATACAACTGCACCTTTGGGATTGGAGCAAATGTTACTGGCAGAGACCCACTAACTAGATTCAGGATTTTGGTAACCTCACCCCAGACTAGTACTTCAATCCCAGGCCCCACTTCAACTAACTTGGGACTCCAATTTCCTACTAAGACCCCAAATATCAAAGTTATGGCAATTAAAAATGCAAAAGAGAGCTTACAGATAGAAGTAGGATATAGTGAGATAAATGCCTGGTGGGAATGAGTAAGACATACCGTATATAGTTTGGGAAAGAGCGATTGTTATGCTTGTACCATTGGCGGTCCCGGTGCCCAAGTAGTTCCATTCCCCCCGAGAATGGGAAATCACCCAACAGAGTTTAAAAGTGTAGTCTCCCTTTTCTCCAGCTCTGTGAACCAGAGCAACTGCAGTGCCTTAGCTACCCTGTTTCCTCTAAAAGGAGTGAAAATAAAGGAATCCTTCTGGCCAGGGGCGGCTTCTGGAATCACTCTGCGTGCCCTCTCACAGTATGCGCCTGAGAAACAAGTCTCCCGCCTAAACTGTGCGCAAACATGGAACATTACCTAGGATTCCCATTACCACAACCTGACGGTACCGAGGGCAGACCTCTGGTGGTCATGTGGGGGAACTACACTTAACTAACTGGCATGGGACATGTGCCTTAGTGCAACTCACCATCCCTTTCACTATGGCATATCTAAACCAAACCCCAAAGCAAAGACTGACCTCAGGACCCCACCATAGGCAGGAAATCCCTGAGGGCTCCTCCGATAACAATATCTATATAGAGGCTTTTGGGGCCCTAAGAGGAGGTCCAGATAGATACAAAGCCTGTAATCAGATTGCCTCAGGTTTTGAATCCTTCCTATTCTGGTGGGTCACCGTAAACAAAAATGTGGACTGGATCAATTATATTTACTATAATAAACAAAATTTCATAAACTACACCAGAGATGCCATACAGGGCCTTTCTCAACAATTAGATGCAACCAGCAAAAGGGCTTAGGAAAACAGGTTAGTATTAGGCATGATGCTAGTGGAAAAAAGAGGGGTCTGTGTAATGATAGCAGAAAGCTGCTGTACTCATATCCCAAGCAATACTGCCCCAGATGGGTCAGTTATCCAAGCCCTGTGAGGTCTCACAGCGTTATCTGAAGAATTAATCAAAAATCCTGGGATAGACACCAACCCATGGACCAGTTGATTTGAGTCCCTCTTTTCTGGGCCTTGGTCTCGAATTATAACTATGATAGTCAGAATCTTTGTTATACTCATTATCTTACCCTGCTTAGTCCCTTGTTTTTTTTCCCTAATCCAATGAACTGTTCAAAAGATGTATGTGGTCCCCATAGGGAAAAACGGGCAATCTGAACCCATGATGTTGCTTAAAGAAGTACCCACCAAATTCCAAACAGCCCCAATGGAAAATTAGCTAGATCTGGAAGAAATGGCTGAATCTGCATATAATGAGTGCTGTGAGAAGAGTCCAATAAACTCTAAAAAGAAGAGGGAGAATTAAGAGAAATAGAACAAAGGGTGGTCTCTTCTCAAACTGAATTACTTGTTCCAGCTTATCTAACCCTCCCACATTCTTGTTTGAGTCCCAATTGCAAAAGTTAAGTCCCACATTCCCACATGTAACTCATGTAACTCACTTCCCCAAAATCCACGTCAGTAAAAGGGTATGAACCCGGACACTGGAGGCATGCCTTCATACTCTCCCTAAAAAGGCAATAAAGCCTTGTGTCACTTCATGATTGGGTTAGTTTTCATGCTTCAGATAGTAAGCACATAGTCCCCAGCCAATGGGGAAATGGGTGAAGTAAGGGAGAGAGGGATATGGGATATTGCATCAGGGTACCTATTAATCTTTGTTACCACACTAACCATGAGCACTTACCTCGCTTCCATTAGCCTGGGTGTGTGCCCTTTCTCATGAGAAAGAAAGAAATTACTGCTGCCTCTGGTTTAATATTCTGTCATCAAAACTTTCATTTTGAGTAAGTGGTTACCATCCCACTCAATTATGATTATGTAAAACAATATGTTCACAAAACAAAGGTGATGATATATATACTAAATTGTAAATACAGTTATCTTTACATGGCAGAATTACAGGTGATGTTTCATAGGTAGAAACTTCTACTGCTTATCATTTTTGCAAAAATAAATTTGAAAGCATATAATGCATTCATTCATGATTGAAGGTCTTTATGGAATGAGTGATTAGCTTTCTGAATACCAGGAAACAAAGCACTGGTTTTTGAATGGTGCTGGAAGGAATATAAAGGAACTGGATTGAATATGCACTGATCATAAGATGTGGAAATTACATATTTTGGAAAATGTCTACTCAAAACTTACCTCTTCATTATTCACTATAGACCTACAAGTTATGGACCACAAACTCTTCTTAAGTGATATACTTTGAATAATCATATAAAATGAGGAGGGAGGTGGGGAAAGAGAGTAAGAAAGAAAGAGGAGAGGGAGAGAGAGAGAGTAAAAGAAAGAGAGAGAGAGATAAAGACAGATTAGAAGGAAATGTATAAAACTGCTCTTTATTCCTATTCTTTTTATCTCTAAACTGAGTTCTCTCCCTTCCTTTCCCTATCTCTCTCACACAAGTGCCTTTGTTCTCTCTTTCCTTCTCTTTACAATCTCTCTTCCTCCTTCCCTCCTGCTCTCTTACTTATGTTTTGACAATTAAGTTGGTTTCAAACTAACACATAAACACACATCAATTAATCAGTCCAGCTCTATTCTTTAAAAACATACTAAAATTAATTTTCATAGGGATGTGATTGTTCTGTCACTTTACAAAGAGGGACTGTCACCTATAAAACACTGATTATCTGTGTAGAGGTGATCCATATAGTTATTCAGAAATATTAAGTTTAAACTGGAATAGTGCCTGAAAACGTAGGCTCTACATTCAGTATCAATTTGAAACAAAGATTCTCTTTCTTGAACAAGTGGACATTTTGAATCCCAATTTCTTTCATTCACATAAGATCAAGCAATAAATCATAAAATGGAAAAAATGGATAGGAGATGTAACTAGATGTACTGTTTGATTGATAAATTTAACAAGGGAACAACTTTCTATATTAAAGGAAATAAAAAAGTGAAAGTGGTAAACTTAAAGTTTGAGCAAAAGATTACAATGGAACACTAAGCACAGTTCCTCAAAACACTTACATTATCTTGATTAGTTAAAAGTTCAGCCTGATTAGAAAGCACCTGCCTTTTGAAATTTAAGTAATAAAATATGCAGGTTGATCAGGAAATCATGCAGCAATTCATCTGCTAAAATATGCAGCCTACTCATTCAATTATACAGGAGACCCAGGGAGGAGCACAGATGTGTCTGTAAATTATGAAATGGAATGAGACACAAACACATCTTTATTAAAATGGTAACATATTCACTCTTAAAATTATACAGGTAAAATTTACCAAAGACAACACCAGAGGAATCAGTTCACTTCTTTACTATTTTACAAAAACTTAACTGCTAAAATTGATAATCTGTCAAAAAAAAACCCATAAACGTAACACCAAAACTATACAGATAAGTAATGTAAAAAGAAATAAACAAAATAGTTACTATGGCTAAGCAATTTGCAATACAGTCAGGAGGTCATTCTGGAGGTTACTCATGCATAACTCAGCCAGATATCACAAACTGCCAAAGAATGCAACGCCTCAAGCAACAATGTTCCTCAAAACCCTAAAGATAAATTTGATAACTAACTTTTCCAATTCTGCAAAAAAAAAAAAAAAAAAAAAAAAAAAAAAAAAAGACTGTTGGAACATTTATTGGGATTGAGTTGAATCTGTAAATCAGTTTAGGTAGAATTACATCTTCATAATATTTAGTCTTCCAATTCATGAACATGGAATGTTTTTTCATTTATTTAGATTTTCTTTGGCTTCTTTTGGCAATGTTTTGTAGTTTCCTAAATACAGGTCCTTTATGTCCTTGAGTTATTTATTCCTAAATACTTGATTCTTTTAGTAACTATTGTAACTGGAATTGTTTTTCTGATTTCCTCCTCAGTTTGCTCATTAGTAGTGTGTAGAAATACTATGGATTTTGAAGTATTAATCTTGTATCCTGCCACTGCTGAACTCCTTTATTAGTTCTAATAACTTTGTTGTGGATTTTTTGAGGGGATTTTCTAGGTATAGGGACATTTAATCAGCAAATAGTGCAAGTTTTCTTTCTTTCTTTCTTTCCTATTTGGCTGGGTTTTATTTCTTTTTCTTGTCTAGTTGCTCTAGTTAGATCTTGTAGCACAATGTTAAATAACAGTGGAGACAGTGGGCATCCTTGTCTTGTTCCGAATCACAGTGAGAAAACTTTCAGTCTTTCATCATTGAGTACAATGTTAGCTGTGAGATTTTCATATACGCACTTTATCATATTGATAGTTTCTTTCTATTCCTATTTTTGGAATATTTTTAATCAAGAAATGATGTTGCATTTTGTCAAATGCTTTTTCTGCATCAATTGAGATGATCATGTCATTTTTCCTCTTCAGTTTATTAATGTGGTATATTTCCCTTGTATACTTGGGATAAAACCCACTTTATCGTGGTGTATAATTATTTTAATGTGCTTTTGGATTTGAATAACAATATTTTGTTGAGGATTTTCACCTCTATATCATTAGAGAAATTGGCCTATAACTTTCTTTTTTCCTAATATCTTTATTTGGGTTTGGTATTAGTGTGATATTGGCCCAATAGAATGAATTTGGTAGCATTACCTCCTGTTCAATTTTTTGGAAGAGTTTGAGCAAGATTGCTACTAGATCTTCTTTAATGATTGGTGGAATTCATCTGTGAAGCCATCTGGCCCTAGTCTTTTCATTTTGGGGAGTTGTTTGATGACTGTTTTAATTTCTTTGCTTGTGATTGCTTTCTTGAGGTCTTCTATTTCTTCTAGAGTCAGTGTGGCTTGTTTGTGTGTATCTAGGAATTTGTCCATTTCACCAAGTTTGTTTAGATTGTTGGTGTACAGTTACTCATAATATCCTCTTATGAGCTCTTTTATTTCTGTGGAGTCAGTTGTAAAATCACCCTTCTCATTTCTGATTTTATTTATTTGCATCTTCTTTCTTTTTTTCTTTGTTAGTCTAACTATTGGCTAGTTGATTTTGTTGATTTTTTCAAAGAACCATCTTGGCTTTGTTTATTTTCTCTATTCTTTTTCTATTCTCCATTTCATTTATTACTGCTCTAATCTTTGTTATTTCTTTCCTTCTTCTTGCTTTGGGATTAGTTTGCTGTTCTTTATCTCGTTCCTCCATGTATGAAGTTAAGTCTTTGATTTTGCTCTTTCTTCTTTTTCATGTAAGCATTGAAGGCTATAAATTTCCTTCTCATCACTGCTTTCAGTGTATCCCACAAGTGATGATATGTTATCTTTTGATTTTAATTTGTCCTGAGTTCTTCTTTGACCCACTGATTATTTCAGAGTATATTTTTAAATCTCTCTTGATTTAAATGAAAATTTTCAATTTTTTGTCTGTTATTGAATTCCAGGTTCATTCCCTTATGATCAGAGAAATTACTTTGTATAATTTCAATCTTTTTTAAATTTAAGGAGATCTGCCTTATGGCCCAACATATGGTTTATCCTGGAGAAAGATCTATGGGCACTTAAGAAGCATGTATACCTTGCTATGTTGGTGTGTAATGTTCTATAAAGATGGATTAGGTCTAATTCCTTTATCACATTACTCAAAATCTCCATTTCCTTATTTATCCTTGGTACTGATGTTCAGTCCATTGCTGAGAGTGGTATATTGAAGTCTCTAACTATTATTATGGTGATTTCTAATTCTCCCTTCAGATTTGCCAGTGTGTGCCTCATGTATTTTGGAGCACCCAGGTTAGGTGCATAAATATTTATTATAGTTATTTCTTCTTGGTGAATTGCTCCTTTTATTGATATATAGTGACTTTCATCTCTTATAACAGCTTTATATTTAAAATCTACTTTGTCTGATATTAGTATTGCTGCTCCAGATCTTTTTTGATTACTATTTGCGTCGAATAGCTTTTTCCAACCTTTCACTTTCAGCCTGATTGTGGCCTGGCATCTAAAGTGAGTCTCTTGTAGAGAGCATACAGATGGTTCATATATTTTTTAAATTCATTCTCTCAGTTTATATTTTTGATTGGGAAGTTCAATCTATTAACATTCAATGTTATTACTGTAAAGGCATTACTTACTTTATCCATTTTATCCCTTGGTTTTCCGTTGTCATATTTTACTATTGTTTGTCTTTTAACCTTTTCAGTATGCTTACTTATACTTTTCATTTCTACACTCTTCACCAAGCCTCTTGTCCCTGTTTTTTCCTTTCAGCCTGCAGCAGAATCTTTTGCATCTCTTGCACATTCAGTTCTTTAGTGACAGTCTTTCAGTTTTTGTCTATGAGGACTTTAAATTCATCCTAATTTTTGAAAGACTGTTTTGCTAGATAAATAATCCTGGCTGGCAGTTTTTCTCTTTCAGTACATTAAATACTTCATACCATTCTCTTCTTGCCTCTCTGGTTTTTGATAAGAGAGTGGCACTTAGTTTTACAGAGGTTTCATTGCAAGTGATATATTGCTTTTCTTTTGCTGATTTCAAAATTCTCTCTTTATTTGACATTTAACATTCTGAATAGTAAGTGTTTTGGGCTAGGTCTATTTGGATTTATTCTGGTTGGGGTGCATTGTCCTTCCTGAATATTGATATCCATGTCGATCATAATGGTTACAAAAGCCAATTATGAAATTTATCTGGATGGACAAGGGCCCCTTAATAACTCAAAATATCTTAAAAGAATGAAGTTGGAAGACTTTTATTTCCTGACTTAAAAGTATATTATATAATTACAGTGGTAAAAACAGAATATTATTGGCATAAAGATAGACATGTTGAGCAATGGAATCAAATTGAGAATTCAGAAAAAGACCCTTACATCTATAGTCAAGTGATTTTTGACAAGGCTGTCAAACCCACCCAGCTGGGTCAGAACAATCTATTCAACAAATGGTCCTGAGAGAAGTGGACAATCAAAACTAAAAGATTAATAGAGGACCCTTACCTTATCTCACACCTTATACAAAAATTAACTCAAAATGGATTAAAGACCTAAATGTAAAAATTAGAGCCATAAAATTCCAAGAAGAAAATACAGGGAAACACCTTCAACATCTTGTGGTAGTTGATGATTTCTTTAACCTTACACCCAAAGCACAGGTAATAAAAGAAAAAATAGATAAATTAAATTATCTATTTTAAAAATTATCTAATTATAAAAAATTAAACACTTTTTGTGCCTTAAATGGCTTTCTTAAGAATGTAAAATGGAAACCTATTCAATGGGAGAAAATTTTCAGAAACCACATGTTTGATAAGGGCTGGATTTCTATGTTATATAAGGAGATCATACAACTCACAGATAAAAAGTCAGGTAACCCAATTAAAAAATGTGCAAAAGACTTGAATAGACATTTTTTCAAAGAGTAAATACAGATGGCCAAAAGCACATTAAAAGATGATTAACGTCACTAGCTCTTGGGGAAATTCAAAGAAAAACTGCAATGATATATTGTTTCATGCTTTACAGAGTGGACATAATTTTAAAAAAAAGTATCAGCAAACTACTTGTGCTGAAAAGGATGCAGAGAAATAGGAACACTCTTTCACTGTTGGTGGGAATGTGAAATGGTTCAGCTTCTGTGGAGCAAAATTTGTTGGTTCTTCAGGAAGATAAATATAGATCTGCTGTAAGATCTGGCAATCCTACTATTAGGTACATTAAAAAGAACTGAAAACAAGGATATGAATAGATATTTGCACACCAATGTTCATAGTGGCACTATTCACAATAGTTAAAATATGGAAACAACCTAAGGGTCCATGAACTGATAAATGGATAAACAAAATGTGGTATATATATATATATATACAATGGAATGCTTTTCAGCTGTAAGAAGAAATGAACTTGAGATGCATATGACAGTATGGATGAACATTGAGGATATTTTGTTGAGTGAAATAAGCCAGACACAAAAGGACAAATATTGTATGGTCTCACTGATATGATCTATATATGATGAGTAAGCTTATGGAGATACAATATAGAGGATAGGTCAGTAGGGGAGAGAATGTGGGTTGAGACAGAGAAGCTGATGCTCAATATATGAGAATGTTTAATAAGGTTGATTGTAAACACATGGAAATGGATAGAAATGATGGTATCACATTATAATGAGTGTAACTAACAGTAGAGATTTTTTTTTCAAAAGTCTAAAAGTTTATTGCCAGAATAGCAAACTTCACAAAGACACCATTTTTAAAGTATGTAGAAAATACCAAGCAAAATAAACAGATAACTTTGACCAAAGAAAAGCCAAGATTGCTATCATGCACATACAGTCAAATTAATACCAAGCCAAACAAGTATATTTAAAAGTATGTGGGTTATACAATCCACATACTTAACCCAAAAACTAAAGGAGACTCATTCGAAAATGCTCAGCATTTGAGTGTTTTTTTCTTTTTTTCTTTTGGGGTGTGTGTGTGTGTGTAATTTTCTCCTACTACAGAAAAGAGAAATATTTTGAAAAGGGTAGGTTGGGGAGGTTAATGTTAATTCAAAGACAGCTAGAGGATAATCTAAGGACTATCCTAATCTAAGGATGGTGATTTTGGTGGTGGATGAGGATTGTGATTAATAATACAAACACAAGGATATTGCTCTATTAAGGTGTTAAGAATATGGTGATACATGAGAAAATACAACTAATAAAACTTATAGATTATAGTTAACACTAATATTATAATATCTTTGTAGCAAAAGCCAAGAAGGTACTAGATCAATGCTAAAGTAAAAAAAAATAAGATACAGGATTTAGTTTTATGAGATGTGAATATGATCAAGGTTTTTCTTTTTCATTTTCTTCTTTAACAAGAAAATGACATTGACCATGTCATTTAACCAATCTGTTCTCATTTATTCATCTTTCTGAACACTGGAGAAACAATTAAGTTTTGTTTTCAGGATTAAATAAGATAAATATGTCTGGACAATATTTTTTTAAAGTAGTGCTTCCATAATTTGTTAATTTGCTGTTTTTTTAAATAAAGTTGAAATAAAGTTTACAAAAAAAAAATACTTGAGGATATCAAGACAGCAGAATCAAACCACAAGATAAAGAACTCAGTAAATTATCTAACATGAAGTTATCTAACCCAAAACATCCACCAGTCACAAACATCTTCCTTTTCATTAAAAAAATAAACAAACAAAAAAAAAACTTGTCTGGAGAACATAGGGACTTCTGGGCAAGATGTCAGAATAGGGAGCTCCAGGACTAAGTCCTCCCACCAAAATAACTATTAAACAAGTAGGAACTGTCTGAAACAATTATTTCAAAACTCAAGAGACCAGAAGAACACTGTCCAGCATCTAGGGCAAAACAGAAGAGTCTGATAAATTACAATAAAGAACTGTAAATTGTTCTCTCTGTGAGTTGACTATCATGCCCAATCTCCCTCTCCCCCAGGAGCTGGCTAGCTGCTGATGATCAGCTTTGTGGAGCCATAGGAGAACATTTTGACACCCTTTCTGATCCCTTCCTAAAGATGTTTTTGAGCCAGTCTATGCCCCCTTTGTCAGTTCCTGGCCATGTTTTGGTTTGGTAAAACTGAATTGTGAAAGACCTTCCTGAAATGGGCCTCCTACCAGAATTTCCCCTCCAGGCAAAAGCAGCATAAGACAACAAAATGAGGGTAAAAAACTATAGAGGTAGACATTCTGGGACAAAGACTGGCTGGCTTCAGATTCCTGGGAGAGGGAGTCTTGTCCTCTGAGAAACAGAATGGAAAATCAAACTTCTGTAAACAAGGGAACTCAAAAACAGCTAACAAGCAAAATCTCAGGACAAGACAAAAGCCCAGCAAGACAGGGAAAACCCTGCACAGTGCATTCATCTTGGGAAAACCTTTCTGATAGGAGAGCTGAAGCTCAATAAAATCATCTTATCACCAGCTGGCTACAAAACCAAGAAACATAAATCCCAGGGAGTAATTTCAGAGTTAACATTATACAATATTAAAATGTACAGAGCGCAATAAAAAATTACAAGGCAAAGAAAGAAGTGATAGCCCACCAAAGGAAAAGGATAAAAATACAGAAAACACCAAAGAATGTCATGAGAATGTGGATATACTGAACAAAGCCTTTAAAAATTATCTTAAAAATGCTCAAAGAAATAAAGTACATAGAAAGAACTAAAGGATATCACAGAAACAAGGAATGAACAATATGAGAGTCTAAGTGAAGAGTTATATATTTTAAAAAGGAAACAAACAAAACTACTGGAGTTGAAGATCACGATAACCAAAATGAAAAAGAAAAAAAAAAAAATAGTAAAGAAAAATGCCCAGGAGAATTTCAGGAGAAGAATGGAGCTAGCAGAAGAAAGAATCAGAGAACTTTGCACAGAAAAGTGAAAGAAATATTAAAAGACAGCTATGGGACACCATCAAACACAACAATATATGCATTAAGAGAGTCCAAGAAGGAAAAGAAAGAGAGAAAGTGGCAGAAGAAATAGTCAAATAAATAATGACAGAGAAGTTTTCAAACTTAGCAATGCACATCCAAGAAGTCTCAGAGAATATTGAACAGGATTAACCTGAAGAAAAACACACCCTTTCATGTACTGATTATACTATCAAATGAAAAGACAAAGAAAGAGTTCTGAAAGCTCCAAGAAAAACAACACGTTACATATAAGGGAATCCCAATAACATTGAATGCCAATTTCTCATCAGAATCCATGAAGACAAGAAGGCAGAGGGTTGAAATCCTTAAAGTGTCAAAAGAAAACAACTGCAAGTCAAGAATTTATATCTGATTAGACTGTTTCAAAAATGAGGGGAAATTAAGGCATCTTCAGATAAACAAAAGCTGAGGCAGTTCACAACCACCAGACCTGCCCTACAAGCAATGCTAAAGGGTGTCTTTCAGACTGAAAGGAAAGGATACTAGACAGTGGTTCAAAGCAGCATAAAGTAAAAAAGACCTGCAGTAACGATAACAATTTGGGTAATTATAAATGCCAGTATTATTGTATTGTATTGTTTGGTATGTAACTCCACTCTTTACTTCCTAAAGGTGCTAAAATGCAAATGCATAAAAATAATGATAAATCTATGTTTTTGGACATAAAATGTACAAAGATATAAGTGATAACAAGTACAAAAAATGGTGGGAAAACAGAAGGGTATAGGAAATATATATGTGCATGCTATCAAAGTAAGTTGGTATAATACCAAATATGATTGGATTTAGGATTTTAAAATTCAACCCTATGGTAACTGCAAGGAAAATATGAAAAAAACAAATCCAGATAGAAATGGAAATGAATTCAATATAGTACAACACAAGAAATCAAATAAATATAAAAGTAAACAATAATGGAAGTGAAGGACAAAAAAGGTATAAAACTTACAAAGGCTAAATTGCAAAATGTCAAAACAAACAAACAAACAAACAAACAAAAAACCACACAAACCTGTATTATCAGTAGTTACTTTAAATATAAATGGATTAAATTCTCCAGTCAAAATTCAGAGATTGATAGAATGTATTAAAAAGCATGAACAAACTATGTGCTGTCCGTAAGAGAATCAGCTTAAATTCAAAGTTTAATGGTGAAAGGGTGGAAAAAATATACCATGCAAGTAGTGGGAAAAAAAAAAAAAAAAAAAAAAAAAAAAAAGACCTGGGGTGGCTATACTAATATTGGGGAAAATAAAACATTAGATCAAAAACAA
>JAKSZT010007815.1:23649933-23668331 GCA_026826555.1 Tolypeutes matacus
TGTAAGTTCATTGAGGTTGGTGGGCCACACTGTGGGAGATGTTTGTGGTGGATGTGGTGGGAGGTGTGGGAGGTGGGCAACATGGGAATCCCAGTGGGTTCCGTGTAATATTTTAGGTAATCTAAGCACCTCTTAAAATATATGTATATATATATATATAAATAACATTTTTGTAAGCAAATACACATATATGCATATATATTTATATATCATTTTGCAAATGTTTGTATGTATTGTGAGAATTTTGATTTTTACCCATAATAAAAAAATAAAAAAATAAATAAATAAATAAATAAATAAATAAATAAATAAATAAATAAATTGAAACCTGCAAATATTCTCGCTGTCCTGATTTTGTGATAATTCACTATATTAGAAACCATGCATGTGTCCCCAGACCTAGTTTTTCTCTCTAGGTCTGGTTTCTAGAATACTGGTGTTAAACTAAGCCTGATTTATTATATGACCATTCCTGTATGGGAAAAGACTGTAACTTTGGGTATCTTTGGTCAACTTTAAGAGATATAGCAGAGGGACAGATGTGACTCATGTGGTTGGGCGTCCGTCTCCAATATGGAGCTGGGTTAGATCCCTGGGACCTCACAGTAAAAATTAAAAAAAGAAAAATATAGAAAGTGCATGGACCACCAGGTCCTATGCACGGGTGCACCACTGGGCCTTGCAAGCCATGCAGCAAGATGATGACGTAACAGGAGAGTGACACAAAGACGAGATGCACCGAAAAACCAGGAACTAAGGTCATGCAGGTGGTAGGATGCCTCTTTCCCACATCAGAGATTCGGAGGATCAAACCCCAATGAAAACAGGAGGAGAAGGATGAGAAGAGAGGGCATGAAATGGACACAGAGAGTTGCCCAGCGAATGGACACAGAAACAGCAAAACGGGGGGGAGGGTGTGTGGTAAAAATGAATAAAAGTAAATAAATAAATCCTTAAAAAATGTATAGGGGAAGAAGGTATGGACTATAGTTAGTAGTAATACTTTGACGATGCTCTTTCATGATTTGTTAACAAATGTTTCACAACAATGCAGGGTGTTTGTGTGTGAGGGGGGTTGATGTGTGGGAGCCCTGTATGATGTTATGCATGTTTGTTTTGTAAGTTCACAACGTTTAGTGAACACTTATAGTTTATGTAGGTTCATGTATGAATGATACGCTTCAATAAAAAAAATTTTAAATTTAAAAAATCTATAGAAGCAAATAAAAATTAAAACAAACAGATAAAGATTCCAATAGAAGGAACAGACGTAAAGAAGGTTTCTCCTGTTGGTAAAACAATTGCACAAAAAGTACAACCTTAAACATTTCATCACAAATCTAGGACAAGAGTCAGATGAAGAAAAGCTCAAAAAAATCTGATCTTTTAAAAACAGGCTACTCTAAAGGTCTTGAATAAGTTGATCTAAGTACCAAAGAAAAAGTTTAATACAAAGCCAATCAACAATTAAACCATAGGCAAGAGAGAGAAACTGGCATTCAGAGTAAAGTCATCAAGATAATCAGATGCCTAACATCAGCAAAAAATTTAAAGCCATACTAAGAAACAGGAAGATATAGACCAATCAAGGGAAAAAATTAAAACATCAGGGACGACACAGAATTTGGAACAACTAATGAAAGATGTTCAAACAAATCACCTAAATCAATTCAAGGAGCCTAAGGAAAGTACAGATAAAAAGATAAAGGATTTTAAAAGATATGTTGCCAGTCAGTATTGCCGGTCAAGACCTGGGTCCATGAAAACGGTGCTGCGGATGAGAAAGAAAGAATAAGACAAAAAGAGAGACTGGGATCAGGGGACTCTCAGTCCGATATGGATAGCATAAAGAATTTGAAAGTATAAAAAGAAATATAGCACGACTCATCCTCTAGCATGCCTGAAGTCCATGTTTAAGACTGAGTACTCTTTTCTTTGTTTCTTAATAAATTCTTTACTCCCTTGCATGTTCTTAAATTCTTCAAAAAAAAAAAAAAAAACAGAACAGAAATTACAGTGATGAAAGGCACAATAGAAAAGATTAAAAATACACTAGTGGCATACAAGAACAGATTTAAACAGGTAGAAGAAAGAATCAGAAAACTAGCAGTCAGGACAATCAAAATCTTACAGATAGAGAAGAACAAATAGAGAAAATTATGGAAAATATTGAGCACAGTCCAGGGATTTGAATGACAGCAAGAAACATTCAAACATACATGTCATGGGTGTCCCAGAAAGAGAAGAGAAGGGAAAAGGGGAAGAAACGATATTTGAGGAAATAATGGCCAAAAATTTCCCAACTCATATGAAAGATATGTTCAAGAAGCACAATGTATTATAAACAGAAAAAAAAAATTGAATAGACCTACTCCAAGACACATACTAATCAGAATGTCAAATGCAAAAGATAAAGAATTCTGAAAGCAGCAAGAGAAAAGGGATTCATCACATAGAAGGGATTCTCAATAAGACTATGTGCTGATTTCTAATCATAAACGACTGAGGCAAGAAGGCAGTGGTATAATATATTTAAGGTACTGACAGAGAAAAACTACCAGGCAAATATTCTTTATCTGGCAAAACTAACATTCAAAAATGAGGGAGAGTTTAAAACGTTCACAGATAGAAACTGAGAGGGTATTTCAGCAAGAGACCTGTGCTACAAGAAATACTAAAGGGAGTTCTCCAGGATGAAAGGAAAAGACAGAAAAGAGAGGCTTCGTGTAGAGTGAGCAAATGAAGATTGTCAGTAAAGGTAACTTAAAGAGTAAAATAAGAGAAGAAAAGATATGACATAAAAAACTAAAAGATAAAATGGCTAAATTAAGTACTGATTTTACTGTAATAACATTAATTTTTAAAGTATTAAACTCCCCAATCAAAAGGCATAGATTGGCAGAATGGATAAAAAAAAGTATGAGCCAAATATTTGCTGTTTACAAGAGACTCACCTAGAACCAAAGACAAATAGGTTGAGATTGAAAGGTTGGAAAGAGCCATTCTATGCAAACTGTAACCAAATAAGAGTGAAGGTAGCTAAACTAATATTGGACAAAAAAGATTTTAAATGAAAAGCTGTTATAAGAGACAAAGAAGGACAGTACATATTAATAAAATGGGCAGGCCAGAAAGAAGAAATAAGGATCTTAATTACTTATGATCCTAAACATGGGATACCAAAATACATGAGGCAAACATCGGCAAAACTGAAGGGAGAAATAGATGTCTCTACAATAATAGTTGGAGATTTCAGTACACCACTCCCATCAACGGATAGAACATTTAGACAGAGGATAAATAAGGAAACAGAGAACTTGAATATTAAGATAAATGAACCAGACCTAACTAATATATACAGACCATTGCAACCCCAAACAGCAGGATATACATTCTTCTCGAGTGCTCATAGAACATTCTCCAGGATAGACCACATATTGGGGCACAATACAAATCTTGATAAATGTAATAAGATTGAAATTATACAAAATATTTTCTCTGACCATATGGAATGAAGCTGGAAGTCAAAAACAGGTTGAGAACTGGAAAATTCACAAATATAAGGACATTAACACAATTTTAAACAATCAATGGGTCAAAGGAGAAATTGCAAGAAAAATTAGATATCTTGAGATAAATGAAAATGAGAACACAACATAACAAAACTTACAGGATGCAGTGAAGACAGTTATGACAGTAAAGTATATAATCTTAAACACTTACATTAAAAAAGAAGAACCAAATTTAAAGACCTTATTATACACCTGGAGGAACAAGAAAAAGAACAGCAAACTATTTGCAAAGCAAGCACAAGGAAATAAATAACAATCAGAACAGAAATAAATGAAATTGAAAATAAAAAAACAGAATTAACAAAACCAAAGTTGGCTCTTCAAAAAGATCAATAAAATTGACAAACATTTAGCTAGATTGACAAAGAGAAAAAAAGAGAGAAGATGCAAAGTAATACAATCAGAAATGAGAGGGGATACATTACTACCTACTCCGCAGAAATGAAAAAGATCAGATCTTTCACCATGAACAAGTGTATGCCAACAAATTAGAGAACTTAGATGAAAAGGATAAATTCCTAGAAACACACAAGGAAACTATAACAACTCTAGAAGAAATAGAAGACCTCACCAGACCAATTAAAAGAAAAGAATTAATACCAATCCTGCTTAATATCTTCCAAAAAATTAAAGAGCAGGGAAAATTACATAACTCATTCTATGAGGCGAACATCACCCTATACCAAAGCCAGATAAAGATACTACAAGCAAAGAAAATTACAGACCATTTTTTTCCTGTGAATATACATGTAAAAATCCTCATGCACCCATGGACCAAAATAGACTTATTATTAGTGTAGTAATGGAAGAACATATAACATTGATATAACATAGTGGTTACTAGAGATTCTGAGGGGAGAGGGAGGGAAGAATAGGTGGAACATAGGGCATTTTTATGGCATTGGAATTGTTCTGCATGATATTGCAATGATGGATAAAGATCATTAAACATTTTTTCAAAACCTATAAAACTGTATGGTACAAAGTATAAATCATAATGTAAGCTATAGACCTTGGTTAGTAGCAATGCTTCAAAATCTGTGCATCAATTGTAACAATTTACCACACTAGTGTAGGATGTTATTAATAGGGAAAAATTTGGGAAGGAGAAGGGATAGGGTATATGGGAATCCCCTATACTTTCAATGTAACTTGTCTGTAATAAAAAATTTCTTTAATTATCAGGTTTATTATATGAAAATATAAAATAAAAATTAAAAGCATTTTTAAAAATTCTCAATAAAATACTTTCAAATCCAATCCAACAGCACATTTAAAAAATTATACACCACGATCCATTGGAATTTATCCTTGGTATGGAGGTCAAACATAAGAAAGTTATGTAATGTAAATCACCACACTAACAGAAGGAAGGAATAAACCACATGATTATCTTAATTGATGCAGAAAAGGCATTTGACAAGAGACACCATCTTTTCTTGATAAAAAAAAAATAAACATTTAAATTAATTGGAATAGAAGGAAACCCCTACAGCATAATAAACAAAACTCACAGCTAATATCTAACTAAATGGTGAGAGACTGAAGGTGTTCCATCTACGATCAGGAACAAGACAAATATTCCCACTGTTACCACTGTTATTCAACATTGTACTGAAAGTTCTAGCCCCAGCAGTTAGATAAGAAAAGGAAATAAAAGGCATCCAAACTGGAAATTAAGAAGTAAAACTTTAACTATTTTCAGATGATATGATCCTATATATAGAAAGACTTCAAAATTCTGCAACAAAGCTACTAGAGCTAATAAACAAATTCAGCAAAGTGGCAGGGTAAAGATAAACACAAAAAATTCAGTACTGTTTCGATACACTTGTAATGAGAAATCTGAGGAGGAAATCCAGAGAAAAATTCCATTTAGAATAGCAAGTTAAAGAATCAAATACCTAGGAATAAATTTAACCAAGAATATAAGGGACTTGTACATAGAATATTATAAAACATTGCTGAAAGATATCAAAGAAGACCTAAATCATTGGAAAGAATATCAGTGTTCATGGATTTGAAGGCTAGATATCATAAAGATGTCAATTCTACCCAAATTGACTTACAGATTCAATGTAATCAAAAATTCCAAAAGTCTACTTTATACTATTGGAAAAGCAAAATATTAAATTTATTTGGAAGGGTAAGGGGCTACAAATAGCCAAAAAATTTTTGATAAAGAAGAGCAAAGTTGGAGGACTCCCACTTTCTGACTTTAAAACACACTACAAAGCCACAGTGGTTTGAGAGTAAGGAGAGATATATTGATCAATGAAATGAAATTGAGAGTTCAACAATAGACCTTCACATCTACAATCAATTGAAGTTTTTAACAAGGCTGTCAATTCCATTCAACTGAGAAAGAACAATTTTTTCAACAAATGGTGCTGGGAGAACAGGAGATCCATATGTAAAATAATGAAAGAGGACACATATCTCATACTATATATAAAAATGAACTCAAAATGGATCATTTTGAGACATAAATAAAAGACATAAATAAAAGAAACAGGACTATAAAATGTCTAGAAGAAAATATAGGAAGCATCTTCAAGATCTTTTAGTAGGCAATGGTTTCTTAGACTTTACACCTAAAGCACAAGCTACAGAAGAGGAATAAATAAATGGGACCCCACAAAAATTAAAAATCTTTGCACATCAAAGGACTTTGTCAAGAAAGTGAAAATACAATCTACTCAGCAGAAGAAAATATTTAGCAGCCACATATCCAATAAGGCATTAATATCCAAAATATATAGAGAAATCCTACAACTCAACAATAGAGACAAACAACCAATTAAAAAACGGGCAAAAGACTTGTATAGACATTTGTCGAGAGAGGAACTACAAATGGATAAGAAGCATAAGAAAAGATAATCAACACTAGTTCTTAGGGAAATGTAGTTCAAAACCACAATGAGAGATCATTTCACATCTACTAAAATGGCACTATTAAATAAAAAAGAAAACTACAAGTGTTGAAGAGGATATGGAGAAACAGAAACACCCTTTCATTGCTGGTGGGAATGTGAAAAGGTACAACCATTGTGGAAGACAGTTTGGCAGTCCCTCAGGAAGCTAAACATAACTTTTCCCTATGATTCGAAAATCTGCTATTAGGTATATACCAGAAGAACTGAAAGCAGGGACTCAAACAGATATCTGCACACCAATGTTCGTAGCAGCATTCTTCACAATTGCCAAAAGATGGAAGCAACCCAAGTGTCCATCAACAGATGAATGATTAAACAAAATGTGGTATATACATACAGTGGAATATTTTTCAGCAATAAAAAGGAAGGCAGTCCTAATGCATGTGTCAACATGGATTAGTTTAGAGTTGTGTTTAGCATGCAGACCCTGGGCCACTTTTGTCGGTTGTGATTCCAATGGCAATTTAATTTTCAGAGCCTTTGTGGTGCTATTTTCGTCTGTGTGGTTTATCTGGTGCCACTGGTGCACACACTGGATCTTGCTGGTCCTGCTTGAGGTGGTGGAAGAAATTTCCCCAGGCCTGGCCTTCTGGTGCCTCTAGGTTAGGGAAGGGCATTTCTAGCACTCAGGGTTGAATAGTGCTTCCCTATTCGATATTCCTCTTACTGAGCCACTCAGCCACCTGGTGCCTAGGAGGTTTGGAAGGGAATTTCTGCCCCTTAAGGACAGAGAGGCTTTATGGGCTCAGCTGCTTGTTTTGGTGAGATCACTCTTGCTGGGGCAGTCCAGGCCACCTGGAATCTCTTGGTAGGGGTAGGGAAGGTAAGTCTCAGGCCATTGAAGGAAAAGAGACTTCCCAAGCCAGGCCTCTTTGTGGCTGATCCCCTTTGCTGGTTACTCCCTTCCTTCCCACGTGTCTCACTGGTCGGGTTTGTGAGAGTGGGGGGCGGGGTAGTTTGTCTCAGGCACAGACTGGCAACCTGCTCTTGGCAGAATTGCCCTTGATGGCACCCTGGGCACCCTGAGTCTCTGGGTGGGGGAAGGGAGACTGCGGCTCTGCCTGGAAGTATCAAACCAGTTTGCCTTCCTTTTTCCACCTATCAGAGCCCTCCTCTGTGCTTTTTAGACTATGTTCAGGGGTTATGGCTATACTTAGTGGAAATGGTTCTATACCATCCTGTCCACACCAGATGTCCTCTACCTGTTTAATTACATCCTAAATGTTTCTCTTATTTTCAACTATAAGAAATTTCAGTACAAGGGTGATGTAAATCATAGTGTTCCTTTCAGCACCTACAAAATATTTGCTGAAGCAGATACTCGGTAATATTTATCAAATTAATTACATAAATTTTAAGTTAAAGGAAATGTATATATATTTTAAATAATAATAATTTCAACACAGGGATGGGAAAACTAAGGAGCAGAGTGGGAGTGTGGCTGGCCTACAGTTGCCTGAGCAGTTAGTAGAGAATCAGGATCAGGACCACCATGCACTCTTTCCCAGTCTTACAGTCTTTACTGGCTCTGTCAACTGGCCTCTAATTTATTGCTTTTATTCAGCATCTTATTTGCCTTCTTGTATTTTCTTTTTCTCACTCTCTTTTCTTCTAATACCTGAAGATTTCTGAATAGCTAAACAGTTTAAAACACTGCTTTTTAATAAATGTAACCAATGGTGGTGGAGTCACAGAAATAAATGTCCCCAAGTGCACATATGTTTCTAAGCAACCTAGAACTTAATTGCAAATTTTTTCCTTTGGTGTATTCTGGAAAATGCTTGATTTTGGATTCTATCCTCTCCATTTTCTTAATTAAATAAGTAAGGGATCTTCCTGAACTTTGTTCTGTTGTAGATCTAGTTGCTAGAATTACTGTTTGTCAATTATGCATTTGCCTCTAATATTACTGTGCTCTATAAGGGTGTAACAGAAAACACTGAGGAGATATAATGGCCTTTTCTTGCAATACAGAGAAATGTAATTAATACCAGGCGGGGAGCAGAGTTACAAACCTAACCAAGACTTGGCAATGTATTACTGCAAAGCCTAAACCGGATGATACTTTAATGGTTTTCTAAAGAACTGTCTGTGAACCTTAGTTACAGGCCCCCTGTCATGCAGGTTCTTCTTGATAAAAATTAAATTCCACGAATAATTTCCAAATAGGACATTTTCACTGAAACCAAAGCTATACATGTACAATAAAGAAAAATTTCCCAAAGCATTTAATCCCTCAACAAATAGTAGCAGATGATTTTGTGAAAAAAATGTAAATTAAAAGGCAACCCCTCTGTGGTAGTTGTTTTCAACTACAGACAATTTTGCCCACCAGGGAACATTTACTCTTTTTACTTTTCATCTATTACAAAAGCCTCATTGAATAATAGGAATAAAGGCATATTCAAGCCATCTCTGCTCCAAATAACCAAAACAGAAAAATTATTTTATATTCCTGCCCATAAAATTTTATATTTCTCTTCCTCTTCCCAATAGTTATGGTTAATATTTTCCCTAACTTGTGGTTGATAGCTAGGCACTAAGATAGTTTTATTGCTGAGGAATTTTAATTTCAACCTCTAACATTTCTGTTTTGTGAATTTGATCTCACGTTCTTATCTGTTCATTTTTCCATGTATTCCTTCCAAGATATTTTTATATCCTTTCCAAAACCAACTGCTTTGTACTATATGCAGGGAAGTTGGGTGAATGTTTTGCATAGTAGCTGGAATTTTATTGTTAAGATTTTTTAAAAATGCTAAGATCAACTGAGCACTTAATGTTTACACTCTGTGTGTTCTGTCATTGTGTCTTTTTAACCTAGAATACAGGTATTATTTTCCTAGTTTTCAAAAGGAGAAAACTGCAGTTAGAAAGGTTAAGACACTTGCCTAAATTAATCAAACCAGAACAACTAGAATCAGGATTCAAACTCAAGTAGTCAGTAGCCTAAAGATGTTGCCATCACTCTGTATTGTCTTCTGCTAAATATAAGGAGTTCTGAGCACTTAGATTCTTGGGTTGAGGTTGAGCAGAACCAAGATGCCTTTTACCATTGGGATGTGTGGGGTCTCTAAGGGTCTATGGCTTCAATTCCATGGCATCACATTTTGCTATGTGTCCCTTGGCATTTCACTTTTCATCTCTGAGCCATAGCATTCTCATCTGTTAAAAAGAGGGTAGCAATATTTTCACTCCAATGGGTTTTAATAAAGTTTGAATTAGACCATCAAGAGAATCTACTTGTTAATTTTAGATAGGTCATTAACTGGTATTATAACTATGAAATCCATACCATCCTCCATCCTCTACATCCTCTACAGTCCATCCTGGGAAATCAGAGGGAAATTAAGTACAAATTTCCCTTTCTAGAAATCAAATACAAGCAGGCCTAGAAGCTGGAAGACATGAATTAACATTTGTCTTACTCTAGAATTCCAGTCCCACATGCTCATTTCTGCTTCCACCTGCATCTGGATATTTCAGTCTATGTATATGAGAGTAAGGCAATAACAACAAAAGCCACATCAGAGCATTGTACTGTCATAGATACCTTCAGATCAGAAGGAAACCTGAGTTAGAAGAAACATATATTTAATACATTAAGGAATCTTAGACTTCATTTATTCCAAATCCCTCATTTTATGAATGAGGGAACTGAGGGCTAGGGAGGAAAGTATCTTGCTCAAGGGCACACAATGAGGAACTTTTAGGGAATGAATAACTGTCAGAGACAATTGTAAAATTTTGTGCTCTGAGCTACATTTTATTCATTTATTCATTTAATCCTTTAGTTACTTTCCAGGTGACAAATATTAATTATGAAGAGACATGTTTTATGAAATAAACAACACAACCATCAAGAACAGTTAATAAATATGAGTAGAATGTAAATAGTGTGCTCTGAGCCACACTTTACTGCTTGCTGGACTAATACAAGCACTATAGTAGCTCCAGGCAATGAGCTACTGGGAAAGAAGTGAGGCTGCAATTAGGCAAATAGCAGTTTCATGATTAAGCTTTCCAGGAGGAAAGTCTCTCCATTAAGCTAAATCTTTAAGATTTTGTGCCATATTCACATGGTACTTGACACTGATTCCTTGGAGCCCAGCCTTCTAGAACTACAGACAAAAGAATATGATTGGACTTACTCTTGCATTTCACCAGAAGTAGCACTGCTAGGACTTTCTGACTATGGACTCTGTTTAGCAGCAATTTGAACGGAAAATAAATAGCAGTAATTGAACTGACTTTGCTTAGCCACAGTTTGAATGGAAAATAAACAGCAGTAATTAAACTATGCTTTCCCCTAATTATAGGTGAATGTATGTTTAAGTGTCCTTTCTCGAGCACACTTACAAAACTGTCCATGACGTGCCAAAGTTGGAGTGTTTGTAGAGAATAATATTTTTGTAATATACACATGAACATATAATTGTACATGATCCAAAATTACCAATGCAATCAGTACATTGTTTCTTTCAAGGCAAGATTATACTGGAAGCCAGAATTTAGTAAAAAAAAAAATTTTTAAGTCTGGTTAACGTGATTAGATGGAGCAAATTCGAGTAGATTATTTTGATGGCTTATATCAAATTAAAATAGGCTGATGCTTCTTTTTCACTGCAGCGCCAGACCTGCCAAGAGGACTGGGATATTTTCAAACATTGGCTTTGACATTTGCTCTCCTAGATATGATACCCTTCAAGATGAGTCAGCAAAGGAAAAACATTTAACTCTCAATGAGTGTGAACTTTGGGATATAAGATAAGCAAAATGGGTTTAATGGTACTCAATATGAAAAAAGACATAAGCATTTAAAAATGCTAGTTCATGACACTTTTACTTATTTTTGTAAAATTTATAACATCTAAACATATTACCTTCATATTCTAGAAAACAAATATTATTTGAAATTAAAATACAAAGGTTTTTTTCTTTAAAAGTTGGGATCAGGTCTAGGGCTTTTATAAATATAGGTTTCTGAGATGAGAGTTTTTGACTAGCAGGTTTACCTATCTTCTCTTCCTGCAATCACTGCATGGCTACTGTTGAAATGTAATGAAAGAAAGATGTGATTCAATGCTATTCTCCCCAGTAAGTAAATAAAATCCCCATCATGGATGCATCATCACATAATAATAAAAAATAAGAGATTTTAACTTGAGTGAAAATAGAACATAGTTTTTAAAGTGCAAATCATAAAAAGTGCTTTCTCACACTTAAGAAATATGATGTAGTTTTAGTTCTAGAACTGTGGAAAACTCAGTCATAGATTTATGTGTCTGGAGTTCATAACTAGCAAATAGCAACAATCATATTAAATAGATTCAAAATTGGGTTCTTATGTTATAATAAAGTTGGAAGTATCAGCTGAAACTCTTGGTGCTTGGGGAAAAACTCAGGCAGCAGATACAAGAAATCAGGCAAAATAAATAATAAAAAAAATTATTGACTTCCATTATTCACAATATTCACATTCATGCCCAATCATGCTCAATGTCAAGGAACTAAAGCTCCAGACAAAATATATGAAACAATCTTGTTCAAGAGATTGGATATCTGCCAAAAAAGGACAACAATCTTCCAAGATTCCCATCTTGGAAGAATCTAGGGAAGCTCTGCAATTTCACTAGCTATAGCCTTGAGAGAGTTTCCAGGACATGCTACAGAAAGAGGGAACCCAGATAGATTCTGGTAACCTAACTGAATTGAGCAGATGAAGCTGACTGTCCAGAGAGACCAATGTGAATACTTTTTGGATTCCTGGTGGATTTATCAATTTATCATTGTTTAATCATCATCTTTGTCCCTAGTCATTATTTTTTGCTCTAAATCTACTTTATCTGCTTTAAAATTCTCATCAGATGACTTTGGCATCTTGTTAATCTCAGTGATTGGAACAGTTAATTTTCTTTTTCATTTAAGCTATGATTTTCCTAGTCATTGATATGATGGATTTTATATCCTGGACTTTTTGTGGATTGTATTAGGACACTCTGAGGCCTATCTGTCTTTTTTGTTTGTTTGTTTGTTTGTTTTTTTAACTTTATTTGTAAAGAAGTAATATATTTTAAATTATATTTTTATTTTTAAAGACACTTTAGATTACATAAATGTTACATAAAAAATATAGGGGATTCCCATATGCCCCACCCTCTCCCCCTCCCACACTGTATCACATTAACAACATCCCTCATTAATGTGGTACATTTGTTACACTTGATGAACACATATTGAAGCATTGCCACTAACTGTGGAGTATAGTTTACCAAAATTTCCTCATTTTAGCAGATGAGAGTCAGAGATCAAATTCACAAAACAGAAAGAAATATTAGAGGCTGAAATTAAAATTCCTCAGCAATAAAACAATCTTAGTGTCTAGCTATCAATCACAGGGTAGGGAAAACATTAACCATGACTATTGGAAAGAGGAAGAGAAATATAAAATTATGTGGGCAGGAATACAAAATAATTTTTCTGTTTTGGTTATTTGGGGCAGAGAAGGCTTGAGTATAACTTTATTCCTGTGATTCAATGAGGCTTCTGAAATAGATCAAAAGTAAAAAGGGTGAATGCCTACATGGTTGGGTCAGATGCTTTTGATGGTATGCATGTAATAGGGAATTGAGAATACAATCCTTGCCCTTGGCAGCAGAGAAGATATAGACTGGTGGGGTCAGGGTGGAAAGCCACATCTATGGACACGAAGCCCACCCAGGTTACTCTAACCATGTTGCTTTCTACACAGCACCATCCTGATTTTCCACAACATTACTTATGAAGAGGAATTTTACATGAAATAAAACAAACAAAACCATCAAGAATAATTAGTAAAATATGTGTCGAATGAAAAAAATGGAAACCTTCAAAGAAATAACATAAAGTTAAGCACCTCTTTCACTAAAATAAGTCCCTAAATTTATTCACTTTACCTGCTTGGCCTTAAGTGCTAAAAGATTGAATGAATGGATGGATGAAATGTATTTCTTTTTCTCTATAATTATCCAAGTTTCACTCGGTTGTGGGTTCCTAGAAGCATTACTTCTCTTCCAATGTTTCCTTATTCTTTCTCCTTTTGTCTTCCTTCTGCAGGTCAGAGATTTTTGTTATCCCCTCTGAATCTTCCCTCTGAATTAGGAAACTAATTAAGCAGGAAAACAAACTCTCTCTCTAATCCAATTAAATGTCTTCATCAAGTTCTAGAGTTAGCCTTCAAGACAACAAACAACTAATACAGGATGAGAAAGGTGTAGTCCTTGTCCTTAAGGAGAAAACAAAACCTGGTTGTTTTTTATGTAAACAACTCTAATATAAAGCTGATTAAAAAATTTAACAGGTGCAACAAGCACAGTTGTGTTTGCATTGAAAGTACAGAAATCAAATTGATCTGGGATGAAAAGAAAAAACACCTTGGAAGAGATATTTTTTTGAGATTGGCTTTGAAGAAATGGAAGAAGTTTGAAGATTATGGTAAGACTTAGGGAGGACAATTCTATGTGAATGAAACAACATGTAAAAAGACATGGAAAAAAGACCTTTTTATAGGAGGGGTGTGATACCATTAGGTCTCTGCCCGCATGAAACCACAGCAGTGAGTGAGAAGATTCAGAATAGGAAAGAATTTAGTAGGTGAACCCAGATAAGAGGCTATTTGAGAATGGGTGGTGAAGTATCATAGGGCTGAACTAAGGGGTCATCAGTCATGTGACAAAAGTGTTTTCTCTTATTTTGGAAGAAAACGTTAGAACCTACATACTTTTGAAAATTCCAGAGAAATAAAGACAGGAGTCAAGTGTGTGTGTGTGTGTGTGTGTGTGTGTATGTGTGACTTCAGTTCAAATAAAAAGAGTTAAAATCACTTGAAAGAAATAGAAAAGATAGAGAACTGTTAAAAACAGAGCATAAGGAACAGTCAAAAGCAGGCATTTATTTTCACTAAATTTTATTGACCATCCAATACCTTTCAACCTATGGCTGAAAAACTGTAGGTACATCTAGGTTATAAAGAAGAATAAGTAGCCACTAATACTGGAGCAACAGTCTCTCCTGACACTGAAAACAAAATCCCAGCTACAAATGGCTAAGTTAAAGAATAAAATGAAATCACATTAATGGAATTTCAACATCTTCTATTTCTGTTGAATAATCACAAACTTAATAAGAAGTCTAAATGCTTTCTGTAAATTTTCTATATAGTGCATAATAGCATTACAATTAAATTAAAAGAAATTTAAAAATAAAATTCACCTATTATTTAAGCATTAGTTATTTTCATGACTCTGTATTCTCAATCCTTTGTCTATATCCTTATTTGTGCATATTTTTCATACTTAAAATTAGATGCTTATGTTACTTTATATTCTATTTTTCATACATATCACTTATAAATGTTTTATGTTGCTCTACAGTATATATACATATATATACACATATATGTTTATGTTTCTAAATAATATTCCACGGAATCAATTTGCCAAAAGTTGTAGAATTAGTTATGGAATTATTCCCCAATGGTTGCAGCTTTATACTCACTTTATGCATTTTAAGTTAATGTTGTCATGACCATTGGGCCACATGGTTCAAGCCTCTGCTCTAGATTGCATAAAGTAATGATAGTCATGTCTTTAACATACCTGATGATAGGCTGTTAACTCCCTCAGGGAAGACATCTTGCTGTATTGCATGTGCTGATACATGCAAATATTTTGCCCTTAAATATGGTTTCTTAAATTTGTTTTATTTTTCTTTTTCATAATTTGTCAGGACACATTTTGTAATATGGGGAGAAAAGAAGAATGAAGAAAAAGTACAGAATAAAAAGGGAATGAACTTTTTAAGGATAGTGGAATAGCGTCAAAATATGGCAATTTAAATTGATAGTCACAATGTGAGTCAGCAAACGCATTTAACAGCAACTATGTGGCATCATCGCTAGGAACTGGAGATAAAAAAAAAATGCTGACCCCAAAGAGCACATAAAACAGTTAATGTTTGCTCCTATATGCTTGATTTTCATCTCTTCTGTCTTCTTAAAAGCTTCTGATAATTTTCTGGAGGGTTATCGCTTTCTCATGAGGTGGGCTACATGCATCCCACGTATATTTGGCATATCACATGTCCTGCTCTAAGGAAAATCTGGGCATGTAGATGAATGTAAGTAGACTGGATACTCCATTCCTGAAATTTGAATACTGAACAGAATGTGGATCATCTACAAATGGTTGGGTACTTCCACGTCATAAAGGGCATTGCCTAGATATTCTAGCTATAAGACCTTATATTCTTGCCCCTCAATCCCCACCCAAGTCTTCTGAGCAACTTTGGTCCCAGTTCATTTCCAGGTATGTTTCTCCCATCTTCTCCTTGATACTCTGAGCTTTTGAGGCTATGTCTATAAGCTATCTTAATTTAAATTGTCTAGAATCAGTGTTTTTCCTTGTAATGAAAGAGGCCTGTTTCAATACAGGTAGTCAAACCAGTAAACCCAAAATGAGAAAACATCACAAGTGCTGAGGTAGAAGTTTACACTGGAAAACCACAAGAGGGAAACCTAATCCAGCTCAGAAAGTAATAGCAGTCTAACCAAGATGGATGATCCATTTCAAAATATATAATAATTTAATAAATTCCTAAATAAATAAATATAATTTTTTAAAATTAAGAGGTCTGTATTTGTTTACTAGTTGTATTTTTTTGTGCAAATATTCTGCATTTAAGGAAATTAACCTAGGATTTAACATGGAATGGAGTTAAAGGGAAGTTATATGCTCAGAATAGAAGGTACACTTGTAAGGCACTTTTGTTTTAAAATTTATTTTATAATTTTCTTAAAATTTTGTTCTGAGATGGGATCCACTGCTATCCAAGTAGGGGACAAGAGAGGCTGAATTAATGATGCTGATGCACAGTGTGGACAGATGGGAAGGGATGATGCTGCAACTTTTCTTCTTCAACTGACTACTTGAATTAACTTCTATATTAGTTATCGTGTCCATTTAACTTAAGTCATATATGAATTTACAAATGACAAGGAATTATACAACACTTCCCCATTCTCATACTTTCTCTACAGTATGAGAAACAAAGCATGAAAAGTTAAATTTCTTTAAATGCTGAAATATATTTTTTGTTGCTTGAAAAGCAACTTGAAAGTAGACAAAAATAAGTGCAACCCTCAAGATAGGTCTCATCTGAAAATGAGGTGGCTACTTCTGTAGAGAAATTTTAGCTTCTCAGTCTTGGTTTCCTACTTTATAATATGGGGTCAAAAACCCCCACTGCAGGACTTTTGTTATTAATAGAGAAAAATGAATAAGTTCCTGCTACTTGTTAGATAGTACATCTGTCGCAATTGTTACTTGAATATTTATTGTTTACTTGAATAAATTGAGATCTCCAAATTCCACTGGGAAGCTGTGGGTCAGAGAGGATTGACTAATCCTTCCAATAATCTGGAGACATGTTAGATATTCATTCCTTGGCTCTTGAATCTATTCTGGGACCTGGGCCAAAGCTATACATTTAAATGCTTCCTCAGTAAAGTGCTCAAGGGTTTCACTTCCTTTTTCTGCTGAAAAAGTTCAGTGTCCAAGCTTTTCAAATCAGCCAGAGAATTCATGTTAATCATTCTAAAAGTCTCAATTAAACAAAATGTTTCACAAACTGGCCAAACTGGAATGCATATCAGGGTGCAAAAATCCAAATTTATAGGAAAAAGTTTGTCTTTACCCTTTTCGTGTACTGTGGTAAAATGCATACCATGCAAATGCAAATTGTATAAGCCATTTTGCTTTCATTTAAACTGAATTTTCCTCTACTTTGTATATATTTTTTGCTATAAAATGAAGAAAATACAATACAGTTCTTTACAGAGGAATGAGCTCTGTAAGGAGAAAAAAATGAGCAAGACATTTGGAGCAAGAGCTCCAAAATGATCATCTGTGTTAGTAGCAGTGGCAATGCTGGAAAATTAGTCTGACCCTTGGCTTCCAATTTTATCATGTTAATAAAGAGTAATATACATTATGTTCTTATTATATTCTGGGTAGACTTATAAACACTTTGTATGCTATATTTCACTAATTATTTCAAAAGCCTATAAAAGACAGCAGGAGTCCCAGTGTTTTGTTTTGTTTTTTAGTAGTTTTATTGAGATATATTCACACTCCATATAATCCATTCAAATTGTGTAATTATTTGGTCTCAGTTTAATCACAGGGTTGTGCATTTATCACCATAATAAAATTTATAGCATATTCATTATTCCAAAAAGAACAACTTCATACTCTTATACCCCTCTATTGTTGACCCTTAGCATTGGTGTGATACCTTTGTTACAATTGGTGAAAGAATATATAAACATTACTGCTAACTATAATCCATAGTTTTCATTTGGTGTGTTTTTTTTTGCCATATACTACCCTTTTTCCATATATCAACACCCTGTAATAGTGAAACACATTTGCCATAGTTTTTGAAAGAACATTCCGATATTTGGACCATCAACCATGGTCATCATCCCCCACAGGGCTCACTGTGTTGTGCAGGCCCATATCTTACCTTCTAGCATTTCCAACCAAGCCAATTAGAAACTGCACAAATAGAGCATCAGCTCCCCATTCTCTGCTCCCATTCTATCTCCTGGTAACCTATATTTTAGATTCTAACTTTATAAGTTAGCTTATTCTAATTAGTTCACATGATCATACAATATTTGTCCTTTTTTGTCAGGCTTATTTCACTCAATATAATGTCCTCAAGTTTCATCTGTGTTTTTTTTTTTTTTTTTTCCAGTGCACTTGAAGGGCTCTTTATTTTCATCTGTGTTTTAATATCACTAATTCTCCTGTCTTTTCACTCTGCTACCTTTGTTCAGTCACTGTTTCTT
>JAKSZT010007815.1:23668731-23830244 GCA_026826555.1 Tolypeutes matacus
TAAGCCCTCTCTCACTTGGAGTTGGAGTGGACATCACCATCCCAGTCCCCTCAGGATTGGGGGAAGAACTATGGACTAGAGTGGACTTGATGGTATTCTCTTGTTCACATATGGTGATTCTAGCAATGCAAGAAATTATAACAATGAGGTGGAGCCAGTGGCCACTTGACACTTTTGGGGTAGGGAGGGGACGAGCAGTTGAAATACAGTGGCTTCTTTGGGAGTTGGAGGTTGTCCTGAGTACTGTTGTGGCAACGGATGTAGGCCATTTTAAATCAGCACACACCACTCAGAACTGAGTGGGAGAGAGTGTGGTCTACAGTGTGAACTGTGGTCTATGGTTGGTGGCAAGGCTCCAGGATGTGTAAGTTCATTGAGGGTGGTGGGCCACACTGTGGGAGATGTTTGTGTGGGATGTGGTGGGAGGTGTGGGAGGTGGGGAACATGGGAATCCCAGTGGGTTCCGTGTAATATTTTGAGTAATCTAAGCACCTCTTAAAATATATGTGTATATATATATATATATATAAGTAACATTTTTGTAAGCAAATACACGTATATGCATATATATTTATATATCATTTTGCAAATGTTTGTATGTATTGTGAGAATTTTGATTTTTACCCATAATAAAAAAAAAAAAAGAAAAAAAAAAGCCTATAGCAACTCTCGAGTTTATTGATGAATCTTTAGAAACATTCCATTAATATTATAAACAATCTAGAAATGTCACTTATCATATCAATATTAAATTTTGGCCACTCTGTAGATATAAAGATTGATAACCAAGAGAAAAATGTGGTATAATTGTCTGAGTGAGGCAGAGAAAGTGAGAGAGAGAGACAGAATGAAATTTAGAACAGATAAAGTTAAATATTAATATTAAGTACTATATTTTAGAAAAAATAAGACTTATGGTATTATAGGATATTCCTTCCCCCAATTTATGAAATAAATTGTGCTTAAAGCTAATATTATACAACTCTAATAAATAATTTGAAATCTTATACATTGACTTAAATATGTTACAGATATCATGAGAGGGCAAAGTTTTTGTTTTTTTAATCTTAAAGTGGAAATTATAGTTTTTTTATATATACACACACACACACATATATATGCTTAATGAAATGATCTGCACACCAAATTCAATTCCCTAGTGTGTGATTCTAGTCTAGTATGAAGGAAGGAGGAATTAAAGCAAACCTGTTCACATCATTGGGGTCAGAAATTCATGGATTATACCTCACTAATAATAACACGTGAAAGGTGAAACATTTTTCAATTTGAAAAGTCACAGTCATCCTTGTTACTAAAGTGCATATGAATCTCTTCATGATGGAATGCCTCTAGAGATGGGGAGAAGCCACTGAAAGAGTTACAGCTTCTTATGTGCACATTGATGTACATTATGTACACATGTGAAATAAATTTCTGGGAACCATTAACTTCTTCAGATTATTTATCATTTTTTCCATTCCATTCATTCACTCATCAAACATTCATTGATAGACCACTAGAAACTGACAATCAAAAGATGTCTAAGTGACATCATTAGTATGTAACAGAGAAAGACTTGAGTACAAAATCCTTGGTCTTAAATATTGAGTGTTCTCTGGCAGTTTGTAAAACAGTTTAAGTTAAGCTAGTTCTGGAATAAGAACATGTGGATATTGTCCACATTGAATTTTAAGTAATTAATGGCCTAGGAAAATATACTATGTTTCATACATTAAATATTATTTAAATATATGGAGTGAATTATTAAAACCTAAGGTAGATTGAAATATCCTTAAACAGCCCATAGTAAGAGTGGAGATGGAAGTGGAAACAAGGAAGTTCTTACTTGGGGGATGATGAAAAAAGAGTTGCATTAACTCTGACAAAAGTATTGAGTAGTAAAATGGCTATTAATAGTTCATGAAGGTACACCTCATCCTCTTGATGAATTCCAAAATATTGGAATCATTATTTTGAGGATTTTTAAAAAAGAAATGAATTTGGTTTACCATGAGTCTCTCAGATATTCTCAAAGTTAAGAAAAAGAGAAAATAGCAAAAGGGCAGAGATTTTTTTTCAAAACCATTTTAATTTCTCTAATCTCAAGTAACATATAATGATATCTTGTTCTCTTTCCACACATATCTAAAAGGAAATAAAATATGATAAATGTTTAAGTAACACTTTTATGCCTTCTTGAAGTCTTTGGATTACAGGTATTAAAAGAGTATGAAGTACTATAATTAGTAGTCTATAAAATGTAGATTTTAATTTGCTTTTCAAATATTAGATATCCAAGACTTGAGAGTAATACCATATATTAGGCGTATAAGTAATTATTATGCCCAACAAGATAATTCAAGTGCAAATGGCCATATTAACTCCAAATTTATTGACTAATGACATTTATGAAAAATTGCAAAAATCAGTCTTCTTGAGCTTAGGTTCAAACAAAATGCCATTTAATGAATTTGTCTCAGAGCTCTTTTTAATTTATATTGGAATAAGAATAACTGGTCCTGTGGAGTCATAATATATTCCTCATAATCAAAAAGATTAAATTAAAATCTTGTCAAAACAAACACAGTATTAATTTTTGCCCCAAAATTCGAGATATGAAAGCAAAGTTTTATATCTTTACACATTTCTACTTACTTATATGTATATTTCAACAAACATTTATTGAAAGTTTTTATTAAGCACTGTACTAGATACTGAAAGGATATTCAAATGAAACTATCCTACCTTATATTTCAGTACAGAGGAAATTTTGTTATAATGACCATAACATTGTATTTTTATACCATAATTTCTATATTTCTATAGTATAATTTGAAGGTCCAAACAATTGTATAAAGCCAAGATTCGATTCAGTCTCTTTAAACAAAATATAAAACAAACATTTCTCTCCAAGAGAAAATGATGATTTTCTTTTCATTTAATGTAGGCAAGGAATGCATGTTTGTGGATTAGATTACAAGTCACAGAATTTGGAGCCAGAGAGCCTGAATTGGAATCCAAGATTCAACACTTAGTAGGTTGTTAATATTTGATACGATACTTATTATCAGTACTTTACTATGCTATTTGTAAAATGAGGATAATAATGCAAAATATGATATAGGGTTATAGTATCAAATGATGACATTTGAAAACTAATTAGAATCATATCTTTTGCATTGTAAGGGACCAGCAAAAATGTATTTCATTTAATAATTAGTTATTGTTGCTGTTATTATTATTTTTATTGGGTTTTTCAAGAAAAAGGAGAAAAACATTTTTGCTGTGATACTCTATGAAATAAATACCTAGGCAATCAGTTAGACAACATTTTTATTAGATTTGAAAACCAAACAAATATAAATAATAAAGAATGTTGATACAAAAGAAATTCAATTTCAAGCAGATAAGGGTTAGTTCATAAATGCTAAAAATAATTGTAGACTGCATAACATAATACTTATGGAGAATCTCCCCCAGGCAATCAAGATGGCACAGTAACATTTCCTGGAAAATTAAATGTGGTGATTGAGAAGGAGCATTCCTTATGAAAACAGATTTATAATGTGCTTGCTTTGCAAGTGGATGTTTTCTAGAAAATTAATTCACTGTGTTTTGGATACTCCAGGCTGAGAGAACAAAATGAATGAGGCCCCTGGGCATCAAAATCACTAACTGTGGTCAGGAGTGAATGGGAAAAGGGAAAGTGGGATGAAAGTTGGACATTGAAAACCAGAAGGTAGGTCAGGTCAAGATTGTAAAGAGGCATGTTTAGATAAGATCCTGCAGTTGCTGAGAACCTGGTTTTCAGATTGAGGCAACACATCACCTAGTTTAGTTATTTAGATTGTAGACAGTCGGCAGCACGGATGGTGATTGGAATGAAATAAGAGATCAAGAGTAAGAAGACCAGGCTGGGGGCTGTGGCACTAGGCCAAATGATTGACAGTGGAGACCTGATCTGAGACTGTGGCAAATGGAATAGAAAGGAAAAGCATCAATTCACAAGGCAGTGGGTTAGCAAACATCCCCTATCAATAAGTATTAATTCTTCTTCGTACTTACAAGACTCCCAAGAAGTCCTGTAACTTTTTATATTTTACAAAACACCAACAAGAGAAAGTTTAGAGAGTTAGTTTTTATCCAGCATGGGTAAGAATCCTTTTGAGTAGAGATCTGGAGGGCATTGTGATTTGATTTTAGTGTTTTTGCTGTCTATTCAAGCAAATCCTCGCACTCTTCCTCCATATTGCTAAATGATTTCCTAGGATCATGGTGTCATTCCCAGGATGTTACCATAGTGTCAAAAGCTTTCACTTGGAGAGGAAGCCTTGGCTGACTAGCAGATCACCTTGGAGGATTGGTAGTCCTCTAGCACAAGAAAGCAAAAAATGTTCTTTGCAAATTCTGGTCTTAACTGTTTTTTTATGTTGTAAGGAATCATAAGTATCATGGGATGATGGCTTCATACTTGGAACATCTTTGATGCCCAGGGTGAAATCACATCTAAATTTTTAAAGGTTTGTAGACACAATACTTCTATTTTATGAAAACTGGAAAAAGGATCATTTATCACACAAGCTCTTTTGCAATGTCAACATTTCTGGCTATGATTCACTATGGTTTTCAGAAGCCTAATTGAAGGCCCATAGGTAATGGGGCAGAGGGTGGTATATAAAATATAAACTGTTAGGCAGGAGGTATTCTGTATCTTGACTGAAATCATATTTGATATATGACTTTTTGCACAACTTAAAATATTCCCTTTAAATTATCCTAGGAGAGCATAAATTATTCTATATTACAAAAATGATAAATATTCTCCTTCATAGTTATTTATTGTTTAGTCTTTAAGATCACAAAGCCTGGCTATGATATTTAGTAAAGCCTTTAAAATTCCATAAAGAGCAGAAGATTCCGTAGATAAGCCACTTAACAGTGTTTGGGCAAACAGTAAGGGCATTTCCCTGTTTTTACCTAAAGAAAAGCCACAGATTGAGGGGTTGAGGAGAAAAAATGAAAGTATAATATTATTATAAAAGAAAAAAAATCCTGATTTGTAGTTGAGATGGATCACTGATACGTTCCCCCAAAGATTAGCCTTCAAAATAGAGTGCAAATAACTAGAATCATTACTACATTGAAAGGGTTCGGATTTTGACCTTTTGAATCCTGCCATTTTATCTTTTCTACTTTCTAATAAATAGCTCTTTGTTCCTTTGTAATTGGAAGTCCAAATAATGAAGATTGATTTTCTGTCATTGATTTTTCTCGCATTCTACTACACTAAAGTGGTACATAGAAGAAAGAACTTGGGCTTTGTAGACAGATTTGAATGCGAATTTCAGTTCTGCCACTTGCTATTTGCACAATCCTCAACAAATACTTTCAATTCTCTGAACTTCAGTTTCTTTAACAGTACAATATTATATCTGGCTCATCATTATTTTGTAGTATTTAAATATAGTATTTTGGGGAAGAACCTAGCACTAGTCTTCAAACTTAGTAGATACAGAGATTTATTAATTATTTTGTTGTACATTAAAACTCAAATGTGAGTTGTGTAGTGACTTCTGGAGGAAAAGAAGATGAACTCCAGAAAGATGAATCAAGTATATACATTTTGAAGAAAAGCATGCTAAAAAGAAATCTTTGCTATAGGAAATATATAAAACAATAAGAACCCGCACAAAAATTTCAATAGAGAAGTCATTTAGTAGGCAGCTCAATATATAATTTGTAATGTTGTTAAAGCATTAATATAGCTCAAAGACAATAAAAGAAGAGTGTGGCAGTAAAAATAAATATGGCTTGTTTTATTTGTGGTGTATGCATGGCATAAAAATTACAGCCATTATGCTTGATGTCATGTGGAAGTACTTCTCAGATTTCACTTTGAATCATCCACTCAACAAATGTAATTGAGCACCCCTTGTGTGCGCAATACTGCTCTGAAAGCTTGGGGGTATCAACTAACAAATGAGACTAAAACACCAGTCCTCAGTGAATTCAAATTCTAGAGAATTCAATTAATGAGTTTATGATCAGGGTGACTGTAGATATTACATATAATCCAAAGGAAAATGAACAGTATAAATATTTCAGAAAATATAGCAAAATTACATTTAAACTTTTGTTGACTGCACATTGTCAGGATTAACCTCTAAAGCTTCAGTTCATATTCTCAAACACTATTTGTGTATGTAGTAAGTATCAGCTCTCTGGATATTGGAGCTACAACAGCAAATATATCACACTTTGGTCCTGAGGTGTTCAGCCTAGCGAAGAGGTCACACATATAAAGAAAGAATTATAGAACAATGTGGTGGGCCACGGGGTGGAATGGTTCACAAGGTATCATAGAATATATAGAAGAAATGCTTAGTTGCACCAGAGATTCAAAAAAGTGATAAAAGAAGGTTAATATTTGAGATGAAAATATACAAAGAAGTAGAAATTTACTAGCTGGGTGTGAATGTAAGGTGGGGGTGAAAAATATTATAGTCAGATAGAAAAGGTCAGAATCATGGGAGGATCTTAGGGAACTTGCTCACTCCCATCTACTTTCTCTTCATTAAATATTAGACTTTAAAGTTATCTAATAAATCACCAAATTCTGTCAATTCAACCAATTAAAAATTACTGAAATATTTTTTCCTCTCCATTTCCATCAGTGGCTATTTTAGACTAAAATGTTCTAATCTCGTCTCTGTAACTAGTCAACTCTTCCTTCTAATCCATTATCCAAGTGATTTTTCTAAAACACATCACTTGCAGGCACAATTATACAGTAATAGATCTATAGCACCTAAAATAATGGCTATTTATCCATATTAGACCTAATGTTACCATAGTTTTAAAGACACCTTTTTTATTCTAAAATGGATTTAATATAACTAAAATAAATTGAGACATAAATTTTAATAAATGATTAGCCCTTTAACTTATAGCAGAAATAAAAGAAAACAAATTTGTGTTATACTAAAATGTGTGTTAATGCATACTTAGGTATAACATCATTAAGTATACTAAGTGTAATGAAATAGTGAGATCATTTCACCAAAGTTTCAAGTCAGTGTGTATGGAGCAGTTCTAATGCTCTTTTTTTTACAATCATTTATTTCCAATTCAAAATGAAGAGTGTTTTGACAGTTCCTCAAAAAGTTAACATAGAACTACCATATATTTGCACACAAATGTTCACAGCAGCATTATTCACAATAGCCAAAAGGGGAAACAATCCAAGTGCCCATCAATCAATAAATGGATAAACAAAATGGGGTATATATGGTCAAAGGAATATTATTCAGTCATAAAAAGGGAAAAAAAGAGTGTTAGCAGAGATGGAAATATTGTCTAAAGTGAAGAATTCTTGATAAATTTCTCAACAAATCAGAGTAATTTTTGTTGGTTTACGTGCTAGTCCCACTCATAAAAAAATCAATGTATGTTAACATTGTAAAGAAATATTTTGTATTTATAAATGAGACTTAGGTTATATAAGATCTGATTGTTATAAAAGGGTTTTTATCTACCTATATATACTTCTGATATTTTAGGGAGAAATTACAAAACTTTGACAAAAATTAAAAAATACATAAAATATATAAAATGTTTAAAGAAAGGAGTCACGTCTAAGACAAATAATTTTGGCCTGAGTAATAAGAATGGGGTTGTCATAAACTGAGATTGGGAAGGCAATTAAAGGAGCAGTTTGTATGTAAAATCAAGAGTTCATTTTAGCAGTTATATTTATCTCATATACCTCAGAGATGAACATTTGCAAAGAAATTTTAAGTATGCTAACTCTCAAGGAATTTTTAAGGACTAACTATTACTGCTAACTGCAATGTGTAGAAGACATTGTTTAGAAAGGTGCACTTATATGCTGTTGACTTAGATAACTGATTGGGTGTTGTTAATGAACAAGATTTAGTTTTCTGTAAAGGTGAGCTTTCAGTACACAGACTTAACTGTAAGAGTTCTCCCAAAGGTTACCAAACACCTCCATGTTTTAAAATCCCTCATCAGTCCACCTCTTAGTTGGCCTGTCGACAAGCTTCACATTTGCACCACACTCCCCATGAACCATTATCTTCCTAAGCTTCTAGGGTCCAAGGCTCTGCTTGTCTTCCTGCTCCTCTGGGTCAGCCTCCTCCTCTAGGCCTTTAAGTGCATCCATTTGAAAACTCTGCCCTGGGCTGCCGTCCCCTCCCTAGCTATGTTCCTGCTCTCAGAGTAGTCTCACCCACACCTAGAGGTTCCACTACTGACCTGCAAACAGACAGATCTCTTACAAATTTATATTTTCTGCCCACACCTCTCCTTTGGTTCCCAGATCCTTCTATCATATTTCCCATTTAACACATGTACTTGCCCAGTTCCTTCTCAGGCCTCAGTCTCAGTTCAGTTGTCACCTCCTCAGAGGTACCTTCCTTGCCCATCATATATTATGAAAGTTCCTTTTGGTGTTTTCTATCCTAAAGCCACAGTCCTTTCCTTCAAATTTCACTTGAGTTGTGCCAGCTTCTCCATGCAGTTTGAAATCCCTGTTGAAGCGGATAGCTACCTCATCTGCTTTTGCACTTTGATAACCTCACTATTAATCCAGTGAGTGCCCAGTGTCTAGATTACAGCAGACACTAAGAAAGCTCTTGTGGAATGAGTGAATAATTTGGAGAAATGAATTATTCTCTAATGACTGAATGCTAATTGGATGGCAATTACATCATTTTGAAAGGAGAAAGTTTTAGATAAATTAATAAATACCTTACAACAGGAAGAGAAAAATAGCCTAACTTTTACAAATGTTTTCAAAGGCCCTTCACAATGTTACAAAACCTAACCAAATAGTATGATAAAATGAAAACCCAAGATTTTGAAAGATTTTCGACAGAGAAATATTTTAACATTTCATATTTCATGGTGGTATTATAAAGCCTAACTATGAATAGTCAATTTAACTGACTACATAGAAAAGGAATGAGAGACTTTTATCCTGTTCATCCTGTGTTTTCTTCTTTCTTAAAGGGAGGGATAATATATTTGTGTGTGTGCATCTTTGTAATCTACACACTCTCTCCACGTCTGTGCACACAAATATAAGCAACCACGGAAATAAGCAGTTAGAAACGTAAGAACATCTTACTGGGAATTTGCACTGCTGGTTCTCAGATGGCCCAGCCTTAAGAATTTTGATTTTAGAAGCTAGGGATGTATTTATAAATCTTCATTTTAACTTCACACTCTGGCTGACTCTAAAACAAGTGACCAGAGTGCCACACTTTGAAAAATATTGCCTGAAAAACAAATATCAGAAAGCCTTAAATGAATTGAAAACCGTGTTGAATTTGGACTCCACAAACTGAAGTTTCTGATAACCACAGCACTGATATTCACATTTGCTCTATACAATCGAGTGGTGCTGGAATCCAGAAAATGCTTTCTTTAATCTTAGATGTGCATTAAAATCACCTAAAGAACTTTTAAAAATACTGACAATTGAGGCCAAACAGTAAAGCATATGATATATCAGTGCTGGTGTGGAGTCCAGTTATCAAAATTTTATACAAGATTCAGAAATTATTCTGATGTATTGCCAGGGTTGAGAACTAAGGACTAGACACACACACAAATGAATATACATTTCAAAGGGCAATATTTAATACCAGGAGAAAGCATTTCCTGTATCAAACATCTGGACTATGTTTGAACATAATAAAAATGTATTATTTAGTTTTTCTTTATTTCCAAATACATATATACAAAAAATACAACTAGGCTCACTGCTACCAAAGGGAAGCTGCCTTCCAACTTTTTCTGAGATCATATGGAGACTTTATAAACTGGGTTACTGTATTTCCCATAATTTTTTTAATCCTTCAGTGAATTTGAAATCTTTCTCCATTGTGATAGTTCTGTATAGTGAACTGTCAAAGCAGAACATCACCTGATTTCACTGGAAGCAAGAATAAAACTCACTTTACTCTTTACCATTGCCTCTGGAAACTTACAGTCAATTTTACTGGGAAGAAATAAATGCTGAGGTCAATAATAAACACATAGGGGAAGGTTAATCACAGAAAAAACATCAGACAGAGTTATGCAGTCTCCTTCATGGCTTTTAACCGAAGTTTCTCTGAAAACAGAGGCCTGGCGTTCTTTACATGTGGTTTTGAGCATCATTTGTCTTCTTCTGCCCTCTCTTCTTACTCCCTCTCATTTACTCTTGCCCCAAACTTTGCATATCAGTTTTAAATAGTAATTGCTGAATTTATAAAATAAAGTAGCAACTGCTTTTTTTCAATAAATATGCATACTATTTCTAAGAATGTGGTACATTTTAAGTTGTAATTTCAACAGGAATTCAGATATGTATCTTAATTTTTCCTGGCATAGACACATAAAGATTTTCATCATGATAGTTGAAAAAAAGGGGGACATTCTTTAGGCTCACTCTGAAGTAGAAAATGTCCTGTTTATAAAGCTGCCAACTTTGTATTAACATCAGTCTACCTTATTAAGAATCCTTCCCTCAACAATGAATGTCCTTATACTATTAACCAAAATCCCACTCATTTTTCCCATGTTAAGGAATATTTTTTCTCTGTTCAAACTCTGGTATTTCTTGTCTCTCATTTCCTCTGATTCTTAATTGGGAACAAGAGTTAATATATGAAAAGCAATGATAATATTAATATAAACTTATTTTAGCATAAAATCTAACAATATCCCAAGCATTTTCACACCCTAAAATGTATTTGATACTTTCAAACACCTGCCACTCTGGGACCAAATCCTCTGTGCAATCTGGCCATGCAGAAGTGACCTCTTCACTGATCCCACCACATCGTGGGAGCCATAAAGCATACTGTCTCTGCTTGATAAAATAACGTACCCAACAAACATAGTCCTACTTGTAATTCACCCAAGATAAAATTCTTAAAACATGTTCAATGATCTCTCTCTTTTTAAAAAAATAAAAATTCCCACTGATATGGCCAGCCCCCTGAGGAGTGGAACCATGGCATGGTATATTTCCAGTTCCTAGCACCAGGTTTTCTATCCATATTTGGAAAATGATAAAGTTTATCTTAAAATGAGATTGCCTATTTTTAGCATAGTTTTCCAAGAAATCTCATAATTCGTGATCTTCTAAGAAATAAAAAGCAGCTGTAATGGAAACAGCTATTATAGGCACTAGGCACTTATTAGAAATAGGACAGGCATGCTTTTACTTCACATTGATTTTACCTTGTCAAGTTGTCTAACACAAGATACACATCTAAGAGTTGGGTTGGAGAGGTAGTAAAAAGTGGTAAGGAGAATGATAAACAGAACAAATAGCACATAGAATTTCTTTTTCAAATTAATCACTTTGGATTTGCTTCTTATCTTCACAAAAGTTACCACTAATCATTAATGCATAATAATCAATAAGCATATAAATACACATAACACATCTGTCTTGTTCAGCACTACAAATCTAGCATGTAGCTCAGTTCCTGAGAAGTAGAAGGACTCAGCAGATTTCTCAATGAATGATTTAACCCATATGACTTTTTTTTTTTCTTTCTTTCACCGTTTGGCAATGAAAGAAAGTTATAAGCTCTTCCATTAGTTACTATGTAAAAGGTTGTAGGTCTCCTTGGGGAAGGCTGGAAGAAGATTAAAACTATAAATTTTTTGGCAGTGTAACAGGATCCTTCCCCAAGGGGACCTGGCCTTCTCCTCATTCAAGGGGCTCTGGGTCTGTAAACTGTCTCAAGTCTGGGAATTGATTAAGGGGCTATGATTCTCTGTGTCTGTAATTCAAGTTAGGGTTTTGTTCACTCACTCTAGAACTCTTCTGCTTATACAGATCAAGTAGGGATTTAGTAGACTGCCCATCTTTTTCACTTCTAGGTATGCCATGATCTATTACCCAATGTCATAACTCTATGCAACTCAGACACTTTTGATTGCTGCTTTGAGTCCACCTTTCACTGTGGTAGCTACTGACCTCAGGGCATTCTTTTGCATTTTCATCTGGTGAGATGGATTAATCTCTTCAGGTAGGGTTTCCTCAGTCCAGGGTTGAGTTTGGGCAGTGCATGCTGGAGTTTGGCTGGTACCTGCCTCAGGGCTGGGAGGTGGTCTAGACTCCCTGAGGCAGGTCAGAGTCTGGGCTGTGCAGGCTTTAATTTGGCTGGTACCCACTCCAGGCTGGAAGGAGGTCCGGACTCCCTGGGGCAGGCTGGAGGCTGGGTGATACAAGGCTGACATTGTATAGTCTCCACAGGGCAGGCCATCACAGCTTTATCTGGCAAAGTCTCAGCAGAACTTAGGGTTCAAATATCTGCACTGATATCCTCATCATCTCCTATGTCTCCATCCCAATCCTCAGGGTTCCACTCCTTTCAAATCATTGCCTTCACTTTAACAGCAGACTCCCTGTGGGGTTGAGATTTTAGTTTCCTTTGTAACTCTACTACTCATACAATGAGATTATGAGTCTGATTTTCAGAGATCTCAAGTCTGTGGCTGCAAGAAACAAGATTTTCTTTTAGAGTACACAAAGAAATTTTCACATCATTCATGTGGCATTTAAGTTGCAAATTTGAAGCCTTAAGCTAATCCTTTTCTTTTGTAAATGTATCTAGAGTGTCTAACAGGAACCAGCCAACATCATTGTACCTTTAGACTCCACAAAACTCTAAGTTGTTGAAAACACTCTCACACAGATCCTTGCCTCTTATTAGCATGGAAGTAGGGAAATCCAGTGATGATATTTTGTGTATCTCCATTGCCAACTCACGCCATGGATTGTTTGTGGCCACTTGATTATTGGAAACAGATTCATTAGTATCCTTGGATCCAATTAGAGTAGAGTCAATTGCAAAACTCCCAGAAACACTTCAGAAATCCCTTGTTTAGGATTCTTTTCCTCAAAAACCACTCCTGGTACCAAGCTGTATTAATCAAGGTTCTCTAGGGAAACAGAATCAACAGAAGAAATCTATAAACAGTATAAGATTTTATAAAATTCTCTCATGTGACCATGAAGATGTACAAGTCCAGATTGTGCAGGCAGGCTGCAATGCAGGGGCTTCGATGAAGGTCCCTGATGAGTTCCCAGGAAACTTTGGCTGTCTGAAGTCAAGCTAAAAAATTCTCTCTGAATGCTGAAATCACTTCCCTTTTTAAGGCATTCAAATGATTGGATAAACCGTCACTCATTACTGACTGCAATCTCCTTGGTTGACTGTAGATGTGATCAGCCATCTATGCAATAAACTCACTGGTGACTAAACTCCATAAATGCCCTTATATTACAATTAGTCCAGTGCTTGCTTGACCAAACAACTGGGCACAATTACCTGGCCTAGTTCACACATTAGCTTAACCATCACAAGGGAGGGGGATGCAACTATGGACCAAAGTAGACTTATTATTATTCTAGTAATGGAAGAACATGTAACATTGTTATAAAGACAGTGATCACTAGAGATTCTGAGGGAAGGGACAGGGAAGAATTGGTGTGACATGGGGCATTTTGGATAATGGAATTATTCTGCATGAAATTGCAATGATGGATACAGGCCATTATATATTTTGTCAAAACCCACGAAATCGTATGGTGCAAAGTGTAAACCATAATGTAAACTATAGACCATGTGTAGTAACAATGCTTCAATATGTGTTCATCAATTGTAACAAATGTACCACACTAATGAAAGAGTTGATAATGGGGAAATTGTGGGACGCAGGGTGTAGGGTATATGGGAATCCCCATATTTTCCATGTAACATGTATGAAATATAAAGCTTCTTTAAAAATACTAAAGTACCACTGTACTTGGAAGCTGAAAAGAAACAGCTTGCACTATTTAGTCTTGAATTGACCCAGTCCCAATAGCAGGCTCTGAACATTCATTGTACAATGTAACATAATTACATATTCACCTTTAAGTTCACTGGAACCACCTGATGATATATGCTGTACAAGCTGTACAATTTAATTTACTTGGATCCTACAAACTAATTCTCCAAGGACAGTCTTACATTGTGATCTGCTTCCCCCTCCCAGGCCCCAGGCCACTGCCCAACCAATCCCTCCAACCTATGTTACTAAGTAATATTAAAAAACAAAAAAGCAAAATTTCTTACGTAACATACCCTATATAATCAGATCCCAACTACTTATTTTTCTGATGTTACCTTAACTACTTGCATCCACCTACCATGTTCTGGCCTTCTCCTTTTTCTTCTCCTACTTTTGTTTCTTCTTTTCTTTTTGTCCATTAAACACACCAATCTCATACCCTTCTCAGAGATTCTGATCCTCCTGCCTAGAATATTTTTCTTGCAGTGATTTATAGAGAAATCCTCCACTTAGTATTTATGAATTGCCCAAACATCATCTTATTGATGATGTATACCTGACCATCCATTCATGCTACCCTCATGATTATAAGACACAATCTATCTCATTTCCTAAGTTGATATCCTTTATAGAACTCACCAACATTTTGCATTATCAAATTTCTTTGTTTATATGCTTATTGTATGTCTTTCTCCCTTTAGATTGTAATTTCTTTGAGGGCACTTACCTTTTCTGGCATACTCTCTTTACAATCCCGGAATTCAGTGATAAAACCTCATTCTACTGAACTTAAGAAAATATAAACATAAAGAAAACAAATGAACAAATACTAAGTGAATATCAGCTAGAATTGAATATTTTAAAAATATTAAATTAATTTCAAATGTGTGTGTGTGTGGGTATGGCCATATATGTGATGTATTTATTTTGGTTTGTTTGTTTTATCATTCATATTCTTGGAGTCCAAGGCATTTGAGATAAAGTAAATGTACTGTTTCATAACACTCTCTATATCATTATACTTCACTCACTAAAATTATCATGAATTTGCTCTGTGCCATTCTAGCACAACTATTGACATATACATATGACAATATAAAAACAAGATGTGTTTATAATATTTGTTTAAACCTTGATATGGTATACATACTCTAAACTTGGTTTTGTTCACAACTTCATACATATAAGTCAGATTTTTCAGTATTGGTATGTATATATTGGTTTCATTATTTTCAAATCATGTGTATTATTATATGCTGTGAATATAATACACATGTATTCATTTATTCTCTCACTGAAAGAAATTTAAATTATTTTTAAGTTCTAATTATTTCAAACATTGCTGAAATTAATATCATGTGTACTTGTTCAGGCATATATGCAAAAGTACAAGTACTAAGATCAGCATATTTAAATATTTACTTTTTTTTTTGGGAAGCGGCTGTGGCTCAATCAGCAGGGCTCCCGTTTACCATATGGGAGGCCCCGGGTTCGGTTCCCGGGGCCTCCTGGTGAAGGCAAGCCTGCCCGCATGGCATGGTTAGCTGACCCAGCGAGCACAAGCAGCAAGGGGGGGATAAATGAATAAAAAAAAAAAAAAAAAAATGTATAAAAAAAAAAAAAAAAAAATATTTACTTTTTCTCCAGAGTGATCATACCAATTACAAGTGTATGTTGGTACCTCTTCTATGGTATCATGAACAGCACATTTGATATCATTAAACTTCTTTATTTTTGCCAATCATTTGCTACTTTTTGCCAGCCATTTTTGCCAATCATTGTCTTCGTTCATATTTTCCAGGTTTGTAATGGGGTTGAGCATCGTTTGTTTTTCTTTTCATAAAACCTTATTTGAAACTTCTATTGAAGAGTACATGAATAAGTATACTCCTCAATAACTTTTAGAATATAATCACAAAATATTAAAACCACTGTGGCAGTTTGAGATTATTTTATGAATCCCCAAAAGAGAAAAATTATGTTTGTAAACTAATCTATTTCTCTAGGTGTGATACCCTAGATTGCATTAAATTCAGCAAGGGGCCTTTGATTAGATTACCCATCAAGATTGAGTTAAGCCTTTATTTAAAAATTCGACCATGTCAATAAGGTTTGACTCAGTTTGAGTCCCTGCCCCCTTGATGGGTCTGATCTAACGGGACACTCTCTCAAGAAGACACAGGGAAGAGAGAGCTCTGTTATTTTTCAATCCTGTAACAGACAGGAGAAGCCTCAACAAATAAAGCCATGGGGAGAGAGGAAACATTTTGCCTGATAGCTTACAGCTGAGACTGGGCAGAGAGCTAAGACTGATATAGGAGGCCCAGAAAGAAACTGAGCCTATTACAGGAGAGAGAGGACTTCACTAAACATAGAGGCTCAAGAGGAAAAGGAAATCCAGAGGGGAAGGCAGAGACCAGCCAGAGATGAGCGACCATCTTGCTTCAACACATGACAAATGACTTTAGTAAGAAAGCAACCTTGAGTTGGACTTCTTACGGCTTTGTAACTGTAAGATTTTACCCCAGATAAACATCCTTTATAAAAACCAACAGATTTCTGGTACTTTGCATCAGCACCCCTTTTGGCAGACTAATACAACCAACCAGCTGGAAGAATAGAATACTGACAACACAGAATCCCTTTCCTTTCATGCCACATTTTACTCTTACTCTGAACTCAAAGGTAACCAATATCCAGATCTCTAACACAGTAGATAAAGTTTATCTCTTTCAAAACTTTAAATGTGGAATATTCAAGATTTAATCTTTTGTATTTCTCATATTTTGATCAATATTATAGTAAAGAGATTCCTCCAAGTTTTTCTTGTTAGTCATAATTTCTTTTCATGTTCATTGCTGCATTTTAAACTTCGTTGTAAATATCCATCCCAATATAGATGGACATGAGATTTGTCTGCTATGAATAAAACAGCTCTGTATATAATTGACAGCATTTTTTTAGCTCACTATTGTACATATTTCTGTTAATCTTAAATAAACAATACCATCCAATTTTCTAAAGTTGTTCATCTAGTTCTAGTACACTATATTGATAGAAGAGTTTGGGAAAAATTGATATATATATATATATATATATGAGAATAAATCTTGTTCTCCATGAATTTGGGCCTCTTAATATTTACAAAAATCATTTTAAAGCCCTTTCAGTGTTGTATTATTTATACATTGCATAAATTGCTCAATATTTCTCTCTAAATGACTCATAAAACTTATATTGTGGTGTTACCATGATTAGTATCTTTGGTGTATCTATGAAATTTTCTAATTGTTTTCTGTCACTATATATTCTCTTGCAAATCCTTTATTTATTTTAATTTTTTATTAGAAAAGTTCTAAATATGTAAAATAAATCATGTTGAAATACAGAATTACCATACCCCCCATACACATAGTTTTCCCTATAATTAACACTTTGTATTAGTATAGTACCTTTGTTGCAATTGATAAAACAATATAATTATAATTATGTTATTAATAGTAGTCCATAGTTTACTCTTTGTGTTGTAGATTAATATTATATACAGCCTAAAACTACCCTCTTTACCTATATTCAAATACACTATTCAGTGGTGTTAATTACATTCACAATGTTGTGCTATCATAACTACCATCCATTTCCAAAACTTTTCATCACCCCAAACTGAAAATATGTACCAATTAAGTATCAATTCCCCATTCCCCACCCTCGTTCTTGCCCCTTGTAGCATGTATTCTAGTTTCTTACTATATGAGTTTGTTTAGTCTAATTGTTATACCAGTGAGATCAAATGATATTTTCTCTTTTGTGTCTGGCTTATTGCACTCAACATGATGTCTTCAAGTTTCAACCCTTTCATCATGTGTACTAGAATGTCATTCATTTTCATGGCTGAATAATATTCCACTGTATTTATATACCATATTTTGTTTATCCTTTATCTGTTGATGGACAGTTTCCACCTGTGGCAGTTGTGACTAATAGGCTGACTATTAGAAACCTGTTTGTTATACAGGTGAGCAGTTTTAAGGGCTAAAATCTAGAGAACAGTGAAGGAAATAGCTGGAAAAGATATCCCAGTGGTAGAATTTACAAAGTGTAGCTATTGAATATAGTGTTATTGTGAGGGAGGGAATTGTGTGTGAAGGAGGAGGAGAGGAGAATGGTAACCATTAGAAATTGTGAGCTTGAGACAATAAGCTTGGGCTTGAAATTTAGGGTGGAAGTGGTGTATCCAGGTGAAGATAACCAGCATTCAGTTAGAAATTAATGACTGGGATTCAGGTATATTGGTGGGCTGTGTTTTAGTTTTCTAAGCTGTTGAAAACATATACCATAAAAGTATTGGCTTTAACAATGGAAATTTATTCACTTAAAGTTAGAGTCTGGGAAAATGTCCAAATCAAGGCATATCAAAGCAATGCTTTCTTCCCTAAAACCAGAAGCCAGTGACTCTTGGCTCCTCTGACACATTACATGGCAGCCTCTGCTGGCTTCTCCCTTCACTTCCTAGTCTCCTAGTCTGAAAGCAAGTCTCCTTGCTTTCAGCTTCTGGTGTCTGTGGCTTTTTCCTTCTTTCTCTCTCTTGCTCTTGGTATCCATCCTGTTTATAAAGGACTCCAGTAAGAAGATTAAAACCCACCCTGAGTCATGCCTTAACGGAAGTAACCTATTCAAAATGTCTTATTTACACTAGGTTTACACCTACAGGAATGGATTCCCTTTATGAACACAATTTTCTGGGGGTACATACAGTTCAAACCACCACAGGTCTCTATAAGGAAAATAAATAAATGTGTTGCTAAGAGCATAGGAGAACTGTGTGTGTGGATATGGTCACCAAGGGAGAAAGCACAGCAAAAATCAGAGCTGAGAATACTGTGAAATTCTCAGGTTGTGTAAAAGGCAATAGGATGAGGAGCCGATGAAGGAGGAGACAGAGACAAAAGAATATCACCAATAGAGTGAGGTATCCCAAATGATAAGGGAAAAATTAATTTCCATAAGGCGGTAATGCCCACAGTGTTAGAGACCACAGAGGAGTCCACGAGAAATAGGTGAGAAGAAAAGCCATTTAATTTGTCTTCTTGATTTATACTTCCCTTTTACCTCCCTGCCATTCTCTACAGCTGGAGTTTACATACTCTCTGCTACCCTCATGATTTGAGGGTATTAACCCAACAGGTGATGCATACATGCCAAGGAGTTTTAACTGTTGTTTATTTTTGTTTTACTTGTTTTAAATGAAGGTTAATTAAAGTACAAACCCGGGTATAAATTTCTCTGATGTTTGTAGATTATCATGTCATAAACCCACCTTTGTTTACAAATAAAACTTTAAGTAGAGTAAAATCTTACATGCAAATAAAAACATATGAGTTCAGAGATAATATGAATTATAATATGTGGGGTGACCTGGGTGGTGGGGTAAAGATGCAAGTGCATGACACCAAAAAGTTACACTGATAAGATCATAATATTCAAGGCATTTGCTTTGGCTGAGTTGTAAATTTAGTTCTAACCTTCCCTTGCAGCCAAGTCTGAAGTAAAACACAATCTGCTCCAAGTTCTCATTATCAAGAAATAGAAAAAATACCAGAGACATAGAAGAACAAAATCTATTTCAACTAATAGGCTCTGAAATAAAATTCTCACAAATCAAATTCATAATTCACCTCAAGAATATCAGTTCTTCCAGGAACCAAGATAATAGAGTTCAAATTCATGGGTCTTCTTAAATCAAGGATAAAGCCAGAATATTTTAATATTTTTTTCCCAAGGCACAAAAAGCAGGATGAACACTCACAAGCTTTTCTTGCTTCCCAGTGCATGAACTCTAGTTCCACTCTTTCTCACCCACATTAGAGGATGGACTGAAATACTAGCAAGTGAAATAGTTCTGTACTCCTTGATAAGAAGGGCTAGAACATTTTTTACTCACCATATTTTTTAAAGCTAGCCATTCCTGATAATCAGTGCCCAATAAATATTTTTGTCTAAATAAACCAACGAATAAATAATGTTTAAAAATTTTAATTTCTGATGACATTGCACTAAACTGCAGAGTTGGGGGATAAGCAAAGGCATTTGGATACTGCCTAAATTCTCAGTCATTGTACCCAATGTTAAAACATTAGGTGTAGGGAGCGAAGAAATAAAAGATTAGTATCAGGATACTCATGCCTACAGTGACTCCTTATGGCACTGCCTCCTGCTTGCAGAGACAACTGGAAGTGCACTTCCACAGTTTAGATCCAGAAGATAAAGTAGCTAGATCTGACTCTCCAAATATGTAGTTGAAAACAGACCTCAGGAACCTCTCAGTGCACTCTCAGCATACCGGCTTCTCAAAAGACCTAACAAAGAAATATGTGATTTCCCCAATATTAGAGCATATATGATGACTCATTTATTAGGAAATTTAACCAGTTGCAGTATGATTGAGGGTCCTTGTGGGACGTAGTGGTAATGGTAGTATTTGCAAAAGGCAAACTGGCAGAACTGAAACAATGTCAGAGACTTTTAGGAGAAACTCCTCACAAAAGATTGTTACTTTGACTATCTTTAATAACATCTCAATCGCTAGGCGTCTTGGAACCAATAACAATGCACACATGTGTTTCTACATAATGATTTCGCTCTATGGATTGCAGTCACCCTAGTAGTAAGCACTTTGGTGTGTGTGGAGAAAATATTACACCACCTCTCCTCTGAGGTAATGCTTACCCAAGTCAAACCTTGCCACAGGTGTCTGTGGGGCGCTACGCCCCACCCGCTTCCCGTAGCCAACTTCTCTCTTCCCCGAACCCAACTTCCCTATTCACCGCAGCCTATCACAGCACCCCCTCACAGCCATAACCTTATTTGGACATGTTGGCCTTCTCCTCTAGCCTCCCCCCTCCCTCCCAAATCTTCCCCCCACGCCCAGCAACAGCTTCGCCCTATCAGAAGACAACACGCTCACCCCCGCCCAACTCTGCCTATAAAACTGCACAGCTCTCCCTGAATAAAGGTCTTACCTTCCAGCAAGCGAGTGGTGTCTCTTCATTTAGTACTGTCAGGGAGACCACAGGGCACCCAACGGCGACCCTGTGACAACTTCTCCTTAACCTCCGTGAAGACCAGGGAGCCGGGCCTGCGCTCTCCTGACAACTTCTTCACCCCCCCGCCGTTCCCGGAGTGCACGCCGAACGGCCCACAACTAGCTCGTGTCGCTCCCCGGGCTGCAGCAGGGCTGATCACCCTCAGGCCCGGAAACAAAGCGGCAATTGGCGCCCAACGTGGGGCTCAGCAGCTCCACAAAGAAGGTAAGATCTATGCTCATTTCTCTCTTTCTTTCTCTCCCTCTTATCCTCCTACTCCTTTTTGCCATCCTATTCCACTGCTTCCCCAGTGCCTCTAAAACCCCGCTTCCGTCTGTGGCCTTAGTACTCCTGCTGTTCATTCTCCTTCTCGCGCTTATCTCTCTCTTGCTCTCCGGACATGGGGGCATCCTCTTTAGGCACTCCCCTTCCATCTGTCAGATGGAAGGATCCAGAAACCCAACAATGGCAGGGACCTCACCCCCTCCTATGTCAAGGGAGGGGATATGCTTGTGTCTTCCCAGATGGCGCCCCACAACCCATCTGGATCCCGGCCCGAAATGTCAGACCAGCACCGTCGCTCTATGGGAAAGAGACGCAGATGACAAAAAAATAGAGAAGAAGCTGAAGAGTGTCGCCTGCAGTCAAAATTCCTGGCCCTACCCTCTTTCGAAAACTCTTGCAGGCGATTCGCAACTCCCTCTTCGATAAGCCAGTGACCGTCCGCTATCAGCGAGTCCAAACCCGTGAAGTTGAATATCTGCATCTCTCCAACAACAACCAATCCTTCAATCGCCCAACCCATGCCAATCACTCACCCCTCTAGGCCCCTACCCTGTCCCTCCTCCCCTTCCAAACAAACCTCTCCCCCTATTACAATTTGGCCAAGACAGAGCTGAACTGGCGAGCCAACGACGGGCAACTTAGCCAGGCACACAGAACAGCCAACCTAAGACAGGGCGCCAGCCACTGTTGCTTTGCTGGGCTGTTATCCGATGACGGGCAACTGAACCTTCTCTTAGCTCTGATGGACAACCTAAGACAGGGGCCTAGCCGATTGTTGCCACTGGGCCCTGGCACAGTCAAAGCTGCTAGTGCACCCAAAGACGGGTAAGCTCCAGCCCTTTCCTCTAGCACGGTTCTGACCTAAGACAGGAGCAGCCCCTATCATTTATGCACAGTTGCTGCTGGGTCAGCCCAATGACGGGTAAGAGCTGTTAAGTGCCACAGCCGGCTACGACCTAAGACAGGCCCAGTTCCCTACCCTTAATTCTTAAAATTAAAACTAAGGGAGGAGATGAGGTAATGCTTACCCAAGTCAAACCTTGCCACAGGTGTCTGTGGGGCGCTACGCCCCACCCGCTTCCTGTAGCCAACTTCTCTCTTCCCCGAACCCAACTTCCCTATTCACCGCAGCCTATCACAGCACTCCCTCACAGCCATAACCTTATTTGGACATGTTGGCCTTCTCCTCTAGCCTCCCCCCTCCCTCCCAAATCTTCCCCCCACGCCCAGTAACAGCTTAGCCCTATCAGAAGACAACACGCTCACCCCCGCCCAACTCTGCCTATAAAACTGCGCAGCTCTCCCTGAATAAAGGTCTTACCTTCCAGCAAGCAAGTGAGTGGTGTCTCTTCATTTAGTACTGTCAGGGAGACCACAGGGCACCAAACGGCGACCCTGTGACAACTTCTCCTTAACCTCCGTGAAGACCAGGGAGCCGGGCCTGCGCTCTCCTGACAACTTCTTCACCCCCCCGCCGTTCCGGAGTGCACGCCGGACGGCCCACAACTAGCTCGTGTCGCTCCCCGGGCTGCAGCAGGGCTGATCACCCTCAGGCCTGGAAACAAAGCGGCACTCCTCCCCCTCCTCTGCCTCCTTTCCTCCTCCTCCTCCACCTACCCTCCCTTCCTCCTTCTTCTTCTCCTTTCCTCTCCCACTTCTGTGTGTAATTCCTTTTTCCTTTTCCATTTCAGGGCATGTTTATAAGGTAACAGAAAATAGCAATGCAGTAATAATAATAACAAAAACAATAGCAATGGCAGCAGCAACAGTAACAATAATAATATACTAAAAATATCCCTCACTTATTGAGTGTTTAATAAATGTCCAACACTGTTGTTAGCATTTCAGATATATTAGAGGATTAAATTCTCACAAAAACCCTATGAAGTAGGGACCGTTATTATCCAACTCTTAGAATGAGGGCAACAGTATCTCACAGTGATTAAATAACTTTCCTAAGGTCTCAAAGCTAGGAAATGGCACAGTTGGGAGTTAGATGTAGCAAGCTTCACACCAGAGTTGGTGCTTCTGATCACTAATGATTTATAATTCCCTTTTACCTCCCTGCCATTCTTCACAGCGGGAGTTTACATACTCTCTGCTATCCTCATGATTTGAGGGTATTAACCCAACAGATGATGTATGCATGCCCAGGAATTTTAACTGTTGTTTATTTTTATTATGTAATGGAGTGCATGTACATAATTCATGCATACATTTTAATAATTCATAGTTAATGATATATGCATATATTTATGGATGTATGCTCAAAAAGTTTAATAGTAGTTAATTATTGAATATATTTAATACCACATGATTAGAGGGATTTCAAGTGCTTTTAGTTATTTATTTAATTAAACAAACTTGAAACAGGAGCACTTAAGAGTTAAAGAACACAGCTATGATTGAATTGCTATTATACGTGATTCAATGCTTTGTAAATACTTATTAAGCTCATACATTCTGGTCAGTAGCATTGATCTATATGCTGTGGTTAATACTTGATCGATATAGCATACACATATACACATCATGTCTACATGCCACTTTATCTTCTAAAGGAGACAGCCATCATCCTCTGACTCCTTCCAAACACACATACACACATTAAAATCAAGATTAACTTTTTCACTCAGACTTTTCTGACACCCCACGTGTTCCTATCACTGGTAATGTCTTCTGAATAATATTGAAAGAAATGCCCTTTAATCACTAACATATATGTAATGATCCAATTTAGAGTCTAAATTACACAGAAATAGCTTAGCATAACATCTGGTTAATGTGCTATTAAAAATGAATTTCTCTTTAATAGATCAAAATTATAAAGTTATAAAAGCATCTCCTTTGGGAGAAAGAGCAGAGAAATCTATTTTATATCAAATGTAATAATGACATGCAATTTGAATTTTTATAAATGGAATCATTTGTTATTAAAGTGGGCTATGTATCTATCTATATGTGACATTCATGGACATATAAAAAACTAAAATAATGGATATTTTCTGGTATATCTTTTGTATAAATTATAAATTTCCTTCCACCTTTCAAGATAATATGGATGTTTTTGTTTGCTTTTTTTTTTTTTTTTTTTTTTGGTGTGTGTATGTCAGGGGGATCTGCTCTACCTTCTTTTTCAATGATGAATTTTGGATGAGATTGTCCCTAGTCTCATATCCAGCAGTGGACTAAGATTTCTTAAACCAGTCAATCTCCTCTCCCAAAGAGAGTTCTCCAATTTTTCTGTGGTATTTACTTTGTGGTTGATTAATTTGAAATATCTTATTGATGATTAATTCAAAACACTGAGGATACCTCTTAAGTCCCTTTTTTAAACTGGGTGATGGGAGTCTATGAATAGACTTAAGGTGATTATTATACTATGTGCATATAAAAACTGGTGCAATTTTCTTTGGAGAGGATCATAAGATTCTCAAAAGCATCCAGTAATAGTAAGTAAAATAAGAATATTAAATATAACACTGATTTTCGTTAAAAGTCATCCCAATAGTTTTTTTTAATTTTTTCATAGCAGAGCTAAAGTTGTTGTCAAATCTAAACCAAACATTGGGTGATCTCATTTACCTCATTTGTAAACAGGGACTTTGGATTTTTTAAAATAAAATTTTATTGAAGTATATCATTCATACATGAACATACATAAACAATAAGTATATAGTAAAACTTGTGAACTTACAAAACAAACATGTATATCATCAGACAAGGCTCCCATATGTCACCCCACCACCAATACCTTCCATTGTTGTGAAACATTTGTTACAAACCATGAAATAGCATTGTCAAAATAGTACTACTAATTATAGCTCATTTCTTACTTTGGTGTATTTTTCCCCCAACCTACCCAATTCATGAGAGAACATTCTCATATCTGTCCTGCTAACCACAGTCCATCTTCCACCACTGGATTCCCTGTGATATATAGCCCCATGTTTTGTACAATTCATTCAAAGTGTACACTCAGTGGCTCTCATTTTCATCACAGAAATGTGCTGTCATCACCTCATGCAATTTTAGACCATATTCATTACTCCAAAAGGAAAAATTCCGTACCCCCTTATTTGATTATGTTTAGGGTTCCCTTCTATCTACATGAGTATTTGAATGCTTGCATTCAATTCATAGTAGTAAACATTACCAGTTCATTTGCAGAAATAGATAAAATATCATCACATTTCAATTTACAAAAACAATGAGCCACTTCAACTTTCTACATTCATTATGGACATGTTAAACATTGACACTAATTTAAAGAATTTCCAAGATAATTTGGTATAAATGTATGAATACATATGTGCCATTTCCATTAATTTTTGGCTAATCATCAATTGAGTTTAAATAATTTCAAGACATAAGTCATCAGAAAGGTCTGGTAGATGCTGTCCTATACCATTAACTCATCCCTAAATTCCATCCTTTCTGCAAAACAATGGATATAGTAGAATACACACACACATATGTATATATTATATATACAATTACAATATTATATTTATCATTCAAAAGTGGAATGGGAACCTTCTAAATCTTAGCACCTATAACATTTCCCAAGTTGAATTTCAAATTTATAATCTGTTTTTTCTCTTATCCAAGAATATTTTTTAAAAATACCTGACCAAATTCATTCTGCTTTTTTGTGAGCTATTAAAACCTGAAAATAGTGTTTTCTATGACTATCAAATCTTCTTGATGTCTTTGCTCTTTGGGCTTATTTACCTAGAGAAGTTTCAAAAGTAAAGCTATAGACAGCAGTTATTGTGTGCTACCATCTCATAACTTTGCGTAAGGAACAAGGAGAAAGCTAGAAAAATAAAGCAAACAGTCACTTCTTTAAACTCCATTTTTATAGCTTTTCAGAACACCTTTATGCCATTCATTTATCATATTTTAAAATATAAAATGTAACTTGGTATATCAGTCAGGGTTTTCCAGTGAAATAGAACTAGTAGGAGATATACATAAAGGGCTGTATTTCAAGGAATTAGCTTACATGATTGCAGAGGCTGGAAAGCCAAAATGTGTAGGTCAGGCCAGCAGGCAGGTGCAAATGTTGCACTCCTGAGGCAGAATTTCTTCTTCCAAGAAACCTCTTTATTGCTCTTAAAACTTTTCAACTGATCAGATGTGGCACATGAAATCTCATTTTATTTAAAGTCAACTTTTTGTAGTAGATATTACCACATCAAAAAACTACCTTCACAGCAACACTTAGATTAGAGTTTGATTGAAAAACTGGGTACTACAGCCTAGCTAAATTGCTACAGAAGGATAAACATCACATTTGGATTAAGTTATAGAAGCTTGATGTTAAAGAAAGATGGAGTAAAATATATAAAGAGAGAGGCATAATTTTTAGTCCATATTCTTACTGTATTTACCATTAGAGATAAGAAAAGTTCTAATCATAAATCATCTTGAAATCCCAGACATCCTCATATATATGTTCCTTCAGTTTATTATCTCAGTCCTGGTATGAGGAATAATATTACAACTTTCCAACAACCCTTCTAATGTCCTTACCTTTATAACCATTTATAGTTCTATTGGGGAACTAGATCCTTTGACACCAATCCAGAAATTGTAAAAAAAAAAAAAAAAAAGTTGGAAAATGTCTGGGTTCTATTCACTGTGAATATTATTTATAAACAGAAACAACAAGCATTAACACAATAAAAAATGAATATCAGAAGATTCTGATTTCCATTGAAAATAAAAAGTTTCTGTGATTAATATTGTTGAGTAAAATATAATGGTTGCCTGCATTAGGCATTATCAGGAGGGACCCTTTTCCAAGAAATTATTTTCTAGAAGACAAAAACAATTGACCTTCAGGGGCTTTCTGAGAAAATAGGACAATGTAATATGCACCAAACAGAAATGCATTTATGCAACATCTGGTGATGAGCTCATTTTGGTGCATTAGAGATGGCTTATCAGAATGGACAATTATACCATAATAAATGATGTATATTTGCTTTCCACTTTGTAAGACTCCCCCCGTCCCCATATAAAATGGAAACTTAACATCAGCCAATTAGCACATTTCTTCGCTTACTTCAGTGTTTGTCCTATATAAGCTATTTCTTTCCACTCCCTTGGCAGAGGTGCTTACCACTTTTGGTTTGGCACCAAATTCTTGAATTGTTTATTGCCCACATAAACTTTAACAAAAATTTTTAAATGCCTCAGTTTACCTTTGTCAAGATGGACTTGGATTAAACTTCTCTAACAAGGTCTTATTGCTCTTTTTTTTTTTTAATTTATTTTTTCTTGTGGGTAAAAATCAAAATTTTCACAATACATACCAATATTTGTAAAATGATATATAAATATATATGCATATATGTGCATTTGCTTACAAAAATATTATTTATATATATATATAAATATATTTTAAGAGGTGCTTAGATTACCTAAAATATTACACGGAACCCACTGGGATTCCCATGTTTAGTATTTGTAGCAATATGGCATTTATTTATGAATTCCAAAAATAGATAATGGTTTGTGAGCTGGTCTTTTCCTCTGGGCATATTATATTATATTGGACTCAGGTTTCACTTTTACTTGATTAAATAATGATTAAGGTTTTGATTGGGCCACATAAGTGGAACGTTGAGTCCCTGACCACCAAGGGGGCGGGGACTCACACAGAAAACTGCATGGCAGAGTGGAGGACTTAGTTGGAGTTTTGATGGTGGATTTTTGAGCTAGAGCCTGGGAAGTAAACACACAGGAGAAGGACTCAGAGGAATAGAGACAGCTCCACAGACACAGCAGAGGCCCCAGGAAGAGAGATGAGTCATTTGCTTGGTAGTCTCCAGCTGACCTTGTGGAGAAAAGCAAGCTTGAGCCCAGAGAATTGAGGTCCCAGGACAGAGGCAAAGCCTACAGATCCTGATGGCCTACAGCTGATATTGGAAGATGCTGGGACCACAGAGCCTTAAGAGGAAGAGGAAGGCTGGACGTAGGCAGCCATCTTGCTCCAACACGTGGCAACAGGCTTTGGTGAGGGAAGTAACTTGCGCTTTATGGCCTGGTAACTATAAGCTCCTACCCCAAATAAATACCCTTTATAAAAGCCAACAGATTTCTGATATTTTGCATCAGCACCCCTTTTTGGCTGACAAATACACTATTTAATGCATTGAAATTATGAGTAACATAACATTTCTTATTTTAATATCAGAAAAATTATCTGAAATTATGAAATATACCAGGTGATTACTGAGTGGTTTTATTGCAGTGCTGAGCTTAATATTTCTTTCAATTGATATTTTACAACTGAAGTGAAATAGGTTAATTTATGTATTTTATCTCATAGATAAACAAATTAATTTGTAGATTTTTGTCCAGTAGATTTAAATTCAAAAGTACAATTTATTGTCCTGCAATGCATTGATCAGTTTTGAGTCCAGCCTAGAAAACTTATCCTAACATTACTTTATTAAATTGTTTATATGATACTGGCAAAAGCAAGAATGAATCTTGATAGTATTATATTAAATGAAATAATCCAGGCTATTTATTTTATGATTATATTCATAAGATATACTAGGAAATGTAAAACTATAAGGACAGAAATGATATCAGTAGCTCTTGGGGGAATGGGTAGTAAAAGGGGATAGACCACAAAGAGATATGAGGGAGGGAAGTTTTTAGGGAAATGAAAACAAAGTCCTGATTTTACATTTTTGACAATAAAATATTAGTTAAAAGGAATAGATTTTTTGTTTTTATCTATTCTAACTTTTTGAGGTGCTTATAACAGCTGGGAGAAATGGTTCCAAGTCAGTATATATTATTGAATAATTAATTAGAAAAAAAGTTGAAATGTAGTGTTAAGTAAAATAAAAGAGTCGCCTACATTGGGCATTACTGGGAGAGAAACCTTCCAAGAAAGTATTTTCCAGAAGACAAGAACAAATGACTGCAGGGCTTTCCAAGAAATAGAACACACCCTATAGAATTGCATTTAATTAATACTGGTGATAAGCCAATTTTGGTCCAGCACGGATAGCTTATCAGAATGGACAAGTATATATAATAATCAATGTATACCTGCTACCTGCTTTGCAATACCCTCCTAAGTAATAAAGAACTTCAATTTCTAGTCTTTGTAACACCCCAACTTGGAAATTCCTGAACTGCCTTTTTAAATAGCTGTGACCAGATGGCTATGGAGACTCTCTCTCTATTTCCAGTTAGAGATTTCCCTGATCATAATGGTTTTCTCTCTCAATATGCTTTTCTAATGCTTTAATTTGTACATGGCAAATTGTTTCTTTCATTAGTAGTGTCAATTATCTGATTTAGACATTTTTAAGTCAAATATCACTGGCTTAATATGTATTTGTACATTCTGAATATTTGGCTTGCTGGTATATCATGACAAGTTACAGCTACATTAAATAATTGTGAGATGTTATACATAAAGAACAAAATACTAGTTAGTGTACTTCTCAAATTATAGCTTTCTATACATGTTCACATATTTTATCTTGGTCTCTGCCTTTATTCTCACTCTGCCTTTGTTAATGCAATAATATAATAGCAAATGTCATTTTGTGATTAGCAATCATGAGTCAGGAACATATGCCAGTTTACACTTTTTACCACATTTAACTTTAAGATGTTGATACTAATGTTCACACTCTGGATAGGGAAACAGGTTCAGAAAGAATAAGTATCTGGACAAAGGAAGAACTTAAACTAGATTTTGGTTCCACAACTGTCTGATTTACTCCACAGGGTTGCTTCCCTGCTCATGGTTTAAAAATTAAGATTGGCCTCTAATACACTTATGAAATAGCCTGAGTGTTTGGCATCTTCTATTTTACATGCTTCTGCTTTCTAAGACTACGTTTCCCCATGGATGCCAAACTCCTGAGCTGTTAGCCCTGCCTATAGTATCTGGATGTCTCCAGAGCCCTCAGGAGCCCTCCTATTTGAGGCAATATTTACTGTGGCAGTCAATGAGATCCTGCGTATAAGTGTAATCTCTGGAATGACTTCCAGACTCACTTTGAAGTCTCTTAGCCATATAAACTCATTTGTCTTTACCCTTTCTCTCTTTTGGTCAAGGTCTTTTTCCAGTTGCCTTGCTAGTTGGTGTTGGTAGTAATCCCTCAGTGTCAGGGAGGCTCACCCCCCGGGAGTCATAGCCCAAACCGGGGGAAAGGTAATGCATTTATATGCTGACTTTGGCTTAAAGAGAGGCCACATTTGAACAACAAGGAGGGTTTCAGGAGGCAACACTTAGGCACTCTATAATACTAGGCTAGTTTTCAATTTCAAAAGAAAATTTCATAAGTACAGTTATCTATATCAAGGGCCCATCAATGATCCATCCTCCTTCATAATCACTGCCTCTGTACTTGGGGGATTCTTGCTGTCCCATTAGAGAATGTGGCAGAACTCCCTGGGATGGGAATTGGATGTTGATTCCTCTTATCCAGACTAATCCAATCACTTCATTGTGATCTCAGGCTTTTTAATCTCTACCTGTCTCTGACTCTTCCACAAAGCCATCCTGTATCTACCATCGTATTTGTTAAAAACTCTGCTTTTAACATGCTTTTCCCTTGGCCAAAAACTTCAGTGATTTTCTGTTGGCTTTTCAATAAAATACAAAGTCTACTTTATGCAGTTTGAAACCTTGCACAGTTTGTTGTCACACCATCTTTGGTGGCTATTACTTTGTTTACATAAAACATCTATTCCAAAACCTTACTTCATTTCCTGGTGACATATATTACTCCCTTGGCCAATGAAGTGGGTACATGGATCAAGACAGGTCAGTCTCCCATGATGGGCAGTCCATTGGATCAAGAGGCATTTATGAGATTCTAGGGGAACCACAGACCTTCCCCTGTGATTTTTGTATTTTTATTAAGTGTAGGTCTGAGGTGAAAGTTCACTTTCATCTTTTGTCATGAATCTTTAAGAATGTGAACCCCAAAGATATTATTATCAACAATCTTTCTCAAAATTCCTAGTGTTCAACTACCCAAAACCCTACATACTAGATAGAGAAAGCATCTCTTTTTCATTCTAATCCTCTAATCCCTAGTTACAGTGAATGTTAAAGTCAGATCCAACCAAACGTATCCTTAGTTTGTTTATATGAAAAAATACATGGTTCCATCTTTTTATAAATTAATTACATTGGTTTAAATTTGATGTCTCATTGCTACCAAATTGTACTGACACACACACGAAATTACATTTATGGTGGAGAGGGTGTAGCTCAGTAGTTGAGTGCCTTCTTCACATGTATGAGTTCCCAGGTTCAATGACTGGTACCTCAAAAAAAAATTACAATTTACTATGCACACTTTATAATTTCTTTTCACTGCTTTTTTGTCATCTCTTTTCTGTTTTCATCTATATATCTTTATTTTCACATGAATTCCCACAAAAATTGTTGAATGTTTTCTCTGTCTCCAGTTACTCTGTTATGTAGTAGAGGTTCAGCATTAAACAATACTGGGAAAAAAAATCCCATCTTTATTAATACCCATTCAAATAGGAACATTAGCAATATATCATATAGTGATGCATGCTAAAGGGAAAGAAATACAGTAGCTAAAGGGGACATACATTATAGATAAGTGCAACGGAAGGCCACAATACATTCATCATTGTTTAAGTGCTTTGGACCCAATGTTTACATTCCCTCCCTCAAGAATGCTTCTCTAAACAAACCAAAAGTGGTGGGTTCTTCAGTCAGACAGTGTGAAGTCCCATCACAAGGTTATACCTTTGATTTCAATTTTATATACGGTCCACTATTGTTAAATATAGTTTCTTCATTACATGACTTCTCTTCCTTCATTCAATCTTCCAACAGATCTACACTTGCTACCTATTAAATTAAAGGCATTTTCTAAATTGCTTGCCATTTTTTAAGGAACCCCACCCCCCTTGCTTTCTCAACCCTGCTCCTTTCCCCATTCCTTCCTTCCTTTTCCCACACCTTCATTTAATTTTATTCTTCATTTAACTAGGTTACAGACAACAAATACCATGTAAAATAGGTAAAAATCTCAATTTTATGAGGCTCAAAGTCTACAGACTTCTTACACATTTCTGTATTCACCACTAAACCTATGAACATGTCTTGCACACTGCAGTTCACCAAAATTTATTTTCACGTGCTTTTTCAAGTCTAAGGAGCTCCACATTTACGGTTGGAATTTACATTTGGAAAGGATATTTTGATGCAGTGCTTCAAAGAATATATTGTTCTCCTCACCAAATTTTAAGGCTGAACATTTCTATCCCAAGGATGTTGTGCCTTCATCATTTAAGAAAATGTTCAGTTTTTCATTGCATTATCATAGCAACTAAGTTTGGAGTATGTGAGGATCAAAACAACCTTGATATTTTTCTGTATGCCTCACATCAGCATATAAGCATTTATAATTAATTCACTTTGGTCTTCTTTTGCTTTGTTGTACAAGTTCCTTCACATCTCAGGGCCTTCACACAACTATGTTATTTCTGTCTAGAAGGCTCTAACCTCCACTTCCACCACTACCCCCATTCTCAGATAGGAATATTTCAGCTGAAATTCCTTTTTCTCATAGAAGACCATCTCTGATAACTCCCCAAATAATTTTGTCATCTGAACTGTATTTTTTACAGCATACTTTTATTTTTATTCTAAGTATTGTAATTAGGGGTGACAATCAAAATATATAGAAAATAATATAACAACAGGTACCAACCAATAAAAATTAATGATGCCCTTAGGCTAAAGTAGGATCCTAGGACTTCCTATGAGTTATTAAACACTTAGTTGCTGGATCATGGTAAGTTCATGGGAATTCCAGGGAATGGGCCAAGGTAACACTGGTAATGGCAATTTACCAAGTGTTACAGAACTGCTTCAAGAGTTTCAGCATTCTTAAGGCCATAATGGCACATACAGTTAATTTCAGTCCTTATCATAGTTTTCATTTGTTTGTTTCATTTCTCTCTCACTAGAGCAGGGGTTCTTAACCTTTTTTGTTCCATGGACCCCTTTGCCAGTCAGGTGAAAACCACGGACCCCTTACTAAGTCCACACTATACTGTGTATTACTTAATAAATATATCACACCCGCACCAACATATCCCCACAAGTATAATGGTTTTTTGAATTTCAGTTCAAGCTCATGGACCCCTTAATAATAACCCCTGCACCAGACAGTGTGCTCCATCCCCACAGAATCTGCTTCTGACTTACTGGGCCATTTAGTCTGCAAAAGCTGGAGATAAATATTGAACAAAGGAATGAATTTGATACTGAAGCCAGAAACTTTGCAACATACTCTACTAAGGAAAAAAGTTCTATATTCTATTCCAAAGCTAGAAATACCTAGAATTAGGTATTTCCCAATTTATGTGTGAAAAGCCTTAGGGACACTGTAGCTAGTTGAGTACTTGGGACTTCTTGAATTCACTGCTTAACAGAACAAAGTGGCTTCTCTAGAAGCCTTAATGGCTGCACTTCCTTCTGTCAGGCACAGGAATTACGGTTTATTCATATTATAGACAACCATGCTGAGGAACGAGAGGATAAAATCCATAACAAAATTTTGTAGGTGTTCAGGATTACTAAGGCAGTGGTGAATATTTCCTATAGGTACTTTTATCCATGAGCCTTAATGAATCTAAAGGTCCTCTCTATTTCTGTAAATCATCATTTCAAGGCTAGATAGAGAAAAAAATTTTGAGGGTATCACTGACCAGGTTTCAGCAGCTGAACTGTATGCTGGTCCTCCAATTCCTTTCAAATATTTTGCTATAATCAGAATAATCTCAAAGTCAGCAAATAATTAAATCAACACCTATTAGCTTTTCAAGTTCCTCATCATTCTAAAAATATATGTTATTACAATTCATATTTAATAAATGTAGGAATTTTAATACATTTTTCTGGCTTGTGGTTCAATATGGATAATTACTTTTTCAATTGAATTTGCAAATGGAGTCAATAAATATAAGGTTTAGCAATCAAAATGGAATCCAAAGCTCTTGGCAATATCTGGAGTCTTAGAGATGTGGGGCACCTGGAAGATATGGGTCAAAGGACTCTTGAATTTAAAATAATATGAAATGCCTTACATTTTAATCATTTATTGGGCACGTACTACTTTAAAAAAAAAACACATACATGGGTGTTCAGTATAGGCAAGTCACTTTTCAAGAAATTTACAAATATTGTAAAATTACAAAAAGGCCCAGTAGAGTAAGTATTCTAACTTTTACTTTCTTAGGGGGTTTTATGGAAGCCAACTTTTATCTCTAGTAAGTTGCAAAACACAACCAAAGTCCCCCTTATCTTCCCTTTACTCTTGCACTTCCATTAATTTTTTGTTCTAATGCTACCTTCTCAAAGACATCTACTTTACTATCTTCATTTCATATTGCAATCTGCCCTGTCTGCTCTCTGCAATTCAGTCCACATACACTTACCTTATTCCACTTTTATTATCTTTGCACTTAACTTTCTAATATATAGCTAAGGTGTTTGTTTGTTTGTATACTAATTGTTTCTTATTTCCACCAACTTGAATACAAGCTCTGTCAAGTTAGGGATTTTGTCTCTTTTATTCACTGAAAGATCATAGACACCTAGAAAGTGCCTGGCACACGAAAGACTCAATAAAAATTTAGTCGAATATATATGTAACTGTTACATTATAACATGCCATAGAAGATTTAGAAATAGTATACTAAAAACAGCTATCAGAACATAGGACATAGAGTCATACTCAATAGGTAATAACTAAAATAAGAATCATTAGACTACTAAAGAGATGTATCACTTTTGGTAATCAGATCACTACCAATTTATTTGATATAGTTTTATCTCATTTCCCATATCTAAGACTCTCAACCACTGTTGCCAATACACATTTGAATTGTTACAAAATGAAGATTTGCTACAGTTAAGTTCAGTTTAATTCCACAAGTGTTTATCAATCACCATGTTTTAGTCAGTATGCAAATTGTGATTAGTACAAAAAAGATACATGATACAGACCCTGAAGTCCAGGACGGATAGTATGATGCAGGTATGACACATAAATAATTTGTATTTTATTATTATATGTAAAATGTATAATTATTTTATTATTATATAAACAATAAAACAATTTCTTATTTTAAATAAGATAGGTGTTAGGAAAGAGGAGTATATGAACTTCTGGTGAGGTTTTACAATTTTTAAAAATTTTATTAGCATTTTGACTGATGAGAGAGATACAGGATTCCATTCAATGCTACAGGAAACTGGCTCACTGCTCATGCTATTGGGTGGAAAAGGTTCCTTGTAAAACATCTTACTTCCAGTAGTAGAAACAATTTTTTAAATCTATGTTTTTAAAAGTTATCCCACTTTAGAAAATTAGGAAAATTACCAGAACTACATTAAGGATGAGAAAAAATGGCTAATAATAATATATCTATATGAAATTATTACATGGACAACTTTCACTTACCAAACTTTCACTATTAAAATATTTGGAGTTAGGCGCAGTTGAAAGAGTCCTAAAATAAAGTTTAGAAGACTTGCTTTTGTTCTTCACCTTTTTAAATAAACTTTATTATTTAGAGCAGTATTAGGATTACATAAAGATTGCACAGAAAATACGGAGTTCACATATAAACCCTCTTAAATGGCATTAGTTATAATTGATGAACCAATACTTATACACTATTATTAACTAATGACCACCGTTTACATTAGGGTTGTCTCTTTGTTTTGTAAAGTTCTATGAATTCTGACAAATGCATGATGCCATGTACCTACCATTACAGTATCATAAAGAATATTTTCAATGCCCTAAAAATGTCCTTTGCTCCCCTTATTCATTCCCACCCTCCTCCCCCTGAATCCGTGGCAACCACTGAACTTCCTGTCTCCATAGTTTTGCCTTTTCTAGAATGTCACATAATTGGAATCATGCAGGTGTATTTTCAGAATGGTTTCTTTTGCTTCGCAATATGCAATTAAATTTTCTCTATATCTTTTTTGTGGTTTCTTAGCTCATTTCTTTTTGTTGCCAAATAATATTCCATTGTATGGATGCATCATAGTTTATCCAATCATTTATTGAAGGATATTTTGGTTGGTTCAATATTTGGCAATTATGAATAAAGCTGCTATATATTGTTGCATGCAGATGTTTGAGTGGACATATGTTTTCAATTCATTTGTTTAAATACCTAGGAGCTAAATTGCTGGATCATATAAGACAATGTTAAGCTTTGTAAGAAACTCCCAAACTCTGCCAAAGTGGCTATACCATTTTTGCATTCCCACCAACAGTGAATGAGAGTTTTTGTTTTTCCATATCCCCACTAGCATTGAACATTGCCAGAGTTTGGATTTTAACTATTCTAATAACTACATAGTGATATCTCAATGTTGTTTTAATTTTCAGTTCCCTAATGACATATGATGTTGAACATTTTTTCATGTCTGTTTGTAATCTGTACATCTTCTTTGGTTAAGAGTCTCTTCAGATTTTTGCCCATTTTTAAATTAAATGTTTGTTTTTAACATTTTATTTTAATATAATTTAAAACTTATAAGACAGTTGTAAAATAATACAGACCTCACACAGAGAACAACAATATACAACCTCACAGCCAGATACCCAAATCCACTATCTTCTAAAATTTTTCTACATTTGCCATATCATTCTGTCTGTGTATCAGCTTATCTGTCCATCTAGCTACAACGAAACTATGCTTTTTGAATGAATTAGTGAAGCCTAAGTTATAGTCATCTTCAATATTTTAAAAATTACATATAACTCTTAGAGACAAAGCTAAAATAACAAGTGGAAGTACTACAAAGCACACTTAAATAGTGCTTGGGAAAGATCTTTCTTTATATATATATATATTATTATTAACTCATTGCATTAGTGTAGTACTTTGTTACAATTGATGAAAGAACATGACTATAATAGTACTATTAACTATAGTCCATAATTTTCATTAGGGTTCACTCTGTGTGCTGTTCAGTACAATATTTTTGTTGTTTTTAAATTTTTATTCTAATAGAATATATTCAACCTAAAATTTTCCCTTTTAACCACATTCACATATGTAATTCAGTGGTGTTAATTCTATCACAGGTGAACTGAGTAGATTGCTCCCTTAAAATATATTAAGGAAAAAAGGTCCATGATATACTTGTGCACATTCCAGTGATTGACAAGTTTAAGGATCTTAGTTAGGCCTTTACATTTATTGTATTGAGAAGAAAGACCATTATTTATTGACTGAGAGAAAAATCATTAATTTGAAATTCTGAAAATGTGGCCATAAAGTTTCTGACAGTAAAATAGGAAGAAATCTACTGGTACAGGAGAAAGTAGGCATGCCTGTCTTGTTCCTGATCTTAGGAGGAAAGCTTTCACCTGTCATCTGAGTATGATGTTTGTTGTGGGTTTTTCATCTATGATCTTTATCATGTGAGGAAATTTCCTTCTACCCCTTGTTTTATAATCATTTCTATGAAGAAGGGGTCATGGATTTTGTCAAATGCCTTTTCTATGTCAACTGAGATGATCATGTGGTTTTCTCCCATGTTTTGTTAATGTGATATATCGCATTAATTGATTTTTCAAATGTTGAACCACCCTTTCATACCTAGGATAAGTACCACTTGATCATGGCATATAATTATTTTAATGTGTTGTTGGGTTTGTTTTGCTAGGATTCTGTTGGGGATTTCTGCATGTATATTCATGAGGGATATTGGTCTGTATTTTCTTTTCTTGTGGTATCTATATCTGGCTTTGGTATTAGGGTGATATTGGCCTCATGGAATGAGTTAGAGAATCTTCCCTCCTCTTCAACATTTTGGAAGATTTTGAGAAGGATTAGTATTAATTCTTATTAGAATGCTTGACAAAGTTCACCTCTGAAGCTATCTGTTCCTGGGCTTTTTTTTGTTGGGAGGTTTTTTGAATGACTGATTTAATCTCTACAATTTGATCTCCATTGAGATCTATTTCTTCTTGAAGCAGTATAGGTAGTATATGTTTTTCTAGAAATTTGTTCATTTCACCTATGTTATCTACTTTTTTTGTCATCCAGTTCATCATAAGTATCCTCTTATAATCCATCTTGTTTCTTGGGGTTGAAATTCTTTTTTGGAATTTCTTTTTTTTTTTTTTTTTTGTATTTTTTTAAAGATACTTAGATTACATACTGTTACACAAAAAATATAGGGATTACTATATGCCCCATTCCTCATACTTCCCGCACATTCACTGCAATTGATAAATGCATCCTGGGGCTTGTCACTGAGCATGGACCATAGTTCACATTGTAGTCTACACTCTCTCCTAAACAGTTCTGTTCTAATTTTAGTGACTTGTATCTTCTCTCTATTTTTTCAGTCTAGCTAAAGGCTTGTATATTTTATTGATCATTTCAAATAACCACTCTTGCTTTTGTTGATTCCCTTTGGTTTTTTTTCTTTTTTATTTATTTTTCTTTTTTCTTTTTTCTTTTTATTTTTTTTAAAGATTTTATTTATTTATTCATTTATCCCCCCCTTGCTGCTTGTGCTCGCTGGGTCAGCTAACCACGCCATGCAGGCGGGCTTGCCTTCACCAGGAGGCCCCGGGAACCGAACCCAGGGCCTCCCATATGGTAAACGGGAGCCCTACTGATTGAGCCACAGCCGCTTCCCTTTTTTTCTTTTTTAATTCTCTATTTCATTTATGTCCAGTCTAAGCTTTATTTCTTTCCTTTATCTCATTTTTGGGTTTAGTTTAATATTCTTTTTCTAGATCATCCAGTTTTGAGGCTAGATCTTTCTTCTTCTTTCATGTAAAGATTTAAAACTATAAATTTCCATTTTAGCACTGCCTTTGCTGCATCGCACAAGCATTTGCATGTTGTGTTTTATTTTCATCTATCTCAAGATATTTTCTAATTTTTTTGTAGATTTTCTTTATCAAGTTCAGAAAATTCTCCTTATCCCTAGTTTGCTGAGAGGTTTTATCATGAATGAGTGTCAGATATTTTCATATACGTTTTAGGCATCTATTGATATGATCTTTTTTTCTTCTTCTTTAGTGTGTTGAGGTCATGGATTACCGTACTTGATTTTTTAAATGTTGAACTAACTTTGGATAGCTGGAAAACAGTCCTCTTAGTCATGGTATATAATTCTGTCTTACTTTAATAGAGCTATGACAAATATCACACAATGATTTGGCTTAGGCCACAGGAATTTAATGGCTCACAGTTTCAGAGGTTAGAAATCCAAATCAAGTTGTTGCCAAGTCCATGCTTTCTCCCATACTCAGCAGTGTTCTGGTGATTGTAGTACTCCATCACACGGTGATGTCGTTGATTTCCTCCTCTGTCTTTCTCTGAATTCTGACTTTCACTGAATACAAATTTCCTCTCTTTAAAAGAGCTCTAGTTAAATGGATTAAGACTCCCCTGAATTCAATGTGGCCATACCTATTAACATCTCCAAAATGCCCTATTTGTAATTGAGTTTATATATACATAGACATGGATTAAGATGTACTCTTGTGAGTACATGATTCTATCCCCCCAAACTTCTTTTTATACATAGTTTGATTGAATTCACTAATATTTTGTTGATACTTTATCTACATTCATGAGAGTTACTTTTCTGTAATTTTCCTTTCTTATAATGTTTTTGTGTGGTTGTTCTTTCTTGTTTCATTTACTAAGACCAACATACTTTGATGTAGTATCTAACAAAAATAATTGTGCTAAGAAGTTTAAATGTTACCACTTTCAATCTTCATATAAGCTACGTGACACAAGTCATAACCATTTTGAACTGGAAGCAAGTAAGTCTTAGAATGACCACACAGATTATAAGGTTCAAATCCATACTTGTATGTGGCAAATCTGGGATTTCTAGGCCTGATCTCAAAACTCTCATTCGTTAAAGAGAATTGAGAACTTCTGTCAATGTTAAATAAGATATTACATACAGAAATGTCATGTAAACATTAAATATGCAAATGAAACATTATGTCTATATTATTTCCAATTTTCACATTGTGTTTGGATTTTAGAATGTCACACATAATAGAAAAAAATGTTTTCCCATATTTCATGAGACAAAAATTTTCAAATGCCAAAAGGAGCTTCACCCGACCACAGTATTATGGAGTAACCACAACTAGCACAGGGAGAAAAAGAACATTTATCAAAGCTATTTCTTGATTCCTGGACTTTTTGAAGTAAAAGCAGTGATATAAAGTCTGAAAATTGTAGAGCTATAAAGAATTAAATAAGCTCATTAATATAAAACATATTGTAAATATTTGTTATTTAGAAATAATTCATGAAGTGGTTTGGCAAAAGTCACAGAGAGCATTAGGAGAAATATAACCTCTAAAGCAACTAGACCAAAACTCCTTCCACTTTTCCATAATCCCAATGTGTATACCCAATTAAAATAAACTTGTTCAATTGAGAAAGAGTTGAAAAACTACTAACTTCTATAACCAAACTTCTTACTACCTATAAAACACAGAGAAAGCTTTCACATGAGTTTATTATTCATTAAAGATTAAATAAAATATTGCTGCCTTAAATATTTGTAAATAGAAACTTGGAAACATTTATAATAGATCCAGTTTTTACTATGTTAAATTCCTGCACAGGCCTTCAGATATGTCATAGTCTTCATGTACTGTGTGATAGTTTGAATCTGGATGTACCCCCAGAAAATTGTGTCCTTAGAGCTAATCCATTTCTGTGGGTATGAACTTATTTATTTTACAGGGGATCTTTTTATTAGATTACTTCAGTTAAGGGCTTTTTAAATTAGATTACTTCAGTAAGGCTTGGCCCAGAGTGGATCCTGATAATTTTATTGGAGTCCTTTATAAACTGGGTATAAACACAGAGAGAAACCCATGGAAGCTGAGAGAGGAAACCACAGAAATCAGGAAGCTGAAAGTGATGAGACCCAGAGGAGAAGGGACTATCTGCCATGTGCATTCCCATTTAACAGAGGAGTCCAGGATCACAACTGCTTTTTGGGGAGAGAGCATTACCTGGTGCCTTGATTTGGACATTTTCACAGCCTCAGATTTGTAAACTTTTAAGCTAATAAATTGTTATGGTAAAAGTCAACCTATTTTTATACTCTTTTCAGCAACTTTCAAAAACTTACTGCATTCACCAAAATAAATGATTTCAAGAGGGGTATTAATTTTTGACTCCCATGATGCTTATGATATACTATTTGATTAATCTACACTAATACAAGTCACAGAAGGCATATGCATTTTGTCTTGAAGATAGGCCCAGCAAAAAAAAATTCTGAAATGATATTTGTGATCAATTTCAGGGCAAAGCAAATTGTTTTCTGGAGCTTTAGTGTCAATGAATTATTAATTTATTCGATATCTACCTTAATGAAGGGAAGGGTTATGGACACATGTTATTAGGGATGCTATAATCTGCTAGACATTTTAAATACATTACGTCTTTTTGTTCTTATGATTCTTGTGGTAAAACAGATGCTACTATCAACCTTTTAAGAAAGATACCAGGGTTCACAGAACTTAAGAAATATTTCTGTGTTATACTGCTGGTATGTTTGGCAATGCTTATCTTTGATACTAAATGTATTATGATTCTAAATATATATCATAATTATATATAATATACTATATGTTAATCAGATTGGCTATCACAGTTTTGTTTTGCTTTGCTTTTAATCTGTAAAGATATCCTTGGGGACATTTTCATTGTTGAAAGATGTGATGTCCAAAAGATAATTTTTATTTGCAAATTGTCTTTATAATACTGCAAGAATATCAAAGATGTATATTGTATGCTTTTATTTTTCAAATACAGCTAAGATTAAACATTATGATTAAAATAAACATAAGGGAATCATTGTCAACAAATAATTGTTTATTTATATATGTGGGTGTGTGCATATGTACATATGACCAAGTACAAATTTATTTAGTCTGTAATTGAAGGATGATATCTGGCTTAAAAGCTATAAAATGCTGATATGCATAATTAAAAATACTAATGAAGTAAAATAACCTAATCTTAAAAGATCATTTAATCAAGGACCCCTCAATTGAATCCAATATAATGAAAAGGTAACACACCCAGAAGATTAGATTATTATAAACATAATCTTTCTCTTTTTGGGATTTATAAATAATCTCAAGCTGTCACACTCCACCCTCTGAATCACAAAAAGACATTACAATATTCAGAAAAACCTTAAATCATTTCTGTAGGAATGCTAAGTACAAAATCACATCAAAAGCATTTATAGAAATATTGTTTGTCTTGGGTCAAAAAGTCCCCTCTGGCTATAGACTTATGAAACTTACAAAACAAGTTATCCGCTTCCAATACACAGATGAGGCATAGACATAGGATAAACATTTGCATTACCATAAGGAGAATTTCGGATGGAAACATGTATTATCATTTCCAACAGTTCTGAAAACCTGAAGGGCATATTCCATTAGATTTTGAAATCTGAGAGTCATTCTTAAGATGATGGTTTCTTCTTCTTCTTGGGGCCTCAAGGAGGCCCACCCTTTCCATTGTCTTGTCCAATGGCCATTTTCTCAGGTTCACCCTCATCAAACCTCTAGGTGGCCACTGAACTTCAGAACTCACCCTCTAAGAACATTGGGGTGATGGCCACATTTTCCCCAATCTCTGGGGTATGGTTTCAACCCCCTTAGTACAGTGAGGTAGCAGCAACATTCTCTTTAATCTCAGGCATACAGGCCCAATCTCCTCAGAATAGTGAGGTGGTGACTTGGCCTTCCCTAATTTATGGGGAACAGGCCCACACCTCCTCAGAGCAGTGAGGTGGTGATCTCACTCTCCCCAACCCATGGGAAATGTTCTCCAACCCCTCTGTAGCCTGTGGTGGAAAAACTCTCCCTGAACAGCAGACTGGAACATCCACCCTCTTCAAATGCCAGGGTAAACTCACCCTCTCTGAACACATGGTTGTTGTCCCTCACTTAGCCCAAGGAGATGTCTTAATTCTAGACCTCACCTTCCATGGTTTTCCTCTTAAAGCCATTTCCCTTCCATTGCTCCCCTCCCTGTCTCTTTTAGTCCAGGCTTCCAGTGGTTTTGTTCATACAGATCTCACAAAAAACTTATTGGTTTAGCATGCAGGAAGCAGGGCCCAAGCCTTCAGACAGTAACACTTGCCACAAGTCTTTCCTGGATAACTGCATTTTCAGTCCTGACTTACAAGTTCCAAGTTTAGTTAATTCCTCAAATAGGACACTATATTCTGGAGGCTTGATTTCCAAAGATTTGGAATTTCTGGGTCAGTCTCTGGTTACCCTGTGCCCAAAAATTCATTCTCAGTTTATCTTTTTCTTCTCACATTTTGCTATGAGCTGCAAAGAGAAGCCACGCTGTATTCTCCAGGTTTACTTTGGAAAGCTCTAAATGTCCAACCTCGTCATTTTCAAATTCTGCCTTCCATAAAACATCAGGAGTCAATCGTGTTAAGTTCTCTGCCACTTTAAAACATGGATCACATTTCCTCCAGTTTCCATATAGCTTCATCATTTCCTTCTAAAGTCTTATCAGAAATAAATTTAGACTCCATATTCCTGTCAACAGTCCCTTCAAAGCAATCTAGGCCTTTTCCATCAAGCATCTCACAATTCCTCAAAAAAAAAAAAAAAAAAAAAATACCCCTTACCCATTTATAAAACCATCATAGCACTTTTGGAAATTGCACAGATTGTACCCCACTCCCAGTACCAAATTCTCTATTAGTCTGCCAAAGGGGTGCTGATGCAAAGTACCTAGAAATCTGTTGGATTTTATAAAGGGTATTTATCTGGGGTAAAAATTTATACTTAAAAGGCCCTAAAGAATCCAACTCAAGGTTGTTTTCTCACCAAAATCAGTTGCCATGTGCTGAAGCAAGATGGTCGCTGGTCTCTGTGAGGAATCATTCAGCCTTCCCTTCTGGGCTTCTTCTCTCTCAGCTCCAGGCTGGCATAGGGTTTGTCTCCCAGGGATTCCTCTCTCTCCTGACATAAGGCTCATTTTTTCCCCAGGCTTTCTGTATCAGTCTCAGCTGTTCTGTTCTCTTCCCAAGGTCAGCTGCAAATGCTCAGGAAAATGGCTCATGTCTCCCCAGGGACCCAGGATAAAAAATGACAGAGCTCTCTCTTCTTGAATGAGTGTCCATCTATACTGCCACACCAAGGGGGCGGGGACTCAACCTGAGTCATGCCTTACTGATGTGGTTGAATCAAAGCCCTAATCTCAGGAACAGATGTGGCTCAAGTGGTTGAGTGCCTGCTTCCCACATTGGAGGTCCCAGATTTGGTCTCTGGAGCCTCCTAAAAACAAAAACAAACAACAACAAGCAAACAAATGTAAAATCCAAATCAGGAGAGCCAATATGGCTCAGTGGTTGTGCTGGCTTCCCACATATGAAGCCTAAATTAACAGATAATTTAATCAAGGGCCCCTTAACTGAAACCAATATAGTCAAAAGATATCAGACCTAGAAAAATAGTTTACAAACATAATCTCTCTCTTTTTTGAATTCATAAATAATCTCAAAGTGTCATACTCCTGAAAAAGCAATCAATAAAAGTAAATAAAGGGAGCAGATGTGGTTCAAGCAGTTGGGCACCCACCGCCTGCATGGGAGGTTCTGGGTTAGGTTCCCGGTGCCTCCTAAAGAAGACGAGCAGATCCAGCAAGCAGACAATGAGCAGACAGACAAGGGAGCCATCTCGGGGTGAGGGGGGACTTAATTTAAAAAAATAAATAAATAGAAATGAAGTTAAAATGAAAGAGAGATACATCAAAAATAGATTTTCTTTCACTTGACTACATTAAATTTGCTTTTTTAGTGTTTAAGAAATGAACCTAAAAGTAAGCATCTTTGTTTTTCAGCATTAGAGTTCAATTTTTTTTCCTGTATTTGGACAAGGCCTCTCAGATGAATAGCCCATGGATCTGCTTCGATATGAAGAATTAAAAACACACATAATTCACAATGAAATTGTCTTTGGCTTATAATGCTTACTGCCAAGGCTGAACACAATTTATGTATTCTGATATGTCCACAAGGCTGATTCAAAAAGAAACTGTTCTTTCTGAACAGGGGATAATCTTTTTTAATTTAAAACTGCAAATGTGTTTTAGTAAAATTTGTTCTTTATTTTTATAACTTCATTTTTAGACTTATTACTTCCCCCACAGACTTCAAAAAAGACTACTCATTTCTGCTCTCCTGGTTCAGCTGTCACTCTTTTTTATGATTACAGTGCTCACTTGCTTTGAAGCTTAGATTTCAAATGGGATTAAAATGTTTACAAAGCCAGTCTTAAAGTTCTTCACATCAATTTTATCTATTTTATCCCCAAAGGACTTAGTTTATTCCTGTCATGATCTGAAATTCATAACCAGGATATTATTGAATAAGTTGTAATTGAAATAATTTTATTTAGCATGATAAAAATAATACACAAAAAGTCTATTATATTCTGGGCAATTGGGTAAATTATCATTTATTCTTTGTTCATGCATTCATTTACCCATTCATTCACTAGCCTTCCCATTATTCAGCCCAGCCACTTGCCGAAACTTCCATTAAATTATCATTGTTCTACTCACTTATGTATTTCCAGCCCATTATCCTTGCATTTATCCATCTGCATATCCATCCAGTAACCTGTCTCTGTATTCATCCACCCATCTATCCATTTATCCACCCAGTAGGGTCAATTCCGGAGCCTACCTCCCTATCTGGCTTTCAGGATCCAATGCATATCAGGCTATAATTTGCTTTGTAATAGTCTGGTTTCTGGTATCTGTCTTCTAGACCCATTTCTCCTATACAGATATGAATTGAGAATGCAAAGATAAGAAATGGAGACCTATAGGCAACATAGAATTTTTATGAATTAATATTGACTGCTGATGAACCTGGGGAGATAGTTAGGGGATGATTCACAGAGAGTCTTATATGTCATGCTAAGGAAATTGTGCTTAATCCTATATGGAGTGGGGAGATAATAAGGGGTTTGAGAGGGGATAGTAAGGGATATTTGATTTTGGACAGATGACTATTTGGATTACAGGTTGGAAAACAATATGAAGGAGAAGACTGAAAGCAGGGAGATATACCAGGAGGCTTCTGTAATGATTCAGAGAAGGTCAAGAGTTATGAAAAGAACAGTGGTTATGGGAATGTAGAAGAATATTTAGGATAAAAATTTTATTCTAATTATATGTTATCATAATAAATATGCAATCATTACTGAAGCATATCTTATACCTCTTGTTTCTGAGTTCCAGAATTAGATAAGTAATATCTGTTACATTGCTTTTGTGTTTTCCTATTATGTAAACAGTAGAGAGGGATGGAGAAAGATGGGGACGTGATGCTTTTGACATCCAACTATGTTGCTAAATTTCTGCAAATGACAAATAGGAGTTTATAAGGTCTTAGGAATTTACAGCACATATTTAAAATAAAAACTGTTTCCTTTCTGCTTTCAACATCATTGCCCCTGAACCAGAGCTTTGCATAGACACACTTATGGGCAAGTAAGTCTCACTGTTGATGTTCTATTCATATTATATTTCATTTAAATTCAGAAATCTTTCATGTGTAGTCAAGTTTAAGGTCCTTAGCCTGGCATGCAAGATTTCCAGATATCTTTCAGCAACTGCCAGGTCACCCCTGGCCCTTTGCTACATTTACCATATCCAAACTCTCCATGCTCTCTCAAGTTTCTGTGCACTTGTTCCTGCCATCCTTCTGCCCCATGTACCCATTTCTAATTATTATACCTTATCTCACTCCTTCTCTTTCTCAACTCACTTTGTTATCATTGGCCCAGCTCTTTCCACTAAAAGGGCTCACCTGATCTGGAACCACAAAAGAGAACCATGTCTCTCAGTGAGAAGGTGATTTTTTGTGAGTGCACAAGTAAGGAACTGGAGATAGCTTCCCAAAACCAGTTCAAAGTGAGAATAGGAGCAAGGTTAGGCAAAAGAAAAAGGGGGTATGTGCAATTTCTCAGTCCTGTGTTATCTCAAACATATCAAACTTATCCTTGGTTTCAGCGGCTAATTAACCACCATTTAGCAAAGTCTTCATGACTCCTTTCTCCACCAACCACTCAAGGATAACAAGCTTTTTGTCTCTAAGAAAATTACAGATTTTCTGACCTATAAGGTGCCCCTGATACCATTCTGTCTGGTTTTGCTTTGAGACATCATCTTATTCATGTAAGCAAAACTGAGAAGGTCTAGTTAATATCCTTCAGGGAACTAAGTGCAAAGAGTAAACGTCTACAATTAGATTATTAAAAAACTAACCCAATTAGTGTATTAGAATTGTCTGAGCTGCTTAAATGAAGAAATTTTAATAAGCACATTTTCCAGCTATCAACTTCAAAGCTTAACTTCTTTTCAAAATGTTTCTTATAATCACCAACCATTTAAATTACATAACACAATCTCTACATGCTGTACTAAGTATTCCATCTCTTTTCCAGTTTATTGTGAGAATTTTACAGTTTTTAACATCTATTTTGATCAGAAAATTGGCATATCAATTTTTTTAAAAGAGGCACAAAAAAACCCCACAAAACTTATAGCAAAAGCTGCTAATATATATAATTCAAGTTAAAGGACATCCATCTGTTATTCCTAGAAAAATATATTAAGTAGCTGTGAAAAAATGCAGTCTTTCAGATCTCTGTCTCCAGATAGCAGTAGACTGCAATTAAGTTAATGAACTATATTTAGTTCTTGATCTCAATATCCGTATCTTTTTTTAGTAAAGATACTTAAGTAAATATCTGGAAAAGAATATTCCCAATGATAATTTCATTTCAGAAAGCCTATAATGCTTCAGTTTTTAATAGCCTAAAATATACTAGAGAACATGAGACGGGTGCTTTCTTAAAGGGCTTAAGAAGCTTCTGTCTCTTTAATATTTAAAAAAAAAACAAAGCAAAAAGTTTTAGTTTATGTGAAATAAATGAAATGCTCCCTCCAAGGCTGTGAAGGCAGTTACATTACTAGAGAAAAAAGTGTGTCTGAAAGATCATTTTACACATCTCAGAGATTGAAAAATATAAGATCCTTAGTTAAGAAGATACAACATATATTTTGAAATAGAAAAAGAACAAAAGTAGTGACAGACTCTGATAAAGTGGCCTAAAAATTACATGAGAAATACTTTTTTGAAAAATGGATGAAAATCCATTGACAAGAAAGAATGTGAATTTCAAATATATGTTGAATGCCTTGCATATGAGTAGTAAAACATTTAAAAAATGTATATGCCTATATACTCTCATTGAACATGTCTGATAATTTTGAACAGTACATATAAATCAAGCCCTTTTATAGATAGTTTAATTAATGCCCAACAAGTTAAGAATTTGCTTATTACATTTACCAGTTAATCAGAGAGATAAAAATGGAACCCAGTTCATCTGATTTTAAACACCATTTCCCAAGATGGGAGGAATTTAAAAAAATCTTCAGAAGGAAATGTTATATACAAGTAACAGCATCTATATTAGTTCCTGAGGGCTGCTATAACATATTACCATAAGCTGGGAGGCTTAAAACAACAGAAATTTATTTTCTCACACTTTTGGAAGAGAGAAGTACAAAATCAAGGTATCAGCAGGGCCCTGCCCCCTATGAAGACTAGGGAAGAATTAATCCTTCCTTGGCCCCAGGCGTTCCTTGGCTTGTGGTAGCATAATTCCATCCTCTACTTCCATCTCACCAGGGCTGCCTTATCTCTGTGCAACTCTGTCTCCGGGTCCAAATTTTCCTCTTCTTATAAGACCACCAATCATATTGAATTTAGGGTCCACCCTAACCCAGTATGACCACATCTTAATTTGATCACATCTTCAAAAACCTTATTTCTAAATAAGGTCACATTCACAAGTACTGGGAGTTAGCACTTTAACATATTTGTCTGGGAGACACTATTAAACCCACAAAAAATTGTAAATAGTTGAGAAGATGCTATATTTATATTGATAAAATAGTCTGTTAAAGTTATTTTTCTCTGTCCCTTTCAGCATGTAGCATTGTCCTATATGCTACAGTGGTGTTTCTTAACTGTGATTGAATGCAGATTGAATGCAGGAAGCTCATAGATCACAAAAGTATTTAACAATATGTTAAAAAGATTCTTTTTACATATCAAAAATATATCCAGTACAACACCTATTTGTAGCTTCAGCAAATTTTCATACTTCTAGTTGATGAGGTAAGGTAGCAAAGATTGGGAGAGATACACCAAGTTTGAGATGGGAAAATGGAGAGATTATACAATCTATAAGAAAAGGAATTTTGTCTTTAACTGCTGCCTAAGTGGTGTGAGTCCCAGGGCATCGACATGATCTTCATATCTTCCTCAAATTCCCACCTCCACCCACTTTCCCTTTCTGTCCACAACTCCAATATTAACAATGATTTGATTTCTCTCCTCTGCTGAAAACACAAATACTTCTGGGAATGGAAACCCTTTAAGTACACAGGTACACTGTGTACTTAAATTCTCCTTTCCAAGAGGAGTGAGGAATGTGACTATAGAGAACAGAGTGGATAGATAGAGACAGGATAGAGAAGAACAAAAAAACAGGAGAAAAACGGAGGAGGGAGGGCAAGAGAAGGAGGAGAAGACCCTGTGTGGACAAGACATGCTTACTTTATTCATGGATGTAAGCCTATATTCTCTATGCATATCTATAAAATCAGTTTGTTCTAGGAAAAAGAAAGAAAGAGATAAGGACTTTCCAACAGACAGAACTAGATAAGGAGAAAATGGCTCTGTTGTGGTACAGTGATCCCTAATCACATTTATTTATAAGCAGAGGTTAAGAAAGTCAGCTATTGGTATGCTCTTGAATGGAACCAAACTAGATCTTTCAGGGTCCTTCCAAATTGGAATTTCTGAATTTCTGGAAACTTCTGGAATAAAGAGTACATATTGATATGTAATAGGCTGTTTGACTCAGTTCTTGTCTATGACATAGGAAGATTCATCAAAATGATCTTCCTACCACACTTCAGGTTTGGTCACTAGCACGGGACTTCTAGAATGTACAAATATGGGCTCTGCTCTTGCTTTTGTGAGTTCTAAATTCTCTTTGATATGCTTAAAACTTTGTAAAAAGTTCTCTCCTTCTGTTTTTTGTTTTGTTTTTTTTTTCACTTGCTCTATTAAACAGTTTCCATTGTAACAGTAGCATTTCATTTAATTATTTTCAGAGGTAATTGGCTTCTTTTATTTTCTTTCACTAATAGATTTAAAACTCCCATGTGACTTAAGAAGAGTTATTCAAAGAAGTGAAATAAATCAAATAATTCTACAAATATGCCTTCACAAGGAATCCTGGTAAGACATCTAAATATGTCGCTAAAAGAAAAATAATATTCAAAGGAGAAAAAAATGTGCTCTTGTTTTAAAAAATTGCAGTTGGCATCACTCTTAAGATAAGACATATGGAAAATAAAGATCTTTGTTTTATGAGTGAAATGGTTATATGTTTTTGTTACTTTTTTTTTGTTAATAATAAAATTAGTATAAATTAACATAAATAATAATGAATAATAATATTCCTTAAAATTTAATATCTTAACCTTGTAAAAAAAAAAAGCAAAACAACAACAAAAAATACAATCTTATTCTGAGCATCCCAGTAATTTTTTGTGTGTATGTACTTAGCTGTATTATAAATAGTTGGTTTGTATGAGATGATAAATTTTTACACTAAAATTTACCTTCATTTTAATTAGTAATAAAATTATTTTTATATTTGTAATAAGTTCTTGTGTCATAGTTTCCCTATATCTAAATGTAAGTTGTAAAATTTGATTCTTTCTAAATTTAAAATTTAGAAGCTTATAGATCTTAAACAGTGTTTGACATTCAGTATGCTTGGGATAGTTAAAGTATGCTTCACAATTTTGTAAAGAGATAATTACGAAAGTAGCATCTATGCCCTAAATGAAAAAGTTTTGCAGATTGATTTCCGTGTTCACCAGGAGATACATGTCACATGGGCAATTTCTGCAGGTACATGTTCTTCTTCAAAGGTCTGATGACCTCTCCACTGTTACTGTATATGTGCTAATGAAGGACATTTTTCAACGTTAGGCATTAGATGTTAGCCTGTGGCTCCCTCTCAATGGGAGACCAACCTACAGTGGTCCAATGGATAAAATGCAATTTTGGTTTGGGAGACTAGCACTGAAACACTGACCTCATCTGCCCAGGCCCAATGAGACATGTTCTATAATGGTCCTAAGCTTGGTTTACTTTGGCCTTGTTTACTCCATAAAGGTCCCACGTAGGTTCTATACTCAAATATCCCTTAGTTTATAGATCATATTCCTTCCAAAATGTATATAAATGTAAGGAATATTATTATCTTCCATCAAAAGGCAATCATGAGCAAAGTCAGGTAGAGAAACACTCTGGAAATTGATGTCTGGCTACAAAGAATTTACATTCAGACTCATCCAAGGATAACAAAAATATATCTTGAGCAACTGATTAAAGTTCTGAGATTGGATCCAACTTCATTGGGAAAGAATGCCAAGCTTACTAGCAAGGTCTATAATTGAAATGTGAGGAGGAGGAAATACATATATTTATACTTTTAAAGTGCCTGCCACCCCTGCATTGCACCAGTTAATGTCAAGGTATGCCATTACATTTTACAAAATTAGACTCAGTGGTAAAATTATACAATAACATACGACAGAATATGTCAACCAAATAAATTTGAAAAAACTTTTTAAAAATTGGATCTAAGATAACCAATTATGGCATTTAAAAAAAAAAAAAAAAAAAAAAAACAGTGGAAACAGTAAGAACAAGACAGAAATATAAAAATTTGGAAAAAACAAGTTTTATGTCCAAGGGAGAACAATAGGAAGAAGCTTTACTTCCATTGGCTAAAGCTGCTTGGAATGGCTAAGAGTGAGGCTCACTCCATAAAGCAATGTTTCTTAATAATAAGAAATTACAGACCCTTTTAAATCTGATAAATTATATGGATATTCCTTCAGAAAAAAATACACATTTGAAATTTATAAACAAAATTTTCAATGGGTTCTTAGGGCTCCATTGACTCCAGATAAAAAACCATTTCATGTTAGAATGGCACCAGGTCAACTAGAAAAGCCATTATTTGAATTTAATAGTAAATATTTGTTTAATAAATGGGCAAATGAATAAACCCAGAACTATGTGTGGTACCTTTTATAAATCTCTAAAACACTGAATTTTTTTAATCTGCAAAATGTGATAATTTTACTCTAATACCTCAAATATCATTTGAATATCTTTATAATTTCTGAATATTTAGAAAACTTCCAAGATTTGTAGATGAACATTCATGCCTGTTTGAATTTTGGTTTGGCATGGATTCTGACATGGAATAAATATATATTTTTTCCGTAACCTGTACATCTATTCCTTTAACTGATTAGTGAATAAAACTAACAGTAGAAATGAAAGATGTTTATGTGGGATGTTATGGGAGGTGTGGGAGGTGAGGAACATGGGAATCCCTGTAATTTTTGTGTAACATTTATGTAATCTAAACATCTTTTAAAATATATATAAAAAATAATAACATTTATGTAAGCAAATGCACATATATGCATATATATTTATATATCATTTTACAAATATTGGTTTGTATTGTGAAAAATTTGATTTTTACCCAGAATTAAAAAAAAAAACAAAAACAAAAACAACTAACAGTAGACCATTGGCTTCTGAGTTTTGAAAAAGATCGCAAGGAGGCCAATGGAGTCGGCTTGACTTTGCCAAAATATATTCCAAATTCTGGCCATAGGTGCTTAAAAATAAATACTGTTAATCACAAGTGTGGGGGTTAGATGTGGGGTGGGTCTGAAAAAATTTGACTTATGGACTTCAGAGTTATTTACATTGCTACTTCTAAGATCATTGAACCTGATTCTTTGATTAAGGAAGAAAAAGAATCACATATTAATAGGTTGAAGTGGTCATATAAGGAAAAAAAGTCATGATGGAATGAAATAGCTGGTCACATTGAGGAAATAAACACAAAATGTTTATATTAATATATATATTTATCATCTTTACTATTTTTACCATGTTCTAATTAAACCAGGTAGAAAAGAAAGTTCCTCTTGTTATAAGTTGACCTGTCTCTTTTAATGTTATTATTCAGGGATAATTTGCAATGTATTAAACTCTCTCATTGAGTCAATAATTTGTACACAGTGATATAATCACATATTTCTAGCCCTGTTTACATCTTGCAGTGTGAGGCTTTGTAAGGAAGTTTCATAATCCTTAAATCACTTTCTAATGATGAAAGCGACCCTAAGTATAAATGTGAAAGTATTTTAAATGAATCACCATTGCCTAATTTGAATATTGAATCACACAGTTACCTAAGGAAATTCTTGTTGTGATCCAGCTGTATTTCCATAGCTATCAAATCAGGGACTTGATAAGAGAGTCTGGGGATCAAAAAAGATAACCATAGCTACAACCCTTCTGGAAGAGACAATTTTCTCTTCTCTTATAAACTGGTAAAAATTTCCCCTTTCCATAAGCAGCCCTCCTCTGTTTATTGGTATGTCTAGTGAAAGTAAAATACAGGATACAGTAGTTAGGAAGACAGAGATGCAGCATTGTGTCTGTATATTGGAATGTTGGCCTTTAAAGGGAAAACATGCTAGAGGACTTCATTTCTACCATAGGCTCTGCTCTGTCAATTTATCTGATCCAAGAGATGTGACTCTAAAGTGATTCCATAAAATGAGATTCTTGACTCAGGATCTCTGTCTTTTTAAATCAATTTTATCTCTGGAATATTCCTTGCTTACATGATTGCTATTAACTATGCGCTAACAATTTCAGCACAAGTACCCTTACTGACATTTGTCTCTAACTGTACAAATTTGATTTGTGTTACCTCTCTGCTCTACCTATCTGCTGACTGGGACTTAATGATAGCCAGAATAATCTTGCAGAAAAATGAATTGCAGATTTTTCAGACCATGTCGCTCGCTCCCTCGCTCGCCCTCTTTTTTTTTTTTTTTATTTTATTTTTTTAACATAACAGCAATATTCATTGTTGAGTTGGGAATGGAGATTACCAAATTCATATTGGCAAGTATATAGAGTCCTCACCCCCAAATATAATTTTGTGCACTGTGCAGTGAGTTGCTCTGTGGAGCATCATGGGAACACAGGCTCAGTCCCAACCAAAACTTTTAGCAAATGACTGCTTTATTACATACCTAGTTATTTAAAATTATGTTTTCTCCTCAGAACTAAAGCCTAAAAATCTTTTATCAGGAAACAAGCTTGGTGGCATCCAAAACAGAAAAGAGAGTTGAATCTATATTCTCTAGCCTTAAGTGGATGAAAACAATATTATGATTAGCATTTATGATTAGCAAATAACTAATGCATACATTCATTTACTCAGAAAGTCACTGGACTATCATTATGAGCCTTGCATTTTTGGGGGGACCCTTAGGATAAGAATATAGATATGGGGGCCCTCTGCTCTCACAGGTCTCACATGATGGTATAGAGTACAGCACTTACCTGGGGATAAACATATATGTAGGTGTGTATATGGCTGTATGTATGTAAATAAAAATAAACGTATAATCTTTAAAACAAAAAATTAGTTCTATAATTATTGCCCTGAAAGGATGACTGTATTGTACTGTTTTGTGAGAAATCAAGCTTAGATAAACATATGACTTATGATACTATTTTTGAAAGAGAAACAATAGTACTTAACTGCATATGTACATGTGTTGGGCTGCAAGGATTTTCATAAAAGAGGAAAAACACATATTAGATTGTTAAATATCATGATATAATAATGCATTAAATTCTGGAAAATGAAACTTATCTCTAACAATAATTGAAATTTAGATGCATAAATATTTAACAAGCATACGTTTAAGGACTAGAAGGCAAAATGTGCAAATGAAAATGTACTTGATTAGATTAAATGATTATGGGTAGTTTTCTTCACAGATGTACAGTATTATTTTGATAGAATTAATATATCAATGTAGTTATCATAATTTATGTATATATTTAATAATTACATTTAAATATTAAAACAAAATAAAGAGTCATTGCATTATATCAATATAAGATAATAAAATAAAAGTGCTGCTGGTAGGTAACACATAAAAAGAAGAAATAAAGACAGATGGATTGAGACTTGAACAGTTACTTTTGTTGTGGTTGCTGTTTACCCACTAATATCCTGTCCCCTCATTTATACTGAAAGCTTAATCTACATCTGATTTCACTCTGTGTTCACAGTGCCAGAAAACATATTCTATTTGTAGTCTGTAATCAATGAATAATTGTCACTGAAGATGATTCAAGGCCAGGACACTACTTATTACCTTATCTGAAAATAACTAAAATTCATAAATATTTTTTTTTTAAAATCTATTAGATTGGTCTGCTTGTCATTTCTCATATCACAAAAGGGTAAACTTTGTCATAAATAATATGCAATGGTATTTGGACATGCTCATTTCTCTGATTTGGGAGAATTACTGAAAACTCACAGCCCGTTTAAAAAAAAAACCTGCAAAGTGTTTTGTTTCTTACACAACAACTTGTTTCAACAAGCGTTTGTTGAGTTGATTAAATACACTGAGGAAAGATTGTGATCTTTCTTAACATCTAAAATATCTAATATATATATATACTACTAGCTTCTTGGTGTAGTGTGTTCTAGATTGTCTCCTTAATCCAGAGACATTGAAAATATCATTCAAACAGAAGCGCTGCAGGATTTTTCTCTAAATATAACATATTAAGAGATAGAAACATTAACAAAAATGTTACCCATGTCTCTGTTCAATGAATATATATTAATTTTTTCTTGATGTTCATATATATGTGTTACGAAAGTAAATTAATACACTAAACTATAATGATATTTTTGCTCCTCTTTTAAATGCCCCAAATATCTATACATGACCCACTTGTGATATGCCTACCAGACTCATCATCTACTTTAGCGATCATAAAATCCTTATACATAAACAGGTTTACCAGATTGACCGAATGAATCATCAGCTTCTAAGCAGCTGCTTAATTTTAAAATGATGATTGCATCTGGTCATCTTAACAAGCAATGTAACATGACTAAGCCTGGGTATATTCTCCATAAATAGCACCCGAAAAAAAAACTATTTCTATCTGTACAATTGTGTAAGATTCAAGTAGAATCACATTGTTTGCAAATGTAATTAGTGGGATTTTATAGGTACCAGATCAATTGCCTCTTTATTAAGTGCCTGTGTTTCATCTGTTTGTTATGCTTTTAGTAATTAAATTGCAAACATGTGCTTTGATGACTTCACAGCTTTGTCCGAATTATAGAACCCTCTACTTTCTTTCCATATTCTTAGGATCATATTTATGTACAGTTATCCCATTTTTTGAATTTGTAATTGACAGTGTTTTGTGCTTGTATATTTCTTACATCTGGAATAGATCTTGTATGTTCTGTAGTCCAAACATCTTCATTTGTAGATAATTATTTTAATAGAAAAATATTTGGTTATGTTTTAGCAAAGATAAAATAATGTAATTCCCTTCTGTTCATTCTTTCAAATTCCAAAGTGATTAAGCACTATATTAAATATTTCAGTAGAAAATTGATACTATTCTTGGCCAATGCTCCTGGACTGGCCTAAAGAAGACTCATGGCCTAGACATGAATATCGAAATAGCCACCTAGAATTTGGCAGTGATTTTAATTCCTACTGGCAGCAGGTAATTCTAGACAATTATGTCAAGCAATGCATTTCCATGATACCACCAGACCATACGAGTTAGAGCAATCTTTCTAAACCTTAGAGAGCATCAGAGTCACCTGGAAAGCTTGTTAAAACAGATTGCTTTGTCATATCCCCAGAGTATGGCAGAGTCAGAGGTTCTGGGATGGGGACGAGAATTTGCATTTCTAACAAGCCATTGCGAGAGACTTTCATGTTTTTCCCAAGATACTCAGAACTGGTATAATTATGGTTAGCTGCTGCTGAGGCAATTGTATCTGAACTCTGCAGGGGAAAAGGTGGGATGGTCCAGAAGCTCTTGCTGATCAAGATTCCTACTGTTTTGTTTTATTTGTTTGTTTTTCTTAATAAGGTGCTAATCTGAATCACTCCCAAGGAATGGGTACAGGTTATTGAAGAGGGCATACTGATTCTCAAAACATTCAATGGTATAACTTTTTTTCTTCTTAATGATGTATGATCATTTTTTTATTATTATTTGAGACAATTATAGTTGGATAGCATATAGGCATTGGGATTTTAATCTCTATTTTTTTTTTTTTGCAAACATGAATTGTGTTCATCTATCTACAGCTACAGAGCTTTTCTCAACCCTATTAGAGCTAATGTCCCCTTTTCATAATAAATAACACTCATTTGGAAAAGAAAGTTATGGGTTATATAATTCACTTACTCACATGCATAATTTAAATAATTGGAATAATGTCCTAATTTTAATATGAAAGAGCTATAAGTGGAAAGTCATTTCTAATACATTTACATTCATTTCAATATGTAAATATTTAAGCTTAACTATTCTTGGAAACCTAATGAAATGAATAAACTCTGACACTAAAATTAGAGTCATTATACAGGAGACAATTTCTAATGCAGACTGATAAAATTGTGCTGCACTGACAACTCAAACATCACGAGCAACACTGCTATTGGTGGCATGATTTTATGAATATAGAATAGTCCTTGATATAATTCTGAACAAAACAAACAATATTTTTATTTGCTTGATATTGCATGCATAGAATATTTACTGTATAATAAAACTATGCAAAATACTTTATATTGACAAATCCTTGACTCAGATAAGATGTGTGTGTGTGTGTATGTGTGTGTTTCTGGTCTGCATGATGATATGGCAAAGTTTTTGAAAGTCATGTTGGGCCTGGGACCATTCTTTGTTTAAAACTGTTTTAGGCATTGTAGGATGGCCAAAGTTTTAAATTTCCTAGAACTGCCATCACAAGGTACCACACTTTGGATGGCTTAAGACAACAGAAGTTCATTGATTCATATTCCTGGAGGCTAAAGGACCAAAATCAAGGTTTCATCAGCACCATGCTCCCTCTGAAACCTGCAGGGGAGAATTCTTGCTCTCATCTTTCCAGCTGCTAATGGTTTGTTGGCAATCAGTGGAGTTCAGCGGAGTTCTCTGGATTGCAACTGCAGCATTCAATCTCTTCAATCAATCAGACTACAAAGATGAATATGGCAATTCCTCCTGCAGTAGCTCATAGGAAGTGTAGGAAGCAGACAGAAAACCCCTCCACCCTCAAAGAGGTAGGCGAAGGATATGACTCCATATTCAACAAGTAGATGCCTGAGCTGAAAGTGTGGCTTTGTGAAAGTGTCTTCCAGTTAAGGACTCATAGAGAGAGGACAGAAAAGAAAATGAGCCAACAGCCCTCAAAGAAGTTCATTGTGGATATGTATGAGGGGCTGGTAAGAAGGATGAATGATAAGAATGGAGAGAAAACCTGGTGTATGAACCACATAAAGTCCTCCTCGCCATATAAAGGCAACTCTTTGAAAATATTAAGTGGAACTAGCATGATCATGTTTACATTTTATAAAGTACAGAATTCACGTCTAATATCACTCTCTATCGGGGAACTGGAAGTTAAATTTTGAGTAGTGTTTAGAGATAGAGACTGAAGTTACTCTTTTTATTCACTCATTCTTTTGGGCCAGATTCTAGTAGATTGATTGCAAGTATGGCCCCAACTTTTCCCTTCTTTATATATACTCCTTTTAGTATGACTTTACATACCCTCCTGTGAAGAAGAGGAGTTTATTTACCCCATGCCTTAAGTCTAGGCTGGCACAGTGACTTTCTTTGTTCAATAGAAAGCAACAGGAGTAGCTGTATGCAAGTTCCAAGCCTAGGACTCAAGAGGCTTTTTCACTCTTGGCCCAATCACCCTCAATAGAATACGCACCATCTAGCTTGTTAGATGATGAGTGAACACATGGAGCAGAGCCAATCACCCCATCTAAGGGCACCTGAGGCCCAGTAGTGCTCAGCTGACCTGATAACTGACAACATCTCAACAGATGGGAAAAGCAAATTATTCTTTTAAGTTGTATCAATATTTCCTTTTTCTCAGGTCCAAGATATAAATGTTATGCTACATATTTCACATTCACAAGAAATATTTGTTAGTTGCTTAAGGACATATTAATATCACGTTTAAAATAATAATGTTATTTTCAACCATTTCCAATCAGTAAACAAAATATTCCAAGGACATCAGAATTAACCTAATACATACGATAAATTCACACCTGTTTAATTTTTGTTCATTTTTAGAAACTTGCCAAGTATTGACTACTTTGCACAATTATTTCTTAATTTATTTCTAGTTAAATTCTAAGGCTTCAATTCAAATTACACACACACACACACACACAAAAATGGCTTTTAAAAGATTCAGAAGTAACATTTTCTAAATTGTTTCAAGCCATGATAAATTAGCCTTGCAAAAGGTTTTGCATATTATATTGATTAGGGAGTTGTTAGTTTAAAAGTGCTGTTTGCCTAATTCAATAACTGACACTAATAATTGAGTAATAAGAGTAATTGTTTGAAGGTGGCAAAAGAAATTTAGACATACCTTTGCAATCTCCCTGTGTAGTTTTAATGAATTCTTTATTATTTTCCTCCATGTCATGATTTCTCTTTTAACTATAACTAGACAAAGGTTCAATTTATATATAGTTTCATTTTATATTATTTCAATATCTATATTTTTTAAGTTTGCAATTTATATATATATCTATTCTTATTTTTTTAGTCTGTAAATGTTCAACATTTATAGGCCTTTTGTTTTAAATGTTATTTAATCTGTGTATTTGAGCTTCCTAAATATTATTTTTAAATCATTGCTAACCTGTTCTATAAAATTTAATTTCCTTCCAATGGATTCATATTTGATTTTTATTTTATTTACTGTCTTTCTTAGAGGTAGAATTCTTATATGTCTTGGAATATGTGTTCAAAGACTTATGTGGGGGAAGTTTTAGTTTTTTGTTTCATCCTTTAACTTCCACTTCTCTTATCCTCTATGCTGACCTATATATGGTGAATGGTTCTATGATTGGATCCTGACTTCCAACTATGAGCTAGGCTCTAGTGCTATCTTATGTCAACATTTTTTGCCCCTATAGTTATTCAAAGCTGAACTCCAGACTGCCTCCGTGTCTTGCCAGGCTCAGCAACCAGCCAACTTCTGCTTGGAACTCTTCTGCTTTTGACCTGAGAAAAATGTTTATCTTCTTTCTGAGCCAAGGTCTTCCCTTTTAGTTTTCTTCTTATATACCTTACTTTTTTTTTGTTTTGTTTTGCCACTGTTATGTGTTACAACTAGGAGTGTATCAAACTCTAAACTTATTGAGCCTACTACTAATTTTTAAGTATCTTTTGGTTTATGATATCGATTTGCAAACCGATTGTTTTGTTCCATTTTATATTTTCAGAAAATTTCTAAACATTTTGAAACAGTCCTGTCCATCTATTGCTCATTTTTTCTTCCCTAATTAAGTCAGAGGCTCAGTGAAGAAATAACCTGTAGTTACATGGGTCAGGAGCTCTTTTCCACCAGGGCCCTAGCTTTGCAGGTTTATTTCTTTAGTTATTAGTAGAGAGGATCGCCTGGCTGTTTTGATTAAATATTTTTTCATATGTCCCGTTTAAGTAACCTCTAATGATTCCTAATTGTCTATCCTATAAAATATCAATTCCTTAGACATTCTTTTAAAAAACACCGACTATTCTCCAAATGTGATTTTAGTAGCATTCTCTTTTATTGGTAAAATCCTTTAAATACATCATGTATTTCTTCTTCAACATTTTTTTTCTGTGCAAGACAATGTGGCAATGTTATTATACAGAAATGAATACAACATACTTCAGACTTCAAGCATCTTATTTTCAGATAAAGCTGCTAAAATAATCTAAGAATTATAATATTAAAAATATACATTTTTGAGGGCTCGTATTATCGCCACTTTTGTTCCTCAGCTCAGATGGACTTCAGAACGAAGAAACGCGACCTCAGTACAGTGACCAGACGGTTTATTTGGTTACAGCTCAGTATTGCAGCTGGAGCCTGGGTGAGGCAATGATGGAACCACACAGCTCAGGGTTACAGTTCTGCTCAGTGTTGAGCTCGGGTGTTAGTCTGGCCAGGGCGAGTATGGAAGCGATCTCCGGACTTTGGGGCTGCACTATGTATAAATAGGTTCACCGTGCAGCCACCCTGAGGGTGGAGTCTTAAGTTGTGATGCTCTGATTGGTTAATCATGGATCCTATTGGCTGAAAATCTCTTGTCCTATTGGCTGAAGATCTCTTATCCTATTGGTTGGTTCTTCCTCCCAAAATCTTCAAGATTGGGGTCACTGTTAGGTTACCAGCCCAGTCCTTTATTTGGGTAAGATTAAATAATTATTTTAAGAATTTTCACAGGCAGGAGCTATCTCCTCTAAAAGTTTGTCTGCATGTTATTATAATAATAATATAGAGTTCATTGTGGAAAAGAGAATGAGCTCTGAAATTAAATTCACCTGGCTCCACACTTTTCAGTTATTTCACTTTGACCACTGTGGCCTAGGGGGCCTAATCATTAAAATGGTAATAATAGTACCTGTGCCACAGAATTAATAAGAATATTGAGATTATAGAGATAAGGCATGTTGAAACCATTTTGAAAAAAAGGAAGTGATCAAAACATATTAGCTATCTGTATTCATAACTATCAGTACAATTTTCAACATCATTTCTGCCTAAATTTCCTCACTCTTAAAGACTAACCTAGAATATATATATATATATATATTTTTTTTTTTTTTCTTTACTGTGACCCTTCTGTGAACTGAAACCTCTCCAAAAACAAGCCAACAAAATAATCAAATTAATAAGAAAATGAAATAATAATAGTTTTAAAAACAACAAATAAAATTCAAAAAAATATATAAAATATTTTTGACATTCTGCCCTTCATCACTGTAAGATCTGTTGTCTTGTATGTACAGTGACATTTTCTTTTGTATATTTTACAAGTGTCTTATTTTTTTCATTTTATCTTCAAAGAAACTTTAGGTTACAGAAAAGTCACATAGAAAATTTAGAGGATTCCCACATACCAAATGTCCTCTCCCTTTTCCACTCTCCCCTATTAATAACATTTTACATTTGTTACAATTGATATACAAATATTGAAGCATTGCTACTAGACATCATCAATGATTTACATTATGGTTTACATTTTGGACCCTACACTTTTATAGGTTTTGATGAAATTTGAAATGGCCTGTATCCATTATTGCAAGATCATGCAAAACAATTCTAATGCCCTAAAAATGCGTTATGTTCCATCTATTCTATTCTTCCCTCCCCTCCCCCAGGACCTATGGTAACCATCAAGTTTCAATTTTTGAAGAATAAGATTCATAGCTACTTGCAATATTATTGAGGGCTTGACATATTGGTCTGTTTTCTTTTATTGGGCATTGCCTATGTACTCGTGGGATTCTTGTCCCTCTAATTGAGAATATAGCAGGACTCCCCAGGATTGGGGTTTGAGGTTTTCTTTTTTATTGTTTGGGTCTCCACTCACTAAGATACCACACTATGACAAAATGAATACTTACATATTCCATAGAAGTATACCCCAGGTGCACCCTATCCCATATATCCACCCACACCCAACTCCCTATACCAATAACCCTACCCTGCCATATTTGCTGAAAGAACATTCCCAGTATTGTAGTTTTAACCACAGACTTGCAAATCCCCGGAGTTCACCTGCTCCTTCCCCCAAAATCCACCTAGTCCATGGATAGTCCAACACAACCACCCCATCCTACTCCCCTTCACAGACTAGCACTGCAAAACCCAATCACATCACTTTAGTACTCTTATGCCTATCCACCACCCAAACACAACCTTCCACTTTATCATAGATTTTGCCCATATAGGCATCAGCTCACCACCCTCTACTCCCTTTCTATCTCCTGTAAACCTATCTTCCAAGATCTAGCTCTGTGAGTCTGCTCAATTTGCTTAAGTCATATCAGTGAGGTCATGTATTATTTGTCCTTCAATGCCTGGCTCACTTCACTCATCATAAGGTCTTCAAGACTCATTCCTGTTATTCTGTGTGTTAGTATTGCATTCCTTCTTATAGCAGAGTAATATTCCATTGTAGGTATATACCGTTTGCTTATCATTCATCTATTGATGGATATTTGGGTTGCTTCCAATTTTTGGAAATAGTGAGTAATGCCACTATGAACATTGGTGTGTATATATCTGTTTGTGTCCCTGCTTTCAGTGATTCTGGGTATATACCCAGCAATGGGATTGCTAGATCATATGGCAGTACTATAGTTAGCTTCTTGAGGCACTGCAAAATTGTCCTCTACAATAGCTGCACCATTCTACATTCCCACTAGCAGAGGATAAGTGTTCCCTTTCCTCCACATCTTCTCCAACACTTTTAGTCTCTGTTTTTTTTTAATAGCTGCCAGTCTAATGGGTGGAGGATGATATCTCAGTGTAGTTCTGATTTGCATTTTCCTAACAGTTTTTTATGTTGAGCATCTTTTCGTGTGATTTTTAGCCATTTGTATTTCTTCTTTGGAGAAGTGTCTGTTCAAATCTCTTGCAGATTGTTTTATGGGTTGTTTGTCTTTTTATTGTAGAGATGTAGGATTTCTTTATAAATGCTGGATATTAGGCTCCTATGGGAGAGATGGTTAGCAAATATTTTCTCCCATTTAGTAGAGTTTCTTTTCACTTTCTTGACAAACTCCTTTGAAGCACAAAGGTTTATAATTTTGAGGAGGTCCCATTTAATTATTTTTTCCTACATTTTGCATGCTTTTGTTGTAAAGTTTATGGAATTGTTTCCTACCATAAGATCTTGTAGATGCTTCCCTACATTATCTTCTAGGAGCTTTGTGGTCTTGGCTCTTATATTTAGATCTTTGATCCATCTTTAGCTTATTTTTGTATAGGCTATAAGATGGTGATCCCCCTTCATTCTTTTGGATATGGATATCCATTTCTCCAGGCACCATTTGTTGAAGAGGCCATTCTCTCCCAGTTGAGTGGGCTCAGAGGACTTATTGAATATCATTGACTGTATATGTGAAGATCTATATCAGAACTCTCAGTTCTGTTCCATTGGTCCGTATGTCTACCCTTGTGCCAGTACTATGCAGTTTTGACCACTGTAGCTTTGTAGTATGTTTTAAAGTCAGGTAGTATGATTCTTCCAATTTCATTTTACTTTTTCAATACATCTTGGGCCACTAAGGGCCCCTTGCCCTTCCAAATAAATTTCATAATTACCTTTTCCAATTTGGTAAAAATGCTTCTGTAATTTTTATTGAGATTGCATTTAATCTGTAAATCAATTTGGGTAGGGCAGACATCTTAATGATGTTTAGTCTTCCAATCCATGAACAGGGACTAGTCCTCTATTTATTTAGGACTTTGATTTCCTTTAATGATTTCACGGTGTTTTCTGCATACAGGACTTTTACATCTTTAGTTAAGTTTATTCCTATGTATTTGATTATTTTAGTTGCTATTGTAAATGGAATTTTTTCTTGATTTCTTCCTCAGATTGCTCGTTATTAGTGTACAGAAATGCTACTGATTTTTGCATGTTGATCTTATATCCTGCCACTTTACTGAGCTCATTTATCTGCTCTAGAAGCTTTGTTGTAGATTTCTCAGGGCTTTCTATTTATAGGTTCATGTCATCTGCAAATAGTAAAATTTTTACTTCTTCCTTTCCAATTTGGATGACTTTTATATAATTTTATTGCCTAAGTGCTTGAGAATGTCCTTCTAACACAATGTTAATTAAGAGCAGTGTCAGTGGGCATCTTTGTGTTCTTCCAGATCTTAGAGGGAAAGCTGTTAGCATTTCACCATTTAATATGATGTTAGCTATGTGTTTTTCATATATACCCTTTATCATGTTGAAGAAGATTCCTTCTATTCCTATCTTTTGAAATGTTTTTACCAATAAGGGGTGCTGTATTTTGTCGAATGCTTTTTCTGCATAAATAGAGATAATCATGTGATATTTTTTCTTTTGCTCTGTTAATGTGGTGTATTATCTTGATTGATTTTCTTATGCTGAACCATCCTTGCATACCAGGGATGAAAGCTACTTGGTCATGGTGTATAATTCATTTGATGTGTTGTTGAATGTAATTAACAAGAATTTTGTTGAGGATTTTAGGATCCAGTTTCATTAGAAAGATAGGTCTGTAGTTTGCCTTTCTTGTGAGATCGTTATGCGGCTTTGGCATTAGGGTGATGTTGATATCATAAAATGAGTTTGGCAATGTTCCCTACACTTCTATTTCTTGGAAGACTAAGCAGGATTGGTGTTATTTCTTTCCAGAATGATTGGTAGAATTCACTTGTAAAGACATCTGGTCCTGGGCTCTTCGTAGTTGGCAGGTTTTTTTTTTTTTTTTTTTTGAACAAATCTATTTTATTGGTACATATTAACAAAGCATACAATTCATTCAATGTATACAGTATTATTTGGTATAATCTCATAGTTGTGCATTCATCGTTTCAATCATTATTAGAGTATTTTCATTATTTCAACAATAATAGTAAACAAAAAATGACAAACAATAAACAAGAAAATTCCTCACCTCTCCATCTCTCTGTTTCCACTTCTTTTATTATTATTATTATTATTTATATATATATATAAATATATTTTAAGAGGTGCTTAGATTACAGAAAATACTACACAGAACCCCCTGGGATTCCCATGTTGCCTACCCCCCACACCTCCCGCCACATCCCACACAAACATCTCCCACAAGTGTGGCCCACCACCCTCAATGGACTTACACATCCTGGGGCCTTGCCACCAACCCTAGACCACAGTTCACATTGTAGACCACACTCTCTCCCACACAGTTCTGAGTGGTGTGTGCTGATTTAAAATGGCCTACATCCGTTGCCACAACGGTACTCAGGACAACCTCCAAATCCCAAAGAAGCCCCTGTATTTCAACTACTCATTCCCTCCCTGCCCCAAAAGTGTCAAGTGGCCATTGGCTCCACCTCATTATTATAATTTCTTCCATTGCTAGAATCACCATATGTGTACAACAGAATACCATCAAGTCCACTCTAGCCCATAGTTCTCCCCCCAGTCCTGAGGGGACTGGGATGGTGATGTCCACTCCACCTCCAAGTGAGAGAGGGCTTATATCCCATGGATATGGTGGGTGGGATGATCCTGCCTGCAGATGCAGGCCCTCTCCATTCCCTGGGATGGCCGTTGCCCATCATTGTCTCCTTGCCAGGTGACTTGGATGAGTCCATTGAGCTGTAGGGCAGGAGTTGCAGCTCCACCGAGATTCCACGCACACCTGGCACATAGGTAGGCCAGAGGCTCCAGTCTCTGGAAGTATACCTAAAAACTTCTGCATCACATATAGGTTTGAATAGAAGGGACTGATAAAACCTGTGCAGGGAGGACTTATTTGAGTCCAATTCTGTCACTCTCAGGAGCACAGATTCCAAAGTAGAGCCCACTGATAAGGCATTAGTCTCTGGGGCTATCCCCACTTATACAGGACCTGGGTGTCTCCAGAGCTCTCAGGAGCCCCTCTGTGTGGGGTGATAGGCACTTAGATGTTCTATGAGCTCCTACTGAGGTGTGCGTAAGAATTACCTCTGGGGTGACCTCCTGACTCTCTTTGAAGTCTCTTAGCCACTTGAACTCATTTGTCTTTACCTTTTCCTCCTTTTATTCAAGGTCTTTTTCCAGCTGTGTTGCCAGTTGGCACTTGGTATTAATCCCTCGTTGCCAGGGAGTCTCATCCAGTTGGGAGGTTTTTGATGACTAATTCAATCTTGTTACTTGTGACTGTTCTGAGTTCATCATTTCTTCTTTCATCAATGTAGGCTGTTTGTTTCCAGAAATTTGTCCATTTCATCTAAGTTATTCATTTTGTTGGCATACAATTTTTCAAAGTATCTTCTTATGTTACCCTTTATTTCTTGGTGTCCATGGTGATATCCCCTTCCTCGTTTTTTTATTTTATGTATTTGCATCTTCTTTCTTTCTTTCTTTCTTTTTTTTTTTTGTTAGTCTAGCTAAGGGTTTGTCAATTTTATTAATCTCATAGAGCTGGCTTTTGGTTTTGTTAATTTTTTCACATCTTTCTTCTTTTCAATTTAATTTAGTTCTACTCTGTTTGTTACTTCCTTCCTTCTACTTGCTTTGGGATTAGTTTGTTGTTCTTTTTCTAATTCCTCCAGGTATGCAGTTAGGTCTTTGATTTTAGCTCTTTCTTCTTTTTAAATATAGGCCTTTATGGCTATAAATTTCCCTCTCAGCACTGCATTTTCTGCACCCCATAGTTTTTGATATGTTGTGTTGTCATTTTCATTTGTTTCAGGGTAGCTACTGATTTATTTTGCAATTTCCTCCTTGGCCCACTGATTATCTAAGAATGTGTTGTTCAACTTCCATATCTTTGTGCCTAATCTGGTTCTCTGTTCCTTACTGGTTTCCAGCTTCATTCCATTGTGGTTAGAGAAATTACTTTGTATCATTTCAATCTTTCTAAATTCAGTGAGAGTTATTCTGGGGTCTGGCATGTGGTCTATCATAGAGAATGATTCATGTGCACTCGAGAAGAATGTATATCCCACTGTATTTGGGTGTAATATTCTGTATATGTCTATTATGTCTAGATCATCTGACACAGCAGTTCTTAACAAGGGGTCTGTGAAATTCAATTGAAATTCAAAAACATTATTTTTGTGGGGAATTGTTGGTGCTTGTGTGATATATTTATTTAATAATATAAAGTATACTGTGTGCTTAGTAAAGGGTCTGTGGTTTTCTCTTGACTGGCAAGAGGGTCCATGGAACAAAAAAGGTTAAGAACCCCAGCTGTAATGTATTATTCAAGGTCTCTGTTTCTTTATTGATACTCTGTAGAGATGTTCTTTCTAATGGTGATAATGTTGTCTTAAAGTCCTCTACTATAGTTGTAGAAGCATCTATTTCTCCACTTAGCTTTCCCAATGTTTGCCTCATGTAGTTTGAGGTACCCTGGTTAGGTGCATAAATGTTTATGGTTATTCTTTCTTCTTGATAGATTACCCCTTTAATTAATATATAATGTCCTTCTTTGTCTCTTAAAATAGTTTTGCATTTAAAATCTATTTTGTCTGATATTATATAACTACTCTCACCCTTTTTTGGTTATTGTTTGCATGAAAAATCATTTTCCAGCCATTCACTTGCAATCTCCCTGTGTCCCTGGGTCTAAGTTGAGTTTCCTGTAGACAACATATAGATGATCATATTTCCTTACCTATTCTGCCAATCTGTGCCTCTTGATTGTAGAGTTTAATCCATTAACATCCAATCTTATTACCATGTCATTACTTACATTAGCCACATTTTCTTTAGGTTTATACATGGCGTATGTTGTTTTTATTTCTCTTTTTATCTTTTTAGCTATTCTTACCAATAATCTTCCTTCCTATACTCTCCTCCAACCCTCTGTCTCCTGTTTTTTTCCTTTCAACCTGCAGAACTCCCTTTAGTATTTCTTGGAGGCAGGTTTCTTGTTGACAAACTCTTAATTTCTGTTTATCTATGAATATTTTGAATTCTCCCTCATTTTTGAATGTCAGCTTTTCTGGATACAGAATTCTTAGCTGACAGTTTTTTTTTTTTCTTTTAGCACCATAATCACTGCCTTCTTGCCTCCATAGTTTGAGATGAGAAATCAGCATTTAATCTTATTGAGTTTCCCTTGTATGTGATGGATCTCTTTTCTCTTGCTGCTTTCAGTATTCTCTCTTTGTCTTGAGAATTGGACAATTTGATAAGCATATGTCTTGGGGTAGGCTTGTTAGGATTTATACTGTTTGAGGTGAGCTGTACTTCCAGGACATGTACATCCATGTCCTCAAAAGGGTTGGAAATTTTTCAGCCATTATTTCCTCCAACATACCTTCTGCCCCCTTTCCCTTCTCTTTTCCTCTGGGATGCCTATAATGCATATGTTAGTGTGTTTCATGTCGTCATTCAAACCCTGATTCCTTTCTGGATTTTTTCTATCTTTTTATTTATCTGTTCTACTATCTGTCTGATTTCAGATGTATTGTCTTTGACATCACTTATACTTTCCTCTCCCTGTTCAAATCTGCTGTTATGTGCTTCCAGCATATTTTTGATTTCTTGCATTGTGCTATTCATCACCATCAGATGCATTATATTTTTATGTATGTTTACAATTTCTTCATTATATTGTCCCAGTGTATTTTTAATATCCTTTATCTTTTCCTTCACTTCATTAAATTGATTCATGATATTTGTTTTGACATCCTTGATTAGCTGTTTCACATTCTGCATCTCCTCCTGTTTTCAGTTTGTTCATTAGACTGGGTCACGTCTTCCTGTTTCTTAGTATGGCTTGGAAATTTTGTTGGTGTCTAAGCTTCTGTTTATCTGAATAGGCTTATTCAGTTGGTTTGCTTCTCTTTCTACTTTATGTTTTTACTTTGTCGTTTTTTTGGTGTGGCAAGTTTCCTTTTTGGCACTTGGTTCCTCTTATTCCTCTATATCCTTGCAGTTGCCTGTGTTCCCTTGAAAAAATTTTTAGGACCAGAGAAAAGTAGAGAGATAAGAAGAGAAAAAGAATAATAATAATAATAATAATAATAATAATAATAATTTTTAAAAGGTAGAAGAGGAACCATAAAAGAGCTAGTAAAATAAATATTTTGATTAAAAACGTCTTAAAAAATACAAAGGACCAAGAATATAAAAAGAAAGGTGGAATAGAAAAAATGAAACAAGGAACAAAATAGAGAAAATAAATAGAATGAATTAAAATCCTGGAAAGATGAGAAGAAAAAGAAAAAGAAAAACTGAAGACCAAATAAGAAGAGGTGGAATGAAAGAAAAGCAACAAAAGACAGAAGATGGGAAAATGAAGAAAAGAAATAAGGTATGTAGAAAAGATAACTAAAAGAAAAAAACAGAAACAAAGAAAGTGAAAAGACAAACAACAGGAAACAACAACAAAAAACAACCCAAGGAAAGCAGCCTTCCCTCTTAGGCCCCTAGGGAGCTTCTCAGGCAGCTGGTGCTCAGAAATCAATTACCCTACAGCTTGCCCTCCACAGGTGAAGTACTTTGTTTTAGTGAATAAAATAAGGAGAAAATAAAATAAAACAGAACTGATAAAAAATTTAAAATAACAGATTGAAAAAAACCCTAAAACAAACAAACAAAAATCTCAAGCTATATGTTCCCTGTCATAGGTGCTGGCTGGGTGCCTGATAACCCAGTTGATCACCGTCTGGATCCCTTTTCTTAGGAGGTGTCTGGAATTTAACCAGGGACCTTCTATATGGAAGTCAGAAAGTCTTCCATGGAGCTATACTTACTCCCCAGGTTAATTAGGCTTCTGAAAGCTTATTTGGCCCCACCTGAGTTTCCTCAGGTGAGTTGGGCTTCTAACAGTTTGCCAGAACCTGGCTGGTTAGGCACCTGTCTCTTCCCCATCACTGACTTAGTTCCTCTGTCTCCCAGGGTAGATCAGTGTGATAGCCTGCCTGATCAGATTCCCTCTCCCTTCTCCCTGGTGCCACTTCAGTGATGGCTGGGGTCTTTTTTGAGATTCAAAGGGGGCTCAACTGGTCAAACTCACTGAAAAGAAACCACTCTCCATCCTCTGCCAGACCCCTTTTCCTCCCAGGGAAAGTTCTTTTCCACTCAGTTGGCTGCAGTGAGCCAAGGTTTTTTCTTCGAGGTTATTTGCCTTGAGGGTGAGGGATATGTGCCATTCCCAGCCACAGGGGTGAGTAACTCATAGTTTTCCTTTGGCTTTTTGTCTCTCTATCTTCCTCCTGGATGATGTGCAGCACTTTTATGTTCTGCAGATCCCCTAAGCAGCAGTCTCAGGTAGGTTTTTGCCTTTTCTCCATTGCTTTTTGTGAGAGAGTTGAGCTCTGCTTCCCTACTTCAATGTCATCTTCCTGGAAGTCCTAGTTATTTTCCTTAAATGAGCATTTTCTTGGTTTGAGCACTTCACCAAAGTACCTCTCTCAAAAAATAAAGATGACATTTTATTTAAGATTCTTTAAAATGAATTAGAAGACCAATAATTTCTTAAATTCCAACATGCTCTGGAGTAAGAATTAAATTGTTCCAAAACATACATGAATTTATTGTTATCAAAATGAGGACAAAAAATCATGGTATTAAAAAATAAAAATTTTTAATATGATCCAAAGTGGTAAAAGTGTTTGAGAAGGGAAGTTTCTCAACTTCCCTTACTTAATTAACCCTCTTTCTTAGAAAGCTTGACATGACTACTCTCATTTAATTTGCTAGGGTTGTTACATGTTATTTCTGCAGAGCAACCTGGATCTAGCTCACCTGAAGAATAGAACAAATTGAGTTGTGCTAAGTCATCACCACTGGTTAGATGCTTTTAGCTTGATGTCTGTTCAAATCATTCTTGATACTGGGTGGAGCTGACATTTAGTTTTAAGAAGAACTACTTAGCATTTCCCATTAAACAATATTAATTAAGATATTTGGATCAGAAAGGTGGAAGGCACTCTGACCCCAAAATGAAGATGCACCCCAGCTGGCAGCAGATTTATTTGCATGACTACCATCTTAAGCACAAGTTTGCAGATTTTTATATGTGTGCTTTTCTTGATAACCTTAAAGTATAAGCACACTGCCAGATTTTCTTTTCTTTCCATATTTATATCAAACCAAATAATAGTTCTATAGTAATTGCCCACTGAATGATGGTGTATATGGTGGGGGTGGGGGAGTGTGGCTGCTTATAGGAAACTTGCCATGCTGTACAAATTTTCTTTATTGAATCAAGCAGTTATATCTGTATGACCTTTCTGCATGAAAATGAATTTTTTAATTTTTCAGGCAATGCTATATTCAGAGCCCCTTCTGTGATATGGAAGGTGCATTCATAATAAATTATGTATGAAGCAAATCCTTCTCAAGGCTAACTCCTGCCATTTCGACTCAGTATTCTAATAGTGCCTGATATGTTACAATTAATATTAGTGTTCTTTATTTATATGTGTATCAATCCATGCATTCACTCATCTATCAAACATTCACAGAGTAGTTCTATGAGCCAAGTATAAAGACATAAGTCACAATATTTGATGTTAACGTCAGGGCACAAGATCCACAGGTTGGAGAGGATGCCTGGGGTGAAGATATTTACTTCCCAGAGTCCTCTGAGCCCTCTTACCCTGAACACGTGGCCCATGCCTTCTAAGCAAGTAGAAGCAACAATCCACTCCCCACGGTGGCATCATGATGGAATAAAATGCAAAGGCCTCTCCCACACAAGGCAATAACGGCTCTCCAGGCCCTTACCCTTTTCCACTCCTGATTATCAACCCTAAAACTAGAATGAAGTCATAGCATTTCCCAGCAAGAGATATCCTGGTCATGATAAGGTTGGGATAAGGCTAATGTTCCAAAGAAGCTCTAAGACCTAACCATTATGCACAACTTTCTATTTCTATTTCCCATCACTTCCCAAGAATATGGGCCACAAAGTCTGTATACATAAATATATGTATCGGTCAGTTTAGTATAAATTATGTTGTGCTAATAACTAATGACTTGATAATCACAGAATCTTGGGGATTTACCACAACCACACAAGTTGATTTCTCATCAATGCTGCACAACTACCAGCAGAGAGCAGCCATCCCGCTCCATGAATTCTTCCAAATGGGACTCCCAACTGATGGAGCGGTCCCCATCTGGGGTATTAGTTTTCTTTACAGAGAATGTGGAAGAAAGATGCCCTAGCTCTTTCTTGAAGTCAATAACATCATGTAAACTCACTTCATTGGAAAAACAAATCTCATGGCCAAATATGCATTTGACAGGGCAGGTAAGTATTTTTAGAGGAGGCAGGAAAAAATATATTGAGCAGTAATATCATCTGCCTCAACTATTTCTTTTTAATGGTTGAATAATATTCATAGTATGGATGGATTCTGATTTATTTAGCCATTTGTCTGTTGATGGTTATTTTATTTGTATCTAATATTTCACTATTGCAAACAATGCTGGGCTGAATCTGCATCAACACATGCTCACACTTGTTCTCATATTAATTTTTAGATTAACTTTCATAGATTCAATGAATGTAGAATTATTTTTCAGATCTGAAAATCTTCAGGTGAACCTATTAATATCCCTGTCTTTTTCTCACATTGTTTCCTTTTTCTTGTTTTTATAAATACCCTCACCCTTTACAAGAATACCTGACAGCTGTTCTAAAATATTCATCATTGTGGCAGTAAACTAGAGTTCAGAGCCACCTTTGTCATTAAAAAATAAACATTTCCTTGTCAAGCAAGGGCTACCCGGCCATGCAGAGAGGAAGAAGGATGCTTCTATGATCTGACACTGCTTCACTCACAAAGATTTTTGTCTTTTCTCCTTGTAGACCCAAGATACATAAGACATAAATTCTTTATAAACTTTGTCACTACAATGTTTCCAAGAACTGAGTTTAGACCAACCTTGGGCATCTTTATTTCCCCATGTCCATCCCAGGTCCCTAACACTGAGGTGATGTTCTCCCACTCAAATGGAATAATGCCATTATTTTCCAATTCACAGAACAAAATAAATCAAATGATGTGTTATATTTTCTCAGCAAATAGTTATCAAAGAGGCATTATCAGAAATAATTCAGGAACTGGCAAGCATATTTAGCTATAACTTTTTTAAACCCATGTGCTTGTTTGAGATTGTGACAGCTATAGTATCTTAAAATATTTAAATTCCATTCACATTAATTTTCTAAGTAACATGATTTCATCACATCTACAATGCAGAGTAAATCACAGTTTACATGTTCCTACTTATCTATACTATTTCATGGGGCTATATAATGACTACCTTTTTTAACAATTTTCAGAATCTTTCACATGAGTATTAGAAGGACAGAACCTGAAGATTTGCATGTAAAAGAAGGACCTGAAATTAAACACAGCATTTGTTTTCAGGTTTCTGGGGAGGTGGGACAACTTCATGGGAAATGCTCTCAAACACAAGTAGAGAGAAGTATTGGACTTACATAAGAGCTGGAAAACCTCTCTTCTATGACAGGAGAAAAAGAAGAAAATATAGATGTAAATGTTGGCAGGTTTCGAGTTGTGATATAGAGAACTGAAGATTTTCCAGACTGACAGTTAGAAAGTATTAGAGCCTCGTGTTTAAGAAATAAGGTCTGGTATCAAATGGTATTTTCATGTCCAAGCTGCTAAATAAAAATACCACTCAGTGACAGGAATGTATTGACTCATGGTTTTGAGGCCAGGAGAAGTCCAAAATCAAGGTGTCAGCAAGGCGGTGCTTTATCCCAGGGGACTGTCATGTTCTGGGGCTGGCTGTCCACGATCCTGATCCTTGGCTTTCTGTTACATGGCAGTGTACATAGTGGCCTCTTGGTTTTTGCTCTGTCTATAAAGGTCTCCTGTATTCTGGATTAAAGCCCAATCTGATTCAGTGGGTCCACATCTTAACTGAAGTAACACCTTGAAGAGATCTTATTTACAGTAGCTTACACCACCAGATCATGGACCAGAACCAAGAACATGCCCAAACTGAGCTATACAATTCAATCTACTAGACACAGTTTGGATTTTAATATTTAGGAATTATTTGAAATTCAACAAGCTACAGAACTCACTGTGTCACATTTTTCTTAGCTGTGTAATGGGGATAATAATAAAATCTCTATCATAGAGTTATAGTGAGGATTAAATGAGATAACATAGAGAAAAGCCTTAGCACAAGGCCTGATGTGTAATAAATGCATAGCAAATGTTAGCTTTAATAATAATATTGTTTTAGGAGCTAATATCTACTGCTGTAAATGCTGAGGTGGGTGGGTAGGTGTTTGCTCAATTTGAAGATTTGAACTAGCTAACCATGGGCTAAGAAGGAAGTAGTAGTAGTGGGTACAGTTTGCCTCAGCTGGGAGGAGTATTTTATTGCTGACATTGTTGAGGATTGCTAGAACATAATAATAGAGAAGCAGACCAGCTATGGTTTGGTTTGATTTTCACTATTGCCTGGATCCAGAAGAGGCTGCTCCCACCGTTCCTCCCACCTCATTCAGTGGAAATAGCCATGGTGGGAATTTAGGGAGCAAATAGGTCAAAGAATCATAGTAGGTTTTATGGGCAGTTTGTAAATATAACTTAAGGTTAGTCAGAATAAATTTATAATGAATCAAGCTACCCTATAATGTGGTCACTTTCCTGAGTCCAGGAATTGAGCAAAATGGAAAATTTGATTCACCTTAAGTGGAGTTTTGGCAGAAAAATTAAGTGTGTGAAGAGTCTGGATTACAAGGTAGATAGTGTAGGAATGTTGAACCCTTGAACCTAGCACAGATAAAGAAGGAAATAAGTCTACAGTTGATGAATAAAGGAAGACAAAAGGACATATGGAAAGTCTCAGCTGGAAAAATATTTTTAGTATAAAGTAATATTTTAATTCTTGTCTCTATAAAGTCTATACATGATTTGGAAATGACTGTACCAATCAATGGCCAAAGAATAATCATCCATTCTATGCCTTCTCTTTTATCTGGTCACTCATAAATTTAATGGTATCAACTATGATTGCTGTTTCCTGTTCACTCACATTATTTTTATCCGTGTATTCACTATCGTCTACTTTTCCTTCCACATAAATTCGAGACCCCTTTTTCATATATGAATATGCTACATCTCTGAGTACTGGCTGGAATACTGATATTCTGTGTCATGTTTTCTTTTAACTAACGTCACCCATTCCTAACTTCAGGAAAGAATTTTAGGGTGGTGTGAGTAAGAAGGTAAACCACCAATTTTCATGGAGCAAAATTCCCAAACCCTTGGATGCAGCATTTACAGAATTAGCCTGGAGTGTCATTGCCACAGCTGTCAGGAAGTGGGGAGGCACCAGCAATGAACAAGGAATGGACCATCTATCAGCCCTTGACTGGGCTAAGCAAATACGGTCTTAGAGATAGCATATACAGTGAAATGGGTCAGTGAGGGGGAGCCAAGGAAAAGGTATATTACATTAGATCAGTACCACAAAGTGTGAAAATGTTTTACTTTTTCCTTCATGTGAAAAACTCGTTCATAAATATAGAAATTAAAAATAGATGTGAATAATGAAAATGAACATCATGCTATAGAGAGAACAGAGGCAACTCATTCTGGTGTTAACTTTTTTTCATCTCTACTTTCCATCTGTATTTTTAATAACTTTTTTTTTTGCAGGATTCTAATACCTTCCTCTTTCCCTTTATATTTTGTTCAAATACTGTAGTAGCAAGGTGGCATGGGATTTTAAAAAAATGGTCAATAGCTATTTTTTGAAGCGCATGCCTAGACATGGGCTACCATCACATATGATTCTTTCCAGATGCACAAAATTAATAGATTAATCAATGCAGATTGTCGAGAAATAGGACAGACATTGCGGAAAATCAGGTATTTTTATTTTAGGATTCACAGTGGGAGAATAGCTGAGGGTTCTGGGTTCTGCTAAAAAAATAGAAAACAGTAGTCTATATTCTGGTATGGTAAAAAACAAGTCAGCAAATTAGAAACAGCAGGCCAGTAATATGCTTTATAATTTGAGACTTTTTGAGTAACATAAATATTACCAGAAAATAGAATGAGGGTAGAGAATGGAAAGCTGATGGTTAATCTGTGCATTTCCGGTACTAGAAAAAGAATTTTAGTTTACCAGAAAGGCTTCAACTTTGAGCTTTCTTTTTGATCAATTAGTGTGAAAATAGACTTTTCAAGATCAAAATTATCTTTCTGTCTACCTGAACTCTTAAGCTCTTTGAGGGTCTTCTTATTGGTTCTACAAACGGAATTTAAGACCTTTGGTGGGAATGTAGAATGGTACAGCCACTGTGGAGTACTGTTCGGCAGTTCTTAAGGAAGTTGAATATAGACTTGCCATTGGACCTGGCTATACCATTGATAGGTATATACCCAGAACTGAGAGAAGTGACATGAACAGACACCTGTACACTCATGTTCATAGTGGCTTTATTCACAATAGCCAAAAGTTGGAAAGAACCCAGGTGTCCATCAACTGGTGAGTGGATAAATGCAATGTGGTGTATACACACATGATGGAATATTATGCAGCAGGAAGAAGAAATGAAGTCTTGAAGCATATGACAACATGGATGCACCTGAAGGATATTATTTTCAGTGAAGCAAGTAAGTCACCAAAGGACAAATACTGTATGATTGTGTTATTATAAATTAAATATATTATGCAAACTCATGGAATTAATAATTAGAATACAGATTACCAGAAAATAGAATGAGGGTAGAGAATGGAAAGCTGGTGGTTAATCTGTACAGAATTGGTTAAAAGGTTGTTTGTAAATCTTTGGGAATGAATGGAAATGCTGAGAGCACATCATGCTATTTGTGACTAGCAGAATTATTATACGGGTATGACAGTGGTTGAAAGGGAAAGCCTAAGGACATTTATATTACTAGAAGGAAAGGTAAAAAATGTAACATGGGCATGGGACTGTATAACATAGTGAAATCTCATGTAAAATACTAATATGGGTGATATTGCTAGATAAGACAGTTTTTACAAAATATAAATACAAATAAACTAAAGAGAAAAAAATAGAATAGCTGCTATGTATGGCAGGGGAAATGGAGAGAGATTGAGAGGTGATGAGTTTTGTTTGTTTGGTTAGTTTTTGTTTATTATTATTATTATTACTGGAATAATGAAAAATGCTCTGGGAATGATCAGGGTGATGAATATATAACTGTGATTACACCGAATACCATTGATTGTACACTTTGGATGGATTTATGCTTTATTAATATGTATCAATAAAATTGATTTGTTAAAAAAAAAAAGAAATTTAAGACTCCCCTCACATAAAAGTGGTATTTGCTTGATTTTCAAACTTGCTATACTTTATATACAAGTATTATGGAATATATTTTGGTTGTTGTTCAGATCCAGAATTGTTTTAAAATTTGTTTAAAAAAAAGCACAAGTGAATATTTTGCTGACAGAGCATTATATAATGACTCAGTTCTTGAGATATGTAGGAAATCTCACTTCTAATAGGATAGAATACATGGTAAGTAGAAAGCCACATGATTTGGGATCAGGCAGGCCTATGACAATTTAGCCAACTATTAAAGGTATCAACTTTAGCAAATTAATCAATGTCTCTGAATTGCAGTGCCCAATTATCTCCTTCACAAAAGGGGGGGAAATAATACCTGTCAATGTTAGTTAGGGGGAAGTATGAAATAAAAAAGAGTTTTTATGGCTAAGAGATTTCAAAGTGATTGAGGAGGTCGTTCTGGAGTTTATGCTTATGCAGGTCTCAGGAAGATTTCATAACTACCACAGTAAGCAAAGTCTCTACCAAAAGTGCTCCCGAATAAAGAAAGAAAAAAAAGAAAAGAAAAGAAAAAATGTACTTCCGAGGGCTCTAGGGACATCTGGACACTTCAGGCAAGGCTTACAGCCACAAGAAACAAACACCCCTTCAGCAGCCCTTACCTGGGAATATGTGGTAATCTATTTCTCCAGTATAACAGAGGTAGACTCATTTATAGATTTCCTTCTTTTGATTCTTCTACCCCTTTTATCTGAACCTGTAATTATCACTATATCCTTTAATTATATGTCTCAGAGAAATAAATCTTTGGACAATTCATGTGCCAGTTGAGCCCTGAATTCCAGCAGAGTTGTGGCCAAAACCTACTCTCCAGTTCTTCAGACTTGCCCAGGATAACCAACAAAATGATAATGGCAGACAAGCCCTATCCCCCAAAATAGAGAATCTACAACTGCAGGCAAAACAGTTCCTTTCACCTGCCCCCTAAGATTGAAGCCCCCTCTCAATCCAAAGCACTCAGAGCAGACATCATGCCAAATTCCTCAAGACTGAGTAATGAACAAACGTAAAGGGGGGGAGTGGTAACCAATATAGATTTTTTATTATTGTAGGTATTATCATGTGGTAACGGATGGTAACGGACGGAGTTGTAACATTGATATAAGATAGTACTTACTAGAGGTTCAGAGTGGAGGGGGAGTGATGAATAAGTAGAACACAGGACTTTATTAGGGCATTGGAATTATTCTGTATGTTACTTTAATGATTAATACATGGCATTATACATATGTCAAAGCCAAAAAACTGTACAGTGCAAAGTATAAACCATAAACTAAACTTGATTAGTAGCGTTGCTTCAATTTAGTTAGTCAATTATAACAAATTTACCTCACTAATGTAATATGTGAATAATAGGGGGAAAATAGGTATGTGGGTGGGTGGGGGTAATATGGGAATCCTCTATACTTTTGATGTAACTTCTCTGTAATCTAAAACTTCTCTAAAAATAAAGTTTATAATGATTTTTTTTAAAAGAAATCAAATAAACCCTTAATCACAGTAAGTAATAATAAGATCTGACATATATTTAATAATTACTATAAGCCAGACACTGTGCTAAGCAAATCAGATGTATCATTTTATTAAATCCACTCAGCAATGTTAGGGGGTAGTTAGTATTATTATATCAGCTTTACTGGAAAAGAGACAGGAGTCAGAATGTTAAGTAACTTGCCCAAGCTTGCACACCTAGTATGTGGCAGATCTGGGAAACGAATATGCATCTATCTAATAAAAAAATAATTTTAGGCAATACAGTCTAGTATATTGAATTTTGTACATGGTGGACCCTCCAAAAATATTTTTCCAAGTGACCCATTAAACCACTTTGACAATTTAAGTGCCACAAAATATCAAAAAGAAACTTGATCTCACAAATCATTAACATCAAAAGAAGAGTACAAATTAAAACCCCAAATTAATTAATTAATTAATGTACTTAACAAATTAATTGAAAGCCCACTCCACAGCCAATTCTGTAGATAGAACAGTGATCAAGTCTGAGCATCCCTGTCCTCCCAGAGCTAAGATGCTAGTGGGGAAGAGGTATGTCCTGCAAGTAAAAGAAATCCAGGTGTAGAATAAAAATGGGAAGAAAATACAGGAAACTATTGGAATATAGGAAATCAAAAACCTCTTTTAGTGAGTGATATTTTAAGTTAAGACCTAAAAGATGAGTAAAAATGAGCTGATGAAGACTGGGAGGGTGTGGGTGAATTCTCATAATGCATTTCCTATCAGATTTGACATTGGATGGTAACAGAATGAATGTGGATGATAACAGGAGGAAGCAAGACTAGGATGAAGGCAGATGAAAAAGGATTTATAAATATCAAAGACATAGAGTGCAGAGGCAGTCTCTGTATGTTTTCTGCCAATCTGCAAGACAGGCACAGTTTTATGAGCAATTTTATCTACATCCACTCAAATAAATTATCAACTTTTTCTAAGTTAGTTCCTGGGCAAGAACTGAAATAGATTCTAATGCATGAACTAGCTCACAATGAAAAAGTAAAATAATCTCCTTGAGTTTTCATCAAACCAAGTGTTGAGAAGCAATCAGATCTTTTTCCATTTCCAGTTTTTTCCCAGTTACTTCTTGGGATTTATTTATGGCATTGATATAATAGTAAAATGTAGATGTTGGGAAGTTAAGGTGTAGGGAAAGGGTTAAGTTACAAAAATCAGATTAATGAAAGAGTCATTTGTACAATCAACAATTTAAAATGTAATGTAAACACTGAATATTAAGATAGTTACATCTAGGTGGCAGTATATGAGTAAATTTTCCTTTTTCTTGTGCATTTCTGTATTTCACATATCTTTATAAAAAGTACATATTAAATTTAATGAAAGAGAAAACACCTAAAATTCAATTTGGGGTGTGTGTGTGTGTGTGTGTGTGATTTCCATAAAAAGAAAGTACTGAGGAAATATTAAAGCTAGGTAAATAACTGGTTTAAAAATCCAAAATTAGTAAATAAAGACGAGTAATTATTATAATCATTATCAGCAGCAGCAGCAGGATTGTTATCATAACTGCAGTCACAAGTTATTGAACATTTCACACATACTCAGAAATACTTTAAACTTTTTATCTACATTATCTCATTTCATCCTTAAACAACTCTGTGGAGCTTTTATTACTATTTATATATTTTGATATTTTGACAATTTATAAAACTTTTCATTATCAATAACTATAAATATAAACTACTCTATATGTATTAAAACCCAGATCTGTCTAACCCCATTGCTTGTGCTATGAATCATGATATTAACTATCTCTGTTGTCATATAGAAGTATAATGACAGATCAGATGGCAAGAAAGATTCAAGAAGAGATATGCAAGTTTAGTATGGTTGGGTAAGTTTAGTATGGGATGATCAATAAGTCATGCCAGAAATCTGAGGAAATAGGTTAAACAAATTTAGCCATAAGGAATTAAGAAAGTGCAATTCCAGTTCAGAAAGAGAGTAAGCAGAATTCAATTTCAGCAGAAGGGCATGTGTAAAAAGATTCAAACATTCAATAGCAAGTAGCAAGACCCTAGCACTTCTCTGTGCAATATACAACAAGAAAATAATATCACTGCACCATTGCATTAGACAATTAGAAGGGTACATTTAATTATATAAAAACAAGATACTTATTGAGAGGCACCTTTGAGGAGTAGATTTACAACGATTGACTACGTCAGCTTGAAGGCAGCATAGGGATTCAGGCAGTCTATAGTAAATTTTGTTTGCAGGATGGGAAATTGACATTGAGAGATCATAACACAGGCCCATCTTTTAGTGCATCATAGAGCTGGGATTTGAGCACCTGATCCCTAATCCAATGGTCACTATAACTCATCCTTTATATAAATGCACTGAAATTTATGGGCCATTTATTCATTCATTCCATAAACACACTTTAAGCCTTTATAATATATTAGTCGCTCTATAGCAAAAGGAATCAAAACAGGAAAAAAAAAAAAAGAAACACTGTCATAGACCTCAAGAAACTTCAAATCTCGTGGATAGATGGACATAAACATTATCAAGGACAATGTGACAAATACTAAACTCTGGGAACACAGAGGAAGTCACACTAACTGTATCTGGATTTAGGGCGAGAGTGTAGGAGGGTTATCTGGGAACATGTTACAACCATCAAATCCATGGAAGAAGAGCTAAATTATGTCATGTATCACTCTTTCTGGAATTATATAGAAAGAATAGTACTTTATATCTATATGGGCTTTGATTTAGATGGGCATGTGTCCCACCACCACCATTTACTTGCAGATTACTTTGGGAAAGTGACATATACATTCTCTTTCTTGGATTCCTCATTTTGAAAAATGAGCATAATAATATCACCTATTTCTTTGGGTTTTGTTAGGATTAAATAAATACTGTGAATGGAAATTTGTTTACATTTAATAAATGTAGTTGTACCATTGCTTAACTTTAAATATTGTTGTAATCTACTTTACTTTAGAATTGTCCATTATTTTTATTACATATTCCTAATTTTAGTTTTCCTTGAGTCTTAACTGTAAGAATCAGACTGATACGAGATTGAGAATACTAGTGTGATATAAAAGACTGAGAAGATATTAGTGTCCTCACTGCATCAAACATTAATGAAATGTGTAGAATAGTATAGAAATGTCTCCTCTGAAAATTATTCTCTAGTCATCATGGCTAGAACATTTATCAAATACATTATTGACTTTATTGATACATTTATTTTTGAAGTTTTCTAATTAAGTCAGATGGGATTTTTAAAGAGATATTAGACAACGAAATTATTAAATATATTGTTCATGGTTCAATTATCCTCTTGTAGTCTCAGAGAGGTTGGGTCTTAACCTAAAGTCGGCAGCTATGTGTGGCTAGTAGTGATGATACTGCACAATGGGCCTCCCTGGAGGTGACAGGAAGTGTGTGCCTTCTTTACTGTAGTAGAGTGTATGGACCAATCTTTCACTCAGTGTAAATCTGGAATTGAGTCATGCAAGTGGGGAATTTAGAATTTTCTGGCCTGAGGGAAATAACGATGAGTTTCCCTGGGGAAGCCTGGACACAGAGTGGAAAAGTCAGTACTTGCCTTTTAGCCTGTGGGATTAGTTTTATTTTTTTTAAAGATGGAAGGCAAATAAAAATATAGATTTTTTTTTAGGTATGTTGAATGATGTCAAATAAATAAATAAAGGATGGAGCTTTTCAGAAAACAGGGTGAATATGGGAATACCCCTGAAAAAACAAATGATCTGGGCCTCTTCACTGTCCTTTGTATGTTAGGGATAGCAGGGGAAATGGTCAAGTTAGAGACATGCTTTTTGAAACAAAGTCACGATTGGATTTTAGAAAATGTCTTAGAGCTTCAAGATGAAGGAATATAAACCCATTCCTATATAAACTGAGCCTCAGAGGGTTCATGGTGGAGAGGAATAAACACGGGTGTGATTACTTTTGGTTGTTGAATTAATTTATAAATTGACACTGATTATGAGATCTCTTCTCCTATTGCATCTCTCACTACCCTTCTCTGGCTCTTAGATTACCTCTAAGATATTGTTTTTGTCTATATTTATGATCTTATTTATCTTCTAGATATGTGGGATAAAACATGGAATTTTGGTCTGACATACATTCATTATTTTTATTTTTCACTAATATTTTCTGGTACAATAGATACACAGCATTGCTTTTCCCTTTCTCTTACCTTTTTTGCTATTGTAATCTACTGCAATACACAACTAGAATAGGCATATACTATTTGATAAAATAGGCATTAACCATTTTATCAAACATTATATAAGTTTTCTAATAATTATTGAATTTAGGCATATTATTCTGAAAAGAGCACTAAAATTTAGTGTATCATAATTAATATCATCATTATCATCTACAATATTTATTGTACTAAGTGCTTTTTTAGTGCATTACCTCAATGACTTCATAATATTCATTCCCGTTAGTGTTCCTATCCCAAAATTTAGATGGTACATAGAAATGTAGAACAAATTAACGCAAGGCATAAGTCTAATAATTGATGGACACAGGATTTAAATCCAGGTTAATCTCACACCGAAATCTATACTTTAATCAATAAGCAATAGTGGTTATTAATGGTGAAATTTGTTTCTGCCCTTTAAAAGTCTGGGTCATTGAGTAAGAATTTAATCTTCTTGAGTTTTGGTTCCCATTTGTAAAATGTGGATGGTTTTACATTCCCAAACTATGTTATGGGGATATTGTGAAGACAAAGTTATCATATATATTAAAGTGCTTTGAAAACTTTATTAGAAAAGGCAAGTTTCTTTGACTCCTAACAGATGACTGAATGTCATCAGTAGGAGTAGATTTAGGAGATTTTTGCTATAAGCTGCCAGAACAATATTCTATTGGTAATTCAATGTATGGAGAGAGTATAAAACAACAACAACAAAAATCTGTTCCAATGAGACCCAACCCCTATTTTGATTAATGACATTTCTGACAGCTCTTGAATTATATAGGGAAAAATTTTCTCTAAAAATTCAGTATTTCCCCAAAAGACACAACGGTTACATTTACAGATGAAATAAGAAAGTAAACTGAAATAGTACCTACCCTAAGATCTGCATCATGAAAAATTGGGTAGTCTGTCCTCAGTACTTTCTACCTTATGTTTCATACAAGCAATAAATGAATGAAAAATGGGTATAGCATAGAGATATGAAATACAAATCATATTTGTGTCTGATGGAGCCATCTCTTTGGGGACCACTGTCCCTAGACATGTCAAAGTATCTGTTTTCCATTGCTGATTACTATGGACACTCTCTTGTTTGCTAAAGTATTAGTTTGATAAAAAGGTCAGGGAGCCTTGGGCTTTTTTTTTTTTTCCCCCAGATACTCTTACTAATGCTTGATTGGTAATTTTGTAAAATGTAGCTAAAAGCATTTTCTTCAATAAAATGCTTCTGTTTCTATGAAAATATGAGTTGCTAATGTCACTGTGACAGTTTGAAGCTTTTTGTGGATCCCAGAAAAGATCATGTTCTTGAAGATAAAACACTTCTGTGGGTGTGGGAACCTTTGATTGGATTGGATTCAGTTTGGGGGACTTTGATTGGATTACTTCAGTGAGGCATGACCCAGGGTGGGTCTTGGTTCTTTTACTTGCATCCCCTATAAATAGGACTAAAGGCAGCAGACACAAAGATAAACAGCCATAGAGACAGAGAGAAAGAACCCAGGAGCTCAGATAGGAACTGAGGAGAAAGGAAGCCATGACGGAACAGACAGAAGCTGAAGCAATGAAACTCAGAAGAGAAGCAGATGCCTCCATGTACCTTGTCATCCTAGAGGAGTCCAGGCTCACCAGCAGCATATTTTCAGTGAGACAGCATCTCTGGTGATGCCTGGATTTGGATATTTTCACAGACTCAGAACTGTAAGCTTTTTTTTTTGAGGTACCAGGGCTGGGGGAAGCTGGTGCTCAATCACTGAGTCACATCCACTTCCTTGAATTGGCCTTTTCATTTGTTTTGCTTGTTGTTTGTTTTTGTTTTTTTAGGAGGCACCAGGAACGAAACCTGGGACCTCCCATATGGGAGGGAGGTGCTCAACTGCTTGAGCCACATCTGCTCCCAGATCTGTAAGCTTTTAACCTAATAAATTGCCATTATAGAAGCCAGAACATTTCTGGTATACTGCTCCGAGCAGCTTTTAGCAAAATAAAACATCACCATGATGATAAAGAAAATTTGCCTGCAAATGTTGTATTTTGGACTATAGAAGTTGATGTACTCTATTTCTGAGACATAATCATTTGAATATTAACTATGACTTAATATGTATTTCTTATCATTTTGTATTGATCAGTGAGCTTCTGGTATAACATTTTTCCATTCTATTTTATTGGCCAATAAGAAGAGCACAAGAGTGTGAATCTGGTTTATTTTTTTGAGGTGTAGTATAATTACTATTTTTTTTAACAAGGGAGGGAATTATGGATTTGAAGTGTACCATCACCCTACTACCACCCTCACAAGATATTATATGATTACAGAAAATAAGCAAAATAGCAACTCAGAAAAGTTTAGGATGAGAAGAGTTTAAGAAGGCTTTAGAGGAGAGGGATGCATGGTTCTTAAATTATCAGAGAAGCAGGCAGGAAAATTTAGGTGGGAAAACAATACATGCAAAAGCCAGGGATAAGCTTGATGTCTACTGAGCATACCAGTTTGACTATAGTAGAGGATTCTTATAAAGAATAGTGAAAAAGTGGTTGAAAAGTGATGTTTTATCTTGATTGATAGCTTTGAATGCCAGGATACAGATTTTGAGCTTTCATAATTAAAACAGCTGCAAATTATTAAGGGCTTAATATGTATTGGGCACTGGAATATATAATCAACTTACCTCATTTAGGCTTCTCAATAACACTAATAAGGCAACCAATATTAGGTGCTCCGATTATTATTGACAAATCAATCAGTGAGACTTTTGACTGTGGTAACTTGGAAGATAGAAAATGTACCAATTGAACATATGGATCTGGCTAAGGACATTTATAGGCAGATTGTTAAATGTGCCAATTGGCTTCTCTCAGAAGCAAGCAGAATTTAGAAAAAGAATATGCATGTCCAGGACAATTTCTGCAATCTACTCAAAAATTCCCAAAGTAAGAAACACTTTAAGTGCAAAGATCAAATCCAGGACACTGCCAGTAAAATTTAGGCCCCAGGGTATGGCTGTAAAACTCTCATTAATGTCCCTGAAAATTTTAAGCTGTTAATTCTTAGACATTCTCATCTAGGCAAAATAGTTTCTATAACTCTCACATACCAAAGTAGAGAGGTAAGTGTCTGAGATAGACTTGTGTGTGGCTCAAGGTTTTTTGCCTAATCAACAAATGATAATTTGTTGCATAAGAAAATGATAACATTTTTAAAGGACTTATCCTAGCTTGGACAAAAGTGGATAGAAACCAGTCCAAATGAAAAGAGGTTTTTGGGGACCCCAACTTTCTATGATAAAAAGCAGGATGAGAAATCTACTTAGCTGCAGAAATACAGGCATATCCCATGGAGGGAAAAGGATGACACAGGACAGCACAAAATACAGAGGATAGAATCAGGGACGATGGAGAACAGTAGATTAAGGAACAACTCCCAGATAGGAGAACTAGGCTCTACTCAAGGAACACTCCCTGCTTCTGGAGTCAGCAAAAAATGGTGATACATGCCTGGTGGGAGCTCAAAATTGCCTGACGCCTAAGATTGCCATGTGCTTTATATTCCTTCCACAACCTTTGAAGGTAAATGTTTATAGTAGTTGATGCAACAGGGAGCAGCATCATACCAGCATCAACCAGCATATGAGACCTACTAAATCACAATTGTTCTACGATTTCACACTTGGATTGGTTTCTTACCCAGCAACAGATAACTGAAATTATTTCTTAAGAAAACAACTCATTTCAAGGTAAGAACAAAAGAACTGATATATTTTACTTCTCTATCGCTACAGACATCTTTTTCTTCTCCATAGCCACTGGTAAAAACCTTTTACCTATTGTAACAATAAGGGCATAAACAAAATGATACTTTATTAAACTTTAAGAGGTTCTTTTACAAACTTTCAGTTCTGAATTTGAATTATGTCTATGTAAATAAAAGTTTTCATGACATGTCTCAAAGATTTGGAATTTGGCTTTTTAAGGATATGTCTTTTGGTTTCTTAGGTTAAGTGTGTGCTATCAATGAATGAAAAGGGGGCATAACTCAGTTCGTGAGTGGAAATATTCTATTTTCAGGATAGCTAGGAAATAGATAACACAGATTTATCTTCATATTCAGTTGAGACGTCTGGTCTTGTTCAGGCAGTAGATATAGAAGTCTTACCCTCTGGCTGCAGCATTGTGTTCGGCTTCTCAGTTTGCTATGACTCCATTTAAAAAAATAGTTCATTTCTAATTAGGTAGCTATGACACTGTCTCCAAACAAAGGCAGCAAAATTCCTTTTTCATTGGACATTGGCAATGGCTCTCTTTCATTTTTTCAAATGAAGTTATTTATTAAATCACTTGCAACCTTTAAAAGAAGAGTTGATGAAGTAGTATAGTTTGTAGTCAGAAACATAGGTATTTATAAATTATTGAATTATAGTATAATTAAGGAGTATAATTAATGGAATTAAGGGTATTCCATTTGAGTTCCACACAACTAGTATGGTCCAAAACATACATTTTTGTACAGTATATGTTAGCTATGTATATAAAATTAATGAAATATATAACTATGGTTTAAAAATAGTTTATTATGTGAAATCTTAGCAGAGTATCAGAGGCTGGCATGAGACTCTACCATACCAGGAACCCAGAAAATTTCTATATTATTGATTTGTTTTGCATGGACTCTATTTCTAAATTTACCACATATGACCTACCTCCATCATCCTCACAATTCAGTCAGTGGGAAGAAATTAAGAGCAGATAAACGGAATGCCCTTGCCTTTTGAAGACACTGTCTGGAATTTGCACACTCCAGTTGAATCTTATATCTTATTTTCCAGAAGTTCATCACATAATCACACTTAAGTGCATTGGAGGCCAGGATATATAGATCGAATTCATTATATCTATATTCTTATTACGAAGTAAGAAGGAGAAAATACATATTAGAAGCAACTAGCTGCATCTCAAGTGAGAGCTTAATTGAAATTATTTTCTAGTTAATTAGTTTGGGGCATCTACAATAGTGATCTTGCCTTTTAGAAAGTTCTAGCTTTATTTTGCTTTTTGGCTTCAAATCAAAACTAGAGAAAAGGTACATGCCTGGCCATATAATAGAAGTATTTGTTTCTCAGAGCTGCTGTGAAGTTACCACAAACTTTGCAGCTACAAACAACAGAAACTTATCCTCTCACAGTTCTAGAGGTCAAAAGTTCAAAATCAAGGTTTTGGCATAGCCACGTTCCCACTGAAGACTCCCCTACCTTGCCCTGTCCAGCTTCTGTGGGCTACTAGCATTCTGTGTCTTGTGGCAGAATAACCCCAATCTCTGCCTCCATCATTTTGTTTCGTTTTGTTTTGATTTGTTTTTCTTAGGTATTAGTGCCAGGGATTGAACCTCAAACCTCATATGTGGGAGGCCAGCGTTCAGGCACTGAGCCCCTTTTTTTTGTTTGTTTGCTTGCTGTTTGTCTTTTTGGTTTTTAGGAGGCACCGGGGATTGAACCCAGGATCTCCCATGTGAGAAGCAGATGCTCAACCGCTTGAGCCACATCCACTCCCTTCCTCCGTCTTAACATGGCTTTCTTCCCTGTGTTTTCCACTCTAAAGTGACCAGTGTGGCTGACCCTACTGGGAGTCATCTCATTAGCATAAACTATCAAGTGTGGTCCGGAGGGCCAATCATGAATTTCAAAAACACTTTAATCCTGGAAATTCCAAAGATAAAGAGGTTATCCTCCAAGAGCCAGGACAAACATCAGGCCTCTTTTTGGAAGCCAAAAACCTCATTTGTTTGTTACGAGGGACCCATGGGTCTCTGAGATCACAGAGGATCATCATCATTGTTATTATCGCAATTATTATTACAATTAAACTTTTTTCAAGTATTTGCATGAATAAATGAAAATTTTTTTTAGGCGTTGCTGTTCAATTTATTTTTCTGATTTGTTTATTTCAACATTTCCATTTCTAAGGAGCTATCTCCTTTGTTTTTAAATCTGAGAGTTTTCACTTAATTGGAAGTGCTTTTATTTGACATGGTTTCTTTTAATAGCCATTGTTCTCCTTTTTTCCTAAAAATTATAATAAATATTTATATTACCAAAGAATATTTTTCATTTATAAATGATTGCATTTTGCTCCCTCTGAACTAAATTTTTAAAAAGCAATCATATATTGAATCCATTGCAGTGAGTTGAATTATGTCTTCTAAAAGAGAGAAGCCCAAGAATTAACTCCTGGTACTTGTGAATGTAAACTTATTTAGAAATATGATCTTTTCAGATATAATTAATTTTAGGGTCTCCAGTTGAGATCACCATGGACTTAGAATGGACCCTAAATACAGTGGCAGTTATTTTTATAAGAAACAGAAAAGTCACACTGGTCATTTTAGAGTGGGAAAAGTGAAGGGTAGCCATGCCAAAAAGAACAACCATAAGATTAGGGTTTTAGGGTTTTATAGACATCATATTAGCTGGACCTCTGGTAGAGAGGTTCATATGGATATGGATTCAATAAAGCATGCCTACATAATGAGACCCCAATAAAAACTCTGGACACTGTAGTTCCACAGGGCTTTCCTGATTAGCAGCAGTACAAAAACCAAGTGCCAGGAGGGTGGGTCATTCTGATTCCACAGGGAAAGGATACAGAAATTTAACATTTGAGACCTTCCCAGATCTTGCACTCTACAACTCTGCCTCTTCTTATTTGTATCATTTTCACTATAGTAAACTAATTGAAAGTATAGCACTTTCTTGAAAAGATGCTCAACGTCACTAGCTATTAGGGAAATACAGATCAAAACTTCAATGAGATATCATTTCAAACTTTACAGAATGGCCATTATTGAAAAAACAGAAAACTACAAGTGCTGGAGAGGATGTGGAGAAAATGGAATTTTTCTTCATTATTAATGAGAATGTAAAATGTAAAATGGTGTAACTGCTGTGGAGGAAAGTTTGGCACTTCCTCAGTGAGGTAAATATAGAACTGCCATACAATCTGGCAATCCTGCTACTAGGAATATATCCATAAGATATAAAAGCAAAAATACAAAAAGACATTTGCATGCAGATGTTCATGGTGGCATTATTCACAATTGCTAAATGATGGAAACAACCCAAGTGGTTCATCAACAGATGAATGAATAAACAAAATGTGGTATATACATAAAATAAAAATAATATTCAGCTGTAAGAAGAAATAAAGTCAGGATGCATATGACAACATAGATGAACCTTGAGGACATTATGTTTAGTAAAATAAGCCAGACAGAAGAGGACACATATTGTACACTCTCACTAATATGAACTAAATACAATGAGTAAACTCATGGAATTAAACTCTATAGGTTACTAGGAGATAGAATATAGTTTGAGAAGGGGGAGCTGATGCTGAATGTCTATAGAATGTTTAATAAGGTGGATTGTAAAGATTGGGAAATTGATAAAGTTGATGGTAACACATTATATTGAGTATAATGGGGTAGGCTGGGGAAGTTAATGTCAATTGAAAGACAGCTATAGGTTAATTTAGGGAATGTATAACAGTGATTGCAGTACAGGATATGATTGTGGTTAACAGTACAAACACAAGAATATTCTTCTATTACAAGTTGTTAAGAATATAGAGATACATGGAAAAATACAACCAATGTATTTTATAGACTATAGTTAGCAGTAATATTGTAATATTTTTACAGCAATAGCAAAGAAAGTACTATATCAATGCCAATGGTAAATAATGGGAGTATATAAGGGGGTATGAGATTTTTTCCTTTTGGAGTAATGGAAACATTCTGAAATGGACTGAGTTGATGGCAGCACAACTCTGTGATGAAACTGAGAGCCACTGAGGGTACACTTTGGATGGATCATACAAGGTAGAGGACCATATAACACAGTGAACCCCATGGTGAATGATGGACTGTGGTTAACAGTACAAATATAAGAATGTTCTCTCATGAACTATAAGAAATATACAATACTACTACATGGTGTTAATATTAGGATGGTTTGTGGGAAAAATACACCAAATATAAGCTATGGACTGTAAATAGCAGTAATTTTATGATGACCTTTCATCACTTGTAACAAATGTGTTAAAACAATATAAGGAGCAGAGTCGAAAATGAGAGAAATTTTGAGTATCTGACCTGCAAACCTGGCCTCCTCCTCTGATCTTGCTCTCGCATCCTTCCCACACAGAACACCTTCTATCATGGCCACCTTGGCAAGTTCCCACTTGAACAAAAGCATCAAGCAGGTTTACATGGCACTACCTCAGGGCAAGAAAGTCCAAGCCATTTATAAAGATTGATGGCACTGGAGAAAGACTGTGCTGCAAGACCTGCACATTGGACAGTGAGCCCAAGTGTAGAGAAGAGCTGCCTGAGTGGAATTTGCTTGATTTTAGTACTTTTCAGTCTGAAGTTTCCAACAGTGACATGTATCTCAACCCTGTTGCCATGTTTTGGGTCCCTTTCCCCAAGGATCCTAACAAGCTGGTGCTCTGTGCAGTCTTCAAATACGACCAAAATCCGACATGGTGTCAGATTAGCCAGATAAGGCTCAGCTTTCACAAAAACATAGGAGAAAGAACAAATGGCTACCTGAGGGACCTGCTTTGGGGGTCAGCAGACCAGGACAGTGCTTCACAACTCTCAGGAGGCTGAGGGACAGAGACACCAAGAAGCCAAAACAACAAACTGTGAGTTAGTAAACCTCCCCACTGCCGGGGATAGCTCCTCTCTCCCACCCCTGAGATATTCAGCATGTGTAAAACCCCTGACTCATGTCAGCTGACTGAAAGGGGAGCAGACATCTTCCTCCTTGCCAGCTGTTACAAAGGAAATGGAGGAGATTTCTGAGGGGTTTTCTTCAGTGAATGTGGCCAGCGGAGCCCAGTTTGAATTTCTGCTCTGGTAAGACAAAAACAAAGGAAAACTGAGAGAAACACACCTCTGTGGAAAAGTGAGCCAATGAGTGTCATCTCCTGGCTGGTCTGGAAATTGCATAGACAAAAACTGCTTTTAGAGCTCTCTTTACCCCTCTCCTAGGAGAAGGTCTGAACCCCATTAGTGAGTCCCTGGAATGATTTTTTAAAACTTAAGCTGGGCAATTTTAAAGACTTAGGATAAGTTGAACCAAATATCAAAGGGCTGTAAAAAAATAATCACAATAAGCAAGAGAGAGAAATTGGCCATCAGAGTAAATTCACCAACATATGAGATGCCTAGACATCAGCAAAAAGTTACAAGCCAAACTAGGAAACAGGAAGAGATGGTCCAGCTAAAGGAAAAAACCAAATAACCTGAAGAGATTCAGAATTTAAGACAATTAATCATTGATTATCACACAATTGTCCTAAATCATTTTAAAGAATTGAAAGAAAATATCACTAAAAAGATAAAGGATATTAAGAAGACACTGGGTGAGTATAAAGAACAATTTGAAAGTCTGCAAAGAAAAGTAACTGTTTTTATGGGAATGTAAGACACAATGGATGAGATTAAATATACATTAGAGGCACAAAAGAGCAGATTTGAACTGCTTGAAGACAGAATAACTGATATTGAAGACAGAACATCTGAACTGGAAAAGACAAGAGAACAGAAAGGGAAAAGAATGGAAAAAATGGAACAGCATCTCAGGGAATTGAATGACAACATGAAATGCAGAAACATACACATTATCAGCATCCCAGAAGGAGAAGAAAATGGGAAAGGGGCAGAGAAAATATTCATGGAAATAATGACTGAAAACTTCCTACTCTTATGAAAGACATATATATCAATATCCAAGAAGGAAAATGCACCCCAAACAGAATAAACATGAACAGAACTACCCTGAGACACCTATTATTCAGAATGACAAATGTCAGAGATTAAGAGAAGATTTTGAAAGCAGCAAGAGAAAAGCAAACACATACAAGGGAAACACAATAAGATTAAGTGCCAACCTCTCATCAGAAACCATGGAGGAGAGAAGAAAGTGGTATGATATATTTAAGGTATTGAAAGAGAAAAATTGCCAGTCAAGAATTCTGTATCCAGCAAAGCTGTCCTTCAAAAATGAAAGGAAGTTCAAAGTCAAGCAGACAAACAAAAACTAATGGAATATCTTATCAAAAGACCAGAATTACAAGAGATACTAAAGGGAGTGCTGCAGCCTGAAAGGAAAAAACTTGGAGAAGAGTGTAGAAATGAAGAACATTAGAAAGGGCAAAAAGATAGATCAGAGTATAATATGACAACAGAAAATCAAAGGTCAAAATGGATGAAGTTAATAATGCCTTTTACAGTTATAACATTGAATGTTAATGGCTTGAACTCCCCAATCAAAGACACAGACTGATAGAATAGATTTAAAAATCTGAGCCATCTATATGTTGTCTACAAGAGACTCACTTTACATGTAACAAAACAAGCAGGAAAAAGATATTGCATGTAAACAAAAGAGAGCTAGAGTAGTGTTACTGATATCAGACAAAATAGATTTTAAATGTAAAACTGTTATAAGGGATGAAGAAAGTCATTATATATTAATAAAAAGAGAAATTCAACAACAAGAAATAACTACTCTAAATATTTATGCAGTTAGCCTCAGTGCCCCAAGATACATGAGGCTAACTTTAGTGCCCCAAGATACATGAGGCACATACTGCCAAAGCTGAAGTGAGACTTCAAAACACCACTCTTAGTATTGGATAGAACATCTGGACAGAGGATAAAGAAACAGAGAACTTGAATAATATGATAAATGAACTAGAACTAACAGACATCTATGGAGCATTTCACTCCAAAACAGTAGGATATACATTCTTTTCAAGTGCTCATAGATCCTTCTCCAAGGTAGGCCATATGTTGGGTCACAAGACAAATATCAATAAATTTAAAAAGATTGAAATTATATAAAACACTTTCTTTGATCATAATGGAATGATGCTGTAAATCAATAAAGGACATAAAAATGGAAAATTCATAAATATAGAGAGATTAAACAACATACTCTTAAAGAATCAGTAAAAACAATCAGTTTTGACCACAATCAGTGGGTCAAAGAAGAAATTGCAAGAGAATTCAGCAAATATCTTTAGATGAATGAAAATGAGAACACAACATATCAAAATTTGGGGACACTGCAAAGGCAGTGCTGAGAGGGAAATTTATAGCCCTCAATGCTTACATAAAAGAGAAGAAAGAGCTAAAATTGAAGATAACTTCACACCTTGAAGAACTAGTAAAAGAACATCAACTAATTCCAAACCAAGCTGAAGGAAAGAAATAGAAAGGATCAGAGGAGAAATAAACGAAACCATGAAAAGAAAAACAATAGAGGGAATCAACAAAACCAAAAGTTGGTTCTTTGAGAAGATCAACAAAATCGACAAACCCTTAGCTAGACTGATAAAGAAAAAGGGAGAAAACACGAATAAATAAAATCAGAAATGAGAAGGGGAGATATTACTACTGACCCCATAGAAATAAGAGAGATCTTAAGAGGATACTATGAAAAACTCTGCCAAAAATCTAGGAAATGTAGATGAGATGGACAAATTCCTGGAAACACATTGTAGCTGTCTGGCAATTTGATGTAATTATGAATTCCAAAAATATAACTGGATCATACTTGTAAACTGATCTGTTAATCTGTGCATGATTAAGTTATGATTAGGGTATTGACTGGGCCATGTCAGTAGGGTGTTGAGCCCCACCCCTTGGTGGGTGGAAAGAAAATATAAAAAGCATCACAAAGAACAGAGTTGCAGCAGTTTTTGAGAAGCAGTTTTGATGTTGGAATTTTGATGTTGGAGAGAAAACCCCAGGAAAAAGAAGTGAGCCGTTGGCCTGATAGTCTACAGCTGACCTTGTGGAGGAACCAGAGGCACTAAGCCCAGAGAGAAACACAGCCCCGGGAAGAGAGGAACCCAAGAAGCCTGAACCCTGGCAAATGTCAGCAGCTGTCTTGCTCCAACATGTGACGATGGACTTTGGTGAGAGAAGAAACTTAACATGTTATGGCCTGGTATCTGTGGACTTCTACCCTAAATAAATACCCTTTATAAAGACCAACCCATTTTTGGTATTTCACATTAGCACCCCTTTGGCTCACTAATACAAACATGAACCACCTACATTGACTTTAGAAGAAATAGAAGACCTCAACAAACCAATCACAAGTGAAGAGATTGAAACAGTCATCAAAAACCTTCCAAAGATGAAAAACCTGGGACGATGTTTTCACAGGTGAACTCTACCAATCATCCAAAGGTGAACTAACACCAATCTTGCTCAAGCTCTTCAAAAAAATTTAACAGGAGAGAATGCTACCAAATTCATTCTATGAAGCCAACATCACCCTAATACCAAAACCAGATAAAGATTCTACAAAAAAAAGAAAATTACAGGCTAATATCTTTAATGAATATAGATGCAAAAATCCTCCACAAAATACTTGCAAACAGAATCTAAAAGCACATTAAAAGAATTTTACATCATAATCAAGTGGATTTTGTCCCAGGTATGCAAGAGTGATTCAACACAAGAAAATCAATTAATGTAAATAAATCACATTGATAAATTGAAGAAGTTACATGATCCTCTCAATTGATGCAAAAAAGGCATTTGACAAAATACAGCACCCTTTCTTGATAGAAACACTCTAAAAGATAGGAATACAAGGAAACGTTCTTAGTATGGTAAAGTGCACCTATGAGAAACCTACAGTTGGCATTGTACTCAATAGTGAAAGACTGAAAGCTTTCCCACTGAGATCAGGAAGAAGACAAGGATGCCCACTGTCACCATTATGATTCAATATTGTGCTAGAAGTTCTAGCTAGAGCAATTAGGCTAGACAAGAAATAAAAAACACACAAATAGGAAAGGAAGAAGAAAAACTCACTATTCATTGATGACATGATCCTATATCTAGAAAATTCTTTAAAATCCACAAAAAAAGCTACTAGAATAAATAGACAACTCCAGCAAAGTGGCGGGATACAAGGTTAATACACAAAAATCAACAGCATTTCTATATCTTACTGATGTGCAATCTAAGGAGGAAATTTTTTTTAAATGCCATTTATAATAGTGACTAAAACAATCACATATTTAGGAAAAAACACCAAGGACATAAAAGACCTGTATTCAGAAAACTACAAAACATTGCTAAAAGAAACTGAAGAAGTCTTAAATAAATGGAAGGACATTCTGTGTTCATGGATCAGAAGACTAAATATCATTAAGATGTCAATTCTACCCAAACTTATTTAAAGATACAATGCAATCCCAATAAAAATCCCAATAGCATTTTTTGCAGAAATGAAAAAGCCAATAATTAAATTTATTTGGAAGAGTAATATGCTTCCTGACTTTAATGCATATTACTTAGCTACAGTGGTAAAAACAGCATGGTACTGGCATAAGGACAGACAGATTGACAAATGGAACCGAATTGAGAACTCAGGAATTTGCCCTCACATGTAAAGTCTAGTGATTTTTGACAAGGCTGTTTAGCCCACCCAGCTGAGCCAGAACAGTCTATTAAATAAATGGTGCAGGGAGAACTGGATAACCATTACCAAAAGAAAGAAAGAAGGCCCCTAACTCACATGTTATACAAAAATTCTGAAAATTGATCAAGGATTTAAATATAAAAACAACAAACATAAAACTCCTAGAAAGAAATGTAGGAATACATCTTCAAGATCTCGGGTATGTGGTAGTTTCTTAAATCTTAAGCCCAAAGCATGAGAAATGAAAGAAAAAATAGATAAATGGGACCCCCTCAAAATTCAACACTTTTGCACCTCAAAGGACTTTATCAAAAAAGTGAAAAGGCAGCTGACTCAATGGGAGAAAATATTTGGCAATCACATATCTGATAAGGGTTTAATATCCATGATAGATAAGGAGATCATATAACTCAATTTAAAAAAAAAAAGTGTCCAATTTAAAAATGGGCAAAGGACTTGAAAAAAAAAATTGTCCAAAGAAGAAATACAAATGGCAAAGAAACACATGAAAAAATGTTCAACATCACTAGTGATTAGGGAAATGCAAATGAAAACTACAATGAGATATCATTTCACATCTATTAGACTGGATGCTATTAAAAAGTCGGACAAGTGTAAATGTTGGAGAGAATGTGGAGAGATAGGAAAGCTTACTCACTGTTGGTGGGAATGTAAAGTGATACAGCCACTGTGGCAGTCTGTTTGGCAGTTCTAAGGAAGTCGAATATAGACTTGCCATGGGACCCAGCAATACCATTGCTAGATATATACCCAGAAGAACTGAGAGCACTGTCACGAATAGATATCTGCACATGTGTTGCTGCAGGTGAAGTGAAAACCCAAGCGGCACTCTGAGGGGCAGAGGAACAAAGTTTTATTACACGTGGGCTCAGAGGAGAGTCAAGTCTCCAAAAAAAATCTCAGCCCCATGTCTTCATTTTCATAAGTTTATATAGGGACTCTAAGTGGGCAAATTCCTAAGCAAGCGGACAGGCAGGGGTTACAGAAGCAAAAGGAGCAAGTTTATCTTATCTTCCTAAAGTGGAGGGCTGTTAGGGAATAAAAGAGTCATTATCTGTTTAGAGTTGTAAATTCCAGTTGAAAGAGGCAGGTGGGGAGTGCTTATCTTCCTAAAGATGTGGATTCCATGGAGAAAAGGGAGGAAGGGAGAAAAGGATGGGGGGTACTTATCTTCCTAAAGCTGTGGGTTTCTGCTGAGGGGGTTAGGACCACAGTGCTTCCTTTATCATTCTCCCCTTTGATGGCCTTATGGGCATCATCTGCTAACATGGGGATTTTTCTATAGTCCCCAAGGGCTGATATTTAACACGAAGCATTACTTGGTGTTTTAAGGCATTTAAGTGGGAAGTGATATATTGTGTTAGGTACTGTAGAATGCATGGCCTGAAAGTTAAGAGGAAGAAGACTGAGGCTATTACTAGCACAAATGGCAAAATCCAGGAAAGGAGATACTGGAAGTAGTTCCCGTTGGCAGATGCCTGATATACACGGTTTAAGTGGTCTTTGGCTCATTCTTTTAGGGCCACCTTCTCCCTAACTATCCCTGAGGAATTTGCATAGGAACAGCATTCTTCTCCTAGGGACTGGCAGATTCTCCCTGAACCTGCAGTGAGCAAGTCTAATCCTCACCTGTTTTGTAAAACTACTTTTGCCAATGGGTCTATCTGGTCTTGCAACCCATTGAGAGCCCCCGATATTTCTTCGAGGTCATTTGATGTTTCCCCAGCTAAGGTTTGTAAGCCCTCCTGACCAACTGTGAGTGAAGCCCATGCTACTGCTGTGCACCTGACTACTTCTAGTCCTAAAAGTATCAGAATTGTCTGTATTGCTTATTTGGCTCGGGAGAGCTCTCCAGGCAATTCTTCTCCATACACTGAGAACGATGGTACTGACCAAGCCAGGTAACAGATGCCCTGGCCATGCTGTGTAGGCACTGGTAGGTACTGGTGCCATAGATCCAAATAGTGGAGTTTGTGGCTCACTGGTCAGGCTCACTGAGTGCGTGGGTGTCGTTACAGTTAGCTCTTCCAATAGGGAAGATGGTTGAAGGAGACCTGGTAGTTATGTTTTCACAGTTAGCCAGTTTTCCTGGGGGCTTGGTTATGGTTATGAGGACTGGGAGCTGTCATGGGTCAGGAGGGTTATGTTCCATGGGACTGTTACAGGGAAGATGGTTAGACTGGAGGAAGTGCATAGCTAGCAGGATGCAGCTATGTCGGGCTGGGATTCATTTAGGAGTTGATGGAAATTTCGAACCTGGTTCAAAACGACGTTGGGGGGCTGTTCAAACTTTGGCTTTTAGCATCTGGGCAGCTTTACTGATATATTTCACCAGGGTTTTCTTTGGGGGTTGGGTTACTGAGATCAGTTAGACCAGTATGAGTTCCCCTGGGCCCGGCCCCGCCAGGTTATATATTCCAATTCCTAGTTTTACTCCTGTCTGGGCCCTTAAAAAGGTATTTTCTGATCCAGTGGCTATGTTTAATAAGTTGAGTTTTATGGGGTCACAGGTTTCTATGCCACACCCTGCTGGGCTGGGGATTTTCTGTAGGAGATATGGAGAAGTCGGTGAGACCCCCTTCCGGGAGCAGTGGCACCTACCAGCAAGCTCCAAGAGTGGCAGAATCCTCCACCCTTTTGGGGGTCTCGGCAGAGGTATTTGTCATAAATCCCTTAGCTGCGACACCTACACTCTCTCCTGGGGACAGGTATGGGGGCGTGGGTGTATGGGGCAACCAGCAAGGTGTAAGGAGCGTGATCTTGGATTGCCCTGCAAGCGTCAAATATTACAGAGGCTGAAGTTGCACCTGCCAAGAATGGGACTGAAGCATTCAGCATGGATTGTTTGCCCCAGCTTTGACTAACTTGCAGCTGCCATAGATTTTTGGGGCAAGTATCAGCTCCTAGGGTGGGGTCAAGGAGGTAAAGGACAAGCAAGTTAAGGCACAGAAGCATCCTATTATACACCAGTAAGCAATAGCAATTAGGGCTCTATTCATAACAGTCCAGTCTGCAGGGGCCACAGCAGCGAGTCTAACTCCAAATACCAAGGCAAGCAGGTCATATAACACAGGATCCACCAGGAGCAGGGGTCCATTCAGCAGGCGTTTGACGAGGACGGTGCTTGAGGATCCTGGGTGACTCACACTCTCAAGGTGTGGCCAGGTATGGGTTGGGCTGTCCAGCTGTCCTGCTCTTTATAGAGATGTGCCTTCTTGACCCTGGAATGATGGATCCAAGGGATGATGCCTGCAACTTTAAGAGCAGTAGGAGTTACAAGGATCACAGTATGTGGTCCTGTCCAGAAAGGCTGATGGGGTTCTTTTTTCCAGTCTTTGACCCAGACTAGGTCTGCTGGCCAGTGGGGGTGCACCGGGTGTCCCAGGGGAATGAGGTTCTGGGATAAGACAGTTTCATGTATTTGGGCTAGAGTTTTCCCCAGCTGCTGGAGAATGGAATCTTGGCTAGCCTCCCCCAGAAGGCCCGGGTAATTGGGGGTGGCCATCCAAATAGAATTTCAAAGGGTGAATAGCCTGTGGGTCCTGGGGTGCACCTAACTTGGAGAAGGGTTAGGGGAACTAAGTCTACCCAGGGCAGACCAGTTTCTTGGCAGATTTGTCTAGGGTGGCTTTGAGGGTTCGATTCATGCGTTCAACTTTCCCTGAACTCTGGGGCCTGTAAGCGGTATGGAGTTTCCACTTGATTCCTAATATTTTCGCCAACTCTTGGACTATGGCAGACACAAAGGTTGGGCCATCGTCACTTCCAATAGACAGTGACAGCCCGTGTCGTGGAATGATTTCTCTAAGTAAAGCCTTATTAGTCACTTCTCTTGCCTTTTCAGTGAGAGTGGAGAAAGGTTTGACCCAACCTGAAAAGGTGCATATCATCACTAACAGTTATTTGTACCCCAACTTGGTTTCACTTCTGTGAAGTCTACTGTGAGATATTCAAAGGGGGCTGTTCCTGTGTGCTGGACACCTGCCGGAGCAAGGGGGCCCTGCAAAGGGTTGTTTTTGGCACAAACTTGGCACTGGCTGCTGATGGTGGCGCAGAGAGAAGCTAGTTGGGCTATGTAATAGTATCTCCCAAGCAAGACTTCTAGCGCAGTTTTACCTAGGTGGGTGAGTTCATGGTATTGCTGGAAGAGGGCATGAGTGGCTCCGTTAAGGACAAAAATCTGGTCATCCAGGAGCAGCCAAGTTCCTTCGGTGGTTCGGCATCCCCCTTCTTTCTTGGCCCATTCCTGTTCTTCCCAGGTATAGCTTAGTTGATTAGTCTCTTGAACTAAGAGGGACAGCTGCGGTGTTAATTCCGAGACTCATATTCCGTGGCTTCCTTCAGCTGCTTGCCGAGCTGCTTTGTCAGCTAGCTCGTTTCCTTGAGCAACCATGTCCATTCCTTGCTGACGTCCCTGGCACTGGATGTTGGCGACTTTGTCTGGTTTCCAGATTGCTTCTAACAGTTGGAGTATTTCTTCTTTGTTTTTGATTTCCTTTCCCCTTGCAGTTAGGAGACTTCTTTCTTTATATATTTTCCCATGATATGAATGTTAGCAAATGCATACTTAGAGTCAGTGTAAATGTTTACCGCTTGCCCAGCGGCTAGCTGCAGGTCTCGTACCAGTGCCCAGAGTTCTGCTCGTTGCATGGACCATCCCTGGAGTAGAGATGCCACTTCCACCACCTGTTCGGTAGTGATGACTGCATATCCAGCAAGCTTTTCCCCATTTTTAACGAGACTGCTCCCATCTGTAAATAGTGTCTGATCTGGGGAAGGGAGTGGTTTGTCTTTGAGGTTGGGACAACTGGCGTAAACTTCCTCAGTCACTTCAAGATAATCATGCTCAGGAACCCCTTCCTTGCCCAGTAAAAAAGTGTCAGAGTTTAGACTGCGCACTGTTTCTATTGTCACTCTGGGGTTTTCACAGAGTAAGCCTTGGTAATGTGCAAGTCAGGGATTCTATATCCACTGGTGCCCGTGTGAGTTCATTAGGGCAGTGACTGCGTGTGGCACCATAACATGAATTGCCTGTCCGAGGGTTAATTTGTCGGCTTTTTTGCGAGGGTTAAGGTTGCTGCCAGGGCTTTCAGGTAGGGCAGCCACCTTGCAACCACGGGGTCCAGCTGCTTAGAGAGGTAAGCAATGAGTTTTTGCCAGGGACCCACTGTTTGTGTGAGAACCCCCAATGGTACTTTGTTCTTTTCATGCATGAACAGGTTAAAGTTTCGAGTTACATCCAGGAGCCCCAAGGCAGGGGCTGGGCTGAGTTGTTTTTTGATGCTTTGAAAGGGCCCCTCTTGAGCTTCACTCCTGCCAAGGGACTCTTTTTCTGGACCTGTTTGGCCATGGCTGCAAACCCAGGAATCCAGATGTGGACGAACCCTGCAGCCCCGAGGAACTCACAAAGCTTCCTTTTTGTGGTGGGTGTAGGGATGGTGCAGATCACTTTCTTTAGTTTGGGTCCGAGTGTCCAGTACCCTTGTGTGATGCTGAACCCAGGTACTTGACCTGCTGTTTACAGATCTGGGCTTTTCTCCAAGACACTTTGTACCCAGTCTGTGTTAGAAGTTGTATGAGAGTCTGGGTCCCTCTCCAGTAGTCCTCTTCCATCTCACTGGCAAGTAGGAGGTCATCTATGTATTGAAAGAGGACACACCTGCGGTCCTCCCAGGGGTAGGTGGCCATATCTGCTGCCAAGGCTTCCCCGAAAAGGGTAGGAAAGTTTTTGAAGCATTGCGGGAGCCGGTTCCAGGTTAGCTGAGTTTTCTGCTGAGTTCTGGGATCTTCCCACTCAAAGGCAAAGAGAGGCTGGCCGGGGGTGGGGGGGCTGGCTGGGGCAGCTGCCGGCAGAAGAAGGCATCTTTCAGGTCCAGGTAAGTGAACCAGGTGGCTTCAGGCGGCAGCTGTCCTAGCAGTGTACAGATTGAGAACAACCTGATGTAAGGTGAGAGGGCGTTATTGATGGCTTGTAAATCCTGCACTGGTCGATATCCAGTCCTATCTGGCTTCTTTACTGGTAATAATGGGGTGTTCCAGGGTGACTGGCACTCGATCAAGATTCCCTCTTTTCTCAGCCGATCTATGCGTTTGACCATGTCCAATTGTCCTTTTTGGGGGATCGGATACTGCCTCTGCCAGACTGGGACCACTCCAGGCTTCAGGTTGATGATGATGGGTGCATGGTTCTGTGCCATTCCTGGTGGGGTTTTTTCTGCCCAAACTTGGGGAAAATGTTCCAGGAGATTTTCTGGATTCTGACTTGAACTTTTGTCCACATGAAGTCTCCATTCTTCACTTAGGGATATGGTGATGAGGAGAGTGAGGCTAGTCCCGAGGTTTAAGCTTGCTGGCCCTTCAGGTTTGAAGGTAACTGGGCTCCCAGATTGGTTAAGAGGTCCCTACCAAGTAGGGGAACTCGACATTCAGGCAGGTACAGAAATTCATGAGTCACTTCGTGGCCACCGAGCTGGCAAGTTATTGACAGGCAAAAAGGCCATTGGCTGACTAGTCCAGTCGCTCCTATGATATTAGTGGTTTTTCCACTAAAGGGGGTGACGGAGGTTGTGACCACAGAATATTCAGTGCCAGTGTCCACCATGAAAGTCAGTGACTGGTCCCTGACTTGTAGTTTGACCATGGGCTCGTGGGGGCCAAGTTCCAGTGAGCCCATTCACCCCTATTCAGGATTGAGTCCTGCCAGCCCGATCAGATGGCCTTGGGGCTCAGGTCAGTACTTCCCTTTAGGGATGTTCCCTCTATGTGCCTGAGTCTTTTGGGGGCACTCATTTTTCCAGTGTCCACTTTCTTTGCAGTAAGCACATCAGTCTTTGGCCAGGTGCACCTTTCTAGTGCTTGTCCCCCCTTTTCAAGGTGGCCCTTCTCATCTGATGGCATCAGGATTTCCCAAGGCTGCTGCCAGTAAGGAGGCTTGATATTTCATTCATTTCTTGGCTTCTCGTTAGTTGGCTTCGTCTTGATCGACAAATACTTTGTTCGCGACTTCAAGGAGTTGAGAGATGTTCATCTCCACGAACCCTTCTAATTTTTGGAGCTTTCTTTTAATGTCCATTGCTGCCTGTGTAACAAAGGCAGCATTCACCATCCTTTGGTTTTCCAGAGCTTCCGAGTCAAAAGGGGTGTAGATTCTGAAGGCCTCGCCAAGCCATTCATAGAAATCTCCCGGAGATTCATCAGGCTTTTGAGTAACTAAAATCATCTTTGTCATGTTTGTGCGTTGTTTTGCCTCTTCTCAGACCCCTCGAAGGAGTGCTTCCCGATATTGCTGGAGTGCAGCCCATCCGGGATCAGTGTTGAAGTCCCAATTCGGTTGGGCCTCTGGCACCACCTCTCATGCCCAATCTTCTGGGTTTAAGATGCTAGTAGGTGCCTGCTCCTGCAGCTACCTTTGGGCTTTCATCAGAATCCATCATCTCTCCTCCGTATTAAACAAAGTCAGGAGGAGTTGGTGACAGTCATCCCAAGTAGGATGATGGGTTTGGAAAATGGATTTCATGAGATCAATAAGGGCCTGAGGCTTTTCTGAGTAGGAGGGGGTGTGGTGCTTCCAGTTTATGAGGTCTGTAGTTGTGAAGGGCTGGTAGTATAATACAGGCTTCCCAGGTTGAATGGTCCTATCCTCGCTAATCTGGGCTGGACCCTGTGTTTTCTGGAGGGGCATATATAATGCGGGGTTGGGCCAACTGGAGCCTCCTTGCTTTTGGGGATCCAGGGCTTTCCTCAGAGGGGGTTGATGTTCCCAGAGGGACCAAAGGTGGGAGTGTTTCTGGGAGACCTGCCTGCACTCCCGGGCTAGGAGGAGAGGCTAGAGTGGCTGGAGCATATGGCGGTGGTGGTGGGGGTGGTGCCTCCTCCTCCGAGGATCCTTGATGGATGACTGGCTTCTGGAGCCCCATTCCCTGTGCAACCAAGACCCTACTCTGTCCTTTTTTTCCAACAAACAATCAAACCCAAGGGGGCAGAGTCTGGGCTATTTATAACCAAGGGTCAATGTAGGGAAACTGATCAGGGTGGTCAGAAGTTCCTGTGACCACCAGCCACACTGTGCACACCATGGCTATAGCCACGGTCCCTTCCGAGGGATAGTCAACATTAAAAGTGGGCCACTCTATTTCACATAAGTTTCAGAGGGTACCATGGTTCATCTGTATGCCATAATCTCTGGAAAAACCCTTCTTGACCTTCTTGAGCATACAGTTTAAGATAGTAGGTTTTGACTTTGATGAGCCCATACCTTGCGTCGGTGGCTCAAGACAGACAAGGGAAGGGGTTGCCTCTTTCAAGGCCACTCAGATGCCTGCCTGTCTACTTCTTTCGCTAGAACTTCGGCTTGTCTTGGCTAAGGTGTGCAGGCAGAGTTTGGGGTGGGCTGTTATGCCATATGATATAGCCGCAGAAAACAGGTTAGGGCCCACACAGGCTCCGTAGCACAAGCTTTGGAGTCACAGACTGGAATAATAGAGGCAAGCCTCTGTCATCCTCACTCACACACATAATCGCTCAGAAGTTACATAGTCCCTCCCTCAGGAATTAACAGTAATAAGTACATTCCCTGAGTCGGTGGCGCAAAACAGATGAAGGAATGGGTTGCCTCTTCTGAGGCCACTCAGATGCCTACCTGTCCACTTCTCTCGTGAGAACTTCAGCTCATCTTGGCTAAGTCGCCCAGGCAGAGTTCAGGTGGGCCGTTATGCCATATGACATAGCTGCAGAAAACAGGTTAGGGCCCACACAAGCTCCGTAGCACAAGCTTACGAGTCACAGACTGGAATAACAGAGGCAAGTCCCTGTCATCCTCACTCACACACACAATCGCTCAGAGATTATGCAGTCCCTCCTTCTGTCCATAGGCAGGCCTGACTGAGGACTTGGCACCTGGGACCTTACCTTTCCAGAGTCTTCTGGCACTGTTCAGTCTGCCTCCCCACTGAGTCAGGCCAGGGTGTGAGGACATGGCCTTCATGGACTGCCTCAGAAGGAGTTCCTGTTAAGAGGAGGGGTGGTGCCCAACTTGTTTGCTCAGAGATCGCCGTCAGCCGTGCCCATCAGCCCCAAGCCTGCTCGGTTTGGTTTCCGGGTCAGGGAACCAAATGTTGCAGCAGACTAAATGAAAACCCAGGCAGCACTCTGAGGGGCAGAGATAAAAAGTTTTATTACGTGCGGGCTCAGAGGAGAGTGAAGTCTCCAAAAAAAATCTGAGCCCTGTGTTTTGGTTTTCATAAGTTTATACAGGGACTCTAAGCAGGCAAATTCCTAAGCAAGAGGGCAGGCAGAGTTTACAGAAGCAAAAGGAGCGAGTTTAGCTTATCTTCCTAAAGCAGAGGGGTATTAGGGAGGAAAAGAGGCATTATCTGTTTAGAGATGTGAATTCCAGTTGAAAAGGGCAGATGGGAAGTGCTTATCTTCCTAACGATGTAGGTTCCAGGGAGAAAAGGAAAGAAGGGAGGAAGGGATGGGGGGTGCTTAGCTTCCTAAAGCTGTGGGTTTCTGCTGAGAGGGGTTAGGGCCACAGTGCTTCCTTTATCACACTGATGTTCATAGCAGCATTATTCACAATAGCCAAAAGTTGGAAACAACCCAGATGTCCATCAACTAACGAATAGATAAACAAATTGCAGCATATACACACATTGGAATTTTATGCAGTGGTAAGAAGAAATGAAGTTGTGAAACATATGACAATATGGATGAATCTGGAGGACATTATGTTGAGTGAAGTAAGCCAGACTCAAAAGGGCAAATACTGTATGATTGCTCTATTATGAACTAAATATATTATGTGAAATATAAATATAGTATGTGAAATATGAATATGAATATGGGCAGAATTGCATGTATAAGACTGTTTTTCTTTGAAGCTGAACAAATGTAAGTTAATAGTACAAAATGTTAATATCAGACAAAAAAACAAAAACAAAAACATTGTACTAAGTGAAGGAGACCAGACACAGAGTATTACATATTGTATGATTCAATATAAATCAATTTATAAAGATGAAAGGAGATTAGTGATTATGTAGGTTTTCAGAAGGAATGCTAAGGGGTGTGGAGTCTTCCTTTTTGGAATAATGAAATTGTTCTAAAATTTTTGAAATGTTCAATGTAAAACATTGTGATTATACTAAAAGCTGGTGATTATACACTGGATAGAATAGCCAGAAACAACAGCTATGTACAGTGGGGGAAGCATAGAGAGATTGAGAGGTAATGAATTTTCTTATTTGTCTGTTTTTTGTTTATTATTATTATTATTGAAATAATGAAAATGCCCTAGTAATGAAATGATGAACACACAACTATGTGATCATAGCAAATACCATTATTTGTATACTTTGGATGAATTGTAAGTTTATTAATATGTATCAATGAAATTGATTTGTTAAAAAAAAAGCTTGCAAAGACTAATTTAATGCACACCTGTAAAGAGATAATGGACATGGTGAATAACCAGCACCCCTAGGTGGGAATGGAGTAGGAATATACCCTGATGGGAACAGATAGACTCCACTTCGGCTGATCTTCCAAAAGTTTTCCTAGGCCCTAAAACCCATATTACTGTGGTGTGGGAGCAGACAAAACCTATGGCAGAGACATTATTGAAGCCCACTATGGTGCCAGCTTGTATGCCAGCATCAAGATTATAGGAATGAATGCTGAGGCCATGCTTGCACAGTGGGAATTCCAGATAGGCCCTGTGAAGGAATCAACATGGGATATCATCTTTGGGTGGTCCATTTTATCTTGCATTGTGTATGTGAGGACTTGGCATGAAAGCAACCTTTGATGCTAAGCCCATTCCTGGGAACTGGAAAGGTGCCGGCTGCCATACCAACTTCAGCACCAAGGCCATGTGAGAAGAGAATGGTCTGAAATATACTTGAGTCCACTGAGAAATTAAGCAAGAGGCATCAGTACCACATCTGTGCCTACGGTCCCAAGGGGGGCCTGGACAATGCCTGACACCTAACTGGATTCCAGGAAACCTCCAACACCAACAATTTTTTTCTGCCAATGTGGCCAACCCTGGTGCAAGCATCTGCATTCCCTGGACTGTTGGCCAAGAGAAGAAGGGTTGCTTTGAAGACTGATGCCCATCTGCCAATTGTGACCTCCCTTTGCAGTGATAGAAGCCCTAATACGCACGTGTCTTCTCAATGAGACCGGCACTGAGCCCTTCCAATACAAAACTAAGAGGACTACACCTCCAGCCATCAAATCCCTCCCAGTTCTACATCCCACGCCCAATTTTCCTCTCTCCCAATTGTCCTACTAACTGTAACTCAAAGGGAAGAATATCAAAGTCTTTTTTAGTCCTCATGCCCAGTTGATAATTCCTGCTTTTTTGGGCAAGTGTAGACAGGTCAAGTTCTTAATCTCTGCACACCCAACCCACCCCATCTTTTTTTCCTATCATTGAAGCTTTTGAAGACTGAGGATTAGTATATTAGTGGGGATGGGGGTGGGGAGACCTAACCACTGCTTCCATTTAATCAGGTGTGTTTGTCTAGTGGGCATAGCTGTCTGGAGAGAGAGCATCTCTGCTTGTGAAAGAAGAGCAGGACTTTTTCTGTGAGGTAGCTAAGGTGAGGGGGGCCTGACTTACTCTGTGGTTAGCTTAGGACACCTCCCCTCTTTGGGTGAGAAGTTTTATTTTCTGAAGCGATTCTAACCAACTTTCCCTTTGAATTGGGAATTAGTAGAGAAAGACGGTTAGGGAGATCAGGAGGAAAATGCCCTTGGTCTCTTGACTGTTACACTTCCCTGGCTTGTGGCTAAGTGCTCTAGCCTGAAGACAAAACTCAGAGGATTAAGTGATGGCTATCAGGACCTTAAGAAGAAGAAAAAGTTACTATTACTTGGTCCTCCATTTATAACACAAAGCAGGGTAGCATTTTTATATTTAAATGTAAAAACTATATATATATATATATGGGTATGTGGATATGTGTGTTTTTCTAAAGAAGAAAATGATTCTAAGCATTGGGAGGCAAATTTGATGCAAGTAGTCTGGTTAGAAATAAGGATCCCCTTTTGAGCAGGGATGGGAGAGGCAATGCTTGAATAGTTGGCTATTTAGGGCCATTAATCCATCCCTACCACTTAAGGAGTTTGGTCATGTCTTGCCCACCCTTCTGAAGGGAGTGGAAATGGGTCCTTAATAGGTGGAAGCAGGTTACTAGCAGTGACAGTCACCTGAGTCTGGTGGCTCTGGTTTAAAAAATACACATGTGCTTGTATGAACATGGGGGTTTAGCAATATGAGTTGGTTTGTCGACTTAAGCATGTTCTCAACAAGGGATATTGGGGTTATTTTCTGGTGAGAGTAGCACGTCACTAAAGCAGACTTTCTGATGTATTAAAAAAAATTTTAAAGCAAAAAAGCAAGAATTAAAAAAGCACAATATAAGGTATTGGCTGTAGGGCAATATATGGGAATCCTTTATGGTATGCATGATTGTTTTGAAAACTCACAACTTCTCAAATAAAAAATATTTTAAAAGCATAGCTCTTTTCTGACTTTTGGCAGTTGTTTTAGCAAATTATCAAATCTGAGAGGGTGGTAGGAACAAATTTGTAGCCATTTGGTGAGAAGGGAAGGTGGCCTAGGAATCACTGGATGTGCAACTGGTGTCTGAAATAAGGGGACATTTGTGGACTTAAACTGGGGGTTCTGACCTAACTTTGGGTTGTTGCGGCTTCAGAATTTAATTTATTGCAGTTGGTATGTGGAGTTACTGCAGATGAGTACATATTATTATCATTATTTAAACTTTCACACACCAGGAAACTAAATATGCAGCAGTAAAATAGCTTACTCAAGATCACATGACTTAACAAGGTCTGTCTGATTCCAGACCCCTTTCTCTTCACCACTCACCACAATGTCTCCTTTAATCAACCCCAACCTAAATATCTCTGGTCCCCTTAGCATGAATAACAGTTGTATTAGAGGAATATTATTTTTGAAGAGTCAGGTGCCAGCTAAATAGGCCTACCCAGTTGTGGATTATTTTTCCTTCATGTCTTCAAATAACTTTAATTAACATATTTTCACTGGTGAAGCAGGCAGATGAGATGAGTCAGAAAGCAATACATTAAATGAGATAAGGAATGAAGGTGGCTTGGGCAAGGGGAAAAGTAGTAGAGGTGGCAAAATACATTCAAAGATTTTAGATTCTGGATATATTTATATGATAGAGCAATGAAAGTTTCTAACAAATTGAAAGTGTGATATGAGAGAGAAAATAGCATCAAGAATGGTTTCAAGTTTTTTGTCATAAAAAAAGAGAAAAATGGAATTGCTATTCACCATGGTCATAGAGGATTTTCTCCAAAACTTTCCGTATAAGATATACATATCCTAGAGGGGTTATCTTTACCCTAAACTATGAACTAAAATCTCAGTTTTAAGTTAGGAATACAGAAAGAGAGTGCTGACCATCATCTGAGAACTAGTGGTCAGGAAGATGGATACAACCAATAGATATGTGTTTAGCACATATGTTCAGCTGGAATCTTGTGAAGAAAGACATATTCAGTAGATAATTTAATACTTCAGCTTTTCCAAATGTTTATTCCTTTTTAATCTTTTTTCTTAATTTTTTTTCTTTTTTCTTAAAATTTTCTGAGATGTTAGTAAGTAATGCACACAATAATAGCAGCAGCAGCCACAGTACAGGGATGTGGCAGACTAAATTTGGAATCACTGCTTAAACACATATAAATAGGGTTATTGACTGCAGAACTTCTCGGAGCCTTTAATGTACTAATATGCCCAGTAAATCTCCAAGAGGGAGTTATAGCATAATATTTCCCAAATGTATTTGATCAGAAAATATTTTATTGACAACACTCCTTAAAAAATTGTCTTTGGAAATGGAGGTCAAGTAAATTATTAGAAAGAAAGTTAAACATGAAAAGCTTATGAAACAAAATGGTGCAAAACCAAAAATAGAGACATGTAAATTACCATAGTGGCCTTGTACCCTGATTTGTAAAGGTATGTATGTGAGAAATCTTATAATTTCACATATCCAGTGTCCCGCAGTTTCATATTAAATAATTTATCTTTGTTATAAGGACTAAAATTACATACTTTAGGTACTATTGTGTAAAATAGTAGAAAATTTTGAAGTATTTTAAAGATAAAGTACATTTTAGGAACATTTCCCAGATATAAAACTTGAAGAGTTAGCTTGAACTTAGTTAAGAATGCAAATTAACCATCAATTTTAACTAAATGAAGTGCATTGTCATGAAACTTCGTAGTGTATTTTTGCTTGGAATATTTTGCTCAGTCTCAAGTTAACATAATCAGTTGGAAATTTAGTAACACATAGCCTTTAGGAAAGAGGATCGTCCAGACAAATCCCCAAGTGATGAAAAAAAATATTAGTAAGTTTTAGAAGAAATTAATGTGCTAAGTACTCTATGCAGGACCTTTATTTTTATATATTCTAGAGCAGGGGTTCTTAACCTTTTTTGTTCTTTGGACTCCTTTGCCAGTCAGGTGAAAACCACAGAGCCTTTACTAAGTCCACACTATATTGTGTATTACTTAATAAATATGTCACACCCACATCAACACATCCCCACAAGAATAAATTTTTTTTTAAATTTCAATTCAACCTCACAGACCCCTTGTTAAGAACCCTTGTTCTAGAGTGAGATTCAGATCTTCATGACGATTTGAGGAATGACTGTGAATATTGTTCTTAAAGTGACTGAGTTTTTTCTTTCTTTGGAATAAATATTTTATTGGGCTATTGATTCTGTTGTCAGAGTGAAAGGGGAAAGAAAATAAATAGAGGTGACGAAAGGTAAAGGAAGAAAATAAAATGAAGAGAAAGGTTTTTCCTCACTAGGCTAAAGTCGGCTATACACCAATAGGGACATTCTTGTTCACTCTTGTGTGTATTTTCTTTGCCTAGAATATCCATTTCACCCACTCTTCTTGGCTAAATTCTAGACTTCCTTCAAAAATTAACTTTGGTTCTAACCCTGAGAAACCTTCCTTGATCTTCCCACATCCATGAGCATTAATTAATGGGTTTTCTTTTTATTGCTATAATACCAGGCTGTTTAGCAGCACTGATAGTTCTTTTACCAACTTTAAAATAATTTTACATCTATTCTCTGCATTAAACTGTGGACAAGGCTTGCCTGGTCCATTGCTGATTCACTGACACCTAACCTGGCACCTAACATGAACCTTACACATTGAGTCAACAACAAACATTGACCATCCATCATATATATATATATATATATAAATTAGAAACTCTAACAGGCAATGATAATACCAAGATGATCAATCTCAGAAACATGAGCTCCTGCCCTCATGACAAATACAGGTTAATGAAAGACTCCCTGAAGCCATGTCAGAAAAACCCACACTACTGACAACAGTGCTCCCATCAGGCACAGTCATGTAAAGGCATCCTTTGTTGGCTGCTGTAGCCATGTAGGGTGTCACCAGTAAGCCTGGTGTTCCGTTACGTAGGCAACAGTTTTCTTCCATTTTTAGTAGGTCTTAATATGACAAGTGACAGTGGCCCCAAATCTAATCTCTGCAGTAACTCAGTCATCTTGAATCTTGAGACCATTTCTCAGAAAACAGGTGAGGAGATGAAATTCATTTTGAGAAATTTTTCTCCCATGCAAAAGTTATAAGGTGGAAAATCCAGGGGTAAATATTTTACAATTCATAATTGGTTAGAGATAAATGGATCAAATTTCAATCAAAGCTTCAAAAGAATTCTAAACTGAATAGAACACTTTGGAAACTTTACAAGGAAGGGAGAAATCTGCCTGTTGCTGTCAGTTCATCTTTACCAGAATGCATCTGGGGCATGAGGGACATGTTTTCAATATTGTAAAAATTATAAACCTTAAATATTATTTTTCAGTTTTTCAATCACTTTTATTCCATTCTTAGTATAGCAGGTAATTTTTCATATAGTCCTTGTTCGTGTTTTTTTCCAGCCTCTCTAAAAATATCGCTATCTGCTAACAGGTTATAGAACATTTATCCATGGCAATCACTATCATTTTCCACAATGTTTTCTTACTCCTTTAAAAATACAGACCAGAAATCTATTCTCAACATTCAGCAGTTGTTAAGTCAGATCTTTTATGCATGTAGACACTAGTTAAATTTGGCAATTTTCTCTCCTTTCTTTCTGCTACCCAAAATAATCCTTTTGTACCTCTTTACACACTTTTTCTTCTGAAAGTTCTATTACTGAAAAAAATCTTAAGAAGCTTCCACCTACCCCATTTGTCTGTAATGGATTATGGTTTATTTTTATTTCACTTTATTATTTCTCCTTGATTACTTGACAGTTAATCCTTGGATAATAACCTAAGACATAAAATTAGAATAGAAACTATTTTGGGACTCTACAAAGCAATGTATGAATGACTAAGAGCACAATAAACCTATGCAGTTCTAATAGGATAAAGAGAATTCACTGGTGAATGGAGAAAAGATCTTGAGCCTGGAGAAAACATCCTGAATTACAGAAAAACAAGTCATCCAACATATATAATATCTACTCTGTACCCATCACTGCTTTATGCAATGAAAATATTTAATTGAAGCAATTCACTTTTTCAAAAACTAATCTCTGTAAATGTATTTAATTTTTTAAGTGTAGAAACTGAGATCAATATCAAATAATAATTCATCCAAGGTCACCCAGCAGTGAGGTACACAATGAGCTGGAGTTTGAAACAATATGTGTCTCACACCAAAAGATACATGCTCTTTTCTTTTCTACCTAAATGGAATAGATAGAAAGAAATACCCTTTCTCTGAAAAGTAAAAGTAAGAAAGATTCCTCTAGAACAGGGGTTCTTAAAAAGGGGTCCATGAGCTTGAACTGAAATTCAAAAAACGATTATTCTTGTGGGGACGTGTTGGTGTGGGTGTGATATATTTATTAAATAATACACATTATAGTGTGGACTTACTAAGGGCGTCTGTAGTTTTCACCTGACTGGCAAAAGGGTCCATGCAACAAAAAAGGTTAAGAACCCCTGCTCTAGAAAGTAGGCTTCTAGGGAAATTTAATTATATTGTGCTCATCCTTAATCTGAATAATCTTAAAACGTGAGCACAATATTTCATGCAGGGGAATTTTGTTTTTATTTTTTGATTGATGCTTTCTAAAAATAATAATGGCAAAAGTTTATTCATTGCATACTATATATCATGAAAATCATGATTTTACATACATATATATATATATATATGCACATATATATTAATCCCAATGCAGTCCTACAAGGTAAGTGCTATCTCTATTTGATGTATGAGAACTCAAGGCTCTGTGAAATGAAGTGTTTTATCCAAGGTTACACAACTGATGACTAGAAAATAGACTCCTTGCATTGCATCCTATTGCCTTTTCTAAGTCAGTTTGCAAGTACCTCTAAATGTACAATGCACAGAGACCTGAAATCCCATCTCAGAATAATGCTCAGCCAGTGTGCTTTCATGCAAAGTTTTAACTCTCAAAAATCAGAGCCTTGCAATTACACATTTGACAAGTAAAGAGTGTGCCTACAAAATTATTTTTATTGGGAAAAACTTAGTTTCATACCTTGTTCATAGTTCAGACTGTACTTTGGATTTAGAGTGATCTGTATTTAAATATCAGTTCAATCATGCACTAGATAATCTTAAGCAAGCCACTTACTCTCTCTGAACTTCAGTTTCCACATTTATAAAATGGAGGGGCTATCTGTTTGCCATGGGATTGTCCTGGAAAATGCAGGATATAATGCATGTGATTCCATAAATACAGTGCCAGTAATAGTCCAATTACTCATGTAATGGTTTCCTTCAGTAAGCCCATATTTTACCTTGATTCCTTGATAATTGCTTTATTTCTGGACTTGGAATATACTCTATTTTCACCCTGAGTATCCGTATTTTTTGTACTCATTTTAATAAAAGCTTTCCTTTCTCTTCTTACTCTCAACAAGTTTTCTTTCCTCTGTTTGGAAAACAATACAAGGCCAAAGCTGGTAACAGAGAGGAGTTGGGAATTTTGAGGTTCTTTCAAGACTTATTGGTACTCATTCTTTCATCAAACATCCCATGAGAATCTCCTCTTTTGCTAACCATTGTATTAGATTTACATATAAGTAAAGCTTAAATGGGGAAGGCAGTAACAGTATAAGCTGCTAGTTACCTGCTTTGATAAGTGCTCAGAAAGTATGTCAGGAGCCATCCAACACAAGGACACGGACACAGAATGGAATCAGATACAGGATAGGATAGATAAGCATTATGAAACACATTGAAGAATGTGCTAGGGAAAGAAAGAAAAGTTTTGGAAAAGGGTGAAAATATGTAATGATGTGGAAATATGAGAATACAGAAAAATATAGAGAACTTCTAGTAATTCAGCATGGCAGGTATGCAAACAAAAGGGAACAGTGAGAAGTAAGAGGTCAGACTGGGCAGGTGAGAGGAGGTTGGTTCATTGATGGGTTTATATAACATGTGAGGAGTTTATATTTTATTCTTAAGTGATGGGATTCGAACTTTTAAAGTGCTGTACTGATTGCACAATTAGAAATGGATTTCAAGGGAATAAGAATGTTGGGTGGAAGACCATTTAAAAAGTTGTTCCAGCTATTTGAGTGAGAAGCATAATGCAAATCTGCCCGCCTAAGGGCAACTTCAGAACTCTCTTTTAGAATTTTTGCCTAATTCTGTAACTAAGGCCAGATGGTAATCATTCTGTGAAATGTATATGTACCTCCTGGGCAAGAGCTGGAAGATAGAGGTGGAAAGGGTATATTATTATATCTAAAACTCTAAACAGGGATAAGGTAATCATAACCAAAGGAGAACTATTAAACATTCCAGAAAGTCATTAACATGTCATCAGCTATGATAATATGAAGAACCCTGGAGAGGGGACAATTATTAAACATGTGAAAATGAAACTATAAATATATCCACATGGGTGAGGGAGAAATAAATAAATAAATAAATCATATATATATATATATATATATATATATATATATCCCCACACAAAGAGATGATTTAATCGCTGTCAAATGCCATTTCTAATTTCACTTCAAAAGTTTGAATTGTTTTCTTTCCAATTTCTTTCAAGTTATTTTACACATTCTGGGAATATGCTTGCAGCTTTCTAGCCAAATGATTTAGCAAAGGGGAATTAAACTAATAATTACTGGGTATCTGCCATGTACTAAATACCTGCAGGCATTATTATCGAGGAAGAATTTAAGAACCAGTGAGGCTGCTTAATAAGGCATTCCAAACAATGAGGTCCGTGCCATTTTCCCTACATCAGGACTAACTAGAAAAAGATGATGGGAGGTATTATAAAATTTATATAACATTGGCTTAGAGGGAACCATATCCACAATCTTAGAGATAGATGGCTTCCAGGTTAAAGTAATTAACACTGTTGTTTTCTCCATGTGAGAGTGCAAGTGAGAATGATGCCATCCTTTTTTTTCCTTTTATTCTTAAAATAGTTGAGGGAGAGAAAAACAAAAACAAAAAACAACCTTTATCAAGGACAGCAGTATCTGAGGAAATAAATGTACCACATTTTCAAGTGAGAGTTTCATTAGTTAACTTATAGGAGACATTCGTTCCTAAATTGTTACTCAAATTATAGCCAATACTCCATCTAATCATCATCTGAGTGCTTGTAAGAAATGAAGAATACTGCATAGCAACGAGGTATGTGGAGGGGTATTGTGAACAAAGTAATAAAGTGATAGAGATGGAAAGTCACAGGTCTGGGGGAGGAAGAGCAAAGAGTTTAGGATATAAAGGGCAGTAGCAGAAGACAGGACTAGACATTTAGATTGGGGACCAATCATAGGGGTCTGAAATGACAGTCTAATTAATTTTAATTTATTCTGGGAGTAGAGGGGAAGTGTATCCTTCTGAAGGATTAAGGGTTTTGAATGTTTCCAATCCAGTCACACCTCACCATACTCTGGCCCCTTAAGCATCTGCCAGACTAAGGAATAAAACGAACAACAACCACAACTTAAAAATAAAGAGAATGAAAGAAAACCAACCAAAATGTCTTGGTGAATGTAGCTTGTAGGCCAGAACACTTGCTGCAGAGAGGGCTGAAACTGAAGCTAGTGTCTGTGGTGGTTTCTTGGGGGATCCCCCAGAACAAAACACACAGGAAAAAGAAAGAAAACCATCCCCAAATGGTGTACTGCCTCTTTATGGTCCAGTAGATGCTGGTGTGAGACCAAACGGTGCTACTGCCTAGAGGTCCAAAATCAAGGCTGATGCGTATGCTGGATCCCCTGGGATCTGCCAGATGAAGAAACACTGACCCACAAGTGAAAGAAAACCAACACTAAAAAAAGATACACTGGCTCCTTAGGTCTCAGTGGATGCTGGTGGGAGGCCAGAACCTGCTGCAGCCCATGCTGGCCCTTAGGGATCACCCAGACCAATCTTGACTTCTATCCCCAACTTAGGGAGAAAAAGTTTCCTCTGTCTGCCCCGACCCTTGCCAACTACTCCAGGAATCTGGAGCCACATTTCCGCAGGTGCAGAGGTTTCCCCAGCCATATCTGTGGGATATCTGTCTTGTACTAGCCTACACTTTAAAAACGTTGAATTCTCAGCAGCCCCTTCCTTTATCCAGCAATCTCATGGTTGTTTTAAATTTCCAACTGGTAACAGAGCTACCACCTAGTTGATTCCAATCCCTTTTTACAGTTTATTCATTTCTCTAGTGGAGAGAGAGATCTGTAAAATTTCCTACTCACCCATTTTTTTTTCAGCCATTTTTAAAGAATATAAATGGAGAAGAACCCAGAACAGTAACTTGTGTAGAGCTGCTACTCAGCAAATGCTGGCTAGTTTTAATGGGAATGTTATAGTAAAACTTCTAGGCAATGTTACGGTCCAGAATAAATCAGTGATACAAGGAATCAGGCATGCATGATAAGGGATTTCATATTTTTTTGTGAATGTATGCCAACTAGCTTTCTTTCTTTATAAAGCCAGAGATGTGGCCAATTCTCATACTTCAGAAACATGCTTCATTAGGATGGACTGGAAATGTTATCAAAGGATATCCTATGTAAGTCTCTCTTCACATGTGTCTTTGAAAAGCACATCAACTCCCAAGGTCGCTTTCCCCAAGGACTGCTGGAATTTCTCAGTTCTAAGAGAATATACCTAATCTTTTCATGTATTTTCTCCTGAGTCTTCATATTTTCATGATAGCATTGGGTCTGATCTCTGCTAAGAGGTTTTAATACACACAGGGTATTTAGGTATAATGAGAATGTTTATTTTCACAAAGTGACACTAGTTTAATATAAATTCTGCCAAATGCCTGGGCCAAGGGAATTATTAAGCTGCTATCATATAAATCAATAAAGATAAAATTTAACTCACCCTATTTACCCAGGAAGCAAAAATATTTTTCTTAATAAATGTGCGTTAGAGATGAGAAAGAGCATTGAAAATATGTATTTTTAAAATCTTTATTCTGAAATTTATGTCTCTTGGGGCACAATACAGAACTGAAGAACATGGGACCAAATGCCATAACATCCTGAATTAGCTCACTTAACCACTAAACTAGATCATTGTTTCTCCTGTAACAAGAGTAATTTCTTTAGTTCCATTTAATTTTCGATGAATAATTCAACTAAATAAATAATTTTAAGTGAAAAATAAATTTGAATATTTCTTTATTTAAATATTTAAAATAAACTTGGATATTTTAACCATGGATAATTAGAGGCATTTATCATTTATTCAACAAATCTTTATTGAGCATCTACTTTGTGCAAAGTGTTGGGCCTACGATTATAGCTAGGAAACAGGTAGAGGAAAGACAGGCTCTCAGAAAGTTCAAGTTGGGCATAAGTGGGGAAGGCAATAAACAAGGAGACAAAAATATATAATTTATCCTAAGTGAAAGAGAAAGTTAAAGAAGAAATATGGTAGAAAGTGTGCTGCACTGCAGAATGGTATTTTTGAAAACGTGACATTTGATTTGAAATTGTGGTTATAAAACTGGTTTTCAGAAGGATACGTGGGAAGAGTGTTTCACAGAAAAAAGCAAGCGAAGAAGTTATTTTCTTGTTGTTTACATGGTTTACAATAAATTTTAGTCAACTTTGCACTGCACCCAAATCTCAGGATCATTTTCAGGAAATGTTATATAATTGAGGAGACAAGTTAGTTCTGCTGATTCTCCCAAGGCCATGAAGCAGCTCCTAACAAACATAAATTGAAGGTCATCAGCTTGTGTTCCCATATCACTTAGAATGTAGATCTTCTAAGACTCTGAGATAGTAGAATTCAAACTTTTGAAAACTGATTAAGATGATTTCTAAGTAATCAAGAGAGGGCCATCTATTTCATTTAAAATGTTTGTCGTTTTTTCTCCTTATAAAGAAATGCACTATCTTATAAAGTTATACAATATCTCTGTGCATATTTGAATATAAATTTAAAATATATATATAAAAATTTAAAAATTTTATATTAAGTAAAATGACATTACATTATTAATCTGCCTTTCTCTGCTCCACTTGTTTATTTTCCTTATATGTGTGACTTTCTAATATACAACATTATTTATGTGTTTTTGCCAATATTATTTTTGAATTTTCTCCTTCTATAGAATATAAGCTTCACAACTGCAGAAATTATCATCTGTTTTTTTCGGTGATGTATAGTCCAGAACAGTGCCTGGCACATATTAGGTATTTAATAAATATTAAATATATAAATGGGTTAATGAAGAAATGAATTTAAAGTTGCTTTTACTGGCTTCAAATTTAAATTTTAAAAGTTTTTTTTGTGCCGAGGATGTTGATAGGACAATGGAGTTGGTTATTATTTTATGGTTAAAGCACAACATCTCTTAAGCTTTTTTCAGCCTTTATCTGTCTTGATTTACTGCTGCTCAGCTAAATAATCTCCTCAGCCAGATATCCAAGTCCATCACCTACAAGTTCGGCCTCTGACATCAGGAAACAATTTGCCAAGTTTTCTGACACTATAAAAAGGATCACCTTTCCTCCAGTTTCCAATATCACTTTCATCATTTCCTTCTAAGGCTTCACTGAAAACACCTTTAATGTCCCCCTTTCTGCCAGTATTCTGCTCATGATGATGTATGTATTCTCTAAGACAATAGAAACTTTCTCTGCAGCTCTCACTTATTTCTGAACCCTCTCCAGGAAGGCCTTTACTGTCAGTATCTTTAACAACAGTCTCTTCAAAGCAATCTAGGCTTTTTCACGCAAGGGCCTCAAAAATTCTTCCAGCTTCTACCCATTACCCAATTCCAAAGCCGCTTTATCATTTTAAGGTACTTGTAATAGCAGATCCAAACTTTGCAGTAACAAAAAGGGTCTTGGTTTGCCCAGCTGTTATGGCAAATACCACACCCGGGTTGACTTAGCAACAGGAATTTATTCGGAGGCTACAAGTCAAAGCATTGGTGAGAGCATGCTTTCTCCCCTGCGGCTGTTCCTTAGGGTTTCTTCATTTCTGGCAACAATTTCTTCTTTTAGTTTGCAAAAACTCTGTGAGAATTCAGACTTGAAAATGTTTATCTAATTGCTTTGAAGAAGTTGTAAACTATGGAAATCCATTTGCTTTGTATATATAAAAATACATATCAAGGCCCCCATGCAAATGTTTTTACCAAAGGACAGAACAATGGAAGGAGAAGCAAGGTTTTAGCATCTTTAAACTTGTGAACTTCGGTTTATACAATTAATGCACTATTTATGTAACTTTTGATTTTAAAACAAGACATTCTTTGCCTCCCAGAAATACACGCAAAAATTTTATTAATTTTAGTACTAAGACAGTCTCAACTAATTTCTCACATTCATGCACACTTTAAACAGAGTTTCTAAGTAAAGATAAATCATTGACTTTCAACATGCTAAATCATTGACTATATAGCACAGCTTGGAAATAGAAACTGAAAAGTCTTTGTGTCATGCCGTTTCACATATATTACTTTTCTCCCTTTCTTAATTCTATTTACAAAGATAAAAAGCGTATTTAGTGAAAATATTATTCTATAATTTATCCCCAAGTTAAACATTTAGCCCCATAGACAAATTTTCTCATTTTTGAGGATAACCTTCAATTACGCAGGCTGTTTAAAGGAAAAAGTATTCATAATTCAGGGTATATTTTAGAAAACTAGTTTCTAAAATAAGAATTGGTTAAAATGTATTGATTGTGGTTGTGTTGAGCTTTATTTTAGAGCAAGATATTGAAATAAAAATACAGAATAGTTTCTTATGAAATCCTAATGATATAGTGAGCGAAAGAAAAAAAAGGCATAACTAATTGCGACCTAATTAAAGCAAGTCTAAATGAGTATCATTGATAAAAGAAAAACATCCCTGTGTATACTTCACACTGTGGTCAAATCTCAGTTATCCAAAACTATTTGAAGGACTAGCATTTGTTGAGGCTTGCCCTCCTCCAGTTCTATGCAAATATTTTATACCAATATACAGAGATTTCACATAGATCATTTCATTTAATCCTCAAAACATCTGGTAAAGAAAGGATATTTGAATTTGTTAATGAAGAAATTGAGAGTCAGAGATGATAAATTGTCCATAGCTAGTAGATGATAATTGTGAAAGGCAAATTGATTCAAATGGTTAATTCTACTATTAAACCTCATTTGGTGTTTGGAGGTGGAGGCTCAAGAAAGAAGGCAGAAAAAGGTTGATTAATTTAAAATTTTGATTAAGTGCATCTTTGACCTAAAAGGTGTTTTTTCTACTAACTTATAAATATGTTTGAAATATTTGTGTGTCCATTTCTGACTCAATAAGTTTCACAAATAATTAAATATGATAAATTAATATTTATTGGATTTCTGGGGATTTTGCTGTACCTTAAGTGATACCATAAGACCATCACTCTTCTGTGTCAGACAAAGAAAACCACCATGTATTTCTGTTTATTTATTTTCAGTTCTGTCTATATATTTAGACTACTTAGAGTCAAACAAACAAACATACTATAAAATAATTCCAGAAAAGATCACGTGTAATCTTAATTTTAAGCCAAATAGATTTTTATCAACCAGCTTCTTGGTTCCAGTACTAAAAGACATGAAGGTGGTGGGTTAGAGAATAGTAGTTAAAAGCTTGGGTTCTGAAGTCAGACTATCTGAATTTAAATCCTGGATCAGCCACTACTAGATTCATAATTTTAGGCAATTTAACATTCCTCAGTTTCTCCATCTGGGGAAATGATAGAACTCATCTCTTAGTGTTTTAGTGAGGATTAAATAAGTTAAAGTAGTATTAGCTTAGAAATGTGTCTGTTTTTATTATCATTATTCAGACTCAAACTCAAAGTTTATTAATTCATTTTCTGTGACAAGATTCTCAGATCGCTATCTCTAAGGTTCTTCATCTGCAAAAGGAGAATATTTGACCAGGATCCTCCCTAAAAGGAGTAAAGAGTTTCTCTCCCAAATTAACAAACCTTTTGGGGCTCCAATTCTTTTGCATTCAAATAGCTATGGCACAAATATAGGAGCTAGATGAAAAAGAAAGAAAGACACATAAAAAGCACCTAATGGAAAAAAATTCTCCCCAAATTCACTTACCTGTAATAAAGAGAACATATAAAAAGAACTATGTACCCTGATACCAGAGATAAAAACCCATGTAGACTCTGAAAACTTCCATAATTACTAAATTAACTTCTCTCATAATGAGACAAGCTGGGTTTTGAGAGATGCAGGGGATGAGAATGCATGCACTTCAAACTAGACTATTCCACACCAAAGAATAATATAAGGTAGAGTTAACCATGTTTTGGTCTATTCAGAAAAGTTAATTCTTAAATGAAAATATTACAGTATTATTTGAAACCTCATTTCTATCTTTCTCTCCCTCTATCTAGAGAGCTTCATGTTTCTTGGTGGAAGTAGGCTGGCCACAATAGTGCCTTGTACAATATTTGTGCCAGATTAGAAAATTCTATTCCCCAAAGATGCCAAGGAGGCTAGGTGCTGCTACTGTTGGGAGTAGCCTATTGTAGTACAACAGATGTTATGCAGAAAGAGTTTCAAGGCCAAGAAAATTGGGGGAAGACTGTTTAAGTAAAATTAAACAAATTTTTTATTGAAAGTTTTCTCACAACCTTAATACATGCACAACAACTATAATACAGTATGCTTTGTATTTATGGGAATAAGGAAACATCTACTCACAGATGAGAGTACACTGTGGAAAATGTGTGTATAGTAAAAATTCACACATTTCATATCTGAAAACTGTAGATTGAAGTTATGTTTCTGTCTCTCATTACCTAGGGTAAATTACTTAACATCTCTGAACCTCTATTCTCTCATCTACAAATAAGAAATATGAACATGTACCTTGCAGTCTTCTGTCATCATTTTTCTTTTATATTTCTTATGCAGGTGACTCTATAAATAAAAATTTTGTTAAGATTCTTAACTGACTTTTAAAAGAGATATTATAAACTTTAACTAAAACTGCACCTAAGAATATATTCTAAGATCCATTTATTTAATTTAACCAAAATTTTCTCCTCTCTCTGGGCTTCTTGACTTTACTCACATATTCTGTCCCAAACTGGCCCACTCCATTTCAACACTTCATTATCCCTACTCTGCAGATGACTCAGAAATCAACATCTAGAACTTCCTTCTTTCTCTGGATCCTAGCCTAAGATTTATAGCATTCTATTTAATATTTCTTCCTGGATGTTTAGCAAATGTCTCTATATCATTCAATTTTTTTTGTTTGTTGTATATTTCACAATTATACATTATATTAGAGCTAAACTTAATACATCATAATTATAGTTAAATTTAATACATCATAATTCCCCTGATAATCATTTATTCAGCTCTGAAAACAAAAAGAGCTATCACAAATAAGGTAAATTCACTTAAATGAGCTAACAATCTGCTACATTATCTAATGGAGCAGCAAGAATCCCCCAAGTACAGGGGCAAAGACTAGTGAAGGAGGATGGTCCATTGATGGGCCCTTGATATTGATGACTGTGCTTAAGAACCATTACACTTGAAATTGAAATTTAGCTTAGTATTATAGAGTGCCTAAGAGTTACCTACTGAGAGTCTCCTTGTTGCTCAAATGTGGCCTCTCTCTAAGCCGAACTCAGCATATAAATGCAATAACTCTCCCCCAGTGGGGACATAACTCCCTGGGATGAGCCTCCCTGGCACAGAGGGATTACTACCATGCACCAACTAGCAATGCAACTGGAAAAAGACCTTGACCAAAAGGCGGAAAATGTAAAGACAAATGAGTTTATATGGTTAAGAGACTTAAAAGTGAGTCAGGAGGTCATTCCAGAGGTTACACTTATGCACGCCTCAGCAGGATCTCTTTGATAGCCAAAGTAGATACTACCTGAAATAGCAGGGTTCCTGAGGGCTCTGGAGACATCCAGACATTATACTCAGGGCAGATAGTTCTGGAGTTTGTTGCCTTGCCAGTGGGCCCTACTTTGGAATTTATGCTCCCCAGTGTGACAAAGCTGGACAGTTGTGGTTTCCCTACACATGGTTCTACTCTCCTTTCTATTCAAACCTATATTTAGTACTAGGGTTGATAAGTGTTCATCCAAAAGACTTAAATCTTTAAGCTGTCCATATACCAGTTGGACCCTGAATCTCAACTGAGTTGCCTTGCCTACTCTCCAGTTCAGTGTACATTACAACTAACAAGGATGAGATGATGGACAACCACCATACCAAGGAACCAAGAGAATCTGCAACTTCAAGCAAGACAGTCCCATCCATCAGCCATGTGGGATCAAAGCCCCCTCTCAATTAGAGGTGGAGTGGGCATCACCATCCCATAATCCTCAGGATTGGGGAATGAACTATGGACTAAAGTAGACTTATTTGTATTCTACTTGTGGCAGTTTGACATTGTTTATGAATTTCCAAAATAGATATTGGATTATGTTTGTAAACTGGTCTGTACCTGGATGTGATTAATTATGATTAGGGCTTTGATTGGGCCACATCAGTAGGAGAAAACTACACAACAGAGAAGAGAGTTGGAGTTTTAATGCTAGAGCCCTGGGGAGTAAGCACACAGAGGAGCAGAGCATCTGAGCCCAGAAAGGATCAAGCCCCAGGAAGAGAGGAATCCAGGAAGCCAGGACTCTTGGCAGATGTCAGCAACCATTGTGCTTCAACATAAGGCAACAGATTTTGGTGAGGAAAGTAACTTATGCTTTATGGCCTGGTAACTGTAAGCTTCTACCCCAAATACCCTTTATAAAAGTCAACAGATTTTAGTATTTTGCATCAGCACCCCTTGGATTGACTAATACACTATTATAGACTTCTTGTGATTCTACCAATGGAAGAAATTATATCATTGATATGGAGGCTGTTGCCACTGGAGGTTCTGAGGACGGGGAGAGAGTAAAACTGGTGTAATACATTGGCATTTTCAGGACTTGGGAATTATCCTGAAAGACATTGCAATGACAGATGCAAGCCATTATATATCCTACCATAACCTACAGAATTGAGTGGGAGAGAGTGTAAATTACAATATAAACTATTATCCATTCTTAGTGGCAATGCTCGAAAATGTGTTCATCAATTGCAATGAATGTACCACACTAATGAAGGATGTTATTAATGTAGGAAATGTGGGAGGTGTGGGGAGTGGGGCATATGGGAATCCCCTATATTTTTTTATGTAACATTTATGTAATTTAAGTATCTTTTAAAAAATATGAAAAATATATAATAAATTAATAAATAAATAAATATATAAATGAGATAACAAGACATGAAACAAAAGTATATATGCACGTAAGGGGCATTGCAGAGCTCCAAAGACATACAAAGCAGTAAATTGCTACCAATTAATTATCAATAAATAAGTATACAAAAAGTAACTAATCACAGCTATGAGTTATGGTGATGATGATGATGTTGATTACTGAAAGTAATTAGAGCATTTAGCCGGGAGACCTACCACCTCTCCATGCAACAACCATAGACAAAAATGTTTAAAATATTTATACTTAATTCTGACACTCACTGTTTAAAATTATCCATTAGTTTATGATTATAATTAGAAAAAAGCAAATAGATGTTCCCTCTGCCTACAAAATATGACCACAGTCTGTCTCATTCACTTTATCTCTCTCTCTCTCCATAGATTGTTAAACTCCAGTTACACTAACCTTTGTGCTTCTGCAGTTGTTCTACCTTGAAAACACTTTCACTTACTTATCTTTCTTCTTGGGATGAATCTGGAACTAATAATGCCACCAGTTAAGGTGATATCAGCCTTCTTAATTGACTGCCTGTTCTCCTGCAGAAATAGCTACATAATTTGCAGTGCAAAATGAAAATGTAGGGCCCTTTGTTCAAAAACCAAAATTTTAAAAAGGTTGTTAAAGATAGTAAAATATAACACTTTTTTCCCTTTTCTAGTTTCCCTAACCACTTATCATGAATTTTAAAAATTTGCTACTCAAAGCCATTCCAAGGAAAGTAAATTAATATTTTAAATTATTAGCATTAATTTGACTGTAAACAATAGAGCATTTAGTTCAGTTGCAGATTTATCAAAATTGCACAATTTGTATTTTGTTGCTTGTATAGCAATTGTCTTTCATTCTTACCACAACATTGGAAAAGCTGACAAAACTAACTCAACTTTTAAAAATTTTATTTCTTGATTTATACACATTCTACCCATATGCTATGCCTTAAGTTGACTTCCTACCTAAGGAAGGACTATAAGGAAAACTAACTATGGATTGCCCTGTTCTCCCTTTCCTTCTATCCCATCATTTTCAGCCTAAGTGGTTGGCTTATAATAGGGAATTAATGTAAGTAAGTAGATGATAGGATTCCTTGGTCATTGGTCCTTCTGTGAAATCATTGCTTTTTTCCTGCATTGGAAGCAAGTCCTAGTTCTAATAGAAATTGTTACATCTCAGAGCTATGAGCTCCTTCCTCTCCCTGGTTACACAGTTGTAAAGAAAGTGTTTTTACCTTATACTCACTTTGAGTCTTGCTGAATATATATCGTAGGTCCATTGGAATTCAGTGCTCATGGAGCATCACAAATGTTAAATGTGGGCATATTGCACATATTTCTTTTGCTCAGCTGCCTGGTTTCTAGATTTGTCCCCTAGAGAATCTGTTTATTTGGTAGTTGACAGCCCGTGTCGTATAGAAAAGGGAACTGTAGCTCAAATACTACAAACTATTTCATCAGTTCATTGGCTAAGAAAAATCACAATAATTATATTGTGCTTTGGGTTTAGCAAGTAATGTTCATTAAATATTTACTATGTACCAAGCAAGCCCTATATGCATTAGTGTGGTCATCACATTTCTGTGTAATAATTACAGTTATCAATCCCAAATTACAGCTGATAAACTTATATTTTAGAGAAGTTAAGAGGGTAAGGTCAAATAATTACAAAGATAAGTCCAAGGGTCTGTCCTTTGCACCTAGTTTTAAAACAAGAGCCTATTTCAACCTCTTCCTTTATTCACCCCTTGAATCAGGCAGGTTTCCCGGCTTGTAGGAGCAACTATGGTATAAACATTGCAGTCAGATTCCCTGCTGAACTACATTTGTGGCAAGTTATCTTATTTCCATTTCTAGGACTTGCCACAGACAACATTTAATGTTGGCAGGAACTTGTACTTGGAGTCTAATACCCTAGTCTTGTTTACATTCTAGAAACTTCTTTTGCTCTTCCCCTCAGAGGCCTAGCATGCTCATGACTTCCCCACCTCCATGCTCCTCCCACACACATGGGAAGAAATGTACTCAGCACGGTGTTAATATTCTCAGGTAAGACTGTGACTAAAGGTAGAAGATACTTTAATTAAAAGGAAAAATTGTTAGTGGTAGATGTGGGGCACCATAAGCTAGTCATTAGGGGAGAAAGGAGATATTTGTGTGACAAGAGGTCATACCATGTGATCTTCTACCTAATGGTGGCTGTTTCGTTGGTACTTGGCAGTGTGGTTGTTGATTTTTGAACAGAGTATGGCTTATCATTCAAAAATGCCTCTTTCCTACCATAATATCTTGCAGGTTAAACCTTCTTCTAGGTGGTATTTCAAACCTTGTGACTATAATGTACATGGCTACAGTCTCCCATTTAAATGGAATTCAAAGATTAGAGTTGTTCCCACAAGCCTTTAGATTAGAACATCTTTTTGCCCTAGATTGTTACCTCTGATTCCATCCTAAGCAATGATTTTGAGTCTTTTTTATACTTGACATTTAAACCCAAAGAAAATTTTAATGTTGGGCTTTATAGTCAGATGCTCTGTGTTCAGTCCAGAATTTACTACTTACCAGTTTGAGATCATGTATAAATTACTTTGTCTTCCTGAATCTCAATTTCTTCATCTACAAAATGAAGATATAATCATAACTATCTAGTGGGATTGTTGTGAAGGTAAACATATGAAGGAAACAGGATTGTGTCATGAAGACTTTAAAAAACTGGAGAAATATGACACATTTCCTGAAAGACCATGCACTCTTAGTATTAATAAAATCACACATCTCAGTTTTAGACTGCAGAATTTGTAATTGTGATTAAGAGTTCCCCCAGATTCTGGAGATAGACTGTCTGAATTCATATTCTAATAATATCATTTACATTCTCTGACAGTGGACAAGCTTCAGTTTCATATACAAAGGGGATTAATAATAACATAATACATAGGGTTACTGTGTGGATCTGATGAAATAATATCTGTAGATCACTTAGCAAAATGCCTGGGACATAGTAAGAAGTCTATGGATGCTAAATGTGATGATGTTGATCATTACCATCATCTTCAGTTCACAACAAAGTCTTTCCTTCTGCCTGGTTCACTGAGGGACTCTTACCTAAGTTCTGTGAGTATCAATTATTATTTTGTTAGATATAGGACACTATAACTAATGGTTATAATTTATTACCCAGGCAAAAAAAGTGCTCAAAAAGAGAAAAAAAAAAACTATTTTAAGATTCTGCCAACTTTTATCTTTGAGCCATACATAATTAACCCCATCAAAATACAAAAAAGCATCCCTTCTCTGATAAATCACAAACCATAGTCTCAGATTTATAGTCAAGACTAAACATCTGAGTACTTGAAAAGATAAGATGCATTGTGCCTGAATTACTAAAGTGATGACTTATGTATTAGTTAACCAAGACCTAATTGTGTTGAACCCATTTAAATAATTAGATTTTGTGGGATTATGCTTTGTTTTCAAGCAGTTGGGTCAGTTTTCCTTTCTTCTAGGCTGATTTACCAGAAAAATTGACTTAACCTCCATTTCCTAAGGAGTAAGTTAAGGAAATTAAAATCATGTTAAAAAGGTTCATTACTTTATTCACAGATGGCAAACAAGTTTCAACTCATTAGTCAAACACAATTGGGGTTGGAATACTGCCTGGATTGTTGTGCTGAAAATAAAACTGAAGTCTCAGAAACAGAGCATCATGACTGAAGAGAGATGCCTGCCACAGTAACATGAAAGTCACAAGTGGAACCATGTAATCAGAGATCTGTCATTCCTGATTTTTATAATGCAGAATGAAGAAATGGAAGTTTAGAGCCTTTTATAACATACGGGAGCAATAACTTCTTGATATCATCCTTGGAGATATTCTCTACAAATGGCTTTTATTTCCCAATATTTGTCTAAATTAAACATATTTCCTGAAGAGCAGAAAGAGATGGAAGTGTGCCCTTGCTTTTGTTTGAGAATTGGCACTATGTTAGAGAAATTCTAGCAGCAACTTTTACCTTAGGAAAATTTTTTTCTTTATTTTTAAAGAAGCTTTATATTACATAAAAGTTAAATTAAAAAATATGGAGGATTCCTATATACCCATTCTCTCCCCCCTCTCACATTTTCCACTATCAATAACATCTTTCATTAGTGTAGTACATTTGTTACAATTGGTGAACCCATATTGAAGCATTGCTGCTAACCATGGTCTATAGTTTACATTATGGTTTACACTTTGCACCACATGATTTTATAGGTTTTGACAAAATGTATAATGGTCTGTATTCATCATTGCAATATCATGCAGAACAATTCCAACATCCCCAAAATGCCCCATTTTACACCTATTCTTCCCTCTCCTTCCCCTCAGAATTTCTGGTGACCATTGTCTTTATATCAGTGTTACACGTTCTTCTGTTACTAGCATAATAATAAGCCTACTTTGGTCCATAGCTGTTACCCACCCCCTTCCTTTTGTGTGTTCATACCTCAATTTGAGGATTTAGGGATGGTGCTGCCCACTCTACTTCCGATCGAGAGGGGTCTTACATCCCATGGGATGGAGGGATGAAACTGTTTTGCTTGCCATTGTAGATACTCTCTATTTTTTTAGATGGGCATTGTCCATTATCATCATTTTGTTAGTTGTCCTGGGCAAGCCCTATGAACTGGAGAGTAAGTGTTGGATGCAACTCTTTTGCAATTCAGGATTCAACAGGCATATGAGCAGCTGGTAGATTTAAATCTCTGGGACATGTATTTAATGAGTATAGTGCCAATTATTGGTTCAAATAAAAGGAGCAGAAGAACCATGTGTATGAAAATTATAAATAAGTCTAACTCTGATACATTGGGGAGATAGGTTATCATATATTCCAAAGTAAGGCCCATCGATCGGGTCCTGATTTCCTGGGGTTGTCTGCTGTGCCTGGAGTGTCCAGATGTCTCTAGAGCCCTCAGGAACACCCCTGTTTTAGGCATTATTTACTGTGGCAGTCGGTGAAATCCTCCTAAGATGTGTGTAAGTGTAACCCCTGGAATGAACTACCAACTCACTTTGAAATCTCTTAGCCATAAAAATTCATCTGTATTTAGTATTTCCCCCTTTTGATCAAGGTCTTTTTACAAATGCATTGCTAGTTGGCATTTGATAATAATTCCTTAGTGCCCTGAAGGCCCATCTCCAGGAGTCATGGCCCACACTGGGGGGGAAGGCTCACTTCTTATATGCTGAGTTTAACTTAGAGAGAAGCCACAGTTGAGCAACAAGGAAGTTTTCAAGAGGTAATTCTTAGACTATATATATTACTAGGCTAAGGTTCAATTTTACAAGAATAAGGTTCATAAATACAAACATAAATATCAAGGGTCTGGAATATTGGTCAGTCCTCCATCGCTAGGCACTGCCCATATACTCTAGAGACATCATGCAATATTTGTCCTTTAGTGACTGACTTATTTCACTAAATGTAAAGTCTTCATGATTCATCCATGTTGTCATATGTGTCAATACTTTATTCCTTCTTACAGCTGAGTAATATTCCATTGTATGTATATACCATATTTTGCTTATCCATCCATCCATTAATCGGCATGGTTTGCTTCCAACTTTTAACAATAATGAATATAATGTCACCATGAACACTGATGTGCATATATCTTTTCATGTCCCTGATTTCAATTCTTCTGCATATATACAGGAGTGGGATTGTTGGATCATATAACAATTCTATAGTTACCTTCCTGAGGAAGGGCTGAACTGTCCACAATGGCTAAACCATTCTACATTCCCACCAGCAGTGGATGAAGGTTCCGTTTCCTCCACATTCTCTCCAACACTAGTAGTTTTCTGTTTTTTTAAATAGCGCCAGTCTAAAAGGTGTAAGATAATAACTCATTGTAGTTTTGATTTGCATATTCTTTTTTGGGGGGGGATCAGGGGACTCTCCGCCCGATATGGAGAGAAGAGACCAGCCACCTCATAAAGTGTGGCTTTTATTCTGGCTTTGCATATTCTTAATGGCTTGTGATGTTGAGCTCTTTTCATGTGCTTTTTAGCAATTTGTATTTCCACTTTGGAAAAGTTTCTATTCACATCTCTTGCCCATTTTTAAAAAGTGTTTTTTGTATTTTTGCTTTTAAGATGTAGGATTTCTTTATGTATGCTGGAATTTAGACTCTTATCGGATAAATAATTACCAAACATTTTCTCCCATTGAGAATGTTCTCTTTTCACTTTCTTGACAAACTTGGTTGAAGCACAAAAGTTTTCAATTTTGAGGAGGCCCCATTTATCTATTTGTTCTTTTGTTGCTCATGCTTTGGGTATAAAGTTTATAAAGCCATTTCCTATTACAAGATGTTGAAGATGATTCCCTACATTATCTTCTGGGACCTTTATGGTCTTGACTCTTATATTTAGGTCTTGGATCTATCTTGAGTTATTTTTTTCTTTATTTTTAAACAAGCTTTAGATTACATAAATGTTATATTGAAAATATAGGGGATTCCCAAATACCCCGTTCCCTCCCCGTCCCACACTTTCCCCCATTAACATCTTTCATTACTGTGGTACATTTGTTTCAATTGATGAATACATATTGAAGCATTGTTACTAACCATGGTCTATAGTTTACATTATGGTTTACACCTAGTACCATACAATTTCATAGGTTTTGGCAAAATGTATAATTGCCTGTGTCTGTCATGTCAATATCATGCAGAAGAATTCCAATGTCCCCAAAATGCCCAATGTTATACCTATTCTTCCATCTCCCCACCCTCAGAACCTCTGGCGACCACTGTCTTTATAGCATTGTTACAAGTTCTTCCATTACTAGAATAATAATAAGTCTACTTTGGTCGATAGTTGCATTCCCCCCTTTTGCATGTTCATTCCTCAATCTTGAGGATTTGGGGATGGTGATGCCCACTCTGCTTCCGATGGAGAGGGGGCTTAGATCCCATGGAGCAGATGGATGGAACTGTCTTGCTTACTTTTTTAGATATTCTGTTTTTTAGGTTGGGCATTTTCTATCATCATCATTTTACTAGTTGTCCTGCGTGATTCCGATGAACTGGAGAGTAGGTGTTGACTGCAACTCTGCTGAAATTCAGGACTCAACCAGCATATGAACAGCCAAAATATTTAATTCAGTGGTACATATATTTAATGGATATAGTGTTAATTATAAGCTCATATAAAACAGCAAAGACCCATGTGTAGGAGAATTATGAATGAGTATATCTCTGATATATATGGAAGATAGGTTTTTATATATTCCTAGGTATGGCCCATTGTCAGGGTGCTGATTTCCTGGGGTTGTCTGTTCTGCCTGTAGTGCCCAGATGTCTCTAGAGCACAAAGGAGCATTCCTTCTTGTGGCACTGAAACCATTTACTACTGCAAGGTCTTGTAGATGCTTCCCTACATTATCTTCTAGGAACTTTATGGTCTTGGCTCTTATATTTAGATATTTGATCCATCTTGAGTTAATTTTTGTACAGGGTGTGGGATTGTGTTCCTCTCTCATTCTTTTTGAAATGGATATCCAGTTCTCCCAGCAAGTTGTTGAAGAGGCCATTCTTTCCCAGTTGAGTGGGCTTGGGTGCCTTGTCAAATATCAGTTGACCATATATGGAGGATCTATATCAGAGCTCTCAATTTGGTTCCATTGGTTGATATTTCTATCCTTGTACCAATACCATGCAGTTTTGACCAATGTAGCTTAGTAGTATGCTTTACAGTCAGATAGAAAGAATCCTCCAATTTGTTTTTTTCTTTTTCATTAAGTTTTGGCCATTCAGGGCCTTTTGCCCTTCCAAATAATTTTTATAATTGGATTTTCCAATTCAGTAAAAAATTATTTTGTAATTTTTATTGGGATTGCTTTAAATCTGTAAATCCATTTGGTTAGTGCAGACATCTTAATGATGTTTAGTCTTCCAATCCATGAACATGGAATATTCTTCCATTTGTTTAGGTCTTCTTTCATTTCCTTTAATAATGTCTGTAGTATTCTGTGTTCAAGTCCTTTACATCTTAAGTTTTCTCCTGGATATTTGGTTCTTTTAAATGCTATTGTATTACAACAATACAGAAATGCTACTGATTTTTCATGTTGATCTTATATCCTGTCACTTTACTGAACTCATTTATCAGCTCTAGTAGCTTAGCTGTTTTCAGAACTTTCTACGTATAGGATCATGTCATCTGCAAATAGTGAAATTTTTGCTTCTTCGTTTCCAAATTTGATGCTTTTTATTTCTTTTTTCTTGCCTAAGTGCTTGAGCAAGAACTTTTAACATAATGCTAAATAAGAGCAATGACAGTGGGCATCCTTTTCTTGTTCCAGATCTTAGAGTAAAGCCTTTATCATTTCACCATTGAGTATGATCTTAGCTCTGGGTTTTTCACATATACCCTTTATGATGTTGAGGAAGTTTCCTTCTATTTCTATCTTTCAAAGTGTTTTTTTTTTAAATCAAGAAATGATACTGTATCTTGTCAAATGCTTTTTTTTTTTGCATCAGTAAAGATGATCATTGATTTTTGTTTCTTTTGATTTGTTAATGTGGTGTATTATATTGATTGGTTTTCATATGCTTAACAATCCTTGCATACAAGGGATAAAACTCACTTGATCATGAGGTATAATTCATTTGATGTGTTATTGAAAATGATTATCAAGTATTTGTTGAGGATTTTAGCATCTAAGTTCATTAGAGAGATTGGTCTGTAGTTTTCTTTTCTTGTGGCATCTTTATATGGCTTTGCTGTTGGGGTGATGTTGGTATCAAAGAATGAGTTAGGTAATGTTCTCTCCACTTCTGTTTTTTTGGAAGAATTTAAGCAGAATTGGTGTCAGTTCTTTCTGGAATGATTGGGAGAATTGACCCATGCAGCTATCTAGTCCTGTGGTTTTCTTGGTTGGGATGTTTTTGATTACTAATTCAATCTTGCTCCTTATGATTGGTCTTTTGAGTTCTTGTATTTCTTCTTTGATAAATGTAGGTTGCCAGTGTGTTTCTAGAAATTTGTCTATTCCATTTAGGTTATCCATCTTGTTCACATACAATTTTTCAAGTATCCTCTTATGTTACTCTTTATATATCTGGGATCAGTGGTTACATCTGCTCTCTTGTTTTTCACTTTATTTATTTACATCTTCTCTCTTTTTTTCCTTTGTTAGTCTAGTTAAGGGATTTTTTTCTTTCAATTTTATTAATTTTCTCAAAGAAACAGCTTTTGGTTCTGTTAATTTTTTCTACTGTTTTTTTTTTTTTAATTCTCAATTTCACTTAGTTCTGCTCTAATCTTTATTTCCTTCTTTCTGCTTTTTTTTGGATTAGTTTGTTCTTTTTCTAGTTCCTCCAGGAGTGCATTTAGGGCTTTGATTTTAGCTCTTTCTTCTTTTTTAATATAAGCATTTATGCCTATAAATTTTCCCTCTCATTACTGCTTTAGCTGCATCCCATAGGTTTTCATATGCGGTATTTTTATTTTCATTTCTTTCGAAGTAGTTACTGAATTTTTGCAATTTCTTCCTTGACTCATGGATTCTTTAAGAGTGTGTCATTTCACTTACACATCTTTGGGCCTATTGTGGTTCTTTTTCCCTTATTAGTTTCCAGCTTCATTATGTTGTGGTCAGAGAAATTATTTTATATTATTTTAATCTTTCTAAATTTTTTGAGACTTCTGTGACCTAGCATGTAGTCTATCCTAGAGAATGACCCATGTGCACTAAAGAAGAGTATATGTTCTGATACATTTGGGTATAATGTTTCTATATATATCTATTAGGTCTAGTTCCTGTAATATATTGTTCAAGGTCTCTGTTTTTTTATTAACCCTCTGTCAAGATATTCTATGTAACAGTGATAATGGTATATTTAAGTCCCCAACTATAATTGTAGAGGAATCTATTTCTCCCCTAAGTTTTTCCAATGTTTGCCTCATGTATTTGTAGCAGCCTGGTTAGGTGCATAGATGATTATGATTGTTCTTTCTTCTTGATAGATTATCCCTTTTGTTAGTATGTAGTATATTTCTTTGTCTTTTACAATAAGTTTGCATTTAAAATCTATATTTTCCAATATTAGTATAGCTACTCCTGACCTTTCTTGGTAATTGTGTGTAGGTAAAATCATTTTCCAACTTTTCAGTTGCAACCTCCTTGCATTCTTGATTTTAAGGTGAGTTTCTTGTAGACAGCATATAGATAGGTCATGTTTCCTTATCCATTCTGCCAATCTGTGACTTTTGATTGGAGAATTCAACCCATTAACATTCAGTGTTATTACTGTCAAGGCAGTACTTACTTTAGCAATTTTTTTTCTTTAGGTTTATATATGTCATATTTTTTATTTCTTTTTTTATATGTTTAATTATTCTTACAAATAAGGTTCCTTTCTACACTCTTCTCCAGCCCTCTCTCTCCATTTTTTTTTTTTCCTTTTAACAAGCAAAATTCATTTTAGGATTTCTTGAAGGTCAGGACTCTATTTAAAAATTCTCTTAATTTCTGTTTATCAGTGAATATATTGAACTCTCCTTCATTTTTGAATGCCAGCTTTACTGGGTACAGAATTCTTTGCTGGCAGTTTTTCATTTTCCTTTTAGCACCCTAACTATGTCACACCACTGCCTTCTTACCCCCATGGTTTCAAATGAGAAGTCAGTGCTTGATCTTATTGAGCTTCCCTTATATGTGATGGATCTTTTTTATCTTGCTGCTTTCAGTATCCTTTCTTTGTTTTGAGCATTTGACAATTTGATAAGTATGTGTCTCATGGTAGGCCTGTTAAGATATATATCATTTGGAGTGCATTGCACTTCCTGGACGTGTATATACATGTCCCTCAAAAAAGTTGGAAAATTTTTAGCCATTATTTCTTCCAACACTCCTTCTGCCCCCTTTCCCTTCATTCTTCCTTCTGGAATGCCTATAATGTACATATTTGTGTATTTTGTGCTGTCATTCAAGTCCCTGAATCCCTACTGAATTTTTTCTATCTTTTTATCTATTTGTTCTACTATCTCTCTGATTTCAGATGTTCTGTCTTAGACGTAACTAATTTTTTCTTCTGCCTGCTCAAATCTTCTGTTTTGTGCTTCCAGCATATTTTTAATTTCTTGCAATGTATATTTATCTCCATCAGATCTTGTATATTTTAATGTAGGTTTGCAATTTCTTCTGTATGTTCCCCAGTGTCTTCTTAATATGCTTTTTCTCTTTACTTCATTAAGTTGATTCATGATATTTGTTTGGACATCCTTGGTTAGTTTTTCCACATTCTGCATCTCCTCCTGCTTTTTAGTTTGCTCATTAGACTGGGCCATGTCTTCCTGTTTCTTATTATGGCTTGTAACTTTTTTGCTAGTGTCTAGGCATCTGTTTATCTTGACAGGCTTATTCATTTGGTTTGCTTCTCTTCCTACACTATGGTTTTATTTCATTTTGTTTTGTATTGTTCCTTTTTAACACTTGATTCCAGTTATTTTACATCCTTGTAGTTGTCCATGTTCTTTCCCAAAATATTAAGACCATAGAATAGGAAATAAAGAAGAGAAAAAGAATAATAAAAAAAAATATGGAAAAGGAACCATAAAAGCACTAGGCAAAACAAAAATAAGTAATATAAGTGAAAATCATAAAAATAAAAAGGAACAAGAATGAAAAAGTGAAATGAAGAAAATAAACAGGAAAAAATAGAGGACTGGAAAGATAAGAGGAGAAGAAAGCCAATGAAGATCAATCAAGAGAAGGTAGAATGAAAAAAAAAGCAATGGAAGAGGGAGAAATGAAAGAAAGAAAAGAAATAAAGAAAATGAGGGGAAAAAAGAAGGAAAAGAAAATAATTAAACAGAAAAAAAAAACACAGAATAAAGTAGGCTTCCATTACAACCAGCAAGATGATGGCAGAGTTAGGAGCTCCTAGAGTCAGGTCATGCTACGGGCAATTAGTAATTACCCAGAGCTATCTAAAGCATCTCTTTGGGGGTGGGGGGTGTGGGGGAGTGTTACAGGACACCAGAAGAACATCCTGCAACATTCTTGCAAGAATGCAAGGAGGAGACTGCCTGTCTGCAGAGAAGATTTGTGAGTAGAACACTCCATGCTGCAGAGGCTAGTGCCCATCCTCCACTGGCAGCATAAGCCACTTCAGGAGCTATTTCGTGGCTGGAATTGGAAGCTCCACTTCCCAAAAACAAGGAGGAAGAGACTGTTGGCACCAACTTCAGCTACTGATAAGTGAATTTGGCAGGCTAGAGCATAGTCCTAAGAACAGCTGAAGTTTGAACTTGTCCAAGTCAGAATGAGGCAGGTAGCCCCCATTTTAACTTCATCCCTGGCATGAGGGGAAGCAGGATGGACTGAAAATCACAGTTCTTTTAGGGACCAGCTTCTTCCCGTCCAGATCGGATTGCATCTCTAGCCTACGCCCAGCCCCATCCCTGGCAGGCAAGAAGCGGGTGTGGGGGGGTGGCGGGGGTGGAACCTGTACCAATCTCTCTGGGAAAATACAGGCCATGCCGCAGAGGCTGGTGATCATCCTACTCTGGCACTGCAAGCTGCCTCAGGAGCTATTCTGTGACTGTTGTTGGAAGTTGCATTTCCCAAAGACAGGGGAGGAAGAAACGGTTGGCCACCAGCTTCAGCTACTAAATAGTAAATTTAGCTGGCTAACGTAAAACCCTAAGAGCTGTTAAAGTTTGAACCTGCCCAAATCAGAAAGAGGCCAGTAGTTGCCATTTTGACTCCACCCCCAGCATAAGGGGAAGCGGGGCTAACTAAAAATCACAGTGATGTTAAGCACCAGCTTCTTTCACCCAGATCAGACCACAGTCCTAGCCTAGGCTTCAGCCTCACTTCTGGCAGGGCGGAAGCTGCTGGGAAGTGCACTAGTGTCTCCGGGTAACTGCAGGTACATTTGCCTGGCACAGATCCAATAGTCAGAAGATCACCGGGGCAACTGTGGTCATTTTGGACCTGCACGAGATAGATTGCTGCCTACACCTGCAGCTCCATCTCTGCCCCATGCAGGGGAGGAAGGTACATGAAGCTTCATCCATCTCTCTGGGCAACTGCAGCTTAGGCCTGCATGATATGGATTATTACACACAGCTGTGGCTCTGTCCCTACCCCTGGCAAAGGAGAAAAGTGGGAGAAGCTTCATCACTTTCCAGGGCAATGAAGCTTGGGACTTCACACCTTATAGCATCAACTACATCTGCAGCTCCTACTATACAACTAACAAGGAAGAAAGGGCAAGAAAATCCTAAACTAAAGAGAAAAAGTGCACCCAGAATAAATGTATCTAGTAAATCAGATGCCAAGACACCAACAAAACAATTACAATCTATACCAAGAAACAGGAAGGTACAGCTCATTTAAAGAAATAAGGTAAGCCTCCAGATGACCTAATGGAGTTGAGACAACTAATTATAGATGCTCAAATAAAACTCGTTAATAATTTCAATGAGATGGCTAAAGAGATTAAGCATATTAAAAAGACATTGAATGAGCACAAAGAAGAATTTGAAAGCATACATAGAAAAATAGCAGATCTTACAGGAATGAAAGTTGCAATAAATGAAATTAAAAATACACTGGGGGGAAGCGAATGTGGCTTAAGCAGTTGTGTGCCTGCCTACCACATAGGTGGTTCCAGGTTAGGTTTCTGGTGCCTCCTAAAGAAGACAAGCAAGACAGTGAGCTGACATGACGGACTGGCATGGGGAACTGAGGCAACAAGATAACGAAACAAGGTGACAAAATGAGATGATGCAATGAAGAGACACAATGAGGAAACACAATGAGAGACACAACAAGTGGGGAGAGAGGTGGCTGAAGCGATTGTGCACCTCCCTCCCACATGGGAGGTCCTGAGTTTGGTTTCTGGTGCATCCTAAAAAGAAGATGGGCAGACACAGAGAGCAGACAGTGAGTGCAAATAAAGAGTGAGATGGGGAGAAATAAATAAAATAAATCTTAAAAAAAATACACTGGAACCATATAACAGCAGATTTGAGGAGGCAGAAGAAAGAGTTGATGAGCTTGAAGAAGTGGCCTCCGAAAGTGAACGTACAAAAGAACAGATGAAGAAAAGAATGGAAAAAATTGAACAAGGTTGCAAGGAACTAAACAACAGCAAGAGACATGCAAACATATGTGTCATGGGTGTTCCAGAAGAAGAAAAGGGAAAAGGGGAGAAGGAATATTTGAAGAAATAATGGTAGAAAATTTCCCAACCCTATTGAAGGACATAGATTTCCATGCCCAAGAAGCACAACATATTCCCATCCAAATAAATCCAAAGAGACCAAAGCTGAGACATATACTAATCAGAGTGTCAAAAGCCGAAGACAAAGAGAGAATTCTGAGAGCAGCAAGAGAAAAGCAAGGCATAACATATAAAACATACCCAATAAAATAAGTGCTGATTTCTTATCAAAAACCATGGAGGCAAGAAGAAACTGGTATGATGTATTTAATATGCCAGATATAAGATTCCAGCAAAGAATCTTATATCTGGCAAGATTGTCTTTCAATAATGAGAGTGAGTTTAGAATATTCATAGATAAACAGAAACAGAGAGGTTGTAACCAAGAGACCAACTTTGAAGTAAATACTTAAGGATGTACTACAGTCTGAAAATAAAAGACAAGAGAGAGAGGCTTGGAAGAGAGCCTAGAAATGAAGATTATATTAGTAAAATTAGCTAAAAGTCTCAAAAGAGTGGTGAAAATAAAATATGACAAAACCCAAAGGTCAAAATTGGTGAAATAATAACTTCCTTTACAGTAATAACATTGAATGCTAAAGGATTAAACTCCCCAATCAAAAGACACAGACTGGCAGAATGGAAGAAAATATGAGCCACCTATATGCTGTCTGCAAGAGACCCACCTAATACCCAAGGATACCAATAGATTGAAAGTGAAAGACTGGAAAAAGATATTCCATGCATGCAGTAACCAAAAAAAAAAAAAAAAAAAAAAGGTGAAATAGCTATACTAAGATGAAATAGACTTTAAAAGACACTAGTAATGAGCAATCTGAGGAGGAAGACAGAAAAAAAATTCCATTTACAATAGTTACTAAAAGAATCAAATATTTAGGAATAAACTTAATGACCAATGTAAAGCACATGTATTCAGAAAACAATAATGTATTGCTAAAAGAAATTTTAAAAAGACCTAAATAATTGGAAGAACATTCCATGCTCATGTATTGGAAGATAAATATCATTAAGATGTCAATTCTAACCAAATTGACATACAATTCAATGTAATCCCAGTACAAATTCTACCAGCATTTAAAAATAAATGGAAAACATGATTATCAAATTTATTTGGAAGGGTAAGGGGTCCCAAATAGCCAGAACATCTTAAAAAGTAAAAGCAAAGTTGGAGGACTCTCACTTCTAGACTTTAAATCACATTACCTAGCTAGAGTGGTGAAAAAACCACGGTACTGGCATAAAGACAGACACATAGACCAATGGAACCGAATTTATGGTTCAAAAACAGACCCTCACATCTATGGTCAAGTAATTTTTGACAATCCTGTCAAACCCATGCAGCTTGAGCAGAACAGTCCACTCAACAAATGGTGCTGAAAGAACTGGATATCCATAGCCAAAAGAGAGGGGACCACTATCTCACACCTTTAACAAAAATTAATTCAAAATAGATCAAAAGCCAAAATATAAAAGAACCATAAAGCTTCTAAAAGAAAATGTAGGAAAACATCTTCAAGGCCTGGTGGTAGGGGTGGATTCTTAAAGGAGGTAAGATGAGAACTGAGATGGATTACTGATGCTTAATGTATGTTGAAGTTTTAATTAGCTTTACTGTAAAAGTGTGGAAATGTATAGAGTTGATGGTAACACATAATAGTGAGCAACAGCTGGTTTATAAATGGGAATGCTGCTGGAAAGTGTAGTCTAGGGATGTAAATGTCAATTGAAAGAAAGCTAGCGAATAATCTAGGGACTGAATAACACGGTAAACCCAGAGGTGGATGAGAATTGTGGTTGATGGTACAGATGCAAGAGTGTCCTTTGTAAGCTAGAGCAAATGTGTGTCACTATTGAAAGATGGTGGGAATGTGGAAAGAATGAGAAAATATAAATGGAGTGACCTATGGACTGTGGTTAACAGCAATATTGCCAAATGTACTCTATGGACCATGGTTAGTGGTAACGGTCTGATGATATTATCCAATAATCTGTAACAAATGTTCCACCATAGTGTGGTGTGTAGATAGAGGGGTGTTGTATGGGAATTCTGCACATGTGCATGATTATTTTGTAAGTACACAACTTCTGTAATAAAAATATATTTAAAAAAATAATAATGCAGTGGGTTGGAGGATAAATATACCAAATGAAAGATATAGGTAGTAGAAAGATTTTGATGATATTCATTCATAATTTGTAACAAATGTCTTATAACAATGCAAGATATTGGTGTGGGTTGATGTATGGGACCCTAGTATGATGTTATGCTTGTTTGCTTTGTAAGTTCACAACCTTTACTATGTACTTACTGTTTATGTATGTTCATGATATATATAATAATAACAACAATAATAATAACAAGAGAGTGGGTTGGGGGAAAAATATACCAAATGTAAGATACTTTGGTTAGTATGTTACATTACATTTGGTTAGCTCTTTCATTATTAGTTAAAAATCTTTCACAACAATGAAAGATTGGTAGTAGGGTGAGGTATGAGAGCCCTGTAGGATGTTATGTATGTTTGTTTTGTAAGTTCACAACTATTACTATACATTTACTGTTTATGTATGTTTATGTATGAGTGATATATTTCAATAATTTTTTTTAAAAAGTCTTCCGTCTTAGACCACTAGCTACCATCTCAGGCTGCTAGTACTCACCAATCACTCTGCAGCCTGCCTTCCACAGGTAAGCTATCCAGGTATAGAGAAAAAAAAATAAAGAATGAAGAAAAAATATAAAATAAAAGATAATTTAAAATTACAAATGAAAAGGCCTAAAGGAAATCTCAGTCTACATTCTCTGTCATGAGGCTGCTTGTTTCTCAACCCCCCTTCCCCAGGGTGCCTGCCAACCCACTGGACCACCCTCTGGATCCCTTCTCTTCATGGCTGGTTGGGCAACTCCTGGGCTGCCTCTCCATGCCCCCTTTCCCTCAGGCCAATTGGGCTTCTGAAGATTTGCCAGCTGCCTCTCCCTGATTCCCTCTCCCCTGGGCTGTTAGGTGTGTCAGTCCACCCCCTCACTGACCCAGTTCCTCTCTCTCCCAGGGTGGGTGGATGTGACTGCCCACCTGATCAGCACCCCCCCCCTCCCTGGAGCCTCGTCATCACAGGCTGGCTTCTTTCCTTTTCCTGGAACCATCTAAGATCAAGTCCACTTCCATCTTTCCCTTCCCTCCTACTTCTCTCTCCCTCTGAGCTGGCTGGATACCAGTCCCATACCTGTTTTCCCTGCAGCTCCCTACTTCTAGAGCCTGCTGGGTACCGATTTGCACCCCTGGTTGCCCAGGGTCTTTCCTCACTCTCAGACCTTCTGACCACTGGTCTTCCCTTTCCTTCTGAGCTGGCTTTGTGATGCCTTGCCTACCCTATCTCCCACGGCTTCCCTTTACCTGGGCAAACTGGGTCACCCCTCTCCAATTGCCCCTAAGGTCCCATGGCTTCCCTTCTGCCAGGTAAACTGGCCTACCTTCCCACAGTTTCTGAAGGAGGAGTGCAGCCTTCTGTTCCCTACTCTACCATCTTGAATTTAGGAAAGTTATTTTTAAAAAGAAGCTTCTAAATCCAGAAAATATCTTATAAAAACCAGAGATTATAATATTAAAAAATACATGAGGCCATCATATAATTTTCAGTAATTTACTTTTTTTGAGATGAAATCAAGGCTTAGGTCAGTGGATGAAGATTGTTACCCAGCCTAGATTCCAACTAGCAGAGTGGAACCACCTTGTCCCATTTGCTATAGGCTGCTAACACTCATTGCTACCCTCTGTTTCAGTAAACTGCCCATAACTAAAAGGAAACTGTCTCACCTTGGAAACAGTCCACAGTCAATGAATGACTAAGAGAAAAAAAGGTTGACCACTTTGCCTGAAATGGGACCTAATCATTGGTACAATTCAAGTTCATGAGAACCCCATGAGATCACAAGGAGGCCAGTACCTAGCAGAGACCACCTATTTGTTTAATACTTCCCCTTATTATTTCCATTATTTCCTTCTTCTCTCATTCATTTTATGCTAAGAGCTCTCCTTCAAAAAAAATAATCTTTACCTGAATCACTGACTCAAGTGTTACTTCTTGAGAAACTGATCTAAGATATTGTGTATTTTTAAAAATAAATTGAGACTTAATGATATTATATTCTGTATTAGTTATCATTGAATTTGAGTAATTTCATTTAAGAGAAACAGCATATGTAAAGTTGTAAAAATGTTTACTGAAGTAAAATGCAAAGGCCTTGCCTCTGTGATGCAATGAGAACAAAATGTAGTGAGATTGCAAATGTTTAACAATGGAAGTATTACAGGGGATGACTTACAATGTCCTTTAATAAATTAATGAGTATCAGTACAAAGCACTGGCATAAGGTGTATGGATGTTGTAGACACTAAAAATCACCCAAGTTAAAAAAAAAAATGCTTCCAAAGGTACTGGAGCAAAGGGGTCCAGGATCTATGGAGGTGAACTTGGAAATCCTCTGCCCATACCTAGTGAGTGGCTCCAATTAACAGTGCATTTGGATACCAAAATCCATTATGATCTGGTCCTTTCCCACCTCTCCAGCTTCTATTACCATCTTTTACATGCAACCTGAGCACCAGGCTTAGGAAATTATTTTCTGTGCCCTGCACATCTACATGAATTTTTTTTTTTTATAAAGATTTATTTATTTACTTATTTCCCTCCCCTCATTGTTGTTTCGCTCTTGTTGTGTGCTGTCTCTGTGTTCTGTGTCTGCTTGTCTTTGCTTTAGGTGGCACCAGGAACTGAACCTGGGAACTTCCAGAGTGGAGAGAGGCCCCAATCTCTTGCTCCACCTCATCTCCCTGGACTGCTGCATCTCTTATTGTCTCTCTTCTGTGTCTCTTTTTTTCTTGCTGTGCCAACTCTCCACATGGACCAGCACTCCTGTGTGTTTGTGAGCCAGCACCTCTGCATGTTCCAGCATTCCTGTGTGGGCCAGCTCACCTTTCACCAGGAGGCCTTGGGAATCGAACCCTGAACCTCCTATATGGTAGATGGGAGCCCAATCACTTGAGCCACATCCGCTTCCCTACATGCATGTTTTTGTCCCTTATTTTATCATACGCTGCACCTATTGCTGTGGATGTCTTACCATTTTCTCTACATAACAGATAGAAAAAAAAAAAGATTGAAATGTGAAAATCACTTCAGGACCTTTTAAACAATGTCACACATTCTAACATATCTGTAATTGGAATGTCAGAAAATAATATATATTTGAAGACATTACAGCTCAAAAGTTCTCCAATATGGAGAAAAATACATATTTACAGGTTCTAAAAGCCAGAAAACCATAAGAAGAAAAAATATGAAGCAAAGCATGCCCAGTCACACCATAATAGCCAAAATGCTGACACCAGATGTAAGAAAATCTTAAAAGATGACACAGAAAACTGGCACATTACATTGAAGGAACAACAATTTAAATGAATATGCATGTCTCATTAGAAAAAAATGGAGGCCAGAAGGCTATAGAATGACACATTTAAAGCACAGAAAATAACACTAAACCCTGAATTCTCTACTTAGATTAAAATATTCTTCAACAAAGAAGGGGCACATTTTAAAATGCAGATAAATAAAACTAAGAGGTTTCTCAGATAGCAGGTCTGCACTATAAGAAATGCTTAAGGCTGTTTTTAAGGTTCAAAAAAGATACTAGGTGAAGGTAGAGATCTTAAGGTAAGAATGAAGGACATGGAAAATGATAAATACCCTGGTAAACATAAAATACTCCTTTTGTCATACTTTCTTTAAAACTTATATGACTGTTTTAAGCAAAAATTATACTGTGAATGTGTAAGGTTAGTAATATACATGTGAAAACTATAGCATTAAGAGGAGGGCAGGAGAATAAAAGGACCTATGTACATACAATGTTTCTATGTTTTATATGAAATGATATAGTATTAATTCTAAGTAGACTGTGAATATTAAGAATATATATTTTAATCTCCAGAGCTACCAGTAAGCAATTTTATCAAATGATATTAATAGATTGATTGTAATCAAATTCTAGAAATAATTCATATAATCTAAAATAATAAAGGAGAGGAAGAACAGAAAAACTATTTACAGGGGAATAAACAGAAAATCAATAATTAAATGGTAGACCTAATCCAATCATTCAATAGTGATAAAACAGTCCAGGTAAAAGGCAAAGATTATCAGCAAAGATTTTATAAAAAATTGGCAAAACTCAAACATAATCCTACCCACAAAAACTGCAATTTAAATACCTTAATAGCACAAATAATTTGAACATATATGGGTGTAAAAGATATACAATACAATTATCAACTATTAGAATATTAAAGTAGTGTGGCAGTTTGAGATTATTTTATGAATCCCTGAAAGAGAAAGATTATGTTTGCTAACTAAGGTATTCCACTGAGTGTGATGTCCTTCGATTGCATTAAATTTAGTTAAGGGGTCTTTGATTAGATTACTTGATAAGATGGCTCTATAGCTTTTGACTGGACTACAACAATGAGGTATGACAGGCTGAGTCTCCACACCCTTGCTGAGTTTGATTTAAAAGGAGACAAAGAGACATGTAAACAGCTGTAGTGAAAGGAAGTTGCCATGTTTGATCCTGCCATGTAAGAGAGAGGACTAGAGGATCGATTAAGCATGAAGTCCCAAAAGTCTGGGCCAAAAGAGCAGCTCAAGAAGAGATGAACCCTGCTATATACCTGATAGCTTACAGTTGAACTCTGGAAGAATGCAGAACAGCTGAGACTGATATACAAGGCCCAGAAAGAGACAAACCCTATGCCTGACTGCTTTCAGTTGAGTTCAAACCTTGGCAGAGATCAGTGGCCATCTTGCTTCAACATGTGGCAGCTGATTTTGATGAGAAAGCATCTCTGATGGTGCCTTAGTTTGGACTTTTTACAGACTTGGAACTGTAAGCTTTTACCCCAAATAAATCCCCTTTATAAAAGCAAACACATTTCTGGTTCTTTGCATCAGCAGCCCTTTTGTAAAGGAAAACAAGTGATTACATCAATATCAAATAATGTAAACTTTGAGAAAAAAGTATTATTGGAGAAAAGGATGGCCATTTCATCACAATAAGAGGATCAATTTATCAGGGTGTCATAAAAAAGGTAAAAATGTTTGTGCCTAATAAAAGAACTGCAAAATACATGAAGCAAAAATCAACAGAATCAATAGGAAGACAATTTCCCAACCATAGTCAGAGATTTTATACCTGCCACTCAACATTTGATAAACAGTTAGACAATAAAAAACACACAAACAAGAAATAGAACCACCTGAACTACATGTAAATCACACAACACTATGCATGCCTAGAAACATCAGGGTGCACATTCTTTTCAAGTGCTTGGGGTAACTTTACCCAGATATATATACTGATCCATAAAGCAAGTATCAATAATTCTAAAATATTTGAAATTATACAGAGTAACTTCTCCATTCTCAATCAAATTAATTTAAAATATTAACATCTATGGAAACCTCCTAATATTTTCCAAACAAAACATTTCTAAATAAACTATCGATGAAAAATGAAATCAGAAAGAAAATTGGAAAATATTTTAAAACTGAATGATAATAAATATATAACATATTGAAATTTGTGGAATGTAGCCAAAGTAATGATTAGATTGGAATGTGTTGCTTTAAATGCTTATATTAGAAAAGAAAGGTCTAAAATGATGGAAAAAGCTGGAGTAGCTATACTTATTTTGATGATAGTCTTCAAAAGCAAAGCTGTTATTAGAGACAAGGAAGGTCATTATCTACTAATAAAAAGGGCAATTCACCAGGGGGAAATAACAATCATAAATGTATATGCATCTAACCAGAAGGCCCCAAATTTGCCTCAGGCAAACTCTGTCAAAACCAAAGGGAGAAACGTATGTTTCTACAACAATAGTTGGAGATTTCAATACACCATTCTCATAATTGGATAGATCATCTGAGCAGAGGATCAATAAAGAAATAGAGAATTTGAATAATATGACAAACATACTAAACCTAATAGACATATACATAACATTGCACCCCAAAACAGCAGTATATACATTTTTCTCAAGAGCACATAGATCTTTCTCCAGGATAGGCCATATGTTGGGTCACAAAGCACAAATCAATAAATTAAAAAATATACGAAGCACTTTCTGTGATCATAATGGAAAAAAGGTGGAAAGCAACAACAGGCAGAAAAAGGAAAATTCACCAATGTATGGAGACTAAACAACACACTATTAAATAATCAATGAGTCAAAGAAGAAATTGCAAGAGAAATCAATATCTCAAGACAAATGAAAACAAGAACACACATAACTGAACCTATGGGATGCAGTGAAACCAGTGCTGAGAGGGAAATTTATAGCCATCATACTTACATTAAAAAGAAGAAAAAGCTAAAATAACAACCTAACTACATAGCTGGAGAGACTAGAAAAAGAAGAGCAAACTATGCCTAAAGAAAGCAGAAAGAATGAAATAAGAAAGATCAGAGCCGAAATAAATGAAATTGAGAACTAAAAAACAACAGAGAGAATTAACAAAATCAAAAGTTGGTTCTTTGAGAACATCAAGAAAATTGACAAACCTTAGCTAAACTGCAAAAGAAAATAAGAGAGAAGGTCCAAATTTTAAAAAATCATAAATGAAAATGTAGATGGTACTGCTGACCCCACAGAAATGAAGAGATCAGAGGAGAATACTATGAACAACTGTATGCCCATAAACTAGACAATGTAGATGAAATGTAAACTTCCTAGGAACATCTTAAGAACATATACTGACCTTAGAAGAAATAGAAGACCTCAACAAATGAATCACAAGCAAAGAGATTGAAACAGTCATCAAACCTCTCCCCAGAATGAAAGCCCAGTACCAGATGGCTTCGCAGGTGAATTCTACCTGGAATTCAAAGAAGATTTAATAGCCATCTTACTCAAATTCTTCTAAAAAAGTTCAACAGGAATGAATGCTATCAAGCTCATTTTATGAAACCAATATCACCCTAATACCAAAGCTGGATAAAGATGTTACAAAAAAAGAAGATTACAGGCCCTTTTCCCTAAAGAACATAGATGCAGAAATCCCCAAGAAAATAATCGCTAATTGAATTCAGCAGCACATTAGAAGAATTATTCATTATGATCAAATGGGTTTTATCCCAGGCATGCAAGGGTGGTTCAACACAAGAAAATCAATCAATGTAATATACCACATTATTAAACAAGAAGAAAACTCACATGATCATCTCAATTGGCGCAGAAAAAGCATTTGACAAAGTCCAGCATCCTTTCTTGATAAGAACACTCCAAAAGATAAAAGAAGCAAACTTTCTCAGCATGATAAAGGGCATATATGAAAACCCTAGATCTAACATTGAACTCAGTGGTGAAAGAATGAAAGCATTTCTTTGAGATTGGGAATAAGACAAAGATGCTCACTGTCACCACTGTTCTTCAGTATAGTGCTAGAGGTTTCAGCTAGGAGCAATCAGTCAAGAAAAAGAAATGAAAGGCATCCAGATTGGAAGGAAGAAGTGAAACTTTCACTGTTCGCAGATGATATGATCCTATACCTAGAAAATGCTGGAAAAATCTACAACAAAGCTACCAGAGCTAATAAACGAATTCAGCAGAGTGACAGGTAAAAATCAGCAGTGTTTCTATACACTAGTAATAAGCAATCTGAGGAGGTCAGGAAAAAAGTTATGTTTACAATAGTGACAAAAAAAAAAAAAAATCAAATATTTAGGAGTAATCTTAACCAAGCATGTAAAACACTTGTATTCAGAAATCTACAATGCATGCTAAAAGGAATCAAAGGTGACCGAAATAAAAGGAAGAATTTTCTGTGCTCGTGGTTGGGAATAATAAATATCGCTAAGATGTCTGTTGTACTCAAATTGACATACAGATTCAATGCTATCAAGAGCATTTATTAAAGAAATGGAAAACCCAATTATCAAATTCATTTGGAAGGGTATGGGGCCGTGAATAGCCAGAAACAGCTTAAAAAGGAAGAATGAAGGCTTTAAATCATATTACTTAGCTACGATGGTAAAAAACAGCATGGTACTGGCATAAAGATAGACACATAGAAAAATGGAACTGAATTGATGGTTCAGTAACAGACGCTCACTTCTATGGTCAAGTGATTTTTGATAAGCCTGTCAAACTCACCTAGCTGGGGCAGAACAGTCTACTCAACAAATGGTGCTGGGATAACTGGATAGCCATATCCAAAAGAAAGAAAGAAGACCCCTATCTCATACTTTATACAAAAATCAACTTAAAATGGATCAAAGACCTAAATATAAAAATGAGAACCATAAAACTCTTAGACAAAAATGTAGGGAAACATCTTCAAGACCTGGTGGAAGGTGGTGGTTTCTTAAACCTTATACTGAAAGCCTGAGCAACAAAAGAAAAAAAATGTATAAATGGGACCGCCTCAAACTTAAACACTTTTATGCTTAAAGGACTTTGTTAAGAAGGTGAAAAGGAAACTCATTCAATGGGAGAAAATATTTGGGAAATACATATCCAATAATGGTTTGATTTAGATGCTATATAAGATATCATAGAACTCAACAATAAAAGAGCAAGCAATCTTATTTTAAAATGGTCAAAATTCTTAGACGTTTCTCCCAAAAGGAAATATAAATGGTGAAAAAGCACATGAAAAAATGTTCAATATTACTAGCTGTTAGGGAAATGCAAATCAAAACTACAAGATATCATCTCCATCTCACATCACATAGAATGGCCATTATTTAAAAAACAGAAAACAACAAGTGCTGGAACAGATGTGGAGAAATAGGAACACTCCTTCACTGTTGGTGGGAATGTAAAATGGTGCAGCTTCTGTGGAAGACATTTTGTTGATTCCTCAGAAAACTATATATAAAATTGCCCTATGATTTGACAATCCCTCTACTAAGAACATATCTAGAAGAACTGAAATGAAAAGACGTGAACTGACAGTTGTACATTGATGTTCATAGCACCATTGCCAAAAGATGGAAACAACCCAAGTATCCATTAACCAATGGTTGGATAAACAAAATGATATGGCTTATACATACCATGGAATACTATGCTGCTGTAAGAAGAAATGAATTGGGGACGCATATGATAACATAGATGAACCTTGAGAACATTATACTAAGTGCAATAAGCTAGTCACAAAAGGACAAATATTGAATGGTCTCACAGATATGAACTAAATACAAAAGAATAAACTCATAGAGTTAAAAACCTAGATCATAGGTTACTAGGAGATTGGGTGAAGACTGAGAAAAGGGGTACTGATTCTTAATGTATGTAGAATTTTCATTTAGCTTGACTGTAAGACTATGGAAAAGGATAACACATTTTAGTGAGTATAACTAACATAGCTGGTCTGTAAATGGTATTGTGGCTGAAAGGCTTAGTCTAGGGCTGTAAATGTCAGTTGAATGAAAGCTAAAGAATAATCTAGGGCTTGAATAACACAGTCAACCCAAAGGTGCATGAGAATTGCGGTTAATAGTACAAATGCAAGAATGTCCTTCTGTGAACTAGACCAGATGAATATCACTATTGTAGAGTGGTGACAATGTGGAGAAGCAAGGGGAAAACTACAATTAATGTAACCTATGGAGTGTAGTTAACAGGGATATTGTAATATTATTGCATCAATATCAAAGAAGCTACTATATCAATGCCAAGGGTCAATAATAGGGGGTATGGGGTTTTTCCTTTTGGACCAAGGAAAATTTTCATAGGTTTACTGGGGCAGTGATTGCACAATTCTCTGATGAAAGTGAAAGCCACTGAGTGAACACTTTGAATAGAATGTACAAAGCATGGGACTGTATAATACAGTGAACCATGTGAAGGAAGATGGACTGTGGCTAACAGTACAAATACGAGTGTTCTCTCATGAAATATAACAAATGTATAATACTAATACGTAGTGTTAATAATAGAGGATGTATGGAAAAAATATACCAAATGTGTGCTATAGACCATAGTTAGTGGTAACAGTTTGATCCTGTCCTTTCATAATCTGTAACAAATGTTTCACAACAATATGAAGAGTTGGTGGAAGGGTGATGTTTGGGAATTCTGACCATTATGCATGATTGTTTTGTAAGCTCAAAAATTCTCTAATAAAAAATAAAATTATGCTTTTTACATTAAAAACAAGAATTGGGAAACAAAATAAAAAATATAAAACATATTCTAAACCATTAACATAATTAGATTAATTTAACAAAAAATGTGCAGTATGTTGACAATGATACTTATAAAACACTGCTGAGAAGAAATTAAAGAATATCTAAGTAATTGGAGATATGTGTGATTTTTCTGGATTGCAATACTCAATAATATTAGGATGTCAATAATCCCAAAATGATCTATAAGATCAGTATAATCCCATTAACAATCTCAGCTTGCTTTTTGTAGAAATTGACAGGTTTTTAAAAAATACACAAAAATTAAGGAACTTAGACAACCCAAAGAAATCTTAAAAAAAAAAAAATTGGAGGACTTAACACTGACTTCAAGAATTTTATAAAGTTGCTGTAATCAGCATAGTGTGAAATCAAGATAAAAATCACCAAATGGATCAGTGAAATAGAAGAGAGGACAGGTAAAGAACCACACTTAAATACTCTCTTTATTTTGACAAAGCAGCCAAAGCTATTTAATGAGTAAAGAAAAGTCTTTTCAAAAAACGATGCTGCAATATCTGTACATTCATATGAGAAAACAAAGAGCAACATAAAAATCTCAGACCACTGCTTCATGCCATGCAAAAAAATTGATCTGAGATGGATCATAGATATAAGTATAAAAGATAAAATCTTAAAATTTTTAGTGGAAAAAATAGGAGGACAGCTTCATGACTTGAAAGTAAACAAAATATTTGCAATAATTATATCTGAGAAAGGACCAATGCCCAGGATATATAAAAATCTCCAAAGAAACTCCTATAATTAATTAGAGGAGACAATGACTAAAATGGGAAAATTTGAACAGACACTTTGCAATAATGATACAAATTGTCAGTATCACATGATAAAATGTTAGACATTATTAGACATAAGGAAAATGCAAACTGAAATCACAAAGGCACAAGAATGGCTTAACAGTAAACACTGATAGTGCAGCAGATATGAAACAATGGGGATTCTCATACATTGCTATTGGTAGGGTAAATTTGTGCAACCACTTTGTAGAATGTTCTGACAGGCCATTATAAAACAATGTATACACCTTTCCTATGACCAAGAAAGTCTACTCTTAGGTATTTATTCAAGGCATGAATATGGACACTTTTCCTTATTTTCAGACATGAATTCATACACATACACACACACTCAAAGACCACTAATAACTAGAGATGAAGGTGAAATGCACAAAAAGTAACAAATATTTTAGGATAATTATTGGTTTAAGATTTTATTAGTCAAACACATACATAATTTACCAGGTTCCAGGCACTGTTCTAAAATGTAACAAATGTTAGCTTGTTTAATCTTTACAATAGTGCTGTGAGATATGTACTATCATCATCCTCATTTTATATAAGAGGAAACTGAGTCACAAAAACTTTCCGCATCTTGTCTAATGGCACACATCTAGTAAGAGTTGGAACTAGGATTCAAACTCAGGCTGTCTGTTCCTAGAATCTATGACCTCTCACTCTGCTATGTCTTCCTCATTTTCTGTCTGTGGTCCACTTAATACAGCCTAACTTCTCATGGAGAAGCCATTTTACCCTTATTAATTGGGTTCATGTGCTTAGATCAAGGGAGAACAGAAAAGAGAAAGAGGGAAAAAGAAAGTTCCTCTCTCCTCTCCTTTCTCCTAAGTCCTGCTGCATTTTTTGGTTACCTGAGACTCACAGGGCCGATTAATCGCCTGCCCTATCTCTAGATATCCTTTTCATATCTTTTACTAACTTAACGTTCTTACGTTATTATTCAGTCTCTTTTTGAAAAGTAAATAAATAAATGTGTTGAGCTCTTACTGTGGACCAGGAATGTGATAAACAGTTTACAATGCAAACAACCGTCGTTACAACCAGTGGTGTATAGGTAAAGTGCTTCTCAAAAAAAAAAAATAAAACAAACAATAACAATAATAAAGCTATTATGTATAACACTTGTCTTTTTCCATGAGTAAATACTTCTACCATGACCAGTTTCAATGATTAGCTTGCAAATTTTCAGTGGGTACAAGGCAGTTCCAGCTCCTTATTGACATAGACCTATTGGGTAGAAACAATTAGAATGCCTATTTTATGAATAACTAAACTGAGGCATAGATTGGTTGAGTAAAGTTACGCAATGCCTCAATGTTGGTAAGTGGTGGATTTTTTTCAAACCCAGGTCCCTCTGCGGTGTTTCCAGTGCCAACTATGGGAACAATATTGCCTTCTAAAGTGCTATTTTCCTCTGGATAGAAACCTCTTGAAAGAAGACCTTCCGATTCTTTGTATTAGCCAATAATGCTTTCCTTAGTTTGTATCTTACTCAAACATAATTCCAACATATTTTTTAAAAATGGATAAATTTTAAAAGGTAAAAATGTCTGCATCTGGTTAAAGGATAAGTTTTGCCCCCATGCTTGGTTATGAAGCACAATGACCCTGAGAGGTCTCTCACTGGCAGCTGTTATAATATTGGTCAAATACCCATAAACTCAGGAAATGATTATCATAGAAACATAGTGGTAATTCCAGTTTCACAATCAAACCACAAACTAAAAGCTAATTAAATTAGCAGTACTTTTTCCCATGTTGTAGGTGGTCTCAGGATAATTGGAAAATGTTAGGATGGTTGCAGAAACTGACTTAAAGGTTTTAATAATGCATAAACATAGGTGTAGCCAAGTGTTTTGTGATCAGCCCTGAAGAAGGTAGGTTCCAACCTACCCAAAATTTGTTCAAATGAGAACTAAGAACAAATGCAGGGGCAAATAAATACATGAAAACTAGTTCAATATTAATCATTCGGAAAATTTCAATAAAAACCACAATGAAATTCTACTCTAGACCTATAAAAATGGCCAAAATTATAAAGACTGACCATACAGTCTTGGGAAAGGTATGGAGGTACTGCAACTCTCATTCACTGCTATTTCAAATGGAAAATGGTACACTTTGGAAAACAGTTTGGCAGTTTCTTACAAAGTTAAACATTTACCTACCATATGCTGCAGCCATTCTATGCCTAGGTATTTACCCAACAGAAATAACAGCATTTAACCACACAAAAATTTGTATATATAAATGTTTATAGCGACTTTATTTGTAATGGGCAAAATATGGAGACAATCCAAATGTGCATAAACAGATGAATGGCTGAATATATCTATACAATGGAACTATTCAGGATTTGAAAAGCACAGACTGTTGCTACACAGAGCAGAGATCCATCTCAAAACAATTATGTTAAATGAAAAAGTCCAAAAAAAGCACATGCTCCATTAATCTTTTTATATAAAATTCTTGAAAATATAAACTAATATACAGTGACAGAAAGTGAATGAGTGGTTGCCCAAGAGATAGGGAAGGAGGAAAGTTATGCTGAATGCTTGAGTCAACTTTTGGAGGTCTGTTTAAGGTAATCTAGGTTTTCTATGCTGCTCTTCAAAATTCTGCTAGCCTTTGACCATTGCCCAAATCCAAAGCCACTTCCATGTGTATTTATTTCTTCACACTCCACTCTCTATACCAAAATCTGTATTAGTTTCTTATTGTTGCTATAACAAACATAGCAGCTTAAACAACATAAATTTATTTTACAGTTCTGTAGCTTAGACATCCAACACGAGTTACACTGGAAAATCAAGGTTTTGGAAATGCTGCCTTCCTTTCCAGATGATCTAGGGGAGAATCCATTTCCTTGCCTTTTCCAGCTTTTAGACGCTGCCTGTAATCCTGGTTCCTTGTCCTTTTTTTTTCCATCTTCAAAGCTAGCAACTGTGGATCAAGTCACAGTTAGATCACATCACTCCAACCTCCTCTTCTGTTTCCCTCTTCCAAACTTTTAAGACTTTTTTGGTTGCATTGCAAACAACCAGATAATCCAAGATAATCCAAAATATTCCTATTTTAAGGTCATCTGATTAGAACTTTAATTACTCTTTGCCATGCAATATAAAATGTTTACTGCTTCCAGGAATTAGGATATGCTCAGCTTTGGGGGGAGGGGCAGTGTTCTGTCCACCTGAGGTGTACATGGAGGAACACTAAGTTCTGACTACTTATGCCCAAAGCGAGACTTCTCTATGGGAAACTTTTATGCTAGAATCCCCAACTGGCTTGGCTGAAACTTTCTCCTAGCTGCACTTCAGTGTCAGGATCACCCTCCCTGATCGTTAGTTCCCCTCTTCTTTCATAGTTGTCAGACCTGCATACTTTTTGAAGGCTTCTCCTGCTCCTTCCTCTAGCATTCACAGAAGTTAATGCCAATAAATCTCATGTACTACCAAAAATATCCTGATATCTGCTTCATAGTGCGCCTCAGAAATACAAGAAGAATCATGAAAATATAAAAACTAAACATGAGAGAATTCATTGTTTCCAGTCAGAAGGAGGATAATAGTTTTTAAATTAGATAATACTTTAGAAATCACTTATTAAAATGTATTGATTTATTTATTAGCTGCTCACATATTAAAAATGATGAAATAGTATTGTTCACACTAAAATATTTTTATAACTTGATCATCCTTTATCAAATTATGGAATGTGTAGTTACAGGTAGATCATATTCAATAACAAACAGAATCACCTTGTCTAAGTGACAGTGTTATAAAACTAAATATACTTTTCCTAAAATAAATCACTCTTATAACCAGAAACATGATAAATATGTTACACAGCCTAAGGACAATCATACCTGACTAATTTGTATTGTTCCTTACACATTTCATTAAGGAGATTTAAGAAGTAGTAATTAGAAGATAAAAATGTATTTCCTTCCAAGAACTAAGGACAACTTCTTACAAAAGACAGATTTAACTTTCCTGATTTTGAAAAATGAATAAATTATATATCACATCAAATTGGCTACTGCCACCTGCCCATCTGAGGGAATACTCTCTGCTTTCAAATACCACCTATAGTCCTCATAGTGCTTTAGTGAGCAAAGTCATGTTTCTGTTTTCTCTGTCTAAGTAGCAAATTATTTACAGTAACATGGCACTTGGGATGAGACCATATGAAAAATAATATGTGCATACACTGGGGAGGTCAGTTGTTAAGAAGTATGAACAAAATGGCTATATTTGAGCATTTATTACCTGATGACTTGGTGCTTTATCTTTTCAAGTGTGCAGGAGTCTGAATGTCACTAATGGGGCAAGGTCAGGTAGGTTACAGGTGTCTTTACAAATAGCAGCTATTTGAGGATAAGAAACTCTTGAACTGGTCACTTCAATTGGTGAAGTCTTTTTATTTTGGAATCCAAAAAAGGCCTTTCTGGCTCAAATTCTTCCATCCTAAAGAGCATTGTAAAGCTATTTTCTTGTCATAGATATTTCACACCTGAACTTCAAAGTCAGCTTGTGACCTTGTCAAAAAATATAACTACTCTATAAAATGTGAAAACAAAATCTGTTGATGCCACTAAAACTGAAGTTGTTCTTTGGATAAGATAAAGCAGTACCAAGGGTCTGTGTATAAATTAGACATGTTTGTGTTCACTATTGAGAAACTACTGATATTACTATTTTTATTAATGCCTCCATAATTATTAGTATTAAGAATAAACCACTTATGTATGGTTAATGCTTGACAGTGTATCAAGCAAATTTTAATCAACTAGCTTAAGTCTTCTGAGATCAATTTTATTTCCACTGGACATTTAAAAATTTAGCTCTTCTCCTGGGTTAACTATTTTGAACGAGATAATACAGTTTATAGAGTGACAGAGACCTCACTTGAACCTGTCTCACTCATTCTTATTTAACACACTATAATTCTAAACACAGACATCTCCCTGATTTTATTGCTATCATGACTCTAGGAAAATTACAAATGAAAATGTAGATCAAGCTAGAGTCAGCTCAGGGGACCCAGCTCAGATGAGCAGCTCCCAAATTCTTACATTTCATTTACAAAATGAACTACCATCTGAATTTGCCACAGGGATCTAGAAACTTGGAAAATAAGTTCAATTGTAGAGACAGATTTGAGTGTACTGAATAGGTCTAATTTGTTTTGTACATTATGAAAAAATGAAACAAAATCTAATCAAACAATGTGCTGAAAAATAGGGCCAAAGTCACTCAACTTCTGTTTCTACCATGTTCTGGTCATTAGGACTCAAGTCTGCTCTGCAGTGCTTTTGCTCAACTGCACCAAAGCAAGTAAACACTATTTATCTTACTTTCTGTCTTATACATTTCTGGAAACTGTATGTGTTTGTGTGTGTGTGTGCATGTGTACATGTGTGCATAGATGTGTTGTGTGTATTCTTATATGCAGAGCAGATTAAATATTTGAGTAAAACATTAAATAAGCTTTGTGAATGGTTTCTCAGTTTCATAGTTTTATTAATTGTGATTCAGCTTCTTAACTGTGCTTCAGTTCTTATCTCTATGATTAGAGTTGTTTCTCACTGGGCCATATGAGTGAGGGTTAAATTATTTAGTTAGAACTATTCCTGTTAGAGATAAATTATTTAATAAACACTTATTATTATTTATTATGTTACTGCTATTATTTTTAAAGATGAGAAATGGATGCGCAAATAATTGGAAGGGATATTTTTAAATTAGGGGTGCTTAAAGAAAAAAATATTCTGGGTGTTTAATAGAGGAATATGGATTCTAACTTAAATATCTTAACATTTAATTTAGAATTTAAAATTAAACCAAATACTTCATAACAAAATAAATTAATCCATAACTACAGAAAATAACCATTTTTTCTAGGAATTTTATTTTTCCAAGTTGGTAGTTAAGAGCTTTTATTATTCATCTATTATAGGTTATAGAAAATAACATGCAAAAAAAGCCCCAGATCATTAGTCCAGGGAGTGATTTATTTCTTACCCATTTATATCCAACTTGGGGGTAGATATAGACCTTTAAAAATATATAAACAATCTCCAAAACTCAGGCTATCTCACCTGCTTTCCACATATCAGTAAGTTAATAGAATATCTATTACTATACTTTCATTTACTCTATCCAAGAATACAATGGAGCTCAAAATGGCTGACGTAGGGGATCAGGTATCAGAAGAGGAAAAGGTAGTCCTCTTAATTGGCTACTTAATTAATCACTCATGCACCCCCAGGGGAATTTAATGAAGTGTTTAATGGTGTTCTGCTACTATTTAGTAAAGACAATCTTCTCAGGGAAGGGGCATGTTGCAGTTGGGCAGTTTGATGTAATTATGAATTCCAAAAATATAATTGGATCATGCTTGTAAACTGGTATGCTAATATGGGCATGATTAAGTTATGATTAGGGCGTTAACTTGGCCACATCAGTAGAGCGTTGAGCCCCACCCCTTGGTGGGTAGGGGAATCAAATATAAAAGGCATTGAAAGAACAGAGTTGAAGCAGTTTTAATGTTGGAGTTTTTATGTTGGAGAGAAGGCCCTGGGAGAGACACGAGCCATTTGCCCGATAGTCTACAGCTGGCCTTGTGGAGAGAAGCAAAGCCTAGAGACTCGTAGTCTGCAGCTGACCTTGTGGAGAAAACAGAGGCACTAAGCCTGGAGAGAAACGCAGCCCCAGGAAGAGAGAAACCCAAGAAGCCTGACCCTTGGCAAACATCGGCAGCTGTCTTACTCCAAAACGTGGCAATGGACTTTGGTGAGGGAAGAAACTTACGCTTTATGGCCTGGTAACTGTGGACTTCTACCCCAAATAAATACCCTTTATAAAGACCAACCCATTTCTCCATCACCCCTTTGGCTGACTAATACAGTTGTCTTTTGGCTGGTTTCTGTCCAATGAGACAGAAGAAGCATGAGGTGGAATTTCTGTTGATTTTGAATAAAAGATGTCTCAACTTTTTCTTCTTCTTCCTCACTGCTGAGAAGAAAGAGAATGCAATGACTAGAGACCCACCAACGACACCTAGAAGGGTGCCTTGGAAGGGCAAGAAGAACAAGCAATAGTAGTTCTTTGATGCAGCAGAACTGCCCCAGCAGATCTAGGTACCTGCTCTCAGCTTAACAACTAGTTCTCTGAGGGAACAAAAAGGCCCTGATCTGTAGTGTTTTCTAATTTTTGTGGAGTAAATATTCTGACCATGACTGAATTCAAGCTAACAACATGACATATGATGTCACTAAATATGAAGTTTGGGAAAGATGCACAAAGCTAATTCTTGCAAGCCAGCCCCAGTAAACTTTTTATTTTTTTTAATTATTTTTTTATTTTTAAAGGTGCTTTAGATTATATAAATATTACATATGTCCCACTCCCCCTTTTCACACTCTCCCACATTAACAACATTTTTCATTAGTGTGGTACATTTGTTACAATTGATGAACATTTACTGAAGCATTCCTACTAATCGGGGACTATAGTTTACATTATAGTTTGCACTCTGTCCCGCACAGTTTTGTAGGTTATGAAAAAATATATAAT